>CAMZMU010000051.1:32842186-33442186 GCA_947311845.1 Poa pratensis
TAAGAGTGCTGCTGACAGTACAAGCAGATACCATGTCAGTTACCATACGCTCACCTGTTTATCAACATAAGTCAGTTTATCCTTGTTGTCCATCCTTGCTACCACCTGCAATTAGTCATGGCAGTATTATAAAACTTGACATTACAAGCATAAAATAGGTGGAGAATGTACATCACCAATTGAACAAGAAAAGATACTCCATGTTGTAACCTGAAGCAGACCGACAAATAGCACACACGTTTTAAGTTGGAAACAAGTGTAAAATAGGTGGATAAGACTTACATGCATTAACTACATCGTGAAAGCCAAAACCATGTTTCTATCAGTATTTTCAGTTTCTAACACAGTTTCATCATTTAGCAGTTTGTAGCAATCGAAGAAAGAAAAACATGCGAGATGAATCAGAGGTTTGGAGCATATCTTGCACTGGAAGCACTCAAAAAAGCAAGAGAGGTACTCCCTGCTGACCATGCAGCAGACAAAAAACTTGTAGCTGGGCTATTGCAAATAAGTGTTCGAACCGTTGAGAAAATTTGGAAAGAGGCAAGAGAGCAAATTCAGAGAGGGGAAGAAGTTGATGTGTCCAACAAAAAGAAAGGGAGATCTGGCCGGAAGAGAAAGGACCTTGGTCTTGAGAGGATACCAACAATTCCTTACAACAAAGTTCAACCATGAGGGCACTTGCACTGTCTTTGAAAGTTCCCTATACATCATTACAAAGGAGGTTAAAATGGCGCCAGATTAGGAAGCATACAAGCACTATAAAGCCCTATCTCAAGCTAGCCAACCAAATAGACATGCTCAAATTCACTGTCTCGATGGTGGATGAAAGAACTGTGTCGGATGCTATGCCTAAATTCTTTGACATGCGAAAGATCCTGCATACGGATGAAAAATGGTTTGACTTGACTAAAAAAAAAGAGGACCTACTACCTATCATCAGAAGAAGCTAATCCTGAGCGCAGTATCCAAAGCAAAACATAATAGGAAAATTAATGTTTCTTTGTGCAGTGGCGGCCAAGGCGTGATGCCGATGGAGTAACATTTGATGGAAAAATTGGGATCTGGCCATTTGTCAAGTTAACTCCAGCTGTAAAAAAATCTAAGAACCGAGCCAAAGGCACTTTGGAAGTCAAGCCGGTGACAGTTACCAGAGATGTCCATCGAGACTACCTATGTAACAAAGTCATTCCAGCTATTGAAGCCCTATGGCCAGATGATGACGAAGGGACAATCTATATTCAACAAGACAACGCACGTACACATGTTTTGCCTAGTGATCCAGCTTTTCAAGCAGCTGTAAAAAAAAACAGGGATGGATATCAAGCTTATGCAATAACCTGCAAACTCACCGGATATGAACGTGTTGGACCTTGCATATTTTAGGTCCATTCAGTCCTTAACACTAGAAAATGCACCAAAAAAATCTGAATAACCTCATAGAATCAGTTGAACATGCTTTTGACAGTTATCCAGTGGATAATCTTAACAAAGTGTTCATAACTTTACAGTCAGTTCTGCTGGAAGTTATGAATGCTAGAGGTGGCAATAAATATGAGACTCCCCACATGAACAAGGACAAAATGTTGAGGGAAGGAACTCTGCCTATGGCTCTAAGGATTGATGGTGAACTCTACAGAAAGACCTTGAAATTATATAGCTGCCTATGAAGCAGAGTCATTATCCTTGTCAAATGGAGCAACACCAAACAAGAAAAGAAAGAGGAAAGGAGTACAAGAAGGAGTGGTCCTTGTTTAGAAGGAGAAAAATATTCTGCAAACAAATCTGTATGTTCAGAAGTATTTGTAATCACTAGGAGTACCATCTGTATGTATTTGCACTATGGGCATGTTTGGATTGGAGCCGTGGGCTGCCCGTCCAAAATATTGGTCATTGACCAGGCCTTATTGCTCGTTTGGTTGGCTAGCAATAATTTGGCTCACCCAGCTCGCCCTAGCCAGTCTAGTTCAGTTTTGCGCCAATATTTTGGCAGGGTGCCGGCGGCCAAATCGTCCGCCAATTATTTGGCTCGCCCACGTTTGGCGGGGCTAGCACAGGCACGAACCAAACAGCCCCTATATGTGCTCCTGCTCTATATGTACTCACCGAATTACAGCAAGCACTGATAAATATTGACACTTGTAAGTGAGACAGCAAGCATCTGTGTTGTGAAGCTTGCTTGCTTATTCTGTTCATATTCAGTTCACAAATATATCACAATATACTCAGGAATAGGAGTGCAAGCAGTACAACAAATTTAGCACTAAGAGTACTTGCAAACACAGCAAGAAAACAAACAAGCAAGCAAGATTTGACAGCATGTCAATAATTCTAAAATATTTCACAATACTTTGCACTAGGAGTACACTAAGAAGGCAGCAACACTTTACTTCTTGGCCTTGTCGGTGAAGAAGATGCAGAGGAGCTCCTGCAGTTCCGTGTCCTCCGTGTCCAGGTTCTTGCCGAGGTCGGCGCCGCGGTAGAAGACCACGCCCTCCAGCTCCGACATGCCGAGGTCGCGTCGAGGAACGCGTCGATGCAGAAGCTCTTGGGCCACAACACCGCCGCCTTGAGCATCGCCATGGCCTCCTTCACCTTGCCGGCCTCCTTGCGCCTGGCCTCGCCAAGAGCGGCGCCCCGCCTCGCGGCCTCCTTGCGTCTGGCCTCCTTGCGCCAGCAGCATCAACTGTATCCGGCGCGCCCGGCCTCGCAGCCACCGGATCCGGCGATTCCTCGCCGGCTTGGACCAAAAGGTCCGATCTTTTCTTGTGGAGAGCGCGGCGAGGGAAGGTGGAGGGGAGCGACCGAGCGAGGCGATGGAGGAGCGCGGCGACGAGGCGAGGGTAAGTGGGCGACGAGGCAAGGAGAACGCGCCGCAAGGGCAGCGCGCCAGCGAGGAGAGCGCGTCGGCGAGGGGAACAGAGAGAGGGAGCGGCGAGCGGCGGCGACCTGAGAGAGAGAGAAAGGTGGGAGGTGCGGGTGCGAGTGGGTCGTCGACTCGTCGTGCGAGAGAAAGGTGGAGTGCGGGTTGAGACAGAAAAAACTGGAGTACGTTTTTGCAAAATAACCTATTACGAATCTTTTTTCGGATCGGAGGGAGTAAGAGATTCATCACATATTTTCAACTGATCATTAAGAGCAGTCATCAAAGCTGATAGCACAATTAGTATAAAATTCGGACTTCACTATTTAGCAATCCAACAAATTCTTCCATGGGAAAATAATAATGGAAAATGGCACAAAGGCATGGTTATTGATACAATTACAATTTCTCTCAAGATTTATCATGACATATTGCCTAACAACGAATTCAGATTTGGCATTCCAAATGTCACCCAAATAATGAACGTCAATATCTAGTACCTGTTGCATGATATGGATGAAGAAAATTTCATTAAAATTTGAATTGAGGAACACACGAGAAAATCATCTACCAGAAATATTTGTAGATGATAAAATCAAAGAACTTGGGAAAATCTTGCAACGATATACACGTTTTTGTTCAGATTTGAACAAACAGTATCAGACCTTGGGAAAATCGTACAAAAACTCTGTACAAATTAAAGAGAGGTAAAAAGCTCATATGAACAAGCTTGTCCTTGACTAAAGGACTGCACTGAAAAATCTAAACAAAAATCATGTACCCGGCAGGTTACCGGATTCCTGCGATCTTTGCACCTTCAAATCTGGTGACAACAACGTCACAGGGTTAGAGTGGATCAGGCTAGACTGCTCGGCCATGGCCATGGCTGCCGGCCGCCTCGTCCACCGAGGAGGCGACGTAGACGCGGGCCGCGTCCTCCGCACCAGCCTCCGTCGCCAGATCTGCAAGGGCTGGCCGCAAACGACCCTTTCCCTGCATCTCACACCTCCACACCTCACCGCCCGCTGGACCTGCACCGGCCAGTCGACGGCGGCATGATTCCATCCTCCATCTTTAGGAGACGGCGTGTTGCACCATCGTCAACATACCGAGCCGCGGCGGGAGAATTTATTATTTGCCCCGTTTTACTCTGGTTCTTTACTATTTGCCACACATTAGTTGGTCTTCTATTATTTGCCACATATTACACTGACTTCTTACTATTTTGCCCTATTTCTCCTTTTACACATATCAATTTCTTTTGCTTCGAAATACATGGTGAATACTGTACATGTACAGTACCCCTTGGAGCCAACGTACAGGACTAAACCGAACCAGCTCTATGGGATATGGATCAGATCAACCAAACACCACGATCCTATTCTGCAGCGGAGAAACAGAGGAGATGAGCGGGAGCGCCGCTGCCGGACCACGGGAGGCGTGGCCACGATCGACGACCACGAACTGCAGCCACGATCCAGGTAGCTGATTCTCTCTCCTGAATTTCCCTCCTTCCCGTCATGTCTGCCCATTGCCCCATTGCCGTTGGAGAAGGTAAGTGACTTGCGATAAGTTTTTCAGATTTGTTTGCGATCGATCCACCTCAACTTTTGATCAACCATGTGGTTGTACACTGATGCAATTTCAGAATATATGGTTCTTGAAATTCCAGCCGTGGTATTGAATATAAATATTAGGTACACTACGTTGGCTGCAAACAACAGACTGGTTTGAATTTTACTTTTTATGCAATTGTTAATGCTTGTGTAGCACACATTAAATGACCTTTGCATCTGTTCAACTTTCAATATACATAGATGATTCAATGTTTCCTCACTAACTGAAAATTGCTATTTTTTTCGAGTAGTGCGTCGACGACGGATACTACCAACATGTGTACTTTGAATATTGTCCAATCCAATGATGGAAATACTTCGATTGATAGAGTCATCGATTGGTCCCAGATTGAGATAGCACCTGCAAATGAAGATGAAATTGATGTCCCTGTAGCAGAAGAGAACTTGTGCTTGATGCTTGGAATTAGTGATAATCCGGACATCAGCGAGCTATAGCTGGAGAAGCTATCGAAGCCTCCATTGCGAATATCAATGCTTGTATGGATGATATTGATGAGGATTTACTTGCTGATGCAGCTCTTCCTGTGTCTGACAATATGCCAGAAGAGAAACACTTTTGGTATGACAAAGAAAATCCTGTGATAGAGGAAGGTTCCTTGTTTCCTTCGATGGAAGAGTTCAAGATGCTCTTGAGAACATTTGCTATTAGAGGCAAGTTTGATATTCAGATACATGATAGTGACACTACTAGATTTATAGGTCATTGTAAAGGAAAAATATGTCATTGGAGAATAACAGCTAGAACAACAGAAGATGGAAAAACAGTCAGGGTATTAACTTATCTGACATCAACCTTTGGTTTTGTATGTTGCAAGTATTTATAAAGTTAACTAATTGATGGTATTGTGTTTTCCTGCAGGTTAACAAAATAGTAAAGCCTCATAATTTATCAACAGCTGAAGTGATCTCGAGCATGGCAGACCAAGCATGGGTGGCAGAAAAGTCAATTGCCATACTTCGGGATGAACCAAACATCGGTGCTGGTGAGCTGCAAAAAAGGTTAAAAGTCCAGTACAAAGTTACTACTGGGTATCAGACTGTTTGGAGGGCCAAAGAAAAGGCTATGGAAAAATTATATGGTACATGGGGACAGAGCTTTCAAAATCTAAGGAACTTCAAAGCTGAGATTGAGAAGAGATCTCCGGTAGCATTGTAGAGGTTGATGTGAAGAGAGAAGGAGGTAAAGTGCATTTCTCTAGATTTTTTATGGCACTCAAGCCATGCATTGATGGATTTTTGAACGGTTGTAGACCATATGTTAGTATAGACTCCACCTTTTTGAACGGAAAGTGGAACGGTCAGTTAGCAGCATGTACAGCACTAGATGGACATAATTGGATGTTTCCCCTAGCATTTGGATTCTTTGCTTCAGAGACAGAGGATAATTGGACTTGGTTTATGCAACAATTACATAGGGCAATCAGACATCTTCAAAATGTAGCTATCTGTACAGATGCATGCAAAGGGTTGGAGAATGCGGTAAAAAATGTTTTTCCTCAAGCTGAGCAAAGGGAATGCTTTAGGCATCTAATGGCAAACTTCAATAAAAAGTTTCATGGAAAAGTTTTTGGTCGGATGTGGCCAGCAGCCAAGGCTTATCGTGTAGAGACATTTAATTACCATATGGCAAAGATATTTGAAGCTAAACCTGAGGTAGGTACTTACTTGAGTACTTATCATAACTTGAAGTGGATGAGATGCGACTTCAACACAAAAATAAAATGTGATTACATTCACAATAATCTGGCTGAGAGCTTCAACAGCTGGATCAGAGAATGAAGGACCTTCCCCCAGATGAGTTAGCGGACTCACTACGAGAGAAAATCATGGAGCTTTTTCATAGGCGGAGAGAAGTTGCGAAAATGCTCCGTGGAATTATACTACCTGCTATCATTCAACAGATAAATAATAGGACTAGAGAACTTGGTCATTTGGATGTTGGAAGATCAACTGGAGAAAGTTGTGAGGTCAAGGACACCAACAATCTTCCAACCTGAAAATGTAATCCCAGGATCATTGTTTGCTTACTACCTAGTGTAAAATTCAGCCCACCTCATTCTCCTCCCTGCTCATCAGGGTTAAGTACATCCAGATGTGTTTCGATGCAAAGTGTAGTTTAGTTGAATCTCACATCATTACTGATGCATGTGCTTCTACCACCATACAGGTTCCAAATTGTCCATCAGATGGACTGCCGAAGCATGATGGAGATCAGGAGCGAGAGAAAGCCCTTGGTGATACTGGAAACATAAAGCCTCTCCATTTTGAGAGAAGGTAGGGACCCCTGAATGGACTCTAGTTTATCGATTGTTGCCAGCGAAAAAATCGTCGACCTATCTTTTTGAACACATGAATAATTTCTGAATGCGAACGGTTGTTTAAATTGCTTGAACATTTTTTCGAACTACGTGGACAATTTATAAGAGAACATTATTTTTATCCATTAACATAACTTTTAACCCATGAACATTTTTTGCATTTTCATCTTATTTTTAAAATCCATGAACATTTTTGAACCTCTTTAATTTTATTTAAACTACGTGAGAAAATTTTAGGATGAAAGAAATGTAAAAATGAAATGAAAGAAAAATGAAATAGTTTAGAAAAACATCAAATGGAAAAAAAGATAGAAAGAGAGAGAGAGAGAAAACGGAGAGAGAAAAATTAAAGAAAATAAGTAAAGTCAAAAAGAAAGAAATAAAAAAAGAAAATAAAAAGACGTAAAAGAAAGTAAACAAAAAACGGACGGGAAACTGTAAAACAGAAAACCGGTGCCCACAAAAACTGTTGTAATGGCTCGCTCGAAGCAATTGACCCGCACATGATCGATCACATCAATCTAGTCGAACACAGACGCGAAAACTTGTGACCAGTGGTGCATGTCGCACCCTCTAAATTCTACTCTTTACTTCTAACTTCTGCTTCTGGTACAAACTCACAGCCACCTTTGTGTGCTTATATAGCACACATGTAGTACGAAAATCTAAAATGGACCCGGGGCTACATGGTGTTCATTTTTCAAGAAATCAAAATCGACATTTTATGTTTTAAAAAAATCGAGAAAAAATTTCCCAGATATAGATATTGTTAAGATCTACAGTCGTGCAAATTTTTTAACTCCAAATTCAGTATATTTTGGGCTGTAAAAAAATACAAATGTGTGGATTTGGGTGTTGAACAATACACTGAATTTTAAGATAAAATTTTGCACGCTTGTATATATAACGCGCCCTAACGACCGTACTTATCGTAGGTACGTCGGGCGCACGCGTTCGCGAAAAAACCAAACGTTCGGAAAAAGAACGAAGTCAATCCGTGATCGCTAAAAAAACCGACCAATGGTGCACGATCGCTAAAAAAACCACCACCCGTGTGCGCCGAGTGGCCCAAGCCATCTCGGCCCATAGTCGCGATCTAGGCCCAGACCGTACTTCGCACGGGTGTTTCGTAGGTGCGTACGTCCCGATCGATCACTGAAAAGAAAAAAACTAATCCCAGGAGATATTCAGTTCAGCAACTCAGCAAGGACGGGTGTTTGATAGAGCTGTTCTGATGTGCAGTTTTGAGCAGTATGCTTGGCAGTAATAGTTAAAATAGGGTTGTGTTAAGTCCGTCGTTTCGAAATTAGCCTCTAAATATAAGTTGTAGACTATGTTTCGGTTTTTCATAATTTATCTAATTGCTTAAATTGGTTGTAAAAATTTCAAGCAGTGATTAGTTTGGTGATCTGCCAGAACATTGTTTTCCTATATGCAGTGATATTCTTTGCAACTTTAGGCCGACTATAATTGGAACTAAATTATAGGTTCAGCATGAAATTTGTTGGATGTTTTCTAGATTCTAAAACGTCTGCTTGATTTATGTTGAATATTAATTTCTATGAAAAGGTTTAAGTAGTCTACCCTGTAGGGATTTGAATCTGTAATTCTCAGATTTTGGAAAAAAAATGTTTAAATGACACATAAAACTAGATTATATGGTTTAGCTTGAAATTATGGTCAGACTTCTGAAGCGTTGAGTGTGTTATTTGTGCTCTTGTGCGTAGGAGCGATGCTATATTTGTCTTCTACTTTAGACTTGCAACATGTACATGGCTGTAGTTTTGCTAATTATTTCAACCCTTATAACTTATTTACTTATGTGGGATCTATTTATGCATTCGTTGGGAGGTTCCTGAGAGTGATGAAATGTTATTGTAATTGTATCCTCAAGCTACTTGGTGTAGATGTTGTGAAATGTATATTATATCCTCAAACTTATAAAATGAAGCACGTTATATGTGTATAAGAAGGGATTAGAACCCGAGAAGTATATTTCCCTTCTTAGTTGTACTCAGCTATACATTGACACCTTGCGTTCATTGTAATTTCGCTCTTTCTAATATTATAGAATCATTTTTGTACCATTTTGTTGTCGAACGGTAATATATAATAACAATTTTATCCATTAAGCAACACAAAGTCTAGCGAGTATTACAAGCTTTGTACAATTCACCACAGGAAATAAACTCATAATTTGTAAGCCGAAAAGAAGGGGAACAACAGTTCTTATGACCTTCTCCCCACTAGATCCATAAGTCTGACTTCTCCGTAGCTTAAAACCAAAACAAATGAACCTCATTGATCTTGAGCATACAATTTATCTATTAATATAACTGCATTGTCGACCAGTTCATTGTTGCATGGTTCATGATAATCGGTGTTTGGGCCGTAGCGAAGCACGGGCATTGTGCTAGTTCATGTAGCCCGGGTTATAAAAATCCACCCTCACATACAGTACGTACTCCTACACGAGTTGGACTAAACTCTCTAACCTACATGGACTCAATCTCTCTTCATAACATGCAAGCTTGTCCAATATTCCAAACCAACTAATCTACTACGGAGTAAGATTTAAATAGACACGAATTACACACGTACCCAAACCCAAATAAACTAGCATGGACAACAATGCATGCTACGGACACTACCAGACGTTTCCTAACTCGGAAACACACAATACTAAACTGATTACAAGTCAAACACTTTCTAATCAAGATTATGCTAACACATTCGTCATCTCGTCGTGAGCTGATTCTAGCATGTGGCTTAGATTATCTTTATACAATTGATTTTTTTAATACAAAACCGATGACTTCTTTTAGAAACACCATAAAACTTGTATCATTTCTTAAATGAAAATTTAACTTACCGGACGGATTCTTCTGGCTCCTCCACCACGACGTTGTCTTCTAGCCACCATCGTAGCCACGGTGTCGGTGGTGGCGGATGAACTGGTGAGATGGGTTCATCTTCATCGACGCTTTCTTCTAGCCGCGGCGGTGGCGCTCCATAGAAATTCAAAACTTGTTCACAATAATCATTGTTTACATGGTCATGAGGGGGCAATTGCCCCCCTCCCCCATGGTAAGGATCTAATAACTATTTAACATAGATTTTATGTAATATGATATGCAAGATTCAGTTTACCACGCTAGTTAATTTGCTTACTTAAATAGATCTATCTCCATCTACCATAATTCCTTTTATTGCAAGACCTCTACTAAATGCATTACACTCGCAAGTAAAAGACTTAGTCAAGACCTGGATGTGTCGCTGCCTGCCGATCTGGGTCCTAGTTGGCAGGCATACTGTGGTGTTGCTTCATGTGTAACATGTCACCCAATGCTTAAGTTGATCAAGATCTAGGGGGATTCCATCGCTACAGGGGCGAAAGTTGACAACAATCATCATGAACTTTTATGTTGCCGCCTTGGGATTCTTCGTGATCAAATACAAGAGATGACACTGCCCTGACAATAGTTGGCGACTTGACGGTTGTACGACGTGTCGGGTCCTAGGTCCACCATCATAGCTGCTTCTCGTTGTTGTGAGTGCCGATGGAGCGAGTACACTACCCTGATCGGTCGCCACCGTGTCCGTTCTCCCAAGATCACCTCATCTCCAGCCCAAAACCAGCTCAGCTCACACCCTGGATCCTGGAGGTGTGGCTCATCATTTTGTTTGGTTCGGCCTGTGTGGTTTTATTTATAAAGCGGGACTACGGGTTGTTTCGAGTGATCCTATTTCTTGTAACGAACTCAACTTAATTTGTGTCAAAAGGCTAGAGTGTTTTCAAATCTAAGGTTTTAAAATCTATACGAGAAAAGGTTATAAGACATTTGTTTTGTGAAATCCACTTCTAACATTGGCGAGCTGGTATTCACATTCTGGGAATGAAGCGTGGGCGCTATTTAGGTATGCTTGGATGCTGATCAAGATTTTGTTTTGGCATTCCTAGCCACTATTTTGATATGAGCATGTTTACTAGCCAATTCTAATTTAGTTCGCTCCCCTTATTTTTTTTTCTAATTTAGTTAGCAACATTTTTCAAAATACACACTTCAAAAGCCTTGGCCGAATTGCGTCTAGCCAAAATTTTGTGATATGTTGATTTATGTTCAAAGTCTTTCTGCGTAAGGATGCGAAAATGGAACCCAATTGTCCTACTTATTATCCATTTTGTACATGTCTAGTACAAATCCAAAATTTTGTACTCACTCCGATCCGTTTTTTGTGTCATGGCAAAATAACTGAGCGTGAACAATTCATTAGTGCAGCTGACGACACTTAATTGAGATCAGACAAGTACTAGACATGTATAAAATGGAGAATAAGTGAGACAATTGTCTGTTTTCGCATCCCAATTTCCGGTTCCACTCAACCATGTCCACCGACCGATGGGCGACCGCGACAGAAAACGGAGTCTGGAAAGGTCCGGCGCGCCCGGGACAGAAACGAAAACCGAAGGAAAGAAAAAGAAAGGAGTTCCAATAAGGAATCCTAGGGCAGGTCGTCACGCGCACGCCACCCAATTCCCCCGCAGCCCTGCGCTTTCGCCCGCCGCCCCATCTCAGCCACCGCCGCCGCTGGCGGCGAGCTGCGGCGGACCAGAATCGGCCAAGGTTCTTTCCGTTCGGCCGTCGAATCAGGCCCCGAGGGGAAAAGAATAATAAGAGGCGGAAGGGGCAAGTCGCCCCTCCCCGTTTGATCGGAAGCACCGGCGGAGCAACCCGCTGATGCGGCGCCCATGGCGACGGCGCTGCTATCGTACATCCAAACCCTGTGGCCGCTCTCCGCCCTCCTCAAGGAGGACGACCTGGCCGCGTCCGCGCGGCTGGTGCGTACGCTCGCTGTGCCGGAGGAGACGAAGCAGTTCGTCTTCGCGCTCCGGGAGCCCGAATCGCAGGGCCTGATCTACATCCTCGCGGCGCAGAACCTGTCCGAGCAGTCCGCCTCGGACGCCGGCCATCTGATCAGGGCGGTTCGCCCCAAGGCCGTGATCACCCAGGTCGCGCACACGGAGGTCGACGACGTCTGGATCGAGGAGGAGTGCCTGGCCGAAGGTGGGCAGGCGGCGTGCCGGCGTCGCCGTTCCAGGTCATCAAGAGGTGCGTCACGGAGAAGAGGAGCAAAGAACACTATGTGAAATCTGCCGCTTGCCAGGTCCTGCAGGAAATCTTCGGGGTCGGCTTCTACGGCCACCTGTTGGCTGCCAAGAGAGCCGCGGAGGAGACGGACTCACATTTTCTCTTGCTCGGCTCTCCGTATGTGAAGAACTGCAATGGAGATGGATCGAGCAACGAAAACAGTACGGAAGATAGCTCAGCTCAGGACTCGAAGACTAGCTGCTCGCTCCCTCAGGCTGCCATGGATGATAACTCTGGGCTGCAATTACAGGCCAGCTGCTTGCTCCCTCAGAGTGTAACTTCAGCAGCGAGCTCCCATGTTAGGAAGGTATGCCTTGTTGACGATTATGGAAGACAGGTCCTGAAGTCGGTAGCTCCAGCTGCTAACTTGTTGTTGTCCCAAGCTATCTCTTCCAATGCTGTTACAGAGTGCACACTGTCAGAATGTAAGCCAGCCGAAGGATACGAGCCCCCACTTTTCGCGCAGACCGTCTACCCTTTGCTCGCCGATCTTTATGCTATATTTATCGACATTCCATCAATCGGGAAGGCTATGGCTTCTGTACAGACGTTGCTCACTCAAGTTCACAAGGGGAAGCCGATTTGCAGTGAAATGTTATCTGATGTCTATGCATTTGGAATTGCAATAGAGGCTCTCAGAATATGTTTAAACAATGCAGGAAGATGCCGCATTGATACCAAAGATAATCTTGGTGCGGAAAGGATGGATTTTGCAGAACTCCCTTCTGAGGAGAAGTGCCACATTCTTCTTGTTCAAGCACTCAGAAGTCAACTAAGGGAGTTCGGTTCTGTGGTAGCTGTAGTTGATGCCAGCTGCTTAGCTGGAATAAGGAGACACTGGAACACTCCTGTTCCTGTAGAGATCGCACAGTTAGCTGGCAAGTGCTTCAGTCATTATGGCAACAAAACTGACAGCGATGACAAGGAGCTGCCGTTGGACAGCAGTGATAAAAAGAGTTGGATTGCTGAGAAACCTGTGGTCGCAGTTGGTGCAGGAGGAACAGCAATTCTTGGGTTTTCGTCTTTGTCAAAAACTTTTCAGGCTTCTGCTGTTTTTAAGTTGGTTCCCTATAAAACTCCAGTGGTTTTGAAGTATGGCTTAATGCAGCTGCAAAGACATGCCTGCATTGTATTAAGCAAGATCCTCTCTCATGGGGTTGTTGGTGCTAGTTCAAAGTCATCTGCTTTACAGTTCACGGCTTCAGCAGAGAAGATTCGAGCCGTGACACACACTGTAATAGCATCAGCAGAGGGAACTAGCTTGTTGGCGACGCGGACATCGTTCTATGAAATAATGCAAAAGAGGCAGAACCGGCCTTTCAGAATAACTCCTTGGGCAACATTTTGTTTTAGCATGGTTGCATGTGCTGGCCTCGTGACGCACGGCGATGGGATTGAGTGTGCCGCCGCGGCTGCACCTTCTGTTCCCATGATTACGTCCCTGGGCCGTGGTCTTGAGAGCTTGCGTGTCACATCACAAGAAGCGAGACAAACAAAGGGCCAAAATGTGAAGGAAGCTTTGCTAACATTCTTGAGCAGCTTAAAGAAATCAGTAAAATAAAGACACAATAATGTACAACTGAAACTGTATAGGTTTCATCATGCAATTTTGTCAGTAGGCTGAGCTTTCCTTACTATCTGTACAGTGCATTCTTCTTGTTTTTACTGATATAATGAAATTCTCATTGTATGCTATCGTGTGCACTTCATGGTTGAGCTTAGAGAATGGAAATCAGAGTGGATAATTTGGGTTTGACATTCTGTACATTGAAGTAGTGAAGTACAGAACATACACATAGTTTGTTGTTCTATGTTGTACGTAGTAATTTACTATCCCAGTAGCAGTACCATCTTTAAAAAGGATATGGTTGCTTGGTACATGATCTGAGCGAAACACTATGTTGCTAGTATTGTTAGAGGTAACATATGAACAGTAATGCTGCTCTTCTAGAATATTATTTGCTATAGCAACATAGGAGTAGGTGACGTTACTTATTCTATTCACTTTTTTTTCCTTCTGAGATCATATTAACCATTTCTGGTTGCCTCTTTTTTATTCGATTGGTGTACATTTTGAGCTTAACCAGGCATATTTGATTGCCAGCTCTTCTGTTTATTCATTGTTCATCTTGAGCGAGGAAAAGAAGATAGCAGTATCCACTTCATATACATTTAATGATGTACATCCTTGCATATAAATACCTGGTCTCACGATTACAAATCAACATGAAAAAGAAAACCATCCTTGTGATCTCTTAGTTGCTATACAAAAGTAAGGGGTCTTCCCCAGCTAAAACAGTCCGTTCACATTTCATACTGCTGCTGCTTTGAGGGTGAGAAAATCAGAAATTTGATTTGTGTAGAAATCTGGCTGGATCGTGTTGTCGGGGCTCTGAAGTGTCTCCACAGAAGTCACACCTGTAGAAGGCAACCAACCAATCTTAGTGCGGATGCAAATTCAGCAGGGCAACTACTGTGAGTTCAAGGGGAATAGTATGGTAAAAGATACCTGAGAGAACCAGAAGAGTTTTGCAGCCTCCGTTTTGCCCAAAGAGAACGTCGGTATCCAAACGGTCACCCACCATGCATATCTGAGATGTTGTGATTCCAAACCTGCCATCAAAAAAGAAGAAAAGGTAAAACATCTCAAAACTATTCTTAGCCATCAGCTGTCTGATCCACACATTCTCCCTTTTGCAGATTTCTGCAAAAGGAGATATAGCGCTGGACTATGCTGCTGGGACAGTTAGCCTCTTACTTCTTTGCCAGGTAGTCCATCATGAATGTTGACGGCTTCCCGACAACGAGTGGTTCTTGTTTGGTTGAACCAAGAACAGCGCCGACCATCGACCCGCCACCTGAGTAAGGCAAATGTTCATGATTTAAGCAAGGGACGATGGTATGTATCTCTCCACAGTATGTAGAAAGCTTAGGCCGGCCTGACTAACCTGCCCACTCTTGGGCATCAGTGAGATGGGTGACAGCGTCCCTGTTTGTTGCAATAAAAAGGCACCCAGGATTCTCACGTATGCAGAGTGTTCCGTACCTAAGTATAAGTAACAAGTTTACATGTGAATGGATATACCAAACTTTTGTAGATTACGAAGAGTTAACATGTGGTCTTGCTTTCGCATGTGCTGAATCAAATGAGTGAATAATTGAACATGCAACTGAATACTCGTCCGAATTTTCACAATCCTATCAAAGTCTTAACTGAACCATTTACATTCAACCATATGTATATTTTGTCTGAGCTCGTTATGCCCCAGGCGAGACGAAAAAACAATAAGGTACTTACTGAACTTTGTAGTAGTTAAAGTAGCGATCAAATCCAACTACAACTGCTCCAACCTGTGTCAAACCCAAATATTATTACTAAAGTGGCCGAATATTAATTTTACTATAAACCAAAAGAGGTTACTGACATCTTTGTCATGCTCCATGTAGAATCCAGGCTTCAGCTCTATCTTCTTGTCACCATCTGTCTGCACAAACCCGACCATATAAGCTACTGTAGTAAGTTTTGTAAGCTCATCCAAAATTTCACTCACTCGAGTCATGGATGCTGATTTGCATGCAACACTGGCCAACCACAAGTTAAGAACATGCTAAAATGAAAACATGGTTTTGCGTGTGTATAGTTAATCATGAGTATCACAGAGAAAGAAACTCTCTTTTGAGTACATACAGGGCCACCGAGGTGCTTAAAGCCAGCCAGCTCGAGCTCTATGAGAATCCCTTCCTCTCCAATTACATAAACCTGGTCCACAGAAATGTTTAACTTTGCGCTTGAGTTTCTGTGCTAAGCCGTGTGACGCCAATGCAATGAAGCCACATATTCTAAAAATGCATGGTGACTGATGCATTTTACCTTCTTATCTTTGGGGAAATCAATAGACTCTAGGTAGGCAGCAGCTGCGAAGGACGAAGCAAATATCTCCTCCTGCGCATTGATCACCATCCCATGCCTCGTCAAATCATTAGCAGGAGAGCAAATTAACCAATGCAGAACAGCAGCCGATGACAGGAATAAATACCTCGTTGACACTCAGCCCCAGCGTCTCGAACTTCTTCCCGTACTGCTTCCTCGACTTGGTGGAATTGTTGGTCACGAACACCAGCCTCTTACCCTGCAGTCCTCGATGAAATCAGCAAAGAATCCATGGATAGTTTGAGAAGACAGTCCAATCTGCGAATCTATAAGAGCCAGTACAGTTCAACAGCAGACCTTTGATCTGAGCATGTCGAGCGTCTCCGGCACGCCGTCGATCAGCTTGTCACCCTTCCAAATCACGCCTACGCGCCACAACATCAACAAGAACTAATTCACGAAAGCTCAAACAGACTTGTAAAAAACATTATCAAAGGGGATTGAGCCCCCAGCTTCATTAACGAAACTTAAATTTGTCTACAAGGTTTTTCGTGCGCAATGTTAAGGCCAAATATTTCAGACTTGTAAATTTCTGAGCGATCGATCAATCTCTCACCGTCGCAGTCGAATATGAAGGTCTCGACGGAGTCGATGAGCGCCTGGGCGTCCTCCAGCTTCGCGGCCGGGACCGTCGCTGCCGCCGCGGCCATGACGGGCCGCCGGACGGCGCAGTGCGAGGATCCCGCGGTTAGGCTGCCGCCGGCGATGCGCTGGGTCCGACCGAAGGACGCGGACGGCGGCAGGGTCTGCTCCGACGGGGTAGTGGAGGAGGATAAGGTGGAGGGGAGGAAGCTGGGGAGGCGCGAGCCAGGAGCATCTCTGCTACTGCTGGTTGGACGCTCTGTTTCTTTCAGAGATCGGGTGGCGTCTGGTTGGCGTAGTTTCAGTTTCAGAAGCAGTGTAACGGTAATGCGTATGCGATGGATGTGTAGTGTTGCCTTCGGCTGGTGTGGCGCGTCCATGGTTTGTGGATTTGTGGCTGGGAAGGCGGAGGGAGGTGAGGGATTGGGATGTGGGTGGGCTAGTGTTGCTGTGGTTGTAGTTCAAGATAGGAAAAATCTGTCATGGACTCATGAGAGGATTCTCATAGCATAGCAAAAGGAAAATTGAAGGAGAGGATGATCCATCCATTGTCAGAAAAAGTTAATCATGACTTAGAGGAGCGTGCATTCACCTAAGAGCATCTCTAACGGATACCCCATTATAGCAGTATTGCCCTAGAAACCGTTTTTTCGGGCATGAGAGACCAAAAAACGACCTCCAACAGGTACCCTAAACGGTGCCTATTTTAGAGCTGCCCCAACTTTTCTCCTCTGACCTAAATATGGGCCAGAGAGGGCTGCGCGGGGCGTGCCCTATCCCTCGGAACGTGTAGAATGAGGGAAAACGCCAGACATGCGTCTTAACCCCCCCCCCCCCCCCCCCCCCCCCCGAGTACTAGAGTAGTCATGTATTGTTTTTGGGGATTTGCCCAAAACCATGTGCGTGATTTTAATATCTTTTGTCCAATTTAAAAGGTAGTGATCACACCGAGTTTGCTCAGAGAAAAAGCCTAATCTTGTGTCGAAATACTACCAAGTATTTTGTCCCCGCAATTCCACATTTTGTGCCTCTTTTAATATGTTAGTGAGTATATCTACAATCATGGCGGCGACACTTGAGAAAATTGAAATTATTTTAATTCGAAGTTTCTAGAGAGAGAGAGGACCAACATGGGAGTCATCATCTTTATTTGAGAAACTCTATCGGTCACGATTGTCTTCCGCCACTCCTTGAGCATTGGTCACGGTTGTCTTCCGCCACTCCTTGACCGATGCCAACGGGATAAAGATTCTGGCGCAGAATGCTACATAATCCCCATAAATTCCTTTGAACCAAACATGCCCCCGAAGGAAATGTAAACTAAGCAATGGTAGATGCGTGCATCAATTAATGCAGAGACCATGGATCGACTATTCTCCTATTTGAAAAGAGCTAAACTAAATCATTTACTATTGTACTAAGAGGGTACTCGTAATGGGTTGGCCCACTAGCATCGATGTCTCATGCATATACCTGGCCATACCTCGGGATGGGCCTGGCTTCGGGCCGGACCGAGAAAAGCCCGACACAGAAAACTCAGGCCCACGCCCGGCCCGACCAAAAAGCCTGAAAGCCCACCGGGCCGTCGGGTCAGGCCTCTTCCTGAAACTGCCAAAATGCAAAGTCCAGACCCGGCCCAGCGCAGCCATCGGGCCTAGATTTTAGGCCCAAGCCCGAGATGTTATTAACATTCGATAAGAGTTTTCACATTGTATTTTTGCATAGTTGGAAGAGGACGAATGAAGAAAGATAAGGTTGCATGATCTCTTAGAAATTAAGAGGAGAATATTTTCTCCCATGGCAGCATATGTCTTCCCTTAACACAATTTTCCATCAAGACTTAATTAATAATACTCAGCAATAATGAAGAATAGGAATAATGTATTGTATGACTTAATTGATATTACCTTCTTTACATGATGTGTGGAAAAGGAAGATCGTCTTCTCTACCATAAGGTGGACAGATAAAAGAAAATCATCTTCTCTACCATTGTATACGTGTCCTAAGAAACAGAAGACGAGCGATGTTGCGGAGAGTAGACGGCACAGTCGTGTGGAGTGTGGAAAGCAGAGGCAACAACGAGAGTGGACTAATGACTTCCGAGCTATATGGAGCTCGTTTTAAAAAAATCGAAATCAGTACTTTTGAGTTTTTAAAATTGAGAATTTTTTTCCCAAATGTAGATAATATCGAGATCTACATGTGTGCAAAATTTTAAATCAAAAAACGCTGTATTGTGGGCTGGGCAAAATTGACAAATAGGTGGTGAATAATACACAGTTTCAAAAACTTGAAATTGTTCCCGATTTGTCTTTTTTGTGCAGCACAAAATATAACGAATTATGAGTTGAAATTTTGCATGTTTGTATACCTCGGCAATATCTTCATCTGTGAATTGTTTCAAGATTTTGGAAACTCAGAAGTGCTGATTTTGATTTTTTTTTCAAAAAACATGCTCCATGTACCTCGGGAGTCATTTGCAGTTTGTGAGGCAACAACCCTCTTCTAGTTCCAGCACAGTATTATCCATTGTAATTTGAGGAGTCACTTCTGATCAGCAGACTTTCCTGCGAAGTTATGTATACTTTCTTCAAAGTTCTACCGATTGCCTGTTTGTCTTGTTGGGTTAAACAGGTATATTCAGACATCAATCCTGCCTATGACCCTAGTGATCATCTTACTTGAGAAAATAGCTGATCTGTTGCGTGGCAGGCGCCGTAAAGTGGATGTTGGACGGAGGACAGACACCAACATCGTAGGCGGCACCGCGCTGTCCGCTGTGCGATCATCTGCCGGAGACCATTTCACATAGTACGTCGTTGTGGCCAGAGAGATTTGGACCTTCGTGCTCCCTGTCCCTAGGGTGACAAAGGGTCAGCCTGGATCCCTGATCAAAATGCCCAGCTCACATGGATTGGTGTTTCAGTTTCAGGTGCACCATAGCTTCAAGATGATACAGCAGATTGGGAGCCGTGTCGCTCTCCGGAACACACGGGCGGGCGAGCGATGTCGTCGTCTTCACCTGGAAACACAGGGTCCCGGCACCTCTCAGCAATTCATACTCACCGAGGGGGAGCTCTGGCACAAGAAATGCCTACCAAAGGCAACGCGCTTTGGCGATTTGACATAGGGATTGCCCATCGCCTTTGGTAGCTGCCTTGTTGGTTTCAGAGCAGTTGTTGGCTGCCCCTTCACGATGGAGTCTCTTCACACGCCTAGAAAATCCAATGAGAATGAGTGATCCGTGGACTTCTAACATACCAAAAATGTAACTACAGATTACTCGAGTAAAGAGTATTGATACGCCAAACCAAATCATAGTAAGAAACCAACCAGAGAAGTCAACTCGTTCGTTCAGGAATCAGAATGATTTTTACTTAATTTTTTCTAGAGACGACCTCTTTACAAGGGCAGAGAGCTTTGTTTATGTAGGACATGTCCCCACGCGATCAGATTTTGCGATCTGCTGGAGAAAGTACCTAACAACACACTAGTGTAGCAAGTGTCTAAACAACTGGAAATAATACCCCTATCCGCTCTCCTTTAAGCGACGACCGCTCGCTAATTATGCTCAGTCTCCACCGCTGCTTCTCCAGATGCTTTGACACCAAAAGCAAAACCGAAATGATTCACAGAATTTGTACCGCAAGTTGTTCGATCTTCAGTGCTCCCTGCAACAGGAGAGTCAAAATAGCACGCACATACGAGAGCGAAAGAAGAGAAAGATACATTAATAATCATGGACCACTTAAGAATAGAGTCAGAATATCGATCATCGAGGGTCATGGCTTCATCACTGGGAGAGTAGAGTGTTTTGTTCACGTAGCATCACATCACAGCGACTAACGGATTGTGAGTGTCCACCTCACAGATGCAGTGGCCGCCAGCGCCTTGTGTGACATGGCCGGACACTAGGCACAGTTCAGGTGAATATGGTTGCTGTTTGCAGCAACTCAGTGTCATGGAAGTTTCTTTCCCACAGGATGAAGATGTAGATTCTCACTTCGAATTGATCACGCTTATTTGATTGTGCATGTGTGCTATTCGAGTTTTGGTCTCCTAGTACAAGACCCCTCAGGACTGAAGTCTTGGGACATCTTATGGTGGTGAGTGGTGACCATTATTTTTGTGAAACGGGGGTACATTTTCCCCCCAATTTATTAAGAGAGTTGTCTAGTTAATTAATAGGAAACCATGCTAAAACCGATACAATAAGAACCAAACCCATACGAAACCATAACTCACAACCAGGGACAAGCCCGAACGCCACTTGGCCGAAAATAAACGACATGCCACCAAAGTCGAAAAGAAAACACCGATACCACTATGGGAGGAGACACGAGACACTCCGACAAAGGTGAAGAAGTCAACCCTTCAAAAGAGCCGCGCCAACATGATGCTGACGCGCCAACCTCGTCACCCACACGACACAAGGTCGACACTCGCAACACTGACATACTATTCACCACCATCTAAGAGAAGAAGTCACCACTGATATGGGAGGAGCAGATCGGAGACCACAACCGTAGCAGCACATCCGGGGCAGCCGCCCCGACGTACCGTCCAACCCTCCCCACTGAAACACGTCGACCGAGCCAAAATCCCTACAACCCCTGCCGCTCAAGTTCGCCACCCAAGCCGTACTAGGCTACACCCCTGCACCATAGAGTTGCGACTGCACCAATCTGACGCTGCCGGCTTGGCGCACACCAACCATCCCGGGGCCGCTGATCCGACGTTCACAGTCCCTAACGACAAAGGAAAAAACCATGCAACAACAACAAACAAGCTCTCCAAAGCGACGCGCGCCTCCAAGGAGGTCACGATGTAAACTCCGCAGCCGCCCACTCCTAACAAATTCGGAGTTAGGGTTTTCACCCAGAGAGCCAAGTCCCATAGAAGGTAGAGGAAACATAGGTCCATGACGATGCCTTCAAGGAAGGAGACGACGCCCAACCATTTATGAAGGAATGACAAAACAAACCATCCCGACGTAATTTGTTCTAAAAGGCCCTTTGCGGCGCAGTTGGATTGGCGCGAAAACGGTTAAGTACATCGGCTACAAAAACGCCAACGTTGAAAGGATCGTATGGCCACCTAGAGGGGGGTGGGGGGGGGGGGGGGGGGGGGGGGGTGAATAGGTGCTACTCCTAATTTTAATTCTTTTTCGATTAAGGCTTGGCACAAAGGTAAATTCTTTAGATATGCAACAACGGTGAATTTACCTATATGACAAGTTAAACCTAAACAAGATAAGATACAAGTAATAACTAGAGAGTAAGGAGTAACCGAACGGGAAGCACGCGGAGACAAGGATGTATTCCCGAGTTCCTCCTTTTGAGGGGAGTATGTCTCGTTGGACGGGTGTGAGTTTCAAACTCAAGCGCCACAAATGGGCTCACCCTATTCTCCGATGAACCTCGCCCAAAAGCTCAGTTCACCTTCCACTATCGGAATCCTTCAAGGCGGAATCCGGAGCCCTTACAACAAGCTTGGAGCACAACCCACAACTGGATTGGGAGCTCCCAAGCACCACAAATCTGCCACACAAAAGTAGCAAGCAAGTAAGTACAACAAAATGCCTAGGTTTTCCTAGTGGAAACCCTAGGCTCAAATCCCTCAAGTGAATGAGGGCGAAATGAAGAACGATTCAGTGAAGTTGTAGATCCGGGCCTTCTCCTTCAATCCTCCAAAGATCAACGAGTTTGGGTGGAGGGATTGAGAGATCTAGTTGGGTGAAGATTTCATTAATGGAGGAGAGAGAATATTGGAATGCTTAGTCTTCATTCGGGAAGAAGACCCCTTTAAATAGCCTCCTCATTAAGTGGCCGTTGGAGGCAGAATCCCGTGCGCCTCGGTAGTACCGGACCAGCCCCGGTAGTACCGAGCCGCGTTGACCTGCAGCTCGACCAAAACCTCCAACGCCATCCCACGTCTGTAGTACCGGATGGCAGGGTCCGATAGTACCGAACGTTCGGTAGTACCGGGCAACTACCGGCCCAAGTACCGGGAGAAAACTGCGACACCACAGAGAGCAAAACTTCAACGCGACACTGGCTGCGATACTGCCCCCAGTAGAGCCCTCGGTAGTATCGGCCAGGATGGCACGGTAGTACCTGAAAGTGCATGGTGCCCCCATGTGTGGTTTTGGTAATTAATGACAATCCTTATGGACTAATATTTGCATTGAGATATTCTTGTAGATCTTGTCCATAGAAAAAGATTGGAGTTCATGTGTTGTACTCTAGAAGCTTACATGGTAAAGTGTGGCTTGGAAAAGAAGATTGAGGGAACATTCATGTTCATCTCCAAGCCATCATATATATTTAGAAGATATGAAGTGCAAGTACAATATGAATCATCTCGAAAGATATCATTTGATTGAAGCTTGCTATGGATAAATGAAGACGGAGCTAAGCGAGGCTCTCCCATAATGGAGTATGGGGGAGTAGTTGGAGAAGTTTTTATCAAGCATGTGCTAGCAAGCATGATAAAGAAAGGTGTTCCAACTTGAGAGAGTCAAGATCGTCATCATCTAGCTCAAGTGGAATGCGCAAGGCAAAGGTATGATCTTGATAGGGTTTCTATTTTACCGGTCCCATGTTGTTAGTTCGGAGACTGGGTTATAGGATAGATACCGTACTATCAAGAGGGGCTTTCGAGTGAGTAACTTGATCGCATCTTTGTGGAGAGCTCAAACCTTTGCATACTTGGCATATCATCTTTCTTGGTTCTTATTTGGCTTATATCCATGTAAGAATTTAGAGCTTGTGTTCTTCTCCATATCAAGCTCTAGTTCATCAAAAACGGATTTCGTATGGAAAACTTGTTGCGTTTTCGGTTTTGGAGGTTTTACCGGTTTGCATTCTCTAGAGAGGTTTTACCATTCTACATTTGGTTTTATCCTCCCTTGCTGGACCATGATGTTTCTCTGCATAATCATGTAGAGCTCGTTGTTGTGATTCCAACGAGCCAAAGATCATAAAAAACGGAGTCCGGATCCAAAAGTTATTGTCGTTTTGATGTTTGGTGTTCCTGCTGTTTTCCAGGGGCGGTAGTACCGCCCCGGTACCTCCCGAGGTACCGCCGGAGCAAACAGAAGCCCATTTTCGGCGGTACTAGGAGCGGTAGTACCGCTGCTCGGGGCGGTAGTACCGCTACCTGGAGCCTGTTTTCAGCCTGTTTTCTTGTTCTAACTCCATAGGGGGGCGATAGTGCCGCTGGGTCTAGCGGTAGTACCACCACAGCGCGAATCTGCACCCAACGGTTGGATATTGGGGTGACCTATTTAAGGGGCCTTCTTCCCCAATGGTTCCCTAACCTTTTGAGCAAGTTTCGACCTCCATTGTTGACCTCCAAAAGCTTGCTATCTCTCATTCCCTCCAATGATTCTTGCTCCTTCTTGAGGGAAAAAGAGAGGAGATCTAGATCTATAATTCCACCAATCAATCTCTCCTCTAAGTGAGGGGAAGTCTCTTGATCAAGATCTTGGAGTTCCATTTGTTGAGTTCTTCTTTGTTCTTTCTCTCTTCTCCCCGCATAAGTATTAGTTGCTTTTTGTGGGATTTGGGAGTGAAGGACTTGAGCACTTCTTGTGTTCTTGCCTTTACTTTTGTGCATCGGTTTGCTCTCTCCACGAAGATTCGTGGAAGTGAAAGTTCGTGAGCTTGTTACTCTTGGGTCGTTGGACCCTAGACGGTGTTCTTGTGACCTTTTGTTGTAAAGGCTTCGGATTCCGCCTTGAAGGATTCCGATAGTGGAAGGTGAACCGAGCTTTTGGGCAAGGTTCATCGGAGAATAGGTGAAAGATCGATATGTCGACTAGAGGGGGGGGGGTGATTAGGTGACTACCAAATTTTAATTCTTTTTCGATTAATTAGGGCTTGAGCAAAGTATAACAAGGTTGACTAGATGTGCACTAGGTGATACAACCTATGTGATACAAGCAAGGTAAATAACGTAGCGGAAGCAACAAGTAAAGGATAGAAATAACCGCAAAGTGGAGACACGGAGATGTTTTCCGTAGTTCCTTCCCAAGGGAGTACGTCTACGTTGGAGGAGTGTGGAGCCACCTAGGCGCTCCAATAGCACGGATGTGCTCACTCTATTCTCCGTGAGCTTTACCCGTGGGGGTTTGGCTCATCCACTATGAGGTCACCTTGATGGCGTTGACCAAGCCGTACACAAAGGTTGGGGAACTCCACAATGAGTTGGAGCCTCCCAACAATGCCTCGGACTTCCTCCGAGACTCACAAAGGCACCTAGGGTTACAAGCAACCCAAGATGCAAGATCCACACGGAGAGTGTGGGGAGAATTGAAATTCCTTTGGTGAAGTTGTAGATCTAGACCTCCTCCTTCACTCCTCAAAGTATCAAGGCAATTGATTGGTGGGAGTGGGAGATCTCTTAAATGAAGCTCTCAACAATGGTGGCAAGATATTTTCGTGAAGCTTGAATGCCCCAAGGTAGGTGAAAGGTAATAAATACCCTCACTACAAATCTGTCCGTTGGGGGCATCTTTCCCGCACTGGCGGTACTACCGCTGATGAAGGTGCGGTAGTATCGGCGGTGCGGGAGCCTTCATTTGGGCGGTCAACGCCCAGGTCTTCGACCTTCAAAACCCGCACCAGCGGTACTTCCGCTCCAGGGCGGTACTTCCGCTGAGCTGCACCGAGCTCGCTTTAAGCGGTACTTCTGGCGGCACTACCGCCCGTCTTCAGGAACCGCACAAGCGGTACTGCCGCACCACAGCGGTACTTCCGCTGAGTGACACCGAACGTGGTTTTAAGCGGTAGTACAGGCGGTACTCCCGCTCGTCTTCCGCACCAGCGGTACTGCCGGTCCCTGGCGGTACTTCCGCTGTGCGCACCCGAACTCTATTTTAAGCGGTAGTGAGAGCGGAACTGCCGCTGAACTGAAAGCAATAGAGGCCAGCGGTACTACCGCCGCTTGCACGGCGGTACTACCGCCGCTGGCAGATTAACACTCCTTTTTCTTCTCTTTAAAGTGAAAACGACATGGAATCGTTTATAGAACCTGTGTAAACTTTAGACAACAAGTTAAATGCTATTATTGCATTGTTATCAATCACCAAAACACGATTAAGAGCAACAATGCTCTTTCAATCTCCCCCTTTTTGGTGGTTGATGACAATACAACAATTGCTACAAAACGGTTTTTGGAAAAATGGACGGAGCTCCCCCTAGATGTATGCATTATTCAAGAGTAGCTTTTGAATGCTCAAATGCACATCAAATAGGATCAACACTCCCCCCATGTTTTCCAAACCGTGCAAGATATAATCAAAGCAATAAGTAAATAAGCATGGAAACATAGATAACGAGTTTCAACATGTCTTACACCATGCCACAAGGTTCAGAAACATAAAATAAACAAGTTCACAAGCTCATAAGACACAAATAGCTAAAACAACGAGAGCTTGTGACATCCCTTGCAAATCCTCGGAAACCTAATAGATATTTCTCCCCCTTTGGCATCAAGACACCAAAAAGAGAAGAAATCGATGCTAGCGTCCCAAAGATCAATCGGAGAGGTTCTCGTTGCTAGCGGGACGGGGACGACGACGAGATGACACTTCTTCTTCTTCATAGTCGGACCACTCGCAAACCTTGCCTTGGGAATCCTTGGCGCGCCACTCACCGGACACGGTGATCTCCTTCTCCGATCCAGACTTCACAATTTCACCACGAGCACGGCGATCCGCAATCTCTTGTTGACGATATTGCTTAAGGTCCACATGGTGATGATATTCCCTTGTCTCAAGAGCCTTGGTCATGCAGAAAAGTTTCTTGACTTGACGACCCATCCAAGTCATGGGATCTTCCTTCTGGCGAGGAAGAGAGGGGCCAGCACCCCCAGCAGCAGCCTCAGCAGTGGCTTTGTTCTTGGCTTTCTTCCTAGCTTGAGCAGTCTCATAACTATGATCTTTGATGCGAAGCTGCTTGGGCTTGTGAGTGGTCCAAGAATTGGGATTCGAGAGACCCTCCATGGGAAGATCCTTGGTCCAAGCCCAAATAATAATCTTCATAACATAGGGACCAAAAGCTGCATTCTTCTTGTTGATGCAAATATGCCAAAACTCATTCCACAGATAGTCCATAACATCCAACTTCTTCCCTTTGGTCTTGAACTCGTGCATCCGGATCATAAGGGTGGTGAGGAATCCATGAATCTCATCAATGTTGCCCGCCTTTGGGTTGATGGTTTCTCGAAAAATCCGGTGCATAATCTCATAAGGAGGGTAAAGACCCTCGGAGAGACCCGGAGTGAACTTTTCCCAAAAATAGAGAGGAGTAAGAAGATGCTTGGCAAGAGGCTTGTCTTCGATATGAACACGGAACCAATTTGCATGAAAGTCAGCCGGAGGAACCATACCATGATCAACATACCCTAGCATTGTCCCAATGTCACTCCACGAGGCCGAGAGCTGTTCAGCCTTGGTCATCCAGGTAATAGAGCGGTCTAGCAAATTGAAGGACACGGTGGCAAAGAATTGACACACAAGATCTTCATCATAGTTTGCACGGAGCTGAATAAAGCGGAGGATGTCAAGTTCCTTGCAAATCCGGAGAGCCTCATCAAAATACTCGGGGTGCCTCTCCATGTGGGCAATGTCAATGTATTGCTGCTTCACCACATTGTTCTTGGAATCCTTATGAAGATAAGTAAGATAGCAATGCTGTTGAAAAACTGTGTGAAAATAGGGATTGGTCCCTCGAACCTTGGGATCCAAGTCCATGCGGGCAAACTCATATGGATTGGACTTCCTCAGATCAACATACTGTGCATCTGTCAGATTCGCGAAGGAGGAAACCTTGCGAGCCCCTTGCTTGACCCTACCCTTGCTTGGTCCATCATCAACATCCGAGGTCTTGGGCTTCTTGCCCGCAGCACGAGAACCTACCGAATCAAGATCACCTGTGATTAGCAAGAGGAGGGAGAGCATAGACGAGTAATGCCAAAAAAATTCATGACCTAGGAGACCAAGAGCACAAAGGTACAAAAATTGAAGGAAACAAGGGCTAAGGTGAAGCACATCAACTAGGAGGATTGAAAGTACCACGGGATGGTGAGAGAATTCGATGAGGAACACCAACAACAGCCCGGGTAATTTCAATGAATCTAGATGGAGAACTACAAAATTAGCCCATGATTCGTCACAATACTTGTACACAAAGGTTCTAGGATCCCTAAGAAGCATCTCTACCAAACCAATTCGTCAAGAACACACTAGGGAACCCCATCTAATCATCTCCATCCATCAACTAGATAGGAGAGAGGGAGAAGGCGTACCGGTGCTCATGGCGAAGGATCGAGGGAGAGGAGAGGTGCTCGAGCCTTCCCGAGACAAGGACCGCAAGGGCCAAGGACGGGAGAGCTCGTTCCCGGTGGTGAAGGTGGCCGGCGGCGGCGGATCGGGAGTGAAGAGGACGTTGGAGAGGAAAAAAGAAAGTAACTGTTGATTTTCCCCTTCTGCCCGAGTCCTTATCACGCCAGATCCGCACGAGCGGTACTACCGCCCTCAAACCGGTAGTACCGCTCCCGGTCGATCCACAGGCCTGACGGGGTTCCACGCGCTTATCCGGAGTGCTGTCGCACCCGCATAAGCGGTAGTACCGCCGCCAGGCCGGTAGTACCGGTACCTGGGAGCACAGTGTTGTTTTTTTTTCTTTAAAAATCCAACAGCACGATGTCACCGGTTCCGTCCAAAACAACACCGAGAGCACGAAATAAAAGGCATTTTTAGAGAGAGATGGCTGATTTTGTTTTTAAAGGGTTGTGGCTTGGGATAGACAAGTAGCTGAGGAAGGAGAAGAAACTCAAGTTTGCAAAAACCAAACAAGAAAGCCCAAGCTTGAGTTCTCTCCCCAAAAAGGAAATCTAAAACACCAAATAAGATCCAAATAAACCAACTCCTCATAAGGAGGAGGGCGGTGGCCGAGGCCACCATGTATGAGCAATTATCAACCCAAAACCGCGAAGATATATCTTGGGTTCAAGGCCAATACTCATCGTTTAAGCACAATTTGTCACCGGAGTGACCAAATGAAACACGAATTGTCTATGTGCGCATAATAGAGTAGTGTTGACTCATGAGTTGAGCTACACTCCCCCTATGTCCATGCATGCATCTAAACTAGTTACGATGTCTACTATGGGTACTTGTGCAAGGCGGTCAAGCAAAGTTGCTCGCATCAATGACATTTAGTTCATTCCTCAACTCTCGAAATCTTGGTTCATCAAGGGCCTTCGTGAATATATCCGCAAGTTGATCCTTGGTTCCTACAAAAGAAAGGTCAATGTTGCCCCTCTCCACATGCTCCCGGATGAAATGATGACGAACTTCAATATGCTTCGTCTTGGCATGTTGCACGGGGTTGTGGGCGATCTTGATAGCACTCTCATTGTCGCAAAGAGGGGCACCTTGTGAAGTTAATACCATAATCCTTCATAGTTTGCACCATCCATAAGAGTTGAGCACAACAACTTGCGGCGGAGATGTACTCGGCTTCGGTGGTGGAGAGAGCAACACAATTTTGCTTCTTGGAAGACCAACACACCAAGGAGCGGCCAAGAAATTGACAACTCCCGGATGTAGACTTCCTATCCTTCTTCTCTCCGGCATAATCCGCATCCGAGAACCCATAAGATGAAAGCTTGAACCCTTGGGATACCAAAGACCAAAGTTTGGGGTATGAAGCAAATATCGAAAGATGCGCTTAACCGCCACTAAGTGGCTCTCTTTGGGAGCCGCTTGATACCTTGCACACTTACCCACACTAAACATAATATCCGGTCTAGATGCACAAAGATAAAGCAAAGAGCCAATCATCGAGCGATAGAGTTTTTGATCGACATCGTTACCCTCGGTGTCGGTGTGGAGGTCGACGGAGGTGGACATGGGTGTCTTGTAAGGTTTGAGCTCCGTCATCGTGAACCTCTTGAGCATGTCTTGGGTATATTTGGCTTGATTGATGAAGGTACCTTCCCTATATTGCTTCACTTCAAATCCTAGGAAGTACTTCAACTCCCCCATCATGGACATCTCAAATTTGCTTGTCATTAGCTTTGCAAACTCATCATTGAAAGCATTGTTAGTAGAACCAAAAATGATGTCATCTACATAGAGTTGGCATATGAAAAGATTGCCACCCACCTTCTTGGTAAAGAGGGTGGGGTCAATAACACCAACTTGGAATCCACGGTCTACAAGAAACTCTCGAAGGTGCTCATACCACGCACGTGGGGCTTGTTTAAGGCCATAGAGCGCCTTGTCGAGCTTGTAAACATGGTCCGGATGGTTGGGATCCTCAAACCCGGGAGGTTGCTTAACATATACCAACTCATTAATAGGACCATTAAGGAAAGCACTTTTAACATCCATTTGTTGCAATTTAAAGTTATGATGAGATGCATATGCAAGCAAGATGCGAATAGATTCAAGACGAGCAACGGGGGCATAGGTTTCACCGAAGTCAACACCTTCGACTTGAGAGTAGCCTTGTGCCACCAATCTTGCCTTGTTTCGAATGACAATGCCGTTCGAATCTTGCTTGTTCTTGAAGACCCACTTGGTGCCGATGACGTTCTTGCACCCATTTGGCCTTGGCACCAACTTCCACACCTTGTTGCGCTTGAAGTTATTGAGTTCTTCATGCATGGCATCAATCCAATCATGATCTTCAAGAGCTTCATACACCTTCTTGGGCTCGATGAAGGACACAAAAGCATGGTTGGTGCTAAAGCTTGCCAATTGTTTTCTTGTGACGACCTTGCTTTGGACACCTCCAAGAACTTTGTCCAATGTATGCTCTAAGCGAGTTAATTTTTGCTCTCTTCGCAATTCTCTTCTCTTCTTGGTCTCCTCCGAAGTTTCTTGAGAGATGACTTGATCATTTCCTTCATCATCGGAGTCATGTGCATTGTTTTGATCTTGAGCTTGATCTTGATGTGGACCACCTTGATCTTGTTCTTGATCATTGTCGTGTGCACCATCTAGAGCTTGGTCTTGAACATCAAGTTGTGGAGAGGAACCACTAGGTTGATCTTGTTCTTGACCTTGCTCACTTGTTTGAGGGCTCGGAGTTTGTTCTTGGTTACGGGGAGGATCTTGAGTTGGTGATGGTATGACTTGAGGAGGAGCTCGAGGAGGATCTTGAACTTGAGGAGGATCCTCTTCAATGGGACGAATGTCCCCAATTGCCATCCTTCTTAGAGCGAGCTCCATAGGTACATCACCTACAACATTAGGATCAACTTGCCCCACTTGGGAGCCATTATCCTCATCAAACTTCACGTCACTAGATTCTTCAACTTGACCGGTGGTCTTGTTGTAGACTCTATAGCCGTGAGAGTTTGTGGAGTAACCAACAAAGATGCCCTCTATAGATCTAGTCTCAAACTTAGATAACCGGTTACCTTTCTTGCGAATGAAGCACTTGCATCCAAAGACACGAAAATAAGAAAGATCCGGTTTCTTCCCAAGAAGAATCTCATATGGGGTCTTGTTCAATAGCTTGCGGAGATATAACCGATTTGTTGCATGACAAGCGGTGGAGATGGCTTCGGCCCAAAAGTTGAACGGAGAAGCATACTCCGCAATCATGGTCCTAGCCGCATCCATAAGAGTCCGGTTCTTCCTCTCCGCAACACCATTTTGTTGAGGGGTGTATGGAGTGGAATATTGATGAGCAATCCCTCTTCACTAAGAAACCCCTCCACGGTGTAGTTCTTGAATTCGGACCCATTGTCACTTCGAATTGTCATGATCTTCTCTTGATATTGACGTTGAGCCATGTTGATGAAGTCAATGACTCTTTGTTGAGTCTCACTCTTCTTCTTGAAGAAATAGACCCATGTGTATCTTGAATAGTCATCAACAATCACCAAGCAATACTTCTTCCCACCAAGACTATCATAAGATAATGGACCAAATAGGTCCAAATGAATGAGCTCAAGAATCTTGTCGGTGGTAATCTTCGTCTTTGATGGATGGGCTTCTCCATGTTGCTTTCCTAGAACGCATGATCTACACACACGATCTTTGGAAAACTTAATATCGGTTAGTCCAAGAATGTGATCACCACTTTGAAGATCATGGAGTGTTCTCATATTGGTGTGGGCTAGTCGGCGATGCCAAAGCCAACCCACATCAACTTTAGCCATTAGACAAGTCGCGGCCGACATGCTCTCTTTCGAGAAATCAAGCACATACATGCCGTACTCGACATGTCCAACAAAGACTACTTTAAGAGATCCCTTCACGGTGATGATCACACTCTCGTCATCAAAGTAACACCCATAACCACTTTTAGTAAGTTGATAGACGGAGAGTAAGTTGTAGCCAAGGGACTCAACGACAAGTACATTCTTGATAGAGACTCTCTAGCAACAACGACCTTGCCTCGTCCCAATACCTTAAGCTCGCGGTTGTCACCAATTTTGACTCGTGAATATTGAGGTAGAGGAGGTTCAATATCATCCACCAAGTCAATGCGTCCGGTCATGTGTTGGGATGCGCCACTATCCACCGTCCATCGACCCGCACCGGACGCCACACCCTACAAGGAATCAAGACTTCGATTTAGGTACCCATTTTTCGATGGGTCCTTTCTTGTTAGTCACAAGGGTCTTTGGAACCCAAATAGTCCAATGATAATCATCACCATAAGAAGTGCCAACATATTTAGCATAAACATGACCATCTTTAGATTTCATAAGAACATAAGATGGGTTATATTTGCCGGCAAAGTCATTATGGGTAGGAAGGTCCCTTGTGACCTCATACCCACAACGGTGTTGGTCTCCTTCTCTTTAGCCAACTCCCCCTCCTTCACAAAGATAATAGCTTTTGAAGAGGGAGAAGGCTTCTTCTTCTTCTTGTTCTTCTTCTTTGACTTGGTAGAGAAACCAAGTCCTTCTTTCCCAATTTGATCCTTTTGATTACTCAAAAGGTCATTGAGATTCTTTTCTCCTTGGGCACAAGCCAAAATGCCCTTCTCAAGTTGAGATTTCAACCTAGCATTCTCTTCAGCAAGATTAGCATGCTCACAACAAATAATAGATTTAGCAACAATTTCATTTGATGTGGATGCAATAACTTCTTTCACTTGTTGACCTAGGAATTGATCATGAGACTTCTCAAGTTTGGCAAAAGACTCTTTGAGGGTTTTGAGTTCCTCATCAAGTCTCTTGTTTTCCTTCTCAAGTCTAGCATGTTCAATGCCTAGCTCAAGCTTCTCATTCTTATAGACTTTAGAAGTAGCAAGAGCATGTTCATGATCCTTTTTAACTCTAGACATGTCAATAGCATAGGATTCCTCGGAATTAGATAGGGCCTCCTCAAGAGACCTTCTACGAGTTTGCTCTTTTTCAAGAGCGATAGAGAAATCCGCTATCTCATTAGCATAGTCAACCTCACGGTTTGCCATGCCCGAAATGATCTCCTCTTTTGATCTACAAGAGAGTTAGTTTCCTCAAGTTGCTCCAAAAGAGCATCAACATTCACTTTATCTTCTCCCTTAAGATTAGCTAGCCACAAGTCCACCTCATTTGGACTTTGGGGCTCCTTCACAACATTCTCTACACAATCCAATAAGGAAGGAGGTGTAGAGGTAATAGGTTTGGTAGAAGGAGTTACCGAGGTGGCTTTTGCCATGAGACATGTGTAGGGAATGGACTCATTCTCATTGGGGGATTCAAATAGGGATGACGGTGTAGAGGAAGGTGTAGCTATGGCAATGCGAGCGGTAGCTCCAACTTCATCTTCATCTTCATCACCGGACATGTATTCTTCCAAAACTTTTCTATCTTGAACACACAAGGCATTGACTACCCTCTTCTTCACGTAGTTCTTGTTGCCGATGCCCTTGGACTTGTCTTTTCTCACAAGCTTGCCATTGTGGTCCTCTCGATTCTCCCAAGGACAATCGGCAATGTAGTGATTGAGATTACTACAATTATAGCAAGTCTTTGGACGGTCTCCTCTTGGTCTTGCAACGAAGTTCTTCTTAGCAAAAGGTCTTGATGAAGATCTCTTGGAACGGTTGCCCCAAAAGGCTCTTGAAGCAAGGGCCACTTGCTTGACGTCCTCCGAATCCTCCTCTTCAACTCCATGTTCATACTCTTCTTCACTAGTGATGGCCGTGGACTTCAAAGCAACATTTGGAGAGTGTCCCGCAAGTCCTCTTTGCCGAGCATGAGCATGAATGGAGCTCTTGACCACCATTCCAATGGATACAAACTCGTTGAGCACGGTGTTGGAATCAAGTGTTGAGAAGTCCGGTCTTGATCGAATGGTTTGAGCCAAGCCTTGATTTGAGGGAGTGATTGCCTTGAGAAACTTGCGCTTGATCCAATTATCTTCAAACTTCTCGAAGCCAAAATCATTCAAGGTGATGGAAAGAGCGGTGAGCCTTCGATAGAGATCTTCGGGTGTCTCATCCTCATTCATCACGAACTCATCGGCTTCGTCTTGAACCGCTTCATACTTGGAAAGTTGAATGCTTTCATTCCCCAAGAACAAGTTATGGAGTTTATCCCAACATTGCTTTGCCGTCTTGCACATCCGGATATGAGTGGTATAAGTTGGGCCGGCGGCCGTTTGGATCATGTGCATGGCGGTGGCGTTGAGTTGATGATTGGCCTTCTCCGTTGAAGTCATGTTGAGTGGGTCTTGAGGATAGAAGCCTTGCTCTAGAATGTCAATCAAGAAAACACAACAACTAGACATGTGTGATCGCATAGCATATTGCCAATTAGGAAAGTCTTTTGGATCAAGCTTAGGAGGTGCGCCCATATTGGCGATGTGTGGCGGAGAGACGTGTTGGTGGATTGAGTTATACACTTGTCCCGGTGGGACACTTGCATACACCCCCGGCTTCCTTGGGATTGAGTTACCCTCCGCGGCATTCGTTGTTTCGGGATTGGCTTTTGCCTTTCCGTCCACATTGACTAGGACCGAAGAAGGAAGAACATCTCCCTTCTCCGACTCCTTTTCCGCGGGGGTAAATCAATCTTAGGTTCCGGTTTCCCTAGAAACTCCTTGAACATCTCCCGCATCGATTCCTTCATGCTTAGGTTGAGGTTGGTAGTGATCTCGGTATTGAGATTAGACATCTCACTCTTGAGATCACTAACAACCTCACCAAGGCGTTCATTAGTTACCGACGCGGTTGGGTCCAAGTTGTCCGACATATTCTCTTAGGCGGTGAAGCCTTAGATAAGAGCCGAGGCTCTGATACCAATTGAAAGATCGATATGTCGACTAGAGGGGGGGGTGATTAGGCGACTACCAAATTTTAATTCTTTTTCGATTAATTAGGGCTTGAGCAAAGTATAACAAGGTTGACTAGATGTGCACTAGGTGATAGCAACCTATGTGATACAAGCAAGGTAAATAACGTAGCGGAAGCAACAAGTAAAGGATAGAAATAACCGCAAAGTGGAGACACGGAGATGTTTCCCGTAGTTCCTTCCCAAGGGAAGTACGTCTACGTTGGAGGAGTGTGGAGCCACCTAGGCGCTCCAATAGCACGGATGTGCTCACTCTATTCTCCGTGAGCTTTACCCGTGGGGGTTTGGCTCATCCACTATGAGGTCACCTTGATGGCGTTGACCAAGCCGGTACACAAAGGTTGGGGAACTCCACAATGAGTTGGAGCCTCCCAACAATGCCTCGGACTTCCTCCGAGACTCACAAAGGCACCTAGGGTTACAAGCAACCCAAGATGCAAGATCCACACGGAGAGTGTGGGGAGAATTGAAATTCCTTTGGTGAAGTTGTAGATCTAGACCTCCTCCTTCACTCCTCAAAGTATCAAGGCAATTGATTGGTGGGAGTGGGAGATCTCTTAAATGAAGCTCTCAACAATGGTGGCAAGATATTTTCGTGAAGCTTGAATGCCCCAAGGTAGGTGAAAGGTAATAAATACCCTCACTACAAATCTGTCTGTTGGGGGCATCTTTCCCGCATTGGCGGTACTACCGCTGATGAAGGTGCGGTAGTACCGGCGGTGCGGGAGCCTTCATTTGGGCGGTCAACGCCCAGGTCTTCGACCTTCAAAACCCGCACCAGCGGTACTTCCGCTCCAGGGCGGTACTTCCGCTGAGCTGCACCGAGCTCGCTTTAAGCGGTACTTCTGGCGGCACTACCGCCCGTCTTCAGGAACCGCACAAGCGGTACTGCCGCACCACAGCGGTACTTCCGCTGAGTGACACCGAACGTGGTTTTAAGCGGTAGTACAGGCGGTACTCCCGCTCGTCTTCCGCACCAGCGGTACTGCCGGTCCCTGGCGGTACTTCCGCTGTGCGCACCCGAACTCTATTTTAAGCGGTAGTGAGAGCGGAACTGCCGCTGAACTGAAAGCAATAGAGGCCAGCGGTAGTACCGCCGCGCCGCTGGCAGATTAACACTCCTTTTTCTTCTCTTTAAAGTGAAAACGACATGGAATCGTTTATAGAACCTGTGTAAACTTTAGACAACAAGTTAAATGCTATTATTGCATTGTTATCAATCACCAAAACACGATTAAGAGCAACAATGCTCTTTCAATAGGGTGAGGCTATTTGTGGCGTATTGAGTTTAAAACTCACACCCCTCCAACGAGACGTACTCTCCTAAAAAGGAGGAACTCGGGAATACATCATCGTCTCCGCGTGTCTCGGTTATTTCTATATCCGAGCTCTTTACTTATGCAATTTACATTGTGATAGCCTTCGTGCTTGAAGTCTTATATCTTGCTATCACCTTGTTGCTTGTCTTGCTTAGCATAAGTTGTTGGTGCACATAGGTGAGCCTAGTATATATTTAGGTTGTATGCTTGTAAAATTAAAACACCTAGTTTTATTCCGCATTTATCAAGCCTAAACCGGAAAAGTTTAAATCGCCTATTCACCCCCCCCTCTAGGCGACATCCTTGTCCTTTCAGTACCGACCACCCGGTAGTACCGAACAACTACCGGGCTACTTCTGTGAAAAATTGCGCAGACCACAGTAGCGATTTGGAGCGCGCGGTACTGGCTCCAGTACTAGGCACGGTAGTGCCGAGCAAGGGAAACTCGGTACTACCGGTCCAGTCCCGGTACTACCGCCTCATGCAGTAAAACCTGCAGAGAACCTTTTAGCCTGCGCTTATCCTTTTTATGCTTGGAAGTACAAAAACCTGTGCAACATATAAAACCTGCAAATCTATTAGCACACAAGTTAGACCGCTCATTGTGTTGTTAACAAACACTAAAACCACTTAAGGACGGAAATGCTCTTTCAATCTCCCCATTTTTGGTGTTTGATGACAACACAATTTAGAGCGACAAAAGGATTTGCAAAAGCCAGACGGGCTCTCCCAAATGTGTGTTTATTTGAACTTTGCTTTTGAATGCAAAACACAACATCAAATGGGCGGAGCTCCCCCTATATTTTACAAACCTAGCAAGTTCATATAGGTACACAAATATAACAACTTGCAATAACCAAGACGAATAAGAAAGTACACATACTAGATATGTCTTATTACAATTAACACAAAGTCTTGGCATGTCTTACACCATGCATAAAGGAGTTCAAAGCAAATATCCAAATAAAGATGAAACACAAGCATAAAGGATCAAAGAAGGAGCAAGCTTGTGTTTCTCCCATGCAAATCCCTCGTCAAGGCCCTAAATAGAACACATTCTCCCCCTTTGTCATCGAAATACCAAAAAAGGGAGAAGCGCGATGCTAATACGTCCCTAGGAGAATCAATCTCCACCCGCGCCATGATGGGTAGAGGTAGTAGGGGCCAAGAACCGAGGGCCATCCGAAGGAGCATCTTCATCACTCCAAAAGCCTTGCTTGGACACCCATTGATGCTTGGGAGTGATCTCTTCTTCGGAACTATCGGAGACAGGAAGTTGCATGTGCCTCATCATGGCCTTTTGACGTTGAGCTGCCTTCTTGTGAAACACATGGGCCTCATACATGCGGTCTTCTAGATCGAGCTTGAGACAAAAAGCTCTCTTAGCCTTGATTTGTAGCTTCTTGAACTATGAGGGTTCCTCAAGAGGTGGTGCACTCCCGCTGGCCCTAGCTGCTGCAACATCTTCCTTAACCTTGGGTGGATCATGTGACTTGATGCGAGGTTGCTTCACCGGTGCTTGACAATTGGGCTGCCATCTGATACGTCTCAAACGTATCTATAATTTCTGATGTTCCATGTTGATATTATACCAATTCTTATATGTTTAATATATACTTCATAGCATTTTTATGCATATTCTGGGACTAACCTATTAACAAGATGTCACAGTGTCAGTTCCTGTTTTCTGCTGTTTTTGTATTCCAGAAAAGCTAGTCTGGAAATATTCTCGGAATTGGACGAAACTTGGACAGGACCTCCTATTTTTCCAACACGTACACGGAGTCCAAAGGAGACACGGAGGGGGGCCGCGAGCCAGCCACACCATGGGGTGGCACGGCCCCACCCTCTGCCGCGCCGTGGGGTGGTGTGGGCCCCACGGGCGTCTCCAGCCGCCGCCCTTTCGCCTATATAATCTTCCCGACGCGAAAACCCTAAATACCCGGGCCATATTCCACGAAAAGTTCCAGAGACGCCGCCGCCGTCAACCCTAGCTCGGGAGAGTTCAGAAGCTCTTCCCGACACCCTGCCGGAGAGGGGAATCATCACCGGAGGGCTCTACATCACCATGCCTGCCTCCGGAGTGATGCGTGAGTAGTTCATCCTTGGACTACGGGTCCATAGCAGTAGCTAGATGGTTGTCTCTCCACTTTATGCTGTCATGTTTAGATCTTGTGAGCTGCCTATCATGATCAAGATCATCTTATTGTAATGCTACATGTTATGTTTGCTGGGATCCGATGAATATTGAATACTATGTCAAGTTGATTATCAATCTATCTTATATGTTATTTATGATCTTGCATGCTTTCCGTTACTAGTAGATGCTTTGGCCAAGTAGATGCTTGTAACTCCAAGAGTTAGTATTTATGCTAGATAGTGGGTTCATGCCCCTAGGCATGTCGACGGACGTCCGCTCCAGTTAAAGTACATGTCCGTCACGTTCCGATGTTTACCAGATTGCTTAACAATTGGCTTAGCAGGTCGAACAATATCAACTAGCAGAAGTGTCTCACGGACGTCCGCCCTGTCCGTCGGACGGTCCGCTTGCATGCCTACATGCCTCCGTAATCTGGGAGAGTGACAACAACTTCTAAGATTGTGGATGTGCTGTTGCCACTAGGGATAAAATAACCGATGCTTAGCTTAAGGGTGCGCCGTTAGGTCTAATGCATTTGTTTACATTACGCACATTACTTAATGCGATTATCCGTTGCTTGCAACTTAATACCAACGGGGAACTCGGTATGACAACCTGGAGGTGGATTATTAGTCATAGACGCTGTTGGATAACGGTCTATGTATTTTGTCGTAATGCCCACATGAATATCATAGTAATCATCATGTCATATATATGCATTGTCATGCGCTCAATATTTTGTCAATTGCCCAGCTGTAATTTGTTCACCCAGCATGTTAGTTATCTTTTATGGAGAGACACCACTAGTGAACTGTGGACCCCGGTCCATTCTTTTACACTGATAATACAACCAACTGCAAACATTGTTCCTTTTCATTCTCTGCAATTTACTACTGTTTTCCACACCATACGTTTAATCCTTTGTTTTCAGCAAGCCGGTGAGATTGACAACCTCACTGTTTCGTTGGGGCAAAGCAGTTTGATTGTGTTGTGTGCAGGTTCCACGTCAGCGCGCCACTGACAACCTTCAGAAGTGATTTCTTGCTCCTACTGGTTCGATTAAACCTTGGTTTCATACTGAGGGAAACTGCTGCTACACTGCTTCATACCTTCCTCTTGGGGTCTCCCACGAACGTGTGATCCACGTCATCAAGCATTTTTCTGGCGCCGTTGCCGGGGAGCAAGAGGATTTCTGCAAGGGGAGTTTCACGCTTCCAATCTCTTTACTTTGTTATTGTCTTGCTTAGTTTATTTTTATCTAGTCTTGTTTGCTTTATTTATCAAAAACAAAACAAAAAATTAGTTGCTTATTCGAATTGTTATTTTTCAGTCTTGTTATCATGTCTAGCCCTGTTCCTGTCATCATGTCGCCTGAGGAAGAGATCTTCACTTTCAAGCAAGGGAGTGAGGAGAGTTTTAAAGATGCTTGGTCTAGAATTTTTGAGTCCTATGCTAAAACTGAACCTAAAATGACTTTAAGCCTGCTCCTTAGTAGCTTTTATTTTGGTCTTGTTCTTTGCTACAGATATGCTTTAGATGCTGTGGTAGGAGGAGATTTCCTTCGTTATGATGGGGATCAAGCTTTTAATGCTATAAAAAATGATTACAATTTCTAGCCCTCCAATCAGTAAAATTGATTCGGCTTTGACAAGCATAAGTGATAGACTTAACACTCTTGAAACAAACATATCTGGTCTAAAAGAAGGGTATAATCAGATTCGTGAACACTATGATAATGTGCCAGTAAATTTTGAACCATCGGGATGGGTTCCCTCAGTAAAAGTTGTTATCAATGGTGAAACTTTCCATGCTCGCTGTGATATTATGTCTGAATTCTGTTTAATGCCCAAGGATATTTTTGATTCCTTAAATCTTTGGGAGCTTTCCAAATGCGAAGATTGTATAATTTTGGGTGATAATACTATTAAATTACCAAGAGGAGTAGCCGAAGGAGTATTTACAAAACTCCTGGGGATAACAATATCTATTGATTATCTTGTCATTGAATGTGCAGGAGTAGGACAAATTACGCTTGGAAGATCTCTGTTGAAACGCTTTGGAGCAATAATAGGTGGGCCAAGGCACTATGAATTTCGCCTCTTCACCTATGTGTAACCAAGTATTTCCTAAAGATAAGGGTAAGGTAAGAGAGCTAAGCGTAAGATTGTTGATGCTTCATCACTTGGAAACACTTGATTCTTACTTTCTGCGCCTAGCTGAAAGGCGTTAAAGAAAAGCGCTTATGGGAGACAACCCATTATTTTATTTCTGCAATTTTTCTTTTCTTTTTGAGTCAAGGAGTTGTTTACTTCTGTAACAATTCCTTTGTATCTTTATTTTATCGCATTGTTGTGCCAAGTATCCTCTAATAGGAAGATGATGCTAGATTTGGATTTCTGCGCAGGAACAGATTTCTGCTGTTCACCGTTTTACTTCTGTAAAATCACAGAAAAATTATTTAAATCTGCAAATTTTTGTGCGTGATCCTCAGATATGTACGCATCTTTCGTTAGTTTAGTTTTTCGATCTGAGCAACGTAAGTGCCTCGAAAAAATTCGTCTTTACAGACTGTTCTGTTTAGACAGATTCTGTCTTTTATTTTTCGCATTCTCTCTTTTACTAGTGTTGAGTGGAATTCTTTTTTAGGGTGAAGAGCTTCACATAACATCAGTGGCAGTAGTTAATGTTAAAAGTAACGGTCATGTTTGTGTCCTTATAGAACATGTGAGTTTTTGATTGTGCACTAACCCTCTAATGAGAATTACTCTGAGTTTGGTGTGGCGGAAGTTTTCAAGGGTCAAGAGAGAAGGATGATATAATGTGATCAAGAAGAGTGAAGAGCTTAAGCTTGGGGATGCTCCCATGGATCACCCCAGCATATTTCAAGAAGACTCAAGCGTCTAAGCTTGGGGATGCCCAAGGCATCCCCTTCTTCATCAGCAACTTATCAGGTCATCTCTAGTGAAACTATATTTTAATTCTTTCACATCATATGTGCTTTACTTGGAGCGTCTGTGTGCTTTTATTTTCAGTATTTTATTTTTCTTATGGTCAACTTGATTGGACCCTAGCATTCTTGATTGGGAGAGAGACACGCTCCGCTTTTTCATATGAATACTCCTATTCTTCACTTATACTTGTTGAGTATTCTTATCTAGCTATTGCTATGCTTTTAGCTCCTGTTTTGCATGCATCTCTTATTCAGAGCTGTTAGTTCTTTTAAAGAAAGTACTCTCTTGCTTCACTTATAATTGTTTGGAGAGTTTATGTTGAAATAAATTGATTGGTGTTTGGTTGGAACAGAAAATGTTGCATGTGGTAGATGGTATAATGGAAAAAGCTTACATATTCTTGTAGATCACTGTATTGGATAATTTGATACTTGTCAATTGTTTTGAGTTATCAAGTAGTTCATGTTTAAGCTTTTGTATCATGTAGTTAAAACCTATTAATGAAGAACTACCGTAAAGCTCGTTGAAATTTGGTTTGCATGATTGGTATCTCTAAGGTCTAGATATTTTCTAGTAAAAGGGTTTGGTTAACAAGGAAGACAGTGTAGAGTCTTATAATGCTTGCAATATGTTTTCATATAAGTCTTGCTGTGTCGGTTGATATCCTGTGTTTGCTTCAAATAACCTTGCTAGCCTAAACTCTGTACTGAGAGGGAATGCTTCTCGTGCATCCAAAACCTTGAGCCAAAATCCATGCCATCTGTGTCCACCATAACTACCTATATGTGGTATTTCCTTGCCATTCCAAGTAAATTTTTCATGTGCTACCTTTAAACTATTCAAAAATTATTACTCCTTTTTGTGTCAATGTTTACCAAGCTCATGAGGACGGGGTGGATGTCTTTATGTCAACTGTCAAACAGACTTTACCACCGGACTAGCGGCATATACATCCGCTTATCCATTAATTTTGCAAAAAGAGCTGGCAAATGGGGTGCCCAGTCCCAATTAATTACAACTTTAACCGCTTAATTCTCTTCACATTTTTGCCCTGATTTATCAGTCAAGCAATGACAAACAGTGAAATATCTGCATGTGTAAACAAAAGAGAAGAGGGATGATCTGCCTTGCTGGTAGAAATAACGTCCTTCATGGGAGCCGCTCTTAAAAGTCTGGTTGGCAGGGGTCATATTGTACTTTCCATTTTCTGATTCGTTGACAATTAACAAACACCTCTCAAAACTTATTTTTACTCTCTATATGATTTCAAAAACTTAAAAAGCTCTAGCACATGATTTAATCCCTGCTTCCCTCTGCGAAGGGCCTTTCTTTTACTTTTATGTTGAGTCAGTTTTCCTACTTCTTTCTATCTCAGAAGCAAACACTAGTGTCAACTTTGGTGCAACAATTTTTATATGCTTGTATATTGCACTTATTATATTGCTTTGTGTTGACAAATATCCATGAGATATATATGTTGAAAGTTGAAAGCAATTGCTGAAGCTTAAATCTTCCTTTGTGTTGGTTAAATACCTTTTACTTAGAATCTATTGCTTTATGAGTTAACTCTTATGCAAAACTCTTTGATGCTTGTCTCGAAAGTACTATTCATGAAAAGTTTTTGCTTATATGATTCAGTTGTTTGCTCATTATCTACTTGCTAGCAAACTATAGACCATTGACCTGGATCACTTCATTCATAACATGTGCTTTACAATACTATTTGATCAAGATTATGATTGTAGCATGTCACCTCAGAAATTATTTTGTTTTTATCGTTTTACCTACTCGAGGACGAGTAGAACTAAGCTTGGGGATGCTTGATACGTCTCAAACGTATCTATAATTTCTGATGTTCCATGTTGATATTATACCAATTGTTACATGTTTTATATACACTTCATAGCATTTTTATGCATTTTCTGGGACTAACCTATTAACAAGATGCCACAGTGCCAGTTCCTGTTTTCTGCTGTTTTTGTATTCCAGAAAAGCTAGTCTGGAAATATTCTCGGAATTGGACGAAACTTGGACAGAACCTCCTATTTTTCCAACACGTACACGGAGTCCAAAGGAGAGACGGAGGGGGGCCAGCCAGCCACACCATGGGGGCGCGGCCCCCCTCTGCCGCGCCGTGGGGTGGTGTGGGCCCACGGCGTCTCCAGCCGCCGCCCTTTCGCCTATATATCTTCCCGACGCGAAAACCCTAAATACCCGAGCCATTATCCACGAAAAGTTCCAGAGACGCCGCCGCCGTCAACCCTAGCTCGGGAGGGTTCAGAAGCTCTTCCCGGCACCCTGCCGGAGAGGGGAATCATCACCGGAGGGCTCTACATCACCATGCCTGCCTCCGGAGTGATGCGTGAGTAGTTCATCCTTGGACTACGGGTCCATAGCAGTAGCTAGATGGTTGTCTCTCCACTTTATGCTATCATGTTTAGATCTTGTGAGCTGCCTATCATGATCAAGATCATCTTATTGTAATGCTACATGTTGTGTTTGCTGGGATCCGATGAATATTGAATACTATGTCAAGTTGATTATCAATCTATCTTATATGTTATTTATGATCTTGCATGCTTTCCGTTACTAGTAGATGCTTTGGCCAAGTAGATGCTTGTAACTCCAAGAGTTAGTATTTATGCTAGATAGTGGGTTCATGCCTCCGGTAATCTGGGAGAGTGACAACAACTTCTAAGATTGTGGATGTGCTGTTGCCACTAGGGATAAAATAACCGATGCTTAGCTAAGGGTGCGCCGTTAGGTCTAATGCATTTGTTTACATTACGCACATTACTTAATGCGATTATCCGTTGCTTGCAACTTAATACCAACGGGGAACTCAGTATGACAACCTGGAGGTGGATTATTAGTCATAGACGCTGTTGGATAACGGTCTATGTATTTTGTCGTAATGCCCACATGAATATCATAGTAATCATCATGTCATATATATGCATTTCATGCGCTCAATATTTTGTCAATTGCCCAGCTGTAATTTGTTCACCCAGCATGTTAGTTATCTTTTATGGAGAGACACCACTAGTGAACTGTGGACCCCGGTCCATTATTTTACACTGATAATACAACCAACTGCAAACATTGTTCCTTTTCATTCTCTGCAATTTACTACTGTTTTCCACACCATACGTTTAATCCTTTGTTTTCAGCAAGCCGGTGAGATTGACAACCTCACTGTTTCGTTGGGGCAAAGTAGTTTGATTGTGTTGTGTGCAGGTTCCACGTCAGTGCGCCACTGACAACCTTCAGAAGTGATTTCTTGCTCCTACTGGTTCGATTAAACCTTGGTTTCATACTGAGGGAAACTGCTGCTACACTGCTTCATACCTTCCTCTTGGGGTCCCAACGAACGTGTGATCCACGTCATCACCATCCTTCATGATATCTTCTCCTTTCTTCTTTTGGTACCATTTGTGACAAATGAGCTTCATGATGAAAGGACCATAGATAGGGGCCCTCCTGTCGAGGAGTGAGTTCCAAAGCTCATTGTACATAAAGTCCATCACATCGATCTTCTTTCCAGTTCCTTGATTTTCATAGGACAGCTTGAGGAGATCAAACACATACCCATGGACTTGATCCCAATTCTCAACACGAGGAGCAATTGTCTCACGATAAATGCGATGTAAGATCTCAAATTCACGAACCAGGTGAGCGTTTTGACCATGAGTGCCATTTTCCATAGTGATAGGTGCAAGCACTTCCTTGGTGCTAAAGTAAACACTTTCATGGCACCTCCAACCACTAGCCTCGGCTTCACCCTTGTCTTCATAGCCTAAGAGAGTACCCCGCTCTTGAAGGGTGGCTTCAAGCATAGTATCTTTTGTCATCCACCTCATAGTCCGTGCATCATCGGAGTCCAGGTAAAGGGTGGAGAAGAACTGAATGATGTAGTATTCAATGAAAGGTTGATTTATCTTCATAATATCCGTGAGCCCAAACTCCTCACACATGGCAAGAGTCTCATCAAAGTATCCATTATGTTTGGGGAGCCTCATGTAAGGGATGTCAATGGTGTGCTGGGTGACAACCTTGTATTTCTTGTGGAGATAGATTTTCTTGTAGATATTCTCTTGGTCATTGGTAAAGAAATGAGGATTAGTGACATTGGTAGACCGTTCTGACCCATATGGATTTTCTTCCCTCAGCTTCTGATAATCATCAACTTTCCACAGATGCAGAGGCTTGCGGACAGTTTGCTTTGGGGGCACAGCAGCTTGTTTAGCCTTAGCACGACTACGGCTTGTGGTCTTGGTTGGCATAACTTCTTCTTCTTCCTCAAAATCTTCTTCCATGGTCCTCTTCTTCTTATTACCACCATGGCTATACCTGTGAACAGCATATAGGTAGGGAGAGGAACCAGGATGAGTACACTAGTTCACGGAGAAGAGAACAAACACTAGTTAACAGGTGAAAAAATGAGGTTGATACAAGCTGATTTGATCGGGCGGTAGTACCGCACCTTGTGTTCCGGTAGTACCGGCCGAGCCGGTTCAACGCGGAAAGAACCCCAAATCAAGCAAATCCACCACAAATCTTCACAAGGCAACTAGTGAACTGCTAACCCAGGCCTAGGGGATCCTTCTACCAAGTTTTAACCGAGAGAAACGGAGCTACTAGTGAAATTCCTCAAGAACACCTAGGTTTCTAGATTTAGAAACGAAAAGTGCATGAAAGAGGGATTTACCAGAGGCCATTGGTAGGGATCGAAGGGAGGAGCGCTCCCACGGAGCAGATCCGGCCGGGAGCGACGGAATCCGATGGCCAGATGTGGCGGCCGGAGAGGAGCAAGGAGGAGGCAGCGGTAAGGAGGCGTGCGGGTTGGGGCGAATGGGGAATAACCCCTGCTCAGCCCGCACGTTGACTTTGAGAATCCCGCACGCCCGGTAGTACCAGGGCGGGTGGCTCGGTACTACCGGTGCCTGAATTTTTTTGAGCAGATTTTAACGTCTGCTTAAATTCAGAGCCCGGTAGTACCGGCCTCCACCCGGTAGTACTACTGGGACCTCCTCCAAAACTTCCAGATTTAAGTGGACGAGAACTTGTGCAAGAGATAGAAGGTTTTGTAGGTAAGACAAGCTTAGGATTGAGAAACTCAAACTGAAGATGGTACTTCACGCTCAATTTACAAGAAGCAATACACATAAAACCCAAATTGAGCATGTTTTACATAAGAACACTAGAGCCAATAAAAACCAAATAAAATCAACTCTTCACATAGAAGCGGGCGGTGGCCTAGGCCACCATGTATGAGTGTGTGGCGTGACACCGCGAAGATATATCTTGGGTTCACTACCACTACTCGTCATTTAAGCTCACAATTCATAGCACGAATATAGAGAAGAAAATGAGTTCTTAATGTTGGCATAATGGGGGGAGGGATAGTCTAATGAGTTAGGACCGCACTCCCCCTATTTCCATGCCTACACCTACACCAAATAGATAGTAAACATATATGTGTGTATGCAAGATAATCAAGGCAAGCTCCTAGAATCAATGATATTTAGCTCATGCCTCAAGTAACAAAATCTTGCTTCGTTAAGGGGCTTCGTGAATATATCGGCAAGTTGATCATCGGTGCCAACATGATCTAGATAAATATCTCCTCGGGTAACATGATCTCTTATGAAGTGATGACGAATCTCAATATGCTTCGTTCTTGAATGTTGCATGGGGTTGTGGGCAATCTTGATAGCACTTTCATTGTCACATAGAAGAGACACTTTGTCACAAGTGACACGTAATCCTTTAAGGTTTGCCTCATCCATAGCAATTGGTTGCATGCACTAGCGGCCGCCACATACTCCGCTTCAGCGGTGGAGAGAGATATACAATTTTGCTTCTTAGAAGACCAACTCACCAAGGACCTACCAAGAAATTGGCATGCCCCGGAAGTTGATTTCCTATCATTAATGTCACCGGCCCAATCCGAATCCGTGTATCCACAAAGAGAGAAGTTTGAGCCCTTGGGGTACCATATGCCAAACTTTAAGGTATGAACCAAATATAGAAAGATTCTAGTGACCGCCATCAAGTGGCTTTCTTTAGGAGCGGCTTGATACCTTGCACATACCCCTACACTCAACACAATATCGGGTCTAGATGCACAAAGATAAAGCAAAGAGCCAATCATGGAGCGGTATACCTTTTGATCAACATCTTTACCCTTTGGGTTAAGTAGAAGATGGCATTTGGTTTGCATGGGAGTGGTATTGATCTTCACATCTTCATTTTGAATCTCTTGAGCATGTCTTTAATGTATTTTGCTTGGCTAATGAAGGTTCCTTCTCTCAATTGCTTGATCTCAAATCCAAGAAAGTACTTCATTTCACCCATCATGGACATCTCAAACCTATCGGTCATAAACTTTGAAAATTCATCATTAAAAGCTTTGTTAGACTAGCCAAATATGATATCATCAACATATAGTTGGCATATGAAAAGCTCCCCTTTAACCCTCTTTGTGAAAGAGTGGGATCGATATGCCCCACTTCAAACCCACGGTCTAGCAATAAGTAAGGTGCTCATACCATGCACGTGGTGCTTGTTTAAGTCCATAGAGCGCCTTATCAAGCTTGTAGACATGGTTAGGGAAGTTAGGGTTTTCGAACCCCGGTGGTTGCTTAACATATACCAACTCTTTCAAAGGACCATTAAGAAAAGCACACTTCACATCCATTTATTACAACTTGAAGTTATGATGTGTAGCATATGCAAGAAGGATATGGATGGACTCAAAGCGAGCCACGGGAGCGTAGGTCTCTCCAAAGTCAATGCCTTCAATTTGAGAGTACCCTTGAGCTACCAATCTTGCCTTGTTCCTCACAACCATTCCACTTTCATCTTGCTTGTTCTTGAAAATCCACTTGGTGCCAATAACATTGCGGCAATCTTTAGGCTTTTCAACTAGCTTCCATACCTTGTTACGCTCGAAGTTGTTGAGCTCTTCATGCATAGCACCCAACCAATCTAGATCTTTAAGAGCTTCAAAAACTTTCTTTGGTTCCACCATGGAGATGTGTGCTTGATGCTCACTAAAGTTTGCCAATTGCTTTCTAGTGGACACATTGCGCTTCACGTCACCAATAACTTGAGAGAGATGGTGGCTTCTAATTTCCAAAGATCTTGCAACTCTTCTTCGACGATGGGTTTTGATCCCCTCATTAGAGCGAGGATGGATCTATTGATCTTCTTGATCACTTGAGTCCCCGTCTTGACCGTCTTGATGACCTTGATCTTCATTATGTGCTTCTTCATTGATTGAAGTAGATGGTTGATCTTGGTCTTGATTAGGACATTGCTCTTGAGTGGATGGTTCATTGACAGTGTCTTCATCAACATGGTGAGGGTCTTGTTCTTGTTCTTGGTTAGGTTCTTCACTTGCTCCCGAGGATGGCGTATGAAGATCTTGTGTTGAAGGAGGCTCCACTTGAGTAGAACTTGTTTCTCCTTGATTTGCCTCTTGGTGAAGCTCAATAGGGCGATAGAATCCAATGCCCATCTACTTTATGGAGTCTTGAGGCTCTTCACTATCTACATCACAAAAATTCAATTGCGCCACTTGGGAGCCATCATTTTTTTCGAACTCCACACTACTAGTCTCAACGATAACTCGTGAGAGATTATCAAAGATTCTATAAGTGTGGGATTCGCGACCGTAACCGACAAATGTACCCTCTAAAGCTTTGGATTGAAACTTAGATAAACGAACTCCCTTTCTCAAATAGAAACACTTACAACCAAATACCCGGAAGTAGGAGATGTTAGGTTTCTTGCTGTCGCAACAGTGGAACATGGGGTTCCCCTAGTACTGCCAAAGTGGGTCCACCCCATGTGGGCCCAAGATGAAGATGGACAAGACCAAGACTCAAGTCAAGCTGGCGGGTTCACCGTCAAGACACGCATGGCCTACGTCGACTAAGGGCTCCGGTCCTGGGGACCTTCCGGGTCCCCGAATCAAGCAAGAAGGCCAGGAAGGACCCGAGAGCCCGAGTTCCCGGCAGGAGGCCAGGCTCCCTCTCGGGTACTTCCCCACGTCCCTGTGGATAAGCACTCCACCTCACCGCGGAAGACTTGGGAAGTAAGGCGAAGGCAGCGCGGGCGGGAAGCACGTCCCGTGGTGGTGTCAGCTCCTGTCCACCCCCAAGGCGGACGCTCCCACCTAACCCAAAGGAGACGCTAGGCTGAGGAGAGGCCACGTCTCCCCCTAAACTAGATGAGGAGGGTCCTTCACCCCGAAGGTCCCTCACCCCTCACGTGACCCAGTGGCAACCCCTTAGCCTATAAAAGGAGGACCAAGGCACGGAGGAGGGAAAGGTCGAACCAAGGACGAACACAAGCTAGAACCAGAGCAAGACTAGACTAGGGCTGCGAAGGTAGAGAGGAAGGTGATCTCCTCCGGGTCAGGATCTGTCCTTCTTCTACCTCCAGCCAAAACCCTTCCGGGTACCCTGTCCGGGAGGTTCCATTGTAAGCCACACTATGAAGAACCCATCAATCCAGACATGCAGGAGTAGGGCTTTTAGCCTCCGGGCGGCCTGAACCTGGGTAGCTCCTTGTGTCCCTTTGGTTGCATGCTTTGATCGTGGAGAGGAGAGCTTGATCTAGACTCCGCCCAAGAAGACGATTCTCAGCCTCCTTCGCGCCCCGTGCCGAACCTAAAAGGGGGTATCCTATACTCCCGGTGTCCGTGCAACGAGACACGACATCTGGCGCGCCAGGTAGGGGGCGCAAGCGCTGGATTCGCCTACATCAGCCGCGACGGCAAGCTCTTCGTCGACAACTCGGAGTCTACGTCAGGCTCCTCTTCTTCGGAAGCAAGCTCGTCGTCAAGTTCTTCTTCTGGTTCGCGATCTACGGCAAGATCGTCAAGAACTGCCTCAGCTCCTCGTCCGCACCGGATCCGCTCCAGGAACAGCCGTCTCCTCGGGGCAAGGCAAGCAGCTGCCTCAGTCACAAGCAAGAGTCATGTCGGGAGCTCGGGAGGTCTTTGGAGAGCAAGCGTGCCAGGCATCGCGGAAAGGCTGGGGGCTAGAGGAAGCTCTGGGCGTGGCCCGGGCGCTTCTCTCCTTCCCCCCAGATCAGTGCAAGAGTGATCCCCGTGCGAAGGCATGGATCAACAGCTTGGAAAACCTGCTGGACTACGCTCTCCAATGCCACGCTCCCACGAGTCCTGCCCCGACCATCGACCACGGCGCTGCCGTCCCCGAGCCACTACCTCCGGCGGAGGAACAGCCTGAGGACCCCCATGGCAAGCGGCCCATGGAACTTCCTGAAGAAGGTGCTGGCCAGAGCTCCAACCCCAGGCGTCGCTCGCGGGAGGACATGGAAGGCCAGGCCAGCCAGCACCTCAAGACCTGCTGCACGCCGTACCCTGCAACCGTCTCCGACCTCTATCACCTAGAGCAAGAAGCTGAGGAGACGCTGCGTCACTACATCTGGAGGTTCCGGGGCGTCGTCGACCGCATTATCCCGAAGTACCTCTGCGAGGCTTCCGTCATCGCCGCATTCCACGTCAACGTCCGCAACCCCAAGATGCGTGAAAAGATGAGTATCCGCGTTGTGGATACCCTGGAGAACTTGTGGGACATAGCCGACCGATGCGCCAGGATGGAAGAAGCTGCTAACCTTCCTCCCCGCAAGGTCGTTGAAGCAATCCGTGTTGTGTACCCGGAAGAACCATGTTGCCACAAGATGTACCCTGAAGTGGCCAGTTGTCGTTCAAGAACTTCCATGATGAATAAAAGATAAGTTACCCTCAAACCTGTTTCTGCAGTACGTGCTATCTACTTCTCGGGTAACAGAACATGTGCGGAACTAGAAAGGCAAGGCTCGACCGTCGTGCGAGCACTCATGGGGTATCGACTCTCCCGGGGGTAAAAAGCGGTGCACAGACCTGATACACCCCGGGGACGTGCGTGCCAACAGAGTGAGCGGCTTTTTGGGTATCGGTAGGGCTCGCGAGCGCATGCCTGACCTGTCAGGGCCTCGCGGGTAAGCTTACATCCCAAAGTTCCTCAAGGACGTGGAGAAAAGTAAAAACATGCTAAAGACAAATAAAAGCAACCCGAGAACTAGAGTAGCATAGCAAGTTCTAGCCTATTACAAGCAAGTTTCAATAAGCTGATACATGAGATCTGACGCAAAGTTTATTGGGGGCACGAAGTGCCCAAACATGGTGCAGGGCAACTAGTGAGGCGGGAATTTCCTCATGGCAAGTGCAGTCGCGGGAGCCGACACCGCTTGGAGTGAAGCCTGGAAGGCGACGAGGTCGAGAAATCTGGCAAGGCAACGCCAGGATGGGCTTCCCTGAAGGACGCCATCACCAAGGCCGCCGTCACCTTGCTCGTCTCGTGCTTGTCATTCACAAGCTGGGTGACCATCTTGTTCTTGAAAGACCGGAGATCAGCGGCCACTCCCCTGATGAATCTTGCGACGAGAGGCAGACTCTGCGCTGGTTCCAGCACCGGAGCTTCGGTGGGCAGATTCAGCCGCCTCACTCGCGTCGTCGCCAAGTCGCAGGCGGCCTCAACCTCGGCGAAACCTTCCTGGTTAAGACGGCGAAGCTCGGACAGCTCAGAGGATGCCTGGGAGTTGGCCTGGATCAGCTTTTGATGGCCTTCCTTCAGTGCTGCAAGCTCTTTACTCTGCGCCTCCAAGGATTCTTCAGCTCGGACATCTTCTGGCCGTCATTCTTGGCCTGCTGCTGCAAAGCTCGGACGGACTCCTGCTCCTGATGGAGGGCATTCTTGACATCTTCGATGGTTTGGACGGCCTCTTGCTCTTTGGACTTCCAGAGTTGGATGTCCTTATCCTTGCCTCGAGCTCTTCACGGTGGCGGTCCTCTGCCTCCCTTAGGCGTTCTCGGTCTGCTGCTCCTGCTGGAGTTTCTGGAGCTCCAAGGTCTTCTCCTTCTCAGCCAGTTCTGCCTCCCGGGATGCTAGCTGTCGCTCTTTCGCCAGAGGACCTTACCTTGGCGCTCACTTTCGGCCTTCCGGTCTGCATCTTTCTTCTCGAGAGCCGGGAGCAAGGTGGTGATCTGGGTTGCCAAGCGGTTCAGCTTGTCCATCCCCTTCTGGATCAGGTCCTCGACACTCTCGATGGTCCCCACGACGGCGGCCTCACGGTCGCACAGATCTTTGCCCAGCTGAGCTATCCCGCGGATGATGGCATCCATCGCGTCGTCACCGCTGATGGTGAACCCTGGAGTAGCTGCCGGGGGACCTCCCGGGGCAGGCACACTTTTCATGCGGTTGGCGGCCAGGCTCTCCTTGATCTTCATCAGCGCCGCCATCTCCTTACTGGCGCCGGAATCAGTGGAAAAAGCGGCAAAAGTCGTTAACACTGTCCCAGTCATCAAGGAGCTTTCTATCAAATCAGGCTTGGACCCGGAACAGGGTTCGCGGTCTGCGTTCCCATAGCCCGCGAACTCGGGGCGCCCTTGGTCACCTCTTGACCCTCTGAAGGCGAGAGGGAAGGTGGTTTCTCCTGGCTAGTCCCACCAAGAAGGCCGCCGGGAGAAAAGACGTTGGCCACTGAAGCATCTGGAACAAAAGGATGTCAGGAAAAGCATTGGTGCGTCAAGAAAACGAAGTTACCCGCAAGCTCTGGGTTACCTGCTTGCTCGGCGTCAGGGCGTCGAGCGCTTTTCCCGGGTGGCTAGGGAGGTCGCCGTCACGCTCCCCACTCCGCTCCCCCGACGGCCTTCAAGTTCTGCTATGGGAGGAGGAAGCATCCCCCTCCACCGGCTCCAAGGCTAGTGGCGGTGTCGTCCTCCGCCGTATCACGCCGTCTCTTGCCAGTACCCAAGGAAGGAGTACCCCTGCACCAACATTCGGTCATTTTCCTTGGGGAAGGCAGGAAATGCAAAGTGCAAGAAAGAAGCGAAGAGGCTTACTCCCGGGTACGCTTGGTGCCCATTGCGGGGGAACGTCTACCGACGCAGCAGAAGAGCCTGGGGGCTCGCCGGCGGCTCTCCCAAGGCAGCAGGTGGCTCCATCACGGGTGACAGGCGGCCGGTGGAAGCTCTCCGGCGGGGGGCTCGGACGAAGCCGCGGCGCTCGCTTCTTCGTCCACATGGTCTTCATCGTTCCCCACACCACGACTGGCGGGGAACGGCTGCGGACACTCGGGTCTGGGGCAGCATCGACCCCGAGGGCAGACTGCGGGGGCGGAGCAGCCCCCTCCTCGTCGTCATCATCTTCATCATCGTCATCGCTGGCAACCGGGTCGTCGCCAGCATCTTCGTCTCTGTCGGAGGCGTCGGTCTCGCGCCCGTCGCCCCTCGTCGTCGTCAGACCGGAGAATTCCTCTTCGGATTCCTCCTCGCTCTCTCGTTGGACTCCCAGTATTCTCCTTCTTCAGGGCTGGAAGGTGCCCTGGCCTTGCGGGTCTTCACCACAGGAGGTCTGGGCCCGTGATCAGCCCGGCCTACAATACCAAAGGCGTTGCAGACCGGCATCTGCGCCAGGATCTTGTCCTTCTCCGGGTCGTCGCACAGGCAGAAACCCTTTGGGCAGCTGGTACTTGACCCCTGGAGTGAAGGTCCCTCTCACGTTATCCCGGACAAGGTTTTCCTCCATGTCGGGACACCTCAGGCGAGAAGGATCCCCGGGGCCCTGGAAGTTCCAGGCCGGGTGTGGGCGTTTCTGCAGCGGCGCAAGGCGGTTGCGGAGGAAATGAGCAACGATGGCGGCTCCGGAAACTTCTTTCTCGCGAAGAAGTCTGAAGCGCGCCACGACCGCCGAGAATTGTTCATCTGCAAGCTGACGCTTCTCCAAGTGTCCAGATCCACTGGACGCTCCGTCGGCTCCTCAAGCTGAGCATCGGCTTCTGGCACCCCGACCAGGAACCAGTGATCCCTCCACTCATCCCATTGGATTTGGTCTCCAGAGGGGGGGCCCACTTGATCTTCGGACGGAAGCAGAACGTGACACTGCCTCCCATCCAGCCTTGGCCCCCAATGCGAGGGTAGAAGAAGTGGCGGAACAGCGCCACGGACGGCATCACCCCGACGAACGCCTCGCAGGCGTAGGCGAAGACCGCCAAGTCGAGGATTGCGCCTGGCGTCAGATGCAAGAGCTTCAGCTTGTACGCGCGCAAGATCTCCATGAAGAAATCAGAGAAAGGGGGGACGAGCCCCATCAACATGAAGCTGTCGAAAATGGGGATCTGCTTGGGTGTCCTGGTCGCCGACGGCGGAAAGATCTCCGACGCTTTCCTGGCTGGGACACCATCGGCGCCAGCAGACTCCATCACCCCGAAGTGCCCGCCTTCCGCATCATCTCCGTATCGTCGGCGAAGCAGCTGGGGAACAAGGCCGTCTGCCTCTTGAGTTCAGCCTGCTCGGCGTTGCGCGCCGATCTCCGCCGCGATCTCTTGGTTTTTGGGGACAGCGGCTTCTCGGTGGGCGAGGCCCCGCGCTCTTCTTCCTCCGGGCGAGAGCTTTCAGTCGAGCCATTGGAGCAGAAGGGAGTTGGTGCAATGGCAGCAAGAGGAGGCGGCGGAGCAGAGTCAGGAGGACGAAGGCGGAGGCGGCGATTTGGGGATTTCGGCGAATCTGGAGAGGTAACGGCTACAGTGGAAGCCAGTCGTGGCTTATAAGGCATCCCACACGTCACGTCGCGGCCCCATTACTCCGACGGACGTGGGGATCGAGGGGGCGTGCCGATTTCTGCGCGTTTCGCCCGTTGGATTCCAGGATAAGCAAGGGGTCCGTATGAATCGCAACGTTCGCCGTGATTCAGTCAACAGGACCCGGGGGCTCGTCTCTACCTCGCCTCGGCGGGTCCCCAACGGAGCTGAGAAGACCAGGTGCCCGGGACCCACTTTGACCTATCTTTAGGCCATGGCCCCGGCAGCTGGAGCAAGAGCCGCCGGGACCATGCCCGGGGGCTACTGTCGCAACAGTGGAACATGGGGTTCCCCTAGTACTGCCAAAGTGGGTCCACCCCATGTGGGCCCAAGATGAAGATGGACAAGACCAAGACTCAAGTCAAGCTGGCGGGTTCACCGTCAAGACACGCATGGCCTACGTCGACTAAGGGCTCCGGTCCTGGGGACCTTCCGGGTCCCCGAATCAAGCAAGAAGGCCAGGAAGGACCCGAGAGCCCGAGTTCCCGGCAGGAGGCCAGGCTCCCTCTCGGGTACTTCCCCACGTCCCTGTGGATAAGCACTCCACCTCACCGCGGAAGACTTGGGAAGCAAGGCGAAGGCAGCGCGGGCGGGAAGCACGTCCCGTGGTGGTGTCAGCTCCTGTCCACCCCAAGGCGGACGCTCCCACCTAACCCAAAGGAGACGCTAGGCTGAGGAGAGGCCACGTCTCCCCTAAACTAGATGAGGAGGGTCCTTCACCCCGAAGGTCCCTCACGCCCCTCACGTGACCCTGTGGCAACCCCTTAGCCTATAAAAGGAGGACCAAGGCACGGAGGAGGGAGGTCGAACCAAGGACGAACACAAGCTAGAACCAGAGCAAGACTAGACTAGGGCTGCGAAGGTAGAGAGGAAGGTGATCTCCTCCGGGTCAGGATCTGTCCTTCTTCTACCTCCAGCCAAAACCCTTCCGGGTACCCTGTCCGGGAGGTTCCATTGTAAGCCACACTATGAAGAACCCATCAATCCAGACATGCAGGAGTAGGGCTTTTAGCCTCCGGGCGGCCTGAACCTGGGTAGCTCCTTGTGTCCCTTTGGTTGCATGCTTTGATCGTGGAGAGGAGAGCTTGATCTAGACTCCGCCCAAGAAGACAATTCTCAGCCTCCTTCGCGCCCCGTGCCGAACCTAAAAGGGGGTATCCTATACTCCCAGTGTCCGTGCAACGAGACACGACACTTGCCAATAAGTATCTCATAGGAAGTCTTCTTCAAGAACTTCCGGAAGTAGAGCCGGTTAGTTGAGTGACATGCCGTGGAGATGGCTTCAGCCCAAAAACTGAGTGGAGATTTAAACTCCGCCAACATGGACCTAGCCATATCCATAAGAGTCCGGTTCTTCCTTTCGGCTACACCATTTTATTGAGGGGTATATGCAGCGGAATATTGATGACGAATTCCCTCTTCACTAAGAAACTCGTTTAGGGTGTAGTTCTTTAACTCGGAGCCATTGTCACTTCTAATGGTCAATATGGGGACATTGTGTTGACGTTGAACTTGGTTGGCAAAGACAATGACGGCTTGTTGGGTCTCACTCTTGAACTTGAAGAAATAAACCCAAGTATATCTTGAGTAGTCATCAAAAATTACCAAGCAATACTTCTTCCCACCAAGGCTAGCTTCGGGAACGGCACCAAAGAGATCCACATGAAGGAGTTCCAATATCCTCTTTGATGAGATGAAAGCCTTGATTGGGTGGGGAGAATCATGCATCTTTCCTTCAACACAAGCCCTACAAACACGATCTTTGGCAAAGAAAACATTGTCTTTTAGTCCAAGAATGTGACCACCCTTGTGAAGACTTTGCAAAGTTCTCATATTTACATGGGATAAGCGGCGATGCCACAACCACCCCACGTCGGCCTTTCCGAAGAGGCGTATCGCTTGAGTGTTGGTTGACTCCGAAAAGTCCACCACAAACAACTCATTTTCGACATACCCAACGAAAGCGACCATTAGAGTCTTGCTCCACAAGAGTATCACCATATCAACAGTAAAATGTACATCAAAGTTCATCTTATTAAGAGCACGAACATACATTAAATTATAACCAAGGGACTCAACAAGCATGACATTCACAAGAGTGATATCCGGTGTGACTACCACCTTGCCGAGTCCCGATACCTTAGCTTTTGATCTATCTCCATATGTGACGGTTGCTTGATTTATATTATCTCTCAACTCCGTCATGAGCTCCTTGCTTCCAGTCATATGACTTGTGCATCCACTATCAAGCACCCATTTTGACCCACCAGAAGCATAGTCCTACAAGAGATCATTGCTTGGTTTTAGGTACCCATTTTGCAATGGGTCCTCTCTTGTTAGCAACGAGGGTCTTAGGAACCCAAATAGAGTACTCAAAGTAACCATCATAAGAGCCAACATATTTTGCATAAACATCACCATAATAATCAACATAAAGTATATAGTGAGGGTTAGCATTTCCCGCAAAGTCATTATGAGTGGTTTTGCCCCTTGTGGCATCACTATTCGCAATGGTAATCTTCTTTGCTTGTGCGGGCTTGGCCTTCTTCTTGTTCTTCTTCTTGGCAACATAATCAAGACCCTCTTTCCCAATGTGTGGCTTTTGCATTTGCAAAAGATCATCAAGAGGATTCTTAATTTGAGAGCTAGAGGCCTTGGCAAGTTCATTCTTCAAACTAGTATTTTCCTCAACATTTGCATGATCACAAGAAGGAGTAGAGGAACTAGGTACATCAATTTTAGTAAGTTGAATTTGAAGTTGTTCAAAAGACTTGGTGAGAGTAGAGTGATCACTCTCCAAGACCTTGTGAGCCTTGGTGAGCTTCTCTAGCTCTTCGGTTAGTCTATGATGACCAACCCCAAATTCGACCTTTTCTTTCTTGAAAACTTTGTACTTAGCAATGGCATGGTCACGTTCTTTAATGATTTTAGAAAGAACATCATTTTGTGATTCCTCGATATTATCAAGCTTTTCTTCAAGAGAAACTCGAAGCTCATGCTCTTCCTCAAGAGCAACGGTGAGGGAAGCAATCTCATTAGCATATTCTCTTTCAAGTCTCCCCTTTTCCTCAAGGCACTACAAAGGAAAATATATTTTTTGACAAATCACTTTCGTCATGTATTACTCAAAATTCGTCAACGATTACATTGGGGTGACGAATTTTGATCGTCAAGGGGTTCGTCACAGAAGCTCCGTCATAAAATATCAGGGGTGACGGTATGCACTTTTTCGTCAACGTCAAACGTTTGACTGTGACGACTTAGAAATCCGTCAACGTTTAGGGTTAATCATTGACAGCCAGATTTGTCACTAAAAATTGGGAATTTCGTCAATATCGAGATGTTGGGAAGGATCTAATTGGTCCAAAAAAACTGACGTGGCCTTACATGTGGGTCCCATCATGCTGATGTGGCTATTACCAATGTGGGTCCCGCGGTAGTGACGTGGATGCTGTCATGTGGGACCAGATGGTAGTGACGTGGCATTATGTCATGTGGACCCACACGGTTGATTACTGGGACCAACATTGCATTTTATTCATGACGTTATTTTCGTATTTGTTGATTTGTTTTCGGCCAACTAGATGGTTTTGACACAATTAATTAAATCTACAAATATATCAAGTCAAATATTCACAAAACATATTTACAAACACACAGAATTGTAGCCTGAGACTACAACAGGTCACCAAAACTTAGGAACGCTTGGCATCAGACTAGTATTTCAAGCATCTAATTATCTAACAACAAAACTATCAGCTTCCTTGCATGGAACCGTGATCCTCTCAGCAAATTCCTCTTGACAGCAACCTTACATTCAGCTCATACCTGCAAAAGGATTTACTACCAGTTCAGAATGCATCGTGTTTGTCGAAGTGTGTAAAAGAACATAGAACAATGTCGATCACATATGGTAGATGACAGAAAAAAACGTAGTTCCTGCTAGTAGATTCAATACTTGCAGCAACCTATCATTCAGTTTGCATGGAACCTTAGATTCAATACTTGCATCGAACCGTGATGCTCTCAGCAAATTCCTCTTGACAGCAACCTTACATTCAGCTCATACCTGCAAAAGGATTTACTACCAGATCAGAATAGTGCATCATGTTGGTCGAAGTGTGTAAAAGAACATAGAACAATGTCGATCACATATAGTAGATGACAGAAAAAAACGTAGTTCCTGCTGCTAGATTCAATACTTGCGGCTAGCCAGCTAGTACTCATATAGTAACACGATAAAATCTGCCATTTCTTAAGAATATCCATGCCAACAAGCTCAAGAAGTGTCCTGCACGTACAGAAGAGTATATATAAGAGAGCACTTTCAGATAGGATCAAGCAGATGCACTCAAAAGTATTGATGTTTCAGCTAATGCAAAGCACAAGTGCCCGATAGGCACCACTTCCAAATTTCAACTTGCCATTGCTACCGAACAGATTGTGCTAGATGACCAGTATAATAGAATTATATGAGGTTCTCAAGCACGCACCGATGTCAGGGCTGGAGCAGCATAGGAGGCGCAAAATGGAGTTGTCATAGAAGACCATGATGTATCATTGACGCTGGCCGTTGAAGCTGTGCAGTGTCATTGCCGTCGTCGGTACTTCAATTCTGTGTGTAATTGTCGTCCAGCTTGCGGATGTGGTCCAGGCAGAGGTCCACAATCTCCTTGCCAACTGCAGGGGCAAAAGAGCAAATCGCACATGAGCAATCAGACATCGGTGTGAGATCAGCAAACGGTATGAAGCAGACAGGTTGTGGGGGGAAATTACTTGTGTAGTGACCACGGGCGAAGTTGTTGGCTGCGTCCTCCTTGGCGCTGATGAGATGCTAAGGGTGGAAGAGCTGGCGGGAGGCGCTGGTGCGGACTTCATCGATCACACTGGGCTCGAGATCGACGAAGACAGCACGGGGCACGTACTTGCCTGCTCCAGTCTCGCTGAAGAAGGTGTTGAAGGCGTCGTCACCACCTCCAATGATCTTGTCACCGGAAGTCTGGCCATCAGGCTGCAGAGAACAGAGCAGTGTTTAGATCGATGAAGGGGATAATGGACAGAACAAATCGAAATTAAAACATCATGACGAAAAGTAGTTACCTAATTAGATCTGCAATTAGCGCACTACTGCAACAACATCTGCAAATCAGATCTAAACTACACAATAAAATCAATAAACAGAGCAGTTCATGTTCCCCCGACGATTCAAATGGTTTAATAAGATGTATAATCCCGCCCACAACTCGACCAGACGAAACCAAACCAGATCGACGCGCAGCGGACCGAGGCGTGGGGGAGCTAGCTACGGTTTACAAGGACATACCCGCAGGAGTAGTTGGTGCGGCCGTCGATCCGGAGCACGAGGAGGAGCGTCAAGAAGAAGAGCACCGCGTGCGCCGCCGCCTGCTGTACCTCCATCGGATCTTGAGAAATGAAACGATCAGCATCGAGCTGGCGCGGCTGGATTTCAGCGCTAGAGGAACAGACTACAGTTAGAGGGACGCCGGGCGGCGGCGGCGCATACGGGAGGGAGGGAGGGAGGGAGCGAGATCGTGGGATTATGGTGGGCTCTCTAGAGGTGATAGTGGGTAGGGTTAGGTTCAGGTGAGCGAGAGAGATTGTAGATCGTTGGATGGGTCAGGTCATCAGGTGTGCATGGTTCAGATCGGTCAGATTGGGTCGATCCGTGTGGTGCGCTATGGCATCGTCTCATTGGCTAGAGCCTAGAGGGCTGATACCTCGGATGCCAAAGCATGTATTTTTTGAGTTTTTTTTTCAATTTCTTTGAGTTTTTAAAAAAATGGTCAAAATGCTCAGGATGGTTATCCACTGAAAAGGGGGTCGAATTTTTCAAAACTATTGACGGTTTCTTGTGAAAATTCACTTTGGCAACATTGTTTCTCATGTCAAGATACACCTATGTGCCAAATATGGGCACTTTATCACAAACTATGGCGCCACGAGAATGGCCATACCTTGGTCATTTGGCTTAAAACCTATAGATGTTTATACTGATGTTTATCATTTATCCTACCAACTACTACACATAAAGGGACCCCATGCCAAAGGATTTCTTTTTTTGAGTTTGTTTTCACATTATTTGATTTTTTTTAAAACATGGTCAAAATGGTTAGGATAACTATTCATTGAAAGGGGTCGATTTTTTCAAAAATATCAATGGTTTTGTGATATAATCACTACTTGTGTATCTTAAAATGATTTTTTGAAAAAAATAAGACCAAACCATCACACACTTGTAGTTCAAATTTGAATTAATTTCGAAAAAATGACATAAAGTCAATTAAATAAGCGAAATTATGTAGAAAGAGGGAAAAATCCTAATATTTCGGGATGATTCATCAAATATGGACTACTTTCCGTGAAAATTGTACTGGTGCCATTTTGCACCATGTTTTTCGTACTTGCTTCACAAAAAAGTCATTTTGGCACTTAGAAAATGCAAAAAAAATGAAATTTCTATAAATAATATGAAAATTCACTTTGGCAACATTGTTTCTCATGTCAAGATACACCTTTGTGCCTAATATGGGCACTTTATCCAAAACTATGCCACGAGAATGGCCATTCCTTGGTCATTTGGTTTCAAACCTATAGATGTTTATACATGATAGTCCTTCTTGTGAATAATATTTTTGAAAGGTTTGTTTAAACTGATGTTTATCATTTATCCTAGCAAATACTACACATAAAGGGACCCATGCCAAAGGATTTCTTTTTTTTAGTTTGTTTTCACATTATTGATTTTTCTGAAAACATGGTGAAAATGGTTAGGATAACAATTCATTGAAAGGGGTCGATTTTTTCAAAACTATCAATGGTTTTGTGATATAATCACTACTTGCGTATCTTAAAATGATTTTTTGAAAAAATTAAGAGCAAACCATCACACACTTGTAGTTCAAATTTGAATTAATTTCAAAAAATTGACATAAAATCATTTAAATAAGCGAAATTAGGTAGAAAGAGAGAAAATCCTAATATTTCGGAATGATTCATCAAATATGGACTACTTTCCGTGAAAATTGTACTGGTGCCATTTTGCACCATATTTTTCGTACTTGCTTCACAAAAAAGTCATTTTGGCACTTAGAAAATGCAAAAAAAATGAAATTTCTATAAATAATATGAAAATTCACTTTGGCAACATTGTTTCTCATGTCAAAATACACCTTTGTGCCTAATATGGGCACTTTATCCAAAACTATGCCACGAGAATGGCCATTCCTTGGTCATTTGGCTTAAAACCTATAGATGTTTATACATGATAGTCCTTTTTGTGAATATTATTTTTGAAAGGTTTGTCTAAACTGATGTTTATCATTTATCCTAGCAAATACTACACATAAAGGGACCCCATGCCAAAGGATTTCTTTTTTTGAGTTTGTTTTCACATTATTTGATTTTTTTGAAAACATCGTCAAAATGGTTAGGATGGCTATTCATTGAAAGGGGTAGATTTTTTCAAAACTATCAATGGTTTTGTGATATAATCACTATTTGTGTATCTTAAAATGTTTTTTTTTTTGAAAAATTAAGAGCAAACCATCACACACTTGTAGTTCAAATTTGAATTAATTTTGAAAATTGGCATAAAGTCATTGAAGTAAGCGAAATTAGGTAGAAAGAGAGAAACATCCAAATATTTTGGGATGATCCATTAAATATGGACTACTTTTCGTGAAAATTGTACTGGTGCCATTTTGCACCATGTTTTTCATACTTGCTTCAAAAAATAGTCATTTTTTGCACTTAGAAAATGCAAAAAATGAAATTTGTATAAATAATATGAAAATTCATTTTGGCAAAATTGTGTCTCATGTCAAGATACACCTATGTGCCAAATATGGACACTTTATCACAAACTATGCCACAAGAATGGGATTTATCTATTGTTTTCGATTCATTGCCTTGCTGCATAGATATTACTTATTTGTCCCGCTTTTTATTTTATCATAAAGTGTGCAGTGGTCTAGCGGTTAACTATAATGTGTTTCTTTGCGGAGGTCTTTGGTTCGAGTCCCCAATTCTCTAACTTTTATTCCATTTTCTAGTAATTGCCTCGCTGCATACAAACTAGAAATTTATTCCGTATCCAACTAAATCAAATGGAGTCATGTGGTGCACTGGTTCCCTAACACTCCTTACTTGGTGGAGGTCTTGTGTTCGAGTCCCCAATTCTCTAACTTTTATTCCATTTTCTAGTAATTGCCTCGCTGCATACAAACTAGAAATTTATTCCGTATCCAACTAAAACAAATGGTGTCAAGTGGTGCACTGGTTCCCTAACACCCCTTGCTTGGTGGAGGTCTTGTGTTCGAGTCCCCAATTCTCTAAATTTTATTCCATTTTCTAGTAATTGCCTCGCTGCATACAAACTAGAAATTTATTCCATATCCAACTTAAACAAATGGTGTCAAGTGGTGCACTGGTTCCCTAACACACCTTACTTGGTGGAGGTCTTGTGTTCGATTCCTCCTTGCTGCATTTGTTTTTTAATATGCAAAATGAACGCTATATATATGGCAGGCTGGTCCTACATGTAATTGTGGGTTTCAAATAATTGAGATCAAAATGAAAAATATTTCCAAAGTGGGAAATATTTTTATTGAGCCTAGTTGCGGAAATAAATCATCAGTTCAGTTCCATCTCAGCGGTAACAGTCCGCGTCGTTCAATCGAAACCCATGGGTTCGAATCTTTGTAACCATGATTTTTATTGAATTAATTCTGTTCCTGTCAAGTGGGTCACGCATGATATTGAAAACTTATAAAATTTAATATTTTCTGGACTAGTGGGTCCCACAAGAAATAATTAAATAAAATTATGACAAATTATTTATAACCTGACATGTGGGTCCGTATTATATTCAATGACGGTTTACATACACCACGATCTTCATTTCGTCACCTATTAACAGAGACGATGACAACCCTTCCGGGTTTGGTAATGGGTGACGATTTTTCGTTGACGAAAAAGCAAACCGTCAAGCATTAACTTAAGTGCTTGACGCCAGATGAATTCGTCACCTATTAGGACATATCCATGACGGTATGCAACTTCGTCACCAGGCTTTTCGTCAACAAATATCACATCTCTTGTAGTGAGGAGATCTTGTGTCATGCCATATTGATTCACAAGAGTCTCAAATCGAATCTTGCATTCACCTTGCAAGTTAGTCATCAAGAAATCCAAAGCAACATTTTCTTGCTTTACTCTAAGACTCATAAGATCATGTATTTCATTCATAGTCTTAGAAGGAGGGAAAGATGATACCTCGGGGCCCTTGGCCATGAGACATGTAGCGGATTGTATGGGGACATTCTCATTGGGGGATTCAAAGAGAGAAGTGGGTGTCGATGAAGCAATGGCTAAGGTGGCCACTCCACTTGTGGTTGTTTCTTCTTCACTCTCATCCTCGGATGTATATTATTCTCTTGTCACCAACACAATCTTTGAAGATGGCTTCTTGTTGGCGATGGGCTTTTTGAAGTAAGGCTTCTTGCTATAGGACCATGAAGCCTCCTTGAGAATAAGCCTTCCTCCATGTTCTTCACGGTTCTCATAAGGACAATCGGCAACGTAGTGAAATCTATCTTGGCAATTGAAGCAAGTCTTCGTTTTTGGATTGCCCTCCTTGTAACCACTTGATTTGAACTTTTGCTCCACTTGAGTTTTAGCTTTGGATGGGTTCTTCCAAAAGGTCCTTGCCGCAAGAGCCACATAGTCTCTATGGGCAATCTTGAGTTCTTCGGGATCCAAGTAGTCTCCCTCTTCATGCTCTTCGTCTTCATCTTGTTCCACCACCTTGGCCTTCAAAGCAAGTGAGGAACTTTGGTGGATTCCAATAGCCCGGGCATGAGAGTCTTGAGCAATTTGGGCTTGAACTTTGTAAGATTGTATCTCTTGCATGACTTCATTTGAGGTCAATTGAGGATAGTTGTGCCTTCCTTGTAGACTCTTCAAGTCGGCCGCTTCAAAAGGCATGAGGGCATTCACATACTTCCTCTTGATATAAGCATCATTCACATGTATAGCACCAAGGTCTCTATATGTGTTAGCGAGAGCCTTGAGTCTTTGATACATATCCTCATGATTTTCTCCATCTTGCATGAAGAAACCTTCGATTTGGTTGCTCATAGCTTCATATCTATTTCTCCTCATGCTATCATTTCCAACGAACACCTTCGTAAGACAATCCCAAGCTTCTTTGGCGGTGGTGCAATGTTGAATGTGGTGCATATCCTTATCTCCCACGGCAACACGGATCAAATCAAGAGTGGTGGCATTTAGTTGACAATCAACTTGTTCTCGCCTTGTCAAGTTGGATTCATCCACGGCCTTATATCCATCTACAATGATCCTCCAAAGCTCAATGCAGGCACTGTTCACATGAGATCTCATAGAAGCTTGCCAATTAGTAAACGAGGATGCATTTAGAATAGGTGGAACTCCTCTTAGGTGCATAGGAGGATGAGAGATAGGTGGGTCGGGAGAGTACGGGAAAGGAACCGCACTATATTCTCCCTTCCCATTTGTTGGTTTAATTGGGGTGTTAGTTTTAGAGTTGACACCCCCTTACTCCCATCAACCTCTTCCTCCAAGGGTTTCTCTAGAGGAATCTCCGGAGTAGTAGGTGATGAGATACCCTTTGCCTCCACGAGTTGCGTTAACATTTTGCGCAACTGATAACCCCAAGAGCAGGGATCACTGTAGCACCTCTCAATGTGGAAGTAGGGTATCGATCCACAGGAGCAAGAAGGAAAAGATATCTATTCCCTACAACTAAAGTGTCACAAGTTTTAGTTGATTATGCACTAAACAAGTTAAAGGATTAATTGAGGTTGATTTAATGCAAGAATTTAAAGAGCAACAAAACAATAAATGTAAAAATGTCTCAATCCTCTTCAATACAAGAGGACAAGACAAAGGGCTTTTCTTATGGGAACAATGGACACGGGTTCATGGTTTCACTCATCCTCTCCCTCAATCTATGGTGGTGATCATGTTATAGATAATAAAAGTACACACAATTGTCATGCTTTAATGGTAAACTTCTATGACGGCTACATGTCCTAAAACACATAGTTGAAAGAAAATAATCATTTGTGTTGCTAGGTCACTCTCGTAAGGCTAGCGTGGTTTGTTGTCACTCCCACATCATACTTCTTCCTTTTTACCCCCAGATAAAGAATGTTGGTCGACATTACTGTCACTTAATGCCTATGCCTTCTGTCACTAGTCCACTCTCTACCCACATACATCATACTTCTTAATGGACAATATTATAAACACTAGTGTAATGATTCATATTTCGTGTGCATGACACATCTCTCTCATCTATCCACACTTGGTGGTGTCAATCACCTCATGACAAGGATAAACAAGGCATTATGCATAAATCAAACCATCACATGCATCATAGAATATCTCCAAAGTATGACAAGTCATAAAAGCCCAACACAACGGTAAATGCATAACAAATATTATCTCATACCACAATATCCACCATAGGAATTACATAGATAGATCCATACTTATGCAAGGCACATCATATGGACTTCAACAATGATCGTACATAGAGAGATTAGATCAAGTTACCACCACAAACCCAAAGTCCAGGGGGTGGACTACTCCCCCTTCATCATGGAGACGGTGGAGAAGTCGTTGGAGAAGATGGAGACCACCCGGCAGCGCCCCGCCGGAGTTTTCCCCCTCCAATCTGCAACTCCAGGTCTCTGTTTCGTGGTTTCTGTGTTTCTGCGGCGCTCCTTTCCGAAGGGCGTCGGGGACTATTTTTATAGTCGGTTTTAGGTCAAGACGGAGTCGTGGGCAAAAGATCGACGGCAACGGAGCCTCGAGGCTCCAGATGGTGGGTCCCACGCGGCCAGATTCCTTGGCCGCGTGGGCCACCCTCTTTTGGGCCTCGGGCCTCCGCTTGTTCGCTTCCTTCGCTCCCAAGTCTTCTTCTTCCAAAAACTGATGCTCGTAAATTTCCAGGTCATTTGGACGTCGTTTGGGTCCCTGAAACATTAAAATATGGAAAATAGGGTTTTCTGCCTGCGCAGGGTTAATTCCATAAAAATAGGAAAATCATGAAATATTCCAAAAATCATTATAAAACATTGATATAACCCTTATATGATGCAAATATGATTGGAATATAAGTAATATAGTGCAAAGTTCATGTATGCATTTTACATGCATCAACATCCCCAAGCTTAACCAATACTCGTCCTCGAGTATGAAGGTGATAAAACTAACATGGACTTTGCAATTTAATACTAACAATGGATATCAAAGATGATTACTATTGCTACATAGAGTCAAATGATTCATTCTTAAAAGGAGTAGCAATATGCAAGATAGTTTATGAAGTGATATCAAGTATTCAATGCAAGGATGTTCAATGATAATTCACAAAGTGTAACATAAAAGAAAGTACTATGGACCACATGTATGCATAATGAAAGAAAGAACATCCTATAATGGCCATAGAGTATTGATGAAAATCTGAATATAAAAGGTGGACACTTTGGAAAGATATATATGAGTAGAGGTAAAGCATGAATAAGTTTCATCTAACTTCGGAACTTCTCTACTTAAGTTAATGATTGTAATGTGGTAATCCTTGGTGTCAAGCTCTCATTCCCCTATCATAGCATCTTGAATGATTAAGTTTAAAGTGAAAGCAAATATGAGTAGTGTGCTTGACAAAGTACAGGTTGAAAGTCTCATGCCCCTTGAATACAAGTACCTACTCCATGTAAGCAAGTTCAAGTTAAATATCATTGTAAGTAATAATAGTATCATTAAGAGCGTCAACTGGGGTACCTCTTGTCCCAGGATATGGAACAAGCCCATATCAAAATGACAAGACAAACAAACACAATGAACAATCTCAACACCCTTTTTATTTACCATTAGATAGCTTTTTATTGTAAGGTGTATCACAGAAGGTTCACCATAGCATGTAAGTAAATTTCCACCATGAATGATGCATGGCTTAGATTAGCGGCCCAGGCGTCTCTCTAACCATTTATACAAACTCATTTAAACCTACTTCATTTCCACATTTATTTCACCCATGGTAAGCATCCATAAACAAAAGTACATGATATCAACTAAATGAAATGAAGTGCATGTTGAAAGCTTGCCATGTGACAGCACATATGAGCTAACTCTCAACCAAAGACATTTGTCAAGCCCACAACATCATAATTTTAATCACAATGGGTCACGTTTTATCTATGCAATGAAAGTAAAGTGTGCATCAAGTTCGAGAGAGCTCTATAACCAACTTTTCCCATAACAATCAACAACATAAGCATTTTCATTCAGAGGTATAGATAACACAAATATCATGATAAACATACTCGGAATAGCATAAAGCTAATAGGTAGATATGGTGGACTCACTGGAAAAACTTTGGTTGAAGGTGTTGGAAACAAGTTTTTGCTTGTTGGAATTTTTGGGCTAGCAAGAGGGAGAAAGTTGACCATCTAAATGCATGCATGAGTGTCCATAGAACTAACCAATCCATGTTAAACAAAGTAAACTAACATTCAGCATCAAAACATGAATAAAAGATAGCTCTTGATAAAATACTTGCAAATTATTACTCATTAACAAGCTCATGAATCATGCAACTATATGTATCTTTTAAAATCAACTCCAACATCCTTTTCCCAATCTTATAATAGCATCCAACATAATTCAACCCAAATTTCCAGTAGCTCTCTCATATATAAATGATAGTGTGGTGGTCTCACAAAATAAAAATCAAACCAAAACAAACAAAAAGACGCTCCAAGTTTATGCGATAAAGTGTTTCGATCGAAAAACAGAAGTTAGACGTGTGCAAACCGAGAGTGTGTAGGTCCAGTGGGGTTGTCTTCACATCCCCAAGCTTATGGTCTTCACCATCCTTGGATAGCTCTTGGTGCATCTCCTCTAATCCCTGTGAAAAAACTTCAAAACACCGTTTCTCCCATTTCTTTTCTGTGGGGTGCATTAGTAGTGATAAACAAATAGATTTCTTGCTGCATATAATCCTTGAACAAAAATTCATATGGATGTCCAGAAAGTGTATAATGTTGTATGCCTACTCATAAACTCAATTGGATAAAAAGATTCAAGTTAAAAGTTCAAAGCATGCATCAAACAAAATGGGACAGAATCTGTCCAGAAAAACAGCAGCAGCAAAACGTATTTTTCTACCCTACTAAACTTTGTCTAAAAATTTGAAAAATTCATGCATACAGAGGATGAAAAGTTGCAACTACAGTTCAAATATGAGCTCATTCGGAGTTACAGAATAAAAATTAAAAATCATACCGTGCACAGATTCGTGCAGGAATAAAATCTCCGAACGCTATAAGCAACTTTTCAAACCAAAATGAGTAAAACTTGGCACTTTATTAAAAATTCCAGAAACTAAACTAAACAAGTCTCTTGTTACAGCAAGAGGACACAAAGAAAATCACAAATAAAAACAACGGGTTGCCTCCCGTAAAGCGCTTTCTTTATAGCCATATAGCTAGGCTTCTTACTTGATATCAAGATGGTTGGAGTGAGGTGGCTTGGCATCCCCAAGCTTGAATTCTTGTACTTATTTGATATATGTTGGGTGAGTCTAGGGGTAACATCCCCAAGCTTGAGTGGTTGTCCCTCTTGATCTTTGTTCATCACCCTCAACTCTTCCACTTGAAAAATTCTCTTTACACAAAACTCAACATAAAACTTGATTAGAGGGTTAGTGTCTCCATAAATTAAATCCTCATAGGTACAGTAAAGACATATCATGAGTTGATTCTAAACATTAGCTACTGTTACTATGGTTGTGCATTGCTCTTTGATCAATAGAACTACACAAAACACAAGTAATGAGAGTAATGCAAAATAAAGACAGAATCTGTCAAAAACTGGACAGCCCGTAAAGAGTGAATTTTCAGAGGCACTTACGTTGCTCAAATCAGAAAATTTTGAACTAATGAAATGTGTATTAATAACTGAAGATTGCTGTCGTAAAATTTCAGATCAAAATTCCTTTTCTGTGATTTTTAACATTTTTCGCAGTGAAGCTTAGGAATCTGTTTTCTGGACAGCCATGATAGTTTTAATGATGCTCACATAGGAACAAGAATTGAAATGCAAAAGAGAGCATCAAGAGAAAAATATGAAACACTTTTAAGTCTAACCCACTTCCTATGCATTGGGATCTTGTAAGAAAATAAATCATTGAAACACAAAGCAAGTAGCATAGGAAGATAAAACAAGAGCAATTTCAAGACTTTGAACTTAAAGAGAGGAAACGTAATAATGTTGAAATGTTTAGAACCATGTTTTCCTCTCTCATAATAACTTTCAGTAGCATCATGAATAAATTCAACAATATAACTATCACATAAAGCATGTCTCTCATGAGATTCAAGCATAAAATTATTAGTACTCTCCACATAAGTAAAATCCTTCTTAGTAATAGTGGGAGTAAAACATTCATAATCATCATTGTAATCATCATATATAGGAGGCATAGTATCCTCCCCAAGCTTAAATGATTGCAAGATATAACAAAAATAAATTTAAAGTTTAGTGCACACAAGAATAGAAACTTAAGCGCTACGCTCCCCGGCAACGGCGCCAGAAAAGTACTTGATAACCCCCAAGAGCAGGGGATCACTGTAGCATCTCAATGTGGAAGTAGGGTATCGATCCGCAGGAGCAAGAAGGAAAAGTTATCTATTCCCTACAACTAAAGTGTCACAAGTTTTAGTTGATTATGCACTAAACAAGTTAAAGATTAATGGAGGTTGATTTAATGCAAGAATTTAAAGAGCAACAAAACAATAAATGTAAAATGTCCCAATCCTCTTCAATGCAAGAGGACAAGACAAAGGCTTTTCTTATGGGAACAATGGACGGGTTCATGGGTTCACTCATCCTCTCTCTCAATCTATGGTGGTGATCATGTTATAGATAATAAAAATACACACAATTGTCATGCTTTAATGGTAAACTTCTATGACGGCTACATGTCCTAAAACACATAGTTGAAAGAAAATAATCATTTGTGTTGCTAGGTCACCCTCGTAAGGCTAGCGTGGTTTGTTGTCACTCCCACATTATACTTCTTTCTTTTTACCCCCAGATAAAGAATGTTGGTCGACATTACTGTCACTTAATGCCTATGCCTTCTGTCACTAGGCCACTCTCTACCCACATACATCATACTTCTTAATGGACAATATTCTAAACACTAGTGTAATGATTCATATTTCGTGTGCATGACCACACCTCTCTCATCTATCCACACTTGGTGGTGTCAATCACCTCATGACAAGGATAAACAAGACATTATGCATAAATCAAACCATCACATGCATCATAGAATATCTCTAAAGTATGACAAGTCATAAAAGCCCAACACAACGGTAAATGCATAACAAATATTATCTCATACCACAATATCCACCATAGGAATTACATCGATAGATCCATACTTATGCAAGACACATCATATGGACTTCAACAATGATAATACATAAAGAGATTAGATCAAGTTACCACCACAAACCCAAAGTCCAGGGGGTGGACTACTCCCCCTTCATCATGGAGACGGTGGAGAAGTCGTTGGAGAAGATGGAGACCACCCCGGCAGCGCCCCGCCGGAGTTTTCCCCCTCCAATCTGCAACTCCAGGTCTCTGTTTCGTGGTTTCTGTGTTTCTGCGACGCTCCTTTCCGAAGGGCGTCGGGGACTATTTTTATAATCGGTTTTAGGTCAAGACGGAGTCGTGGGCGAAAAGATCGACGACAACGGAGCCTCGAGGCTCCAGATGGTGGGTCCCACGTGGCCAGATTCCTTGGCCGTGTGGGCCACCCTCTTTTGGGCCTCGGGCCTCCGCTTGTTCGCTTCCTTCGCTCCGAAGTCTTCTTCCTTCCAAAAACTGATGCTCGTAAATTTCCAGGTCATTTGGACGTCGTTTGGGTCCCTGAAACATTAAAATATGGAAAATAGGGTTTTCTGCCTGCGCAGGGTTAATTCCATAAAAATAGGAAAATCATGAAATATTCCAAAAATCATTATAAAACATTGATATAACCCTTATATGATGCAAATATGATTGGAATATAAGTAATATAGTGCAAAGTTGATGTATGCATTTTACATGCATCAGCAACCCTTCCATTTGAGTTTCCATAGAGGTCTTCATAGAATTGAAGTCCTCCATGGAAACCGAAGTGGGAGCGGTGGTGGTCTCGGGAATCTCGTTCCCATTCTCGTCAATGGCCATACTTCTCTTAGGCGGTTAAGCCCGAATAAAGAGCCGAGGCTCTGATACCAATTGAAAGGATCGTATGGCCACCTAGAGGGGGGGGGGGGTGAATAGGTGCTACTCCAAATTTTAATTCTTTTTCGATTAAGGCTTGACACAAAGGTAAATTCTCTAGATATGCAACTACGGTGAATTTACCTATATGACAAGTTAACCCTAAACAAGATAAGATACAAGTAATAATTAGAGAGTAAGGAGTAACCGAACAGGAAGCACGCGGAGACAAGGATGTATTTCCGAGTTCCTCCTTTTGAGGGGAGTATGTCTCGTTGGACGGGTGTGAGTTTCAAACTCAAGCGCCACAAATGGCCTCACCCTATTCTCCGATGAACCTCGCCCAAAAGCTCGGTTCACCTTTCACTATCGGAATCCTTCAAAGCGGAATCCGGAGCCCTTACAACAAGCTTGGAGCACAACCCACAACTGGATTGGGAGCTCCCAAGCACCACAAATCTGCCACACAAAAGTAGCAAGCAAGTAAGTACAACAAGATGCCTAGGGTTTTCACCCTCAAGTGAATGAGGGGGAATTGAAGAACGCTTCTCAGTGAAGTTGTAGATCCGGCCTTCTCCTTCAATCCTCTAAAGATCAACGAGTTTGGGTGAAGGGATTGCGAGATCTAGTTGGGTGAAGCTTTCATTAATGGAGGAGAGAGAATCTTGGAATGCTTAGTCTTCATTGGGGAAGAAGACCCTTTTAAATAGCCTCCTCATTAAGTGGCCGTTAGAGGCAGAATCCCGTGCGACTCGGTAGTACCGGACCAGCCCCGGTAGTACCGAGCCGCGTTGACCTGCAGCTCGACCAAAACCTCCAACGCCATCCCACGTCGGTAGTACCGGATGGCAGGGCCCGGTAGTACCGAATGTTCGGTAGTACCGGGCAACTACCGGGAGAAAACTGCGAAACCACAGAGAGCAAAACTTCGACGCGGCACTGGCTGTGGTACTGCCCCGGTAGTACTGAGCCCTCGGTAGTACCGGCCAGGATGGCACGGTAGTACCGACCACCCGGTAGTACCGGACAACTACCAGGCTACTTCCGTGAAAAATTGCGCAGACCACAGTAGCGATTTGGAGCACGCGGTATTGGCTCCGGTACTAGGCACGGTAGTGCCAAGCAAGGGAAACTCGGTACTACCAGCCCAGTCTCGGTACTACCGCCTCATGCAGTAAAACCTGCAGAGAACCTTTTAGCCTGCGCTTATCCTTTTTATGCTTGGAAGTACAAAAACCTGTGCAACATATAAAACCTGCAAATCTATTAGCACACAAGTTAGACCGCTCATTGTGTTGTTAACAAACACTAAAACTACTTAAGGATGGAAATGCTCTTTCAAACGTGATTGGCATGTCTATGTGGTTCAAAAACATCAACACAGTTATGTCTCCAAGGAGGTAGAAAACGAAGAAAGTTTTTTGGAAGACCATCGGAGAAGATAAGCTTGGCAAAGAGCTGTTTAGGACAAATTATACATGTTAAAAGCTGACAGACATGAGATCCAGCGCCGAAGTCCTCCCGTAGCCATTGTTACCAAGCTTTGATACTTACACACAAACTACATGAGAGAGGTGTGCACACAACTGTCCTCTTGGTAAAAGACAAAAATTCATTTGCTTATCTCGTGGTACAAATGGCAGGAAAGCTACATGTCACTCTTCCTATCTCTAACACGTCACTAATATCTGCAGTGACACACATCATTAAGTCACAGGTGGAATGGGCTATGGACGACGGATGCTCTTGTCACCCAATCTGACCAAAATTGACAAGCATTCCACGTGTGAGAGGCCAACGCAGCACTAGCTGACGCCCAAATCGAAAGATCGAGTCGGACCAAATCCAAAATCATGAGTGGCAGATCTTGTGAAGATCATCCATGAAAAGAGGGGAAATAAACGTGCTAAACAGTTTTTCAAACCCCGTTGAACCAGCTGTTAAGAGAGCTAGTTAAACCAGACGCGAAATTAAACACGAATGGGAATGCTTTCCTTATTTCTATTTGGAGAAGGCTAGGAATGCTTTCCTTGTTTGGGCAAACCACGCAAAGCATGCGCCCTTTCCCCAGTGACTAGCCCAAATCTTCTCCTTTCACACAAAGGAGGTTATTTATGGTGTGTTATTTGGGATACAACGTTGATTGCTTACCACAATAGCATTTGAACACGAGCCATGTTCGGTCACAAGGGGAAGGCGCTAGCTCAATACCTTTGCATCCTTCAACCATTTGGGAGAACCACTTTCTACCAAGTCGTGTCCAAATGTAATCGACTTATGTGTGGTGTTATGTTAGGCTATAGAAAGCGGTTCAAAAGGGAAATTTCGGCATGCATGTTTATCCGGAGGGCAATTAGGAAGGACTACCACCAACTCCATGCATGGAGTGATAACTTCCTATAATTGTCATATTTTGTCCGTTGTTTTTATATGTGCATACATATCCGGTTTTCCACAATTAACTCGGCACTTTTTTTAATTAATGGATCAGTCAAATCTTTTGCCCGCGCTAAAAAAACTCAGCAGATATAAATATTTACAGTATAAATTCCTACATATTTTCCCTAAAAACAAATTTTAAGCAATATAAGTAGAACTTGCTTATTCGTGCTACATACATCCGTATTCGCTACACATATTTTTGTAACCGGAAATCTGTCGCACTTACGGTGGACAAACACCCCGCCCATCACTGAGACCTGGTCGTTTGATCGCGTGACATATCTAAAGAGGTAAATGGGCATACCCCAAGGGGCTCCCTCAGGATTAGAGCATATGGGCCGTTGGATCGTCTCCTCAGAGCGAATCTGGGCCGTTCGTTGGTTTTCACCGCTTCCTATAAAAGTGCACCCCGCGGTGAAACCCTAGCGCGCCCCGTCTCATTCCCGTCCTCTCTTCACGCACCGGCGGCTCGCCATCCTCTTCGCTCCTTTAACTCCCCACTGACGACCTTGCGCCGACGAGCATGGGCCGGCACCGCGCCCCTCCCAGCTCGAGCTGTTGCTGCCTGCCTTCTCCTCGGTGCTAAGCAGGAAGAAGCACGAGTCCGCGATCTGCCGCTGCTACCGACCTCTCGCTGCCGAGCACGGGTCTCCGTTGCGTGCGCGTCCCATCATCGTCGTCCTCGCGTTGAGAAGGTAGATCATGAGCTAACTTATATATCTCTCTCTCTTTGACCGTCAATTCTCTTCTTCGTGTAGCAGGAATTTGCCTCATCCACCCCCCATCGTGAGAGAGGAGAGGAGAGGACAGCTCAAAAGGAGGAGCAGGAGCACCACTAACGCATCTCCTTCCTTGGTCCTGAATCGTAGGAACACGAGAGGACATCAGTGTAGATATGGATGACGAATTCGAGCCAAGGTGAGCTGCTGCTAGACTCGCCCTTATCCCACATTGCTACTCTGTTTCCGAGCTGTTGCTGTTGTTGAACTTTGTTTCTAATTCATCACTTTGAACACAAGGAACACGGGCCACCGCTACAGCTGATCTCACATGGAACGTCACCTCCGCATGTGCACCTCTCGCGGGTACGTACATCTTCCTCCTGGTTTTCCTCCTCCACTGCTCTCTTTTGATTTCATATTTTCATCCCATAGCCTCTTCTTTTTCTGTGCAGATTCTGTTTAATCTATGCCTATGAGGTGTTTGATGAAACTCCAAGCAGGATGCAGAGGTGTTTGTACCCCATTTCGTTCAGACAGTAGGTGGATAGAGAGGGGGAAAGAAAGCAAGGAGATGAAGTCGATGCATGTGTGTGTGGCCATGGATTCTCCTCGGTTGAGATCTCCTCCATGGCGTTAGTGACAAGATTTGAACCAAATATCTTCTCCTGCTGCCCCAGAATTCACCATGGTCTTGGGGATGCGTTATGGTGAGATTATTTTCTCAATTGGCCTTTCTCCAATTGACCAATTTCCATTATTTTGGTCTTTGGTGCTTGAGCTAAAGATCACAGGTTGCTTTTGCTATGTTGATGTTAGATCGACATCTCCGATGCAATAGTCTTCACAGGACTGCCTGCAGAGTAGTGGCATCCTCCATTTGGGCTTCCTCAGCGATTAGAGCATATGGGCCATTGGATCGTCTCCTCAGAGCGAATCTGGGCCGTTCGTTGGTTTTCACCGCTTCCTATAAAAGTGCACCCCGCGGTGAAACCCTAGCACGCCCCGTCTCATTCCCGTCCTCTCTTCACGCGCCGGCGGCTCGCCATCTTCTTCGCTCCTTTTCCTCCCCACTGACGACCTTGCGCCGACGAGCATGGGCCAGCACCGCGCCCCTCCCAGCTCGAGCTGCTGCTGCCTGCCTTCTCCTCGGTGCTAACCAGGAAGAAGCACGAGGGTGCGATCTACCGCTGCTACCGACCTCTCGCTGCCGAGCACGGGTATCCGTTGCGTGCACGTCCCATCATCGTCGTCCTCGCGTTGAGAAGGTAGATCATGAGCTAACTTATATCTCTCTCTCTCTCTCTTTGACCGTCGATTCTCTTCTTCGTGTAGCAGGAATTTGCCTCATCCACCCCCCATCGTGAGAGAGGAGAGGACAGCTCAAAAGGAGGAGCAGGAGCACCACTAACGCATCTCCTTCCTTGGTCCTGAATCGTAGGAACACGAGAAGACATCAGTGTAGATATGGATGACGAATTCGAGCCAAGGTGAGCTGCTGCTAGACTCGCCCTTATCCCACATTGCTTCTCTGTTTCCGAGCTATTGCTGTTGTTGAACTTTGTTTCTAATTCCTCACTTTGAACGTAAGGAACACGGGCCACCGCTACAGCTGATCTCACATGGAACGTCACCTCCGCATTTGCACCTCTCGCGGGTACGTACATCTTCCTCCTGATTTTCCTCCTCCGCTGCTCTCTTTTGATTTCATATTTTCATCCCATAGCCTCTTCTTTTTCTGTGCAGATTCTGTTTAATCTATGCCTATGAGGTGTTTGATGAAACTCCAAGCAGGATGCAGAGGTGTTTGTACCCCATTTCGTTCATACAGTAGGTGGATAGAGAGGGGGAAAGAAAGCAAGGAGATGAAGTCGATGCATGTGTGTGTGGCCATGGATTCTCCTCGGTTGAGATCTCCTCCATGGCGTTAGTGACAAGATTTGAACCAAAAATCTTCTCCTGCTGCCCCAGAATTCACCATGGTCTTGGGGATGCGTTATGGTGAGATTATTTTCTCAATTGGCCTTTCTCCAATTGACCAATTTCCATTATTTTGGTCTTTGGTACTTGAGCTAAAGATCGCAGGTTGCTTTTGCTATGTTGATGTTAGATCGACATCTCCGATGCAATAGTCTTCACATGACTGCCTGCAGAGTAGTCGCATCCTCCATTTGTTGCTTATATGTTTTATATTATGGCACCTGAAGGATTGGATTTAATGATGTGTTCTTATTACAAATTATTGATTCGGAAACACTGCCTTTCTTGAGGTGCCGCATATTTTTCTAATTTACCATGTAGCTATTGTAGCGCCATCATTGTTGACCTTTTGATGTGCACATTGTTATTTACAGACTAATTGCTTTATTCCTTGGCAGTTCATTGTATACATATATTACCTGTTTGTGTAATTAGAGAAGAATTATTTCTTTATTTTCCATAGTTATCTTGTGTTCTTTATATCTTGACCTGTAGGATCGTGTGATAGATAATGCATCTGTATTAGGAAGAGGAGATATTTTACCCAAGGAGGTTGCAGCCAAATAAAAAGGCCTCTGCTTTGTTTTGTTTTCACTATATTCTAAATGTTACAAATATGTGTTATGTGTTCTTATGATGCCCTTCATGCCTGTATGCACTGAACGTGGTCTTGATGTAAACCAATTATTATTCAACTAGTCATTAACCCGTGCATCTGCACGGGCTAGCTATATATTGACACATAATTATATTTTTTCTATACCATTTATTACAATTCAAATTTACAATGATCAAACTTTGTGTGTATGATCTTTTCAGTAGTTTAGAAGTTCAGTCACTTACAAAAAAGCGGAAAAAGATTATCCGCGGTGTATATCAAGAGGGACAATAACATGGATGATCTAATATTTAGGATAGTCCAAAGTGGTTATTTTTTTCAATGTTTGAACATTAATCATGGTCATGAGAACTTGCAAAAGCATGTGAAAGGCTCTCAATTTCCGTGATCACGTAATATTTAACATTGGTTTCGACCCTCCATTTTTTAATATCTCTTTCTCCAAGCACTTCTCCCTCATCTGCACTCCATGAGAGAACACATATGACACATGACAATATTATGGTTGGATACATGTGTTTTCACAGTGCAACTCCAATATTAGTATCAAATAGTGAGACTACTGACCGCATCAGCTAATTGCTACAATAGTAATAAAATTTAAACACTGAGATAAAATATAATTAAAGATCAACCAATGGATCCATGTTTACGCTGCAAATCTTGGGTACAGGTTGAAATTGTTCCTTCTTTCAATTGATTATATCTCTGTTTTCACAACCATGAAACGATGGTACTATTTTGGTTTCTATGTCTAGAACATTGTGCACAATATAGAGTAGAAAGGCAATGATTTTTCGTAGGGTTTCTAAACCGACAGTTCTGCATAGAAAATAGCCTAACATAATAGTAGGTGAAAAGTTGTGCTACACTACATAGCTTCAGCAATCAGCACCAATATTCCGACCTAGTAAATATGCACCCACATTCTTGCTTCAGGCCTCAAAGCCCTAGTAGTAGCATCCATAGGCATTGCTCATAACTTGATAGGAAGACTGCATTTCCATAATTTGTAATAAGCATTGAAGAACAATGTTAAAAGCATCAGTGAGCAATCGAAAAATTACTGCCATATATATATTTTTTTTTCTCCTTCTGTACTCAAATTGTATCAAATCATAAATAGTAGAAAAAATTAAATGGAAACTAAACAAAAGTACAACTATTTTGCTGAGGCGAGTAACAACATAAAGAAGATGTTGAATATTATTGGGAAAAGCCAACTTTTTACCCGCAAAAACAAAGCCAACATTTAGTATATTTGATTGATATAGTTAAAAGTAGATGCATGTGAGTTCATGCAAGAAATATCATCTCAGCGTAACTTCCTTGTATAGTACATCGAACACTTAATACAATGGAAGATACTATTTGCGCACACAAATTAGAGCATGTCAATTCAATATGTTTATATAACATACTGAGCAGTGCTGAAAGAAGGAAACCGTCTACCCACCTTCATCTATATATTCACATGGATGACAGAGGCAAGAATAGGACGGACCGGATTGGATGCCTTCAGATAAATATAGAAGATAACATAATGCTCACTTGTCTCTCGATAATCAGTGGATCGTCAACGGTGTTCTTATCCATGACAGTGAAAGGGAGTAGCCATCGTCTAGAACAGCAACAAAATTGCTTCACTTGCTTATTACTTTCTGCATCTTTTAGTACATGGTAAAATTAGGTAAAGCGAGTTTGAATACTCACAGCTAACAACACAGGAAAAATAACACCACAAAAGCATTTCGTTATAAGCCTCCACTAAAATGTATTGAGCATTTTACTTCTATAATTTATCCAATTATGTAAGACATTTTCTTATATGAAACTTAAAGCAGTATATTTCTTTTTTTAGGTTTCAGTATATTTGCTATTTCCTAGATTCCACGTGTAAAAGCTCGTGCTCTGTAATCATAGAGGGTTTATACCAATATAGGCCTATGGCAATGGCAAGAAAAATACGGGAAATGCACGACTCTGTAAATGAAAATTAACACAACATCAAGCAATGGCATGAAGATGAAGGCATGCCTCTTTTATAACTGAGACACATCCATCTAGCAAACGGTAATACAAAGTAGCTTAATTAGATTCAGGTTAGGCTCGTACAGTACTAAGCAACTTTAAACTGGAAGAAATCAAACATCACATAGAAAATTCAGAGAGAAACATAAGAGGATTGCAAGTACTTGGAGATAATGCAACAGAACCTTGCTCCAGCAACATACAAACCTCCGATGATAGTCCCCTATGCCACATCTCCGCTTCTAAGTTAGTCAGTAAATAAATCTAAATGATATTTGAGCCTAAAAGTGTAATCTTCACCTCAATAATTACATGCGTTTGCAATACCCTTTTGGCTGAAACAAAAAGAATTTACGACAGTATTAGACTTCTCCTAAACATACTATTTTTTAGACTCGTTCAGAGTACACCATGTAATGTCAGAAGTAGACGCAGGACTATAAACTACATGTACGATTATGCATAACATCATAAACTTCCGGAGTTAATTCATGTATAGTCCTAAAAGGATACAACTATTTATTTTTTGTGTGAAATCAGTCTGAGTAATTTCCGGCATGCAAATATAGCATATGAAGCGATTAAAGCAAACATACCGTTCTGATGGTGTATAAGTGTGTTGGGCTGTGGCCTCAGCGACAATGTCCTGTATATGCACGCAGCTTTTATATGACAGCCACCATGAACGCCTTCAATAATGTTGTGCATGGCTGACGGACTTTGCGAGCATCCTCCGATTGTTAGGCACTGCACGATGCTGTCATCTAGAGTTCAGCCGCCATGAACGCCAGCTACACAAATTGATCTGCTCGTGACCATGGCCAGTAGAAACCACTTACGACGAAGTACAAATCTGCAATTCCCTATACTCTTCAAAACCTTTCCTCTCTGCTTAGATTACTTTGTTCTCTTCGAAAAAAGCGAAGGGACTTGCTGAGTCGATCGGAAACAACCGAAGATGTCCTGGAAGCTTGCAGCTTGCTGCAGAATTGGGATGACATAGGAGAACCCGGGGATGTGATTAGTGAGGGAGAAAGAGTGCGCGGATGACATCAGGAGGCGACATATCCGGAAAAATTTCATGGCGACAGCACACCGGGAAACCTACCTGCGAGGAAGGATAGACGGCAGAGACTGCCTCCGAAATCGGTGACATGGATATGGGCCATGAAAGCTGGTAGCCTCCGGAGCGACTGCCTCTGTCATCGGTGGCATGGTTGACTCATGGAAACGTCGCCGCCGGCGTCGTAGTTTAGGAAAATAATAATACGCTGCCGCCTGACATGCATCTGAACGAATTAACATGTGATGGATCTAATAACCATATGTTTAAAGCTGGATATCTTGTTCTTTGTTTTTTTTTCCTGTTGAGGTGACGTATTGGGCCAATAGTAGCAAGGCGCGATGCATGTAGCCTGCAGGACTCCAAACGTGCATAAATAGAACTCTTCCATCCCGTTTATTCAATCCTAACCATAGAGATTAAATCTTACGGTTATTTTTGGGTGGTTTTCTAGGATTAACGTGGTGCCTCCTTTGGTGCCTCCAATTAGTAAATATAAGATTGTGTGGTTCATGGTCTTTGTTTCAGGTAATATGAGCCGTGAAGGTCCGGTGGAATCAAAAATTGTGTCCGTGTGGTGATGGTGGCACCTCTAATTTTTTGCACAAGCTCAATCTCTAGCTTCAGCGAGTTCATTCCCTCTTTTACTTTCATATGGGATGGCAACTAGGACATTCTATCATTTTTCTTCAGTAGGCTGCAAGGAAAGGTGAGAAGAATATGTCGACATAGTAGTATTGCACACGATAATGTGTTTCCTGCATTTAAAGTCCTATCATGTATTGACAAGCAGGCTCATATTTACAACCCCAATGTCTCCTAAAATATTGGCTTGCTCATCCCCTTAGGACAGATTTCGACTGATGTCAGTTTGTAGTTAATTACCTGTTTGTTCTCTAGGTTTTTTGTTTACATTGTGATAGATTTGCTGCCATGTTGAGATTTTTCGTGCATAGTAATTTCTATTTTCAGGTAGCAAACATCACTTTCAAAAGAAGAATCAACAATTTCTGTGGTGATGGTACCATGTTAGTTTTGTATAATCTGAAAGCTAGCACATAATGTCTCAGTCAGCATATAGTAGATCCGAACCATGCCTTCTGAAATACTTCAGCAAGGGGCTGGTCTGCTCCTAATTTTTTAAAAGGAAACATTGGTGGGAAGATAAATAAATCAATCGTGTATTTCTTTTTCTGTTGGTGGATGAAAATGACTGAATCTTTTTCATAAATGTGGGCGCAAAAAATTCTGCAGAATCAATGATAGATAATGTTCTTGGTTGTTTATAGTATCTTAGGCTGATCCTGGACCACTAACCTTGGTCTTTATTTTCGTATGCCTTTGAATAGTAATGCACCTTGGTGTGCCATAAAACATCGATGCCATAGAAAAGGGGAGTTTTTGAAAGGACAAGGATGTCGCCTAGAGGGGGGGGGGGGGGGGTGAATAGGCGATTTAAACTTTTTCGGTTTAGGCTTGATAATTACGGAATAAAACTAGGTGTTTAAATTAACAAGCCAACAACCTAAATAATACTAGGCTCATCTATGTGCACCAACAAGTTATGCTAAGCAAGACAAGCAACAAAGTGATAGCAAAGAAAACTTCAAGTACGAAGGCTATCACGATATAAAGTGCATAAGTAAAGAGCTCGGGTATAGAAATAACCGAGACACACGGAGACGATGATGTATTCCCGAGTTCCTCCTTTTTAGGGGAGTACGTCTCGTTGGAGAGGTGTGAGGCACCACAAATGCCGATCTCAACGCCACAAAGGCTCACCCTATTCTCCGATGAACCGCACCACAAAGGATTGGTTCACCTTCCACTATCGGAATCCTTCAAGGCGGATTCCGGAGCCTTTACAACAACAATCCGAGACACAACCCACAACTCGATTGGGGGCTCCCGAATGGCTACAAGTGACCTCAAAGGTCTCAACCACCACAAAGGCGTCTAGGGTCCAATGACCCAAGAGTAACAAGTTCACAAACTTTCACTTCCACGAATCCTCGTGGAGAGCACAAACCGATGCACAAAGCAATGGCAAGAGCACAAGTGCTCAAATCCTTCACTCTCAAATCCCACCAAAAGCAACTAATGCTTATGGGGGGAGAAGAGAGGAAGAACTAAGAAGAACTCAACAAATGAACTCCAAGATCTAGATTCAAAGGGTTCCCCTCACTTAGAGGAGAGATGGATTGGTGGAAATGTAGATCTAGATCTCCTCTCACTTTTCCCTCAAAGATATGCAAGATTCATGGGAGGAATTGGGAGAGGGGCATGCTTTCCAAGGTCAACAATGGTGGGAGAGAGAGAGAGAAAACCAGCAGCTAAAGGTTGAAGAAGAGGAGGGGTATTTATAGCCCCTCCCACGAAAATAGCCGTTGCAGCCACACTTAGGCTGGAACTTCCGGTCCCAGGGCCGGAACTTCCATCCCAGAACTTCCGGACCCCAGAAAAACGGCTAAAAACGGTACTGGAATTGGGCCGGATCTTTTGCCGGAACTATTGCCGGAACTTCCAGGGGGCCGGAATTTCCGGCCTAAAATCCGGAACTTCCGCCCCTCAGAAATCTGCAGAAACACCAATACGAAAACGGCAATAACTTTTTCATCCAGACTCCGATTTCGATGATCTTGGGCTCGTTGGAATCGCAACGAAGAACTTTACAAGATCATGCAGAGAAACATCATGGTCCATCATCTGAGGAGGAGACCAAATAAGGAAAGTTAAGACCTCTCTATAAAAGACAAACCGGTAAAATCTCCAACATCAAAAGCGACACAAGATATGCATATAAAATCCGTTTTTGATGAACTAAAGCTTGGTATGGAAATGAACACAAGCTCTAGATCCTCACATGGATAAAAAAACAAATAAGAACCAAGAAAGATGATATGCCAAGTATGCAAAGGTTTGAGCTCTCCACAAAGATGCGATCAAGTTACTCACTTGAGAGCCCCTCTTGATACTACGCCTTCTATCCTAAAATCCGATCTCCCATTAACACCATGAGACCGGTAAAATAGAAATCCTATCAAGATCATACCTTTGCCTTGCGCATTCCACTTGAGCTAGATGATGACGATCTTGACTCTCTCAAGTTGGAACACCTTTCTTGATTGTGCTTGCTAGCACATGCTTGATGAAGACTTCTCCAAATACTTCCCCATGCTCCAATATGGGAGAGCCTTGCTAAGCTCCATCTTCATGAATCCATTTGCACTTCATCTTCTTCTCTTGATATATATGATGGCTTGGAGATAAACATGAATGTTCACTCAAACTTCTTTTCCAAGTCATGCTTGCAATAAGCTCAACTCTAGATGACCATTCTACATATATACCCTTAGATAGAACATTGGTCATCATATAATCTTCTAGAGTCCAACACATGAACTCCAATCTTTTCCCATGGACAAGATCTATAAAGATATCTCAATACAAACATTAGTCCATAGAGATTGTCATTAGTTACCAAAACCACACATGAGGGCACATGCACTTTCAGTTTTTGATAACCATTTGATATGGCCTTGACATGTTCATAATCGAATAGTTCATAAGCTTGCTCTTTATAATTATAAGTTGTATGCTGTATTTAAATAGCCTTGGTTCCTTTCTTGTGGAGAAACTTTAAATTAATTGTTGTTGCTTGCAATAATTAATTATGTATTTAAAGGAAATGATGCAAGCATAATATCCTTGGTTGATTTATTCAGCTGCCAGCATTAGAGATTATCCTATTTTCATTAAATTAATTGTTGTTGCTTGCAATAATTAATTATGTACCATGACTGAAATATCTACCGGCCTTATGTCTACTGAAGTGACTCATTGAAAGGTGAACTTGCAAAACTAACTGATGTCTTCTCTAAATTGTGTCTCATGTGTCTATGGTTTATGTGCCTTCTTAGTGAGTTATTGGCGAGAAATTTACCTTCTGTTTTAATTTTTGTTGTTTCATAGAAATTTATCAGTATGTTATGCTTTTTGTTATGTTTGTTCTATCAATCATCGATAAATGGGAGTACTTTCTATTTGTCACTGGACTATTCTGCTTTTTGTTTGAATTAATCTTGCTTTAGCTTTACTAATAAATTAATTTATGATACGTTGTCACTGTGACATATGGTTTCTGAATGCTACTTCGTTGTTTGTTCATGACCGCTATTTGTTGATTCGGCTCTTCCTGGCATGAACTATTGTAAAAGGCTGACAGCTCCCCCTTTCATTATTAGGCCCTTAAATAGGTACATATTATGTTCGCTACCTGGTGTTAATGTAACTACATATTGCTTGACCCAGTTAAGACTTTAAAAATGGTTGCTGCTTGCAGATAATTTAGAGGTTTATTAGATTTTGTTTCTCTATTGAGTGCACAGGATGGCAACGACATCAGTTAACTTGCCTCATTTCCAGAATTATAGGTCCTCGGTCTAATTAAGCACTTTTAGGTTGTACCTTTCTCCTTTTGTCACTTATTTGTGAATTCCTGTCTTTTTTTTCTTGCAAGCATTGCAGTCTGTTGTAGATCTTTGTTCTTATTACTCACTTCTGAAATAAAATGCGAGATGCACTGAAAAGTCATTCTGATATATCAAAAATATTGTATGTAAAAGGCAATATATATTTTGTGTGTGTCACATCAAATGGGAGAATCGTGCGTCCAATTGTTTGCTTCCTGACTTTCCTAGATTGACGAGCTCCTAGGTTTGCATTTCTACAGAATATTGCAGTTATTTTTCACTTTTTCTCCATATTTTTTAGGATGTTGCCTCTCACTAAGCAAAACCATAAGTGAACTGCCTGATATACAGTCTGCTAAAAACAAAACCTTATTCTTGCTCATACCTGTAATTATTTGACATAACTCTCGCTAATAAAATCCTGCGCTTTTGATACATCTCTAACGAGTAATGTGGCTTTAGAATGTCGCAGCTGGAAACCTCAGTGCTTGCACCTTCCTGTGTAAGGACTGTGAATGATTTGTGCTGCCATACATTGGTTGTGTTAAAATTAATGTAGTGTTTTAGCCATGTTGGTCATTTCGGTTGGATCTATAGGGTACAACACCAGAGTTGTAATAGGTGGTTTGCCTCCCCACGCAAAGCCGTGTTGTTTAATTAACTTGCAGTCCCAACCACTATTTAAACTAGCTTACCAGCCCGTACTTATATTTTTGTCTCTCTTTATTTGATTACAAACTGCATCTTCTCATCTTAATTTTCCTCTAATAATTTTTACATCTTCATAGGTTTGCAGCCAGGTGATGATCAGCCAGACCTGTGGCCATAGATGAGGTATGGCAATTATTTCTTATTTTTGCCTCGCATACATACTATGTGCATTCATCCTACTACTGATTAGATAAGACAAGTTGAGCCAATAAGTGGAGTTATTTTTCCTTGCTCACTCATATATCATGTTGATGTTCAGGCCTAACCTCACAAAACTTTGCTACAAATTTACTTATAATGAGGGTAAGTAAATCAGCGCTAAGCACCCAATCTGAACATTTGTTTCCACTATGCAGCTCGCTTTCATCCTTGAAAAGCATGCGTACAACAATGCGAAGGACCACTCCAATTAGAGAAGAAGAAAAAGAGGTTGGTTGTAAAGACCAAGAAGGTTTCAGGTTAATTCTTGAAACATCAAACTAAAATTTGTTACTTCTGTTGTAGAATTCCATGAGTTTTGATATTTTTTATATAAACGTTACCCTTGGCATGCTTTAGCTTCATAAGTTCCGAATGTATATATTGCTTTGAGCAGCCCAAAGCATATTTTTGAACTAATCTTTGCTGCCATACACTGGTTGTGTTGATTGTCTAAAACACTATATGATTTAGTTAGTTGAACACTTGCCCACAAAACCTGGATGACATGCAGTAGGCTATCCTAGCATCAGATATTATCATGTATGTGCAAGTTCCAGGGCTATGCTTCTCCTTGTGTGTTGGTCATTTTTTATTGCTGGTTAAGATTCATGAGCCAGTAAATTATTCTTGCATCATTATACTGAGTGTGCATTTGACCATTTACATCTATTTGATTTTATTATTCCTGCAGATTAGTGTCTTATAACAAAAAAAATATATGTATCATGCATGTGGGCATGGAAGGAAAACTACAGCGGCGACTCACGGGAGGTTGCAGAACTTGAAACTTGCCGAGCCTTCTTCGCATACATGAGAACCCATTTGGAATGTTTGCATTAAATAGCTGTGAGTTTCTGAATTCTAAATTGAATACCGAATGTTGGCACATTTATCTTCTTCACAGTAGCAAAAGATCAAATAAAAAATTCCCTGTCTTGCTACATTTTAATTTCAGGCACAACTATTGCTTCGCAGGTTATACATTAGTTTGACTTTTCAAGTATACAGGATATTTTAAATTATTACTTGCATTTCTAATACATGTAAAGTCTCTTTTTATGAATTTCCTTTTCTTCCAAATGTTATTGTACCACCTCTGTCTATCTAAACTTATTTTCTAAAATATTTGGCTATGTTGTTTATTAATACTGTGTTTTTCCTTGGTGATGTGCTCAAGCCTAGGTTTATATTGCTCTGCAGCTAATGTATATTGGACCCCAGTTGAAACCATATAAAGTGAGCAAATTAGTTCCATTAGTGCAATTATACTGTAAAGTAGCTAATTTAGTAGTATTTTTATTACTCGGGCATGGTTATGTATTGCTTAGGAGATTTGCACGCAACTCCATAACTAATTCGTTGTTGTGTTCCCGTGTTGATTTAAAACTGCAGACAAAATAAAAGATTTATCACTTATGTAATCGTTCATTTGACCTATTAGAATACAAGTAGATATATCATTATTCCTCTTGATTGATTAATATTTGATCTAATGCTTATATTTTCCTACTTCCATATACAAGTGGTTACATGAAAAAATCGATGTAGTATTTGACCGTGACATTTTTAATTTTGCTTGATTTCTTGGTTTGTTATGATAGTTATTCAATCATGCATGCTCTATCCTTAATTTCTTTCCAATACATCTCTTCTTTGAAATGAGTCGTGCCTTGATGAGTTATCCTCCGAGATCTCCTGATAACAAAGCATAGGGGCAAAATATGTTATCCTCTGAGATCTCTGTGCTTTAGTTTTTTTCCTCTTCCATTCTCTCGATATATATGCCTCGATGAGTTTTGATGCCAGATAGACTGCTTTTTTCATAGATATTATATGTATAATAATTTTTTCAAAAGATTTTACTCTTTCCGCATGAGTTACCTATTGCCAACACTTGGTATATACGTGGCTATGATTTGTGTTCATTATATTCAACATTAGAAGCTTCAGCTGGTTTGTATTTGGTTGCTGCTATGAGCACATGCTATGATTATGCTTAGGCTGACTAAATTGTTTATAAAAGTTATGCATATAGGAATTTATGCACAAATGTTCTCTCAGTTGATATGCGTACTTGCATGTGCAACTATACAATATTTACTGAGGTGCACTACAAAACATGAGTGACCAAAGTGATTCTTATACAACCCATATGAGTAATCTAAAAGTAGAGGTACTGAGGTAGTAAGGAAGTAGGACTAATAAAAAAATCACCACCTCTTTCTTAGTATTGTATTTTTCAAATTGCTTCCGTCAGAGTTAATTTTTGCACTCGAACAAAATTCAGTAGAGCAACTGATCTCAAGACTCCCAAAGAAGAGTAGGAGGTTAAGTTATGACATGGAAATTGTTGGTTTCACATGTTCTATTGCGTTATGTTGATACATTTGTCTTCGATTTCAGCACCAGTTATTCCTGTCATATCATTGTTATAGTTTTGAGCAGATCTTTTCTGGGAAGTAGTTCAGATATCTCACCCTTGCAGAAAATTCCTGTTGTGCTTATACAAAAGAGAGGCGACCCCTGATTGGATCTTAGCTGTTCTTATTTAGTAAGCGTTTATTATATAGGTAGACATTGATCGGCATGTATGATATGTTTCCCAGTTTACTGTGCACTCATGATATAGCCTATGACATGTTATTACCATACTAATTTATTGGTTTCATATGTGAGGTTTATTGTTTGTCGAATTCAGCTTCCTTTGAAAACACATGATGTAGCAGTTTCGATCTACAAAATTCTCAGTGCGGCGAGTCCTCCATCCGGATAGTAATATATTATGGCACTACGTTACCTTTCGTTTTGGTTGGTGTTTTCCTTACGTGATATAGTTATTGGCCTTGGTTAATCGTATTACCGAATGTTCATCGAATGCCTCTTGCATGTAAGTTGGTCAATTGTTATTTTTTCATATCACAATAAACAGAAATCTAAGATGACGTTTGTTGCTCTTTTATTTCTGTGTTATATTTTCCTTTTTAAATCTGCTGCCAGTTAGGCTGTCCATTCATGCATGTCCGAGTGCTACTTTAGGTAGTTTATATGTGAGTTTTCTGCGTACAGTACTAGGCATTGTAATTAATCATTCCTTTGAATATAAGATGCATTGCCTGGTTATATGAGGTACCACATTTAGTTTTCTACAAGCAGAGGAGTTAGGCTTTAGAGTATTCAATCTCTATTCTCTTTCATTGTTATAAGTTTGCGTTGTAAACCATGTCATACTTTTTTCTTGACATCTTGTGTTTTGTTCCTCCTTTATACTTTCCCTCCTTTGTATTACTGGAGAAACTCGCTTTGTGATTCCACCATCTGTACAACGAGTTTTCAGGATTCCCTTCCCCAATCTTGGTCTGGCCAGGTAATTGCTTGCCTGACACTTTTCTTCATGGATATTTGTGCTCAATCTGCTTATTCTTTATGGTTTGCTTAATTCTCAAGCCAGCCAGTTTCATCTGTGACCGAGGATCTGATGGAATCACAATCACACACGACATCTAGCAGTTTTCAGTGGATAAGAGGTATCATCTCCTTCTCTGGGAAAGCAGTTCAAGTACAAGCCCCAACAATGTATCTGCATGTCTCTATGCAAAACCAGGTTTTGTTGGGAATGCTTTCAACGTAGGTAACCAATGCAAAAGGATGTGATGGATGACTGGAACAAGACTTAGCCTACGTATCTTTGTGTTAGTTTGTACATGTTGTAATGAAAGTCCTATATCTATCCTGAAGAAAGAAATCTATCCTGAAAACTTGCGCGTGTGAAATGTATGTATAAAGAGCACCATACTTTGCTTTGAAATTATACTGCCACTACTATGTATAGTAATCATTGACTGATGTGTCATATAATGATACTTACCATAACATTTTACCAATTGATAACAACTGCCAAAGGCGGGTGGCACGCGGCAAGCCGCGTCAGGGGATCTAGTTGACATGCATCAAGAACGTTCACGCTGGAGTAGCGTCTCTCTTGTAGTGCGAGTAGCATGGTCAAGAAAAGAGGTGGTTGGTAAAAAGTAAAAGATAAACCGTTGGATGTAGATCCAACGTCCCAGAAAACCGACTCACATTCAAGAGCGAAAAAACAAGCAGTCAGTGGGTAGGTGATTCCCTTTACACTCAGCATTGACGATTTTTTTTTAAATAATATTTTTTAAAACATTAATTCGGAAAATAGCGCGCGTTTTCCAGAATTTTGGAAAATAGCGCGGCGTCGGCAACGGCCGAGCCGAAACCAGAAGGTTTCGGCACGGGCAACGCCGAAAGCAGGTTTCGGCATGGGTAACGCCGAAACAAGGCTGTTTCGGCACGACCAGCGCCGAAACCCTGCTGATCTGCATGCGATTCAGCCTTTCGCGTAATAGCGGGGCCGACAGCCATGTTTCGGCTCTGGCCGTGCCGAAAGTCACATTTTACAGGTTTTTTTGTTTTCCCCGAGTGTTGGCGCATATATTGAGGCTCATATTTCCCGCCACCGCTACTCCCGCCATTATTTTCCCGCCACCGGTGCTCTCGCGTGCCCTGTTCTCCCGCCACCGTTTCTCGCCATTTATTCCCTTCCCTTCCTATAAAATCCCCTCCTCACTGAGCTCCCTAAGCAGTCCAGTGTATACACTAGAAAATGTCGATTCCTACCCCAGGTTGGCCCATGGATCGTAGTTGGGTAAGAGATATGTCCGAGCGTCTCTTGTTGTGTGCGGTCGAGTTGAGGGTAGATGGTAAGGAAGTTCCATGGGAGGAGCTCATCAGTAGTGACAGTCTTCTCACTGAGGTTGGAGCGGCATTACGACGACATAACTGGCCAAACAGGTACCCCAGGAAATACGGCAAGAACTTCTCAGGTTGCTTGATAGGTACGACAAGAAAGTTGTTAGTGGAAAATTTAGGAATGAAGCAGACCGTATGTGGTTTGCAAAAAATCCACGTACGTGGATAGACGAGAGTGAGGACGAAGACGATATCTTCGTGCCGAGTGGCTCAATATCGTCGAAAGGCAAGAGTGATGCATCGGCGAAGGGTAAGAGTGTTGCACCGTCTTCAAGGAGCAAGACTGCTTCATCCTCCAGGAGCAAGAGTGTTGCATCGTCGAAGAGAAAGACTGATGTTGGAGGCTGCGTCGACGGTAGATGACTTCATGTAGTTAGGTGTATTATTTAATTTCAGTATTAGTAGTTAATTTCAGAATGCCGATGTATCTTAATTTCCCGTTGTAACAGACAAGATCTATCTATTATTAATCTAAATTAATGTCTGAACCACATGTAGGTAGATAGAAATATGTGTCATACATAGTATTACATCGAACGATACGTAGATGTCTCATACATATAAATAAGGTCCCGTGAATGGAAACATGTCTCATACATATAAATAAGGTCCCGTGAATGGAAACATGTCTCATACATAGATAGTAGTATCAGTCATCTCTGTGAGCACGAGTGCGCGGCTGCCTCCGCGGTCGAGGCCCGGTAGGTGACAAGCGTGCTGGAGCGCGGTGGTCACGCATCCCTCGGCCTCGCAACGGCTCATCCTCCTGCGTCTCCTGCGTATCGAGCGGCGGTGGAGTATGGTACACTGTCTCATCCTCCGGATCCATGTGTGAGGAGGAGCCACCCCCACCTGTAGAAGTTACGTCAGTATCATGTGTGGGTGAATAAGGTAAATTTGTATGAGTATTAAAAACTACGTACCGAGGTGGCTCTGAAACTGAGTCATCGGCACAGGAGACGGGTTCCACATCATATGTGGAGGTGGATGTATCCCGTAACCAGACGTCGGCATCCCAAGATGGTGCATAGGTGGCTGCTGGTACACGGATGGCTGCTGGTACATAGGCTGCTGGTACATAGGCTGCTGGTACATAGCTGGTGCCTGCCATGTCGAACTACCAGGCTGAGATGCATCTGGCGGCCGGTACATCAGTGGCTGAGACGGATCTGGCTGCTGCGACGAACTACCAGACTCGTACGTAGGTTGTGGACGAGGAGTCTGTGCTCGTGTAAGACGTGGCCGGGGGTCCTGTCGACCAACAGAGTGACGGGAGGGTGATACATGTGCATCCTGAGTTGCTGACGAGTGGCGCGTGGGGCGCGGGGCTGGACCGCGTGGAGCAACGTCAGCACCGCCGGCACAAGTAAGAACAGAGTAGACACAACGTAGTTTATCCTCCAAACGCTTGAACCAAGGTACGTGTTGCGGCTGTGGGGCAAAGGCAGCAACGTCGCTCCGAATGTCTTCTATCAACTCTGCCTGTAATAGAAAAACAAAATGTTATGGTTGATTATTGAGACATGCATTTACCAACATAAGTAAGATACGTACCGCGTAGTTTCTGCTTCCCCCAATAGCCTGAAGTGGGTACATGTCTGTAACAGCAGGAGGCGGCAGCTGATCAGGCTGGGACGTGTGGACTAAGCGAACTCGAGCGGACTGTCTATACGTCCGCAGATATGCGTTAAAATCTCCCAGCTGAAATGGCTCATCCGCGGGCCATACATTCGTCGTCGCATTCGCCCATTCTGCTGTGTACGGTTGTAGTACCCGTAGCCAAGATGTGTAACTTCTCTCGCCTTGTCGTGACAATCTGAAAACATGCATGCGTAGCGTAATTAATTCGGATTCGACTTTAGAGATTCGTTAGTGCAACCACAGTTGGTTAAAAACATACCTGTGGATGTGCGAAGGAAGGGGCGGCTGTCTCGCGGTAGGTTCTGGCAATTGTCAGTTGCCGAACTGTCTCATGACTCGCTGTTGGGCCACCTCCTCCACTGTGACATCGAAAATAATAGAGGCTCGAGTATACCAATAGTTTTCATCCCTCCGACACAAGCTACAAATCCCACCAGGGTATCTCGCCTCCACCCTGTCAGCACGGTACGGCTCCCAAATAACCTGATGGTCCTGCAACTGATCAAATTGCATCGTGAATGACCCGTAGCAATTTCTGACTTGCTCTCCCGCGTACCGTCTCTGCAAATAGATAAACTAGTTAGTATACATAAATAAAGAACTTGACAATTAGTTCAACAAGAAATAAATAATGTGCAAGTTTACCTGTCTACGCGTCCACATACTACCAAATGTAGGCAGATTGACTAGGTTTTCCTCGATGAACCTATACTGCCAAGGAGTAATAGCGTCGACGTCAGGCCTACCAATAGGGAACCTCTCCCAGGACCACAAGTGCAAAAGTAGTGGGCAGCCAAGTATCGAAGAGGAATCTGCGTTCTTCGTGCACACGGTGCACAAAGAACGATACGTGGCGGCTAAGACAGCAGACCCGAAACTCCGTGGCACTATGTCCTCAAGTTGTTGTGCCTCCGCAAACTCTCGCGCTATATTGATGAAGCGCGCAGAAATAGTGTCGACGTGGGACTCTGTGAACATCACCTTGCTGAACAGCCACATCAGGTATGCCTCCAAACATCTAGTAATCTGCGGTTCAGTCAAGGCGACCTCAGGGTATCCAAGAGCACCTATCTGCATTGATCATACAACAGAAACTGGGTAAGTACAGGTTTGTTGATAGTTAAAAATAAACGGCATAATTGTAACAATCTTACCTGAAACTTGCTCAAAAAAGAAACCCGAGGACCATGTTTCTGGTTCGGAAAGAACAGGTTTTCCGGATGTACACCTGCGAAACGTGCCTGCATCTCGTCACGCCAATTACCTGGAGCCTGTAAAGGACCTACGACCGCGCCCGCCAGTGGGAGACCCAACAAAAATGACACATTCTGAAGTGTCAGTGCCATCTCCCCGCACGGGAAGTGAAAAGTGTGGGTCTCGGGCCTCCATCGGTCAACTAAACAGCTAAGCAGTGACATGTCTATGTTGACGCGTCGAGATGCATCCATCTGGACATCAATATCTGCGTCTCCGACCTGATCTGGTAGATGATGTAACCACTCCTGAGGAGTCGCCTCAACTAGGCGTGCTATAGGAAGCAGACCAGACCAAGTCAACCTGTATCAAAAAAATTATCAAATAATGTTCATCGCATCATAAATGGTAACAAAATTATGGACCCGGTGCACGTACCGATCAACCCAATCAGGGTGTATCATCCAGTTGTATGATGGACCCCGTGTACGCACGAGATTAGGCATTTTACCATTCTCCCACAGCCTAGCGCGATGTTTTCCATCGATCGCTCCATTAAGCAAAGCATATGAAGCCATCTGTATGGTACAGATTAAAAACATAGTTCAGACACTTTGAAATACCGACATAGTTCGGACAGTTACAAATTAAACATAGTTCGGACACTTACAAATTAAAACATAGTTCGGACACTTACAAATTAGAACATAGTTCGGACACTTACAAATTAAAACATAGTTCGGACACTTACAAATTAAAACATAGTTCGGACACGTAAAAATTAAAACATAGTTCATTGATGCATGTAAAATGCATACATGAACTTTACATTTTATTACATGTTATTCCATGTTATTTGCATCATATAAGGGTTATATTCATGATTTATATTGAGTTTTGGGGATAATTAACAACTTCCCCATTTTTCTGGAATTAACCCTGCGCTGTCAGAAAACCCCTTTTTCTATATTTTGATGTTTCAGGGACCCAAACGACGTCCAAATGACCTGAGATTTTACGGGGATCACTTTTTTGGAAGGAACGAAACGTAGGCGCAAAGGAATCGAAGAAACGGAGACCAGAAGGCCGAAAGGGGTGGGCCCACGCGGCCAGATTCCCTGACCGCGTGGGACCCACCTGGCCCTCGGGCCTCCGCTGCCGTCGATCTTTCTTCCCGAAGCTTCGTCTTGACCTAAAAACGACTATATATAGACCCCCCAGGGCTTTCGCGAAAGGGAGCGCCGCCGAAACACAGAAACCACGAAACAGAGACCTGGAGCTGAAGATTGGAGGGGGAAAACTCCGGCGGGGCGCTGCCGGTGTGGTCTCCTTCCCCTCCAACAACATCTCCACCGACACCATGATGAAGAGGGAGTAGTCCACCCCTGGACTATGGGTTTGTGGAAGTAACTTATGTATCTCTCCTCTCTATGAGCTTCACTAATTAGTACCGTATGAGCTGCTGAACATGATTACGGTCATCTATGTAATTCCTTTGTGGTGGATCTTTATTATGAGTTAATACATGTTTGAGATTGCAATGGTTTTGTTTCAGTTATGAAAGTAGATGCATATTATGTACCCCGTTCTTATTTACTTGTCATGATCAAGCATGTTTATGAGAGCATGTGAGGGGGAACGTGTGCATTAGTTGGAGTAACGGGGGTGGCTAGTGCAGTGAACGTGAGAGAAAGTTCTGCGATCCACTTGGGTTTTCTACCTTACTTTGTTGCCTCACTAGGGATAAACAAAAATACCATGCTACCGGAGAGTGGATGTGACCTTGGCCACTCTCCATGACTAGATCTAGCATGTTCTTATTTTAACTTCATGTCATTGAACTTATTGCTATGCTCTGATTTATCTTAATTACTAAGGTGTTATGATTTAGTTCGCATCTTGGTGGAGCATAAGAGAGAGAACAACTTATACTTGAGATCTCTATGTTAGGACGTGATGCCCATATTATTAATAACTTGTCAAACCATGTCTTGCCATCTTACATGTTAATTTTAGTGTTCCATTGTCTACCACGTTATCAAGAGAGAGTGCATTTGTGAAACCATGAACCCCGGTCCATTTTTAATCATAAGAAACACCTTTCCAACACTTTTATCACCACTTTTGTTTGCTGCCATTATTAAATCCGAAAATACAAAAACACTTTTACATCTTGCATTCATCATAAAAAACCCAAAAATATCATTTATCATTACTACCATCCTTGCATATTTATTTTACCATCATTGCATATTTACTACTGTTTGCATATTTATTTTATTATCATTCTCACACCTTGTGCTTGACAACCACTTGGTGAGGTTGAGGGCACAAAACAATTTATTTTGTTGCAGGTTCTCAAGAGAAGGATAAGGAGATAACACCTGAAATACTGGTTCCCCGAGAGTTCGATATTAAACCCTCGAGTCACCCCTCGTGGGGAAAACTGTCTTCCACTACTACATACACTCTGCACTTGGAGTCTCAACCTAACCCATTTACTTTTCACGCAGGTAACCACACGAAGGGCTCAAGACGTTTTCTGGCGCCGTTGTGGGGTAACTACGTGAAGGGCCATCAAGACGTTTTCTGGCGCCGTTGCCGGGGAACCATAGCTGAAAGGTTTATCCAAGGATCACTCACATCAAGTCAACTTCATCACCAACTTGTGTAACAACCTAAGCTTGGGGAGTTGCACCTACGTGAGCATCATCTTATCCATCTTTACCTACAATCATTTTATTTTGTTTTGTTCTTGTCTTGCATATCATCTTTATATTTCGGTTTGCATATTTATATTCAGTTTTGCATTTTGTGTTGCATTTGTTATTTCGAGTTGCATTAGTGTCATTTTACTTTCAGTTTTGCATAAAAAATTAAAAACACATAAAAACTTGTTAAAATGGGAGATAGAACTAAATTGTGTGACTACACAAACACTCCTAATGATCAATTTATTGCTAAGCCTATCACCACACCTGAGATTACTGCTGAGAGCTATGAAGTTAGTCCTAGTTTGTTAAACTTGATAACTAGGGAACAATTTGGTGGTAGTGCTGTTGAGGATGCCTCTATGCATCTTCATGATTTTATTGAAATCTGTGACATGCAAAAGTTTAAAAATGTTGAAAGTAATGTCTTAAAACTGAAGTTATTTCCTTTCTCACTTAGAGGAAAAGCTAAAGAGTGGCTACATTCATTACCTACTGGTAGTATTAATTCTTGGGATGATTTAAAAGAAGCTTTCATTAAGAAATATTATCCCCCTGTTAAAATACTGCAAAATAGAAACAATATCCTCTCTTTTAGGCAAAATGAAAATGAACATGTTGCCATGGCTTGGGATAGGATTAAACTCATGCTTAGAACTTGTCCATCACATGGGGTTAATGAATGGACCATTTTACACTCTTTTTACAATGGTCTAAATTACATGTCTAGAAATATACTTGATTCAGCTGCTGGAGGTGCTTTCATGGGAAAAACTTTTAGAAGCTAAGAACATTTTGGAAAGTATCTTGCAAAATTATAGTCAATGGCATACTGATAGAGCACCTAGTTCATCTAAGAAAGTGAACTCTATAGAAGAAACAAATGATTTGTCATCTAAAATGGACACCATTCTTGCTTTTATTAATAAACAAAATTTTGAAAATATGCCTTTGCAAGAACTAGTTGGTAATAATCCTGAAAATGTTGATGTCAACTTCATTAGGAACTATGGTAATAATGGGTATGGTAACAACAATTATAACTCTTATAATAAGCCCCCATATGTTCCAAACAAATATACCACTAGTAGTAATGTTTCTAGTGATTTGGAAAACACCATTAGATCATTTATATCTACTCAAAAGGAGCTCAATAAGGAGTTCATATCCAAATTCGAAAAACATGATATTTTGTTTGAAAGAGTAGATCAACTCACTAAGGAAGTTTCCTCATTAAAGAACATCATTATATCTCAAAAAGAGAAAAGTTGAGGAAGTTAAAATGCTTAGTGAAGTTAAGGAACCATTTGTTGATTTAGAGAAGTGTAGCTTGCATGAATTAATTTCTATCTTACAAAAATTTGCAAGTGATCCTTCTGTTAATATTAACCAGCTGGTTTTGGTTCCTATATTGCTAATCATGTCTTAAAAGAAAAGATTGCTAGGTACAATCAAGAAGCTATGATACCACCTAAGCTTGGGGATATCTGGATCCCAAGGTACTAGTAACCATTGGAAAAGAGACACACCATGCTATACTTGATCTAGGATCTAGTGTCTCTATATTATCTAAAGAACTATATGAAGTCCTTGAACTTAAAAATATTGAGAAATGCTCTATTGAACTTGCACTTGCTGATGATTCCATTAGACATGCTCTAGGAAAAGTAAGTGATGTTATGGTAGAGTTACACATGACTTTTGTGCCTGTTGATTTTCTAATCATGGACATGGGGAATAAAACCTCTAGTCCTATTATTTTGGGAAGACCTTTTCTTCGTACTACAGGTGCCATTATTGATTCAAAGGAAGGGAATGTGAAGTTTCAGTTTCCACACAAGAAGAGCATGGAACACTTCCCAAGGAAGAGGGACACACCAAGGTTCAAGCTCCCTCATGAGCTACGTCCCCTTTGATTATCAAGTAAGTAAGCCTAGCTATATGGCTATAAAGAAAGCGCTTTACGGGAGGCAACCCGGTTGTTTTTGTTTGAGATTTTCTTTGAGTCCTCTTGCTGTAACAAGAGAGTAGTTTGTTAGTTTTGTTTCTGGGATTTTTAATAAAGAACCAAGTTTTACCTATTTTGGGTTTGAAAAGTTGCTATTCATTTTCGGAGAGTTTTCTGCCTGCACGAAGTCTGTGCACGGTTTGATTTTTCATTTTTTATCTGTAACTCCGATTGAGCTGTAATTTGAACTGTAGCTTCAACTTTTCATCCTCTGTATACGTGATTTTTGCAGATTTTTCTGACGAGTTTAAGTAGGGTAGAAAAATGCGTTTTGCTGCTGCTGTTTTTCTGGACAGATTCTGTCTTGATATTGTTTGATGCATTCTTTGAGCTTTTTGCTTGAATCTTTTTGATTCAATTGAGTTTATGAGTAGGCATACAACATTATATACTCTCTGGACATTCATATTTTTTGCCTAAGGATTTTATGCAGCAAGGAACCTATTTGTTTATCACTACTAATATCACCCCACAGAAAAGAAATGGGAGAAACGGTGTTTTGAAGTTTTTTCACAGGGATTAGAGGAGCTGCACCAAGAGCTATCCAAGGATGGTGAAGACCATAAGCTTGGGGATGTCAAGACAACCCCACTAGACCAACACACTCTCGGTTTGCACACGTCTAACTTCTGTTTTTCGATCAAAGCACTTTATCGTATAAACTTGGAGCGTCTGTTTTTTTTGCTTTTGTTATTTCGGTTTGTTAATAAGACCACCACTATCATTTATATATGAGAGAGCTACTGGAAGTTTGGGTTGAATTATGTTGGATGCTATTAAATATATTGGGATAGGGATGTTTGAGTTGATTTTAAAAGATACATATAGTTGCATAATTCATGTGCTTTGAATGAATGTTAATTTGCAAGTGTGTTGTCAAGAGCTATCTTTTACCATGTTTAGATGTTGAATTTTAACTTTACTTGGTTTAACATGGATTGATTAGTTCTATGGACACTTATGCATGCATTTAGATGGTCAACTTTCTCCCTATTGCTAGCCCAAAAATTACAACAAGTAAAAAGCTTGTTTCCCAACACCTTCAACCAAAGTTTTTCCAGTGAGTCCACCATATCTACCTATTAGCTTTATGCTATTCCAAGTATGTTTATCATGTTATATTGTGTTATCTACATTTCTGAATTTAAATGCTTATGTTATTGATTGTCATGGGAAAAATTGGTTAAAAGCTCTCACGAACTTGATGCACAATTTACTTTTATTGCATTTAATAAGCATGAACCATTGTGATTAAAATTATGAAGTTGTGGGCTTGACAATTGTTTTGGTTGGGAGTTAGCCCATATGTGCTGTCACATGGCAAGCTTTCAACATTGCACTTATTTATATTTAGTTGATGTCATGTACTTTTGTTTATGGATGCCTATCATGGGTGAAATGAATGTGGATACTTAGTAAGTTCAAAGAGTTTGTATAAATGGTTAGAGAAATGCCTGGGCCGCTAATCTAAGCCATGCATCATTCATGGTGGAAATTTACAGCATAACCATAATGTTCATTCAGTGATGCACCTCATAATAAAAAGCTATACCCATAGTAAATAAAAGAGTGCTGAGATTGTTCATTGTCTGTTTGTCTTGTTGTTTTGACATGGGCTTGTTCATGTCAAGGGGCAAGAGGTACCCCAGTGCAGTTCTTGATGATACTATTATTACTTGCAATGACCTTTATTTGAATTTACTTTGTGGACCAAAGTGAGTAACACATGGTGTAGGTACTTGTATTCAAGGGACATGAGACATTCAACCAATACATTGTCAAGCACACCACTCATATTTGCTTTCACTTTAAACATTAATCATTCAAGATGCTATGATAGGGGTAATGAGAGCTCCACACCAATGACTACCACATTGCAAGCATTAACTTAAGTAGAAGTGTTTGGAAGTTAGATGAAACTTATTCATGCTTTACCTCTACTTATTTATCTATCCAAAGTGTCCACCTTTTATATTCAGTTTTCATAAGAAGTACTCTATGACCACCATAGGATGTTTTTACTTTTCATTATGCATACATTTGGTCCATAGTACTTTCTTCTATTACACTTTGTGAATTTATCATTGAACATCTTTACATTGAGTATTTGATATCACTTCATAATTTATCTTGCATATTGTTATTCCTTTGAAGAATGAATCATTTGACTCTATGTAGCAATAGTAATCACCTTTGATATCCATTGATAGTATTAAAATGCAAAGTCCATGTTAGTTTTATCACCTTCATACTCGGGACGAGCATGGGTTAAGCTTGGGGATGTTGATGCATGTAAAATGCATACATGAACTTTACATTTTATTACATGTTATTCCATGTTATTTGCATCATATAAGGGTTATATTCATGATTTATATTGAGTTTTGGGGATAATTAACAACTTCCCCATTTTTCTGGAATTAACCCTGCGCTGTCAGAAAACCCCTTTTTCTATATTTTGATGTTTCAGGGACCCAAACGACGTCCAAATGACCTGAATTTTACGGGGATCACTTTTTTGGAAGGAACGAAACGTAGGCGCAAAGGAATCGAAGAAACGGAGACCAGAAGGGCGAAAGGGGTGGGCCCACGCGGCCAGATTCCCTGACCGCGTGGGACCCACCTGGCCCTCGGGCCTCCGCTGCCGTCGATCTTTCTTCCCGAAGCTTCGTCTTGACCTAAAAACGACTATATATAGACCCCCCAGGGCTTTCGCGAAAGGGAGCGCGCCGAAACACAGAAACCACGAAACAGAGACCTGGAGCTGAAGATTGGAGGGGGAAAACTCCGGCGGGGCGCTGCCGGTGTGGTCTCCTTCCCCTCCAACAACATCTCCACCGACACCATGATGAAGAGGGAGTAGTCCACCCCTGGACTATGGGTTTGTGGAAGTAACTTATGTATCTCTCCTCTCTATGAGCTTCACTAATTAGTACCGTATGAGCTGCTGAACATGATTACGGTCATCTATGTAATTCCTTTGTGGTGGATCTTTATTATGAGTTAATACATGTTTGAGATTGCAATGGTTTTGTTTCAGTTATGAAAGTAGATGCATATTATGTACCCCGTTCTTATTTACTTGTCATGATCAAGCATGTTTATGAGAGCATGTGAGGGGGAACGTGTGCATTAGTTGGAGTAACGGGGGGTGGCTAGTGCAGTGAACGTGAGAGAAAGTTCTGCGATCCACTTGGGTTTTCTACCTTACTTTGTTGCCTCACTAGGGATAAACAAAAATACCATGCTACCGGAGAGTGGATGTGACCTTGGCCACTACCTCCATGACTAGATCTAGCATGTTCTTATTTTAACTTCATGTCATTGAACTTATTGCTATGCTCTGATTTATCTTAATTACTAAGGTGTTATGATTTAGTTCGCATCTTGGTGGAGCATAAGAGAGAGAACAACTTATACTTGAGATCTCTATGTTAGGACGTGATGCCCATATTATTAATAACTTGTCAAACCATGTCTTGCCATCTTACATGTTAATTTTAGTGTTCCATTGTCTACCACGTTATCAAGAGAGAGTGCATTTGTGAAACCATGAACCCCGGTCCATTTTTAATCATAAGAAACACCTTTCCAACACTTTTATCACCACTTTTGTTTGCTGCCATTATTAAATCCGAAAATACAAAAACACTTTTACATCTTGCATTCATCATAAAAAACCCAAAAATATCATTTATCATTACTACCACCATCCTTGCATATTTATTTTACCATCATTGCATATTTACTACTGTTTGCATATTTATTTTATTATCATTCTCACACCTTGTGCTTGACAACCACTTGGTGAGGTTGAGGGCACAAAACAATTTATTTTGTTGCAGGTTCTCAAGAGAAGGATAAGGAGATAACACCTGAAATACTGGTTCCCCGAGAGTTCGATATTAAACCCTCGAGTCACCCCTCGTGGGGAAAACTGTCTTCCACTACTACATACACTCTGCACTTGGAGTCTCAACCTAACCCATTTACTTTTCACGCAGGTAACCACACGAAGGGCCGTCAAGACCGTTTTCTGGCGCCGTTGTGGGGTAACTATGTGAAGGGCCATCATTCATACGCATACAAATTTAACCATAGTGCTAGCCACGTTGCCCACGTCCTCTTCGGCCTCGGTTTCCTCGACCACGCCCAGGAACCGGAATGCTTGCAGGATCAGGAGCAGGTCCAAGGCCGTATTTGGGACAGTACTTCTCTCTGTGTCCGAAATTAGTGCATAACAAGCACTATCGAGTGGGTCCACCGGCTTCGGACTCATCCATATCATTCTGGATTCGACGCGACTTCCGTCTTCCTCTGCCAGTTCTCATTAGAGCGGGATCCGGAACATATTGTCTTTCCAGTGGGTTAACCTTGTTGAAGTTACCAACTACCCTAAATCCTGTCATCTCCCCGGTCCAAGTTTGAACCACTGCCTCCTTCATGTAATACGGAGACACGAAACTGATTGGGTTCATCCCCATCTGCCCACAAACTGCTAGCACATGAGAACATGGGAGGTGAAGCAATCTCGGTTTATTGCACGTGCACTCGCACGTTGGGGGTGCATCAAGTCCAATGCTCACCCCATGGGTCTTAAGCTCATTACCCGCACCAAATCTTTCAGTGGGTAAGCGTACCTCGTACCTCGGTTCTTGATTACCCATACGAACGACTGTGTGCAATCGTGCCTTCTTTATCTTCTTGTCCATGTACTGTCTTATTTTTCAGCAGTAAGGTGTGTTGGGGTAATACTCAATATGCTCGACAGCTTCACGACGTCTATCTCTGAAATACGTTAATGTCCCTACCAAAATTCCCTGCACCAGTGTTGTTAGTGGCAAACTCCTATTCCCTCTTAGTACAAAATTATACACCTCTGCAAGGTTGGTAGTCATGATGCCGTACCTAGCTCCATGTTCGTCGTGCAACAAAGACCATTTCACGGGAGGCTCTTTCTCTATCCACTCTTCAAAATTCCTGATTCGTTTTCCCTCCTTTCTCTTCGTACCAGGTGGGTCAATTCCAGGCAAGTTACACAAACCAACAGGATCTGAATCATCCGTCTGCGCTGCAGCGACCTGTGCCGCCTGGAGCTGCGCAGATACTCCTTGAGCCTGTGTAGCTCTTCTTTCCTTCACTTGTTTCCTTGTGAATTCAGTCAGCCTTTCCCACAAAAACGGATACTTCCTCTCCTGATTATGATTGCAGAGTCTTTTAAACAAATTCATCAGCCGCTTACTTTTAAAGCATGAGTAAAAGTTAGCGCCTAGATGGCGCATACACCAGCGACTCTGCATGTCAGTCCATGGTGCTTCTTCATCCACGCCGAGTTGCTGCAGTGTCTTTATAGCCTCTAGCATACCAGCATGTCTGTCATGGCGGATGCAGACATTTGGCCGAGTCTTCACAACTGCCATTTTCAAATTCCTGAAGAACCATAACCAGCTGTCATAATTCTCACCCTCGACGAAGGCACATGCAATTGGCACGATCTGGTTGTTGCCGTCCACACCTATTGCGGTCAGGATCTGCCCTTTGTACTTGCCTGTGAGAAACGTGCCATCCACGCACAACACTGGACGACAATAGTTAAAAGCTTCGATGCATATGGCGAATGAGAAGAACAATCGGCCAAACACATCATATTCAGGAATCTCCTCCTTTTTTTGTAATTGGACTATAGCATATGTGGCAGGATTCCTCTCCTTCAATGTGCTAACAAGACGGATAACATTATCATAAGAGTCATAAAAACTCCCAAACCTCTCCTCTAGAGCCCTCTTCTTAGCTCTCCAGGCTTTCCCATACTTAATGTTGGTGTTCCATCTTGCCTTGACTGTTCTTATGATGTGCTTCGCTACCATGTCTTTCTTGTCCACTATCTCACTGAACAAAAGACGTGCAATGAGAGTTGACGTTAGGTTTGGGTGATCTTTGAGTTGACAATTAATTTCACAAGTGTGTGGCACGACGTCTGTCACCACCCACACAACCTCATACTTCGGTAAGTGACCATGCACCCGTGAAGGACAACCAATGTCAGTACAGCTCATTGTCAAATATTGCTTATTTGATACATCAGTGCGGAAAACCCTCTGTGTGGACAATGCCCACTGAATCACGGCTTCCCTTAACTGCTGCTTCGTGCTGTACTGAGCCCCAATTTCAATGTTATTCATGTGGTACTCCCAGGACGATTCATGACCATCACGCACAGTCGTGACATTTGACTTGTCCTGGTTCCAATAACCAGGAATAGGTACATCTTCCCCATCATTTTCATCTGAATCATCAGAATTTCCTTCATCAGAATTAAGATATTCGGCGACGCCATCCTCGTCTTCATCCAACATCGCGTCCTGCACTGTTCCTGTGTGCTCATCCGCATCAGCCTCCCCAATTTGGGTAGGTCCTGCTGACAATGCTGGTTCGTAATAAACAGGAATTTCTGACACCGAAGGTTCATGGTACTCAACATGAGTTTGACCATTCCCTGCTGTCGGTGATGGTTCATAATGCACAGGAATTTGGGCAGTATGCGAACTAGTTGCTTCACTACTCTCCCCCTTCAAAACAAACGATAGTAGCACTTCTGGTTTTGTGCCTCGGCGTTTGCATGACGCTAGCCAAGAAACCCACTGCTTTGTCCGGTCAAGCGGCAACAACTCCCAGTAAATATTTGTCTAGGATTTGGTCCATAGCGACTGAATCCTAACCGTTCAGAAATTAGGATCGTAACCAAAATTCACCGTGAAATAGCACTGGACAGCTCTAATTTCCACTTTCTCTGGCTCTGTCAACTGAATCTCCAAATTATCAAATTCACGAAGATCAACCGCTGACTCAGTTGCACGGACTGTACCGGCACAATAGTGCACTACAATATGTACCACTTCTATTACCTAGACAAAATTTTTCCATCGACAAATACTACACACCGGATATATCTAAAAATTACAACCACCACTAATATTAATCCGAATCAAAATATACAATATATCTAACCGACAAAATATATCTACACTGCTAATATTAATCCTAATAAAATTATACGATATATCCAACCGACGAAATATATCTACACTCCTAATATTAATCCGAATCAAAATATACAATATATCTAACAGACCAAATATATCTACACTCCTAATATTAATCCTAATAAAATTATACGATATATCTAACCGACAAAATATATCTACACTACTAATATTAATCCTAATAAAAATATACAATATATCTAACCGACAAAATATATCTACACTGCTAATATTAATCCTAATAAAATTATACGATATATCTAACCGACGAAATATATCTACACTCCTAATATTAATCCGAATCAAAATATACAATATATCTAACCGACCAAATATATCTACACTCCTAATATTAATCCTAATAAAATTATACGATATATCTAACCGACAAAATATATCTACACTTGTAATATTAATCCGAATCAAAATATACAATATATCTAACCGACAAAATATATCTACAATGCTAATATTAATCCTAATAAAATTATACGATATATCTAACCGACGAAATATATCTACACTAATGCAAACAAATATTATACATCTACCCACAAACTATATTCAAATTTAACCTAAAAAATTTAGGGATTAGTGTTTACCCTTGACGCGTGTGTAGCTCCCGCTGCCTGGCTTCAATCTAGCACCACCACCACTGCATCAACCCTTTCCTTGCCCAACAACAGCATGCACCACCACTATCCACCATTGTTGACCACCATTGCTCCACCTCCACACCCCCAAACGCCTCCACAAACAGCTATCCCATCAACAGATCGGGATGCCCCAACCCTCCTCTACTCTATTTCTTCAATCTGTGAGCTTGTGGAGATTTTTTGTTGGTAAGATTCGGTGGTATTTTCGAACCAGAGGAAAGAACAGAGAGAACATAGAGAGAAGCAGTCGAGCGGAGGAAGAAGAAGAGAGCCGGGCGCGGCCTGCTTATCCAGCAGGTTTCGGCGTCGCCCGTGCCGAAACCCACCTTTCGGCACCGCTCGAGCCGAAAGCAGTGGTCCAGGCCTGCCACCGCGGTCTGCGCGCATGCACTGTCGGCTGTGGCCCTGACGAAGCCTCACTTTCGGCCCCCCCGATGCCGAAACCTGGCTTTCGGCGTCGCCCGTGCCGAAAGCAGATGGTTTCGGCCTGACCGTTGCCGACGCCGCGCTATTTTCCAAAATTCTGGAAAACGCGCGCTATTTTCCGAATTAATGTTTAAAAAAATATTATTTTAAAAAAAATTCAGCATTGACTGTCTGGAGAATTCAAAAGTGAAAAAAAAGACTGTCTGTGGAAACATGTTTCTGTTTTCATTGCTTCGTTGAAATGTTTGTCAGGTTTGGTGACAACTAGGACTACCTGTTGTTTAAATCCAAAAAAAAAGGACTACCTGTTGTTTAGTGGCAGTAATTTATTGCGCCAGTATCGATTCTGCATTGCAACCATATGGTTCGGTCTATATTCGACGATATTTAGTAGTCCTGCCGTCTATTTAAAATCCACATCGTTTCATTTCGTACCGATCCCTCCTCTCTCTACACTTTCCAACAATCTCCTATCCCCACATCTCTCTCCGGCCGCCATGTCCATGGCCATGGAGCTGCCGAAGCAGCGCCTCGACGGCGACGACATCGACGACGACGGCCGGCCGAGGCGCACGGGCACGGCGTGGACGGCCAGCGCGCACATCATCACGACGGTGCTGGGCTCCGGCGTGCTGTCGCTGGCGTACGCGGTGGCGCAGCTGGGCTGGGTGGGCGGGCCCTGCGTGATGACGCTGTTCGCCGCCGTCATCTACTACACCTCCACGCTCCTGGCCGACTGCTACCGTTCCGGCGACCCCGTGTCCGGCCCGCGCAACCGCACCTACATGGCCGCCGTCCGCGCCACCCTCGGAGGCTCCAAGGTGAAGCTCTGTGGCGCCATCCAGTTCGCCAACCTCTTCGGCATCGGCATCGGCATCACCATCGCCGCCTCCGTCAGCATGCTGTACGCCCTCCTCACTTGACTAAATCGTACTCCATCATGACTTCCTACCATATTAATCTCTGTAACTGTAAATCATTACGATTTTTGCACCGTTTCGTGTTGCTAGCGCCATCAAGAGGTCGGATTGCTACCACGAGGAAGGTCACAAGAGCGAGTGCCACAGTTCCATCAACCCGTACATTGCCATCTACGGCGTCATGGAGATATTCTTCTCGCAGATCCCCGGCCTGGACAGCATGTGGTGGCTCTCCACCCTCGCCACCGTCATGTCATTCACCTACTCCGCCATCGGAATCTCCCTCGGCGTCGCGCAGATTATAGGTACTACGTCAGTTTTACGCGTACGTAGATAGACATGTAGAAGTACCGAATTTATTGACATAATAAAATTGCAGCGAACGGGGGAATCCTGGGCGGCCTTACCGGGGTCCCTGTCGGCATCAGCGCCGCCGGCAGTGTCACCGCGATGCAGAAACTCTGGCGCAGTCTTCAGGCCTTCGGGAACATGGCTTTCGCGTACGCGTTCTCTATCGTCCTGCTCGAGATCCAGGCAAGTCGCTGTCCAGACATCTCGATCTGTTTAATTTAGCTCCGGTTTTTGTTAATTTGCTTTTTGCCGTTACGTCGGTCCGTGTGTTGTTGTGTTTGATGATCTGTTGCTATTACAGGACACACTAAAGGCGGCGTCGCCGTCGGAGGCGAAGGTGATGAAGAAGGCGACGGCGGTGAGCGTGGCGGCGACGACGATAATCTACCTCCTCTGCGGGTGCATCGGGTACGCGGCGTTCGGCGACGGGGCGCCGGACAACCTCCTCACGGGCTTCGGCTTCTACGAGCCCTTCTGGCTGCTGGACGTGGCCAACGCCGCTGTCGCCGTCCACCTCGTCGGCACGTACCAGGTCATCTCCCAGCCCATCTTCGCCTACGTCGAGCTGCGCGCCGCCGCCGCCTGGCCCGACAGCGCGTTCGTCGCCACGAAGGAGGTCCGGCTGTGGCCCACGCCGCTCCGCGTCTCCGTGTGCCCGCTCCGTCTGACCTGGCGCACGGCATACGTGTGCGTCACCACCGCCGTGTCCATGCTGTTGCCCTACTTCGGCGCCGTGGTGGGGCTCATCGGCGCCATCTCCTTCTGGCCGCTCACCGTGTACTTCCCCGTGGAGATGTACATGGCGCAGCACCAGGTGCAGCGGGGCAGCACGCGGTGGCTCTTCCTCCAGGCGCTCAGCGTCGTGTGCCTCCTCGTGTCCATCGCGGCCGCGGCGGGCTCCGTCGCCGACGTCATGGCCGCGTTCAAGGCGCACAACCCATTCGGCTAGTAGTGCTGACCGAAGTAATTTCTTCGGACAGTAGTGCTTGCTTCATTTACTGATGAACCAAAGCTTGCAAGAAGCAGAAAACCTGTTACAGTACTAGTTTGATCAGATGCAGTGTCGAGTGCATCTTGTAATGTATGGTCAGAAGAAGCTCTCGCCCGGTGGTGACCAGCTGTCGAACTGCACACACAAGGGCGGCTTGTAGTAGAATAGTCGTGGGCTTGTGGGGTGACTTCCCCTTGCATTTACATGTGTGCTCTTTCCTGTGACCTGACACTTCACAGTGTTCTTCTGCTTGCATGTGTTGAGCTTCAGTGATCTTTTAGACAACTGGGTATTGGGTCGTTTGAGTGGCAAATTATTCAGTGCCAGCAAATGCATAGGTGATATCGTTATAAACATATTCGGTCCCATTGAAAAGCATCCCACGGTCGTTCCCGACATGCTCGGCCCTCCTCTTCCTCTTGACATGCCCAAGCTAGGATCTTGGGTTTTGTCTCACGAATTCAGACAAGTAAATACACCAAGTTTCACAGATGAATTGCTATCAGTACAGTCTGTTAGGGCATCTCCAGCCGTTCGGCCTCCCCAGGGCTTCCGCCGTTGCTTTTTTTGTTTTGCGCCGGCGCAAACTTGGGCCTGGGGGTTGAAGTTTCCACTCGTTTCGGCCCCCCAAGCTGAACATAAACCAACATAATTTAAAAGTTCATTTTTCCGTCCCAAAAACAGCCCGAGTTCGGCGATCAAAACAGCCACAGTTGGGCGATCATACAAAAAAGTCACAGTTCGGCGATCGAATCAAGCCATAGTCTGGCGATCTAGGGAAAAACAGCCACATTCGGCGTGCTGATGCGCAAATCAGATGGTCACCGGCGACACCTCGGCATCCTCGTCCAGGTCGATGGGCGTGGTCGTCGGAGTAGGGGCAGAGCTCGGAGTGGCCGTAGGCGCAGTGCTCGGAGGCGGCGTGGCCGTGGCCGAGCTCGTATCGGCTGGAGTGGCGGGGCTCGGATCGGCCGGAGGGGTGGAGCTCTGAGTGGCCGTAGGGGTGGAGCTCTGAGTCGCCGGAGCAATCTGGCTGAGGATTGCGTGATGCTCCGCCATGAACCACGCCCTGACCCGGGGATCCATCGCCGCCGGGTCGCCTCCCATCAGGAAAGCCAGGTCAGTGTTCCTCTTCTTCGCCGCGGTGGTGGTCTTGAGGAGGTCGAGCTTGATGCCCTAGTTGGCCATGATCGCCGTCCACCTCGCTTCCGTCTTCTCCTCTTTCTTGTGGCCGTCCAGGCGCCCATCTGCCGCTCCAGCTGCCGGCGCGTCCGGGACGTATTCCTTGGCCTTGCGGAGAGCAAGACGAACTTGCGCCCACTTCTCGCATCCCTCAATCCTTGTGAAGATGTGGAGGAACTTGAAATCGGTCTTCTCGTCGTCGCGGAACATCTCGAACATCCGGACAATCTACAAGGCCAAACCAGGGCCGAAATGAGCAAGCCGGCAAAGATGCGAGAAACCAAGGCGAAAGGAGCTCACCTCCATCTCTTGGTTGGAGTCGCTCTTCGGCCGATTCTGGACTTCCGCTTGAATGCCATGCCATTTGTTGCAAGCATGTTGGACGACCGCCCAATGGTTCGCCATGGCCTTCTCGCCGCGCTCGGTGGCGATCATGGAGTATTCGGGATGAACGATCCGGCGCTCATCGTATGAAGTCTTGACCCTCTTCCAATAGTTATCCATGTTTTGGTTGGCGCCGACGATCGGGTCCAAGCTCACCATCTTCCAGGCTTCGGCGAGGAGCACATCTTCCTTGGGGATCCACTTGATGCGAGGCTCGGCAGGAGGCTTCAGTACCTTTGGGTCCTTCTTCTTCGCCTTGCCTTTGGTTGTGGCTCCTTAGCCGACGACCACCTCCGCCGGCTCGACCTCGACTTACTCGGTTTGCTGCGTCCCTGCCCCGCCACCAAAGCCGCCGGCTTGCTGTGATGATTCCCCGCCGCCATGCGACAAGAATCCCGGGGTTGCGGCCGAAGCAATGGAGCTGGTGGTGATGAGCTCGTCCATGAAGGAGTCGCCGTGCATTCCGCCGAACAGGATGCGGGCGTCCTGGCTCGCGGCGAAAGGGAGGGCGCGGCGAAGCGACGGCGAGCTCGAGTAGCCCGACGACCCTGCATAGAGTGGAGGCGGAGGAGCGCAGTGCGGGAACGCGACGTTGGGGTTGAAGCCACCGTGCGGGTCGCCGTCGGCTGATGACCCACAAGTATAGGGGATCGCAACAGTCTTCGAGGGAAGTAAAATCCAAATTTATTGATTCGACACAAGGGGAGACAATGAATACTTATAAGCCTTAACAGCGGAGTTGTCAATTCAGCTGCACCTGGAAAAGCACTAGTAACAGGGGTGATGTGAAAGCAGCAGTAATATGAGAGCAATAGTAACAGTAACACAGAAGCAATGGCACCAGAAAATAGTTGCATGCGTGGAGTTGACGGTAAAGCAATGATGATTACAGATGGACTGGGGTTCCCAGCTATCTACACTAGTGGTAACTCTCCAATAACAAGTGTTGGGTGAACAAATTACAGTTGGGCAATTGATAGAATTGAAATAGCATTAAGACAGAACATCTAGTCTACTAATCATACGTAGGCATGTTTTCCATATATAGTTATACGTGCTCGCAAAGAGAAACTTGCACAACATCTTTTGTCCTACCAGCCCGTTTGCAGCGGGGCCTCAAGGAAATCTACTGGTAAATAAGATACTCCTTTTAATAGAGCACCGGAGCAAAGCATTAGCACTTAGTGAAAACATGTGATCCTCATATCTAAACCACCCCCCCCAGTTATCCCAGTTGCTGTCACTCTGGGGCCTCGGGTTCCGGACAGAGACATGTGCAAACAACTTGTAGATACAATCTAAGCAATAATTATAGAGATTAAATCTAAGATCATGCCACTCGTGCACTAGTGACAATCATTAAACACAACAAGATTGCAACAACAATAACTTCACAAACTTATAGATAGACTGATAATAATGTAACAATTCGTCGGATCCCAACAAACACAACACCGATTACATCAGATGGATCTCAATCATGTAAGGCAGCTCATGAGATCATTGTATTGAAGTACGTGGGAGAGACAGTACCAACTAGCTACAGCTAGAACCCGTAGTCCATGGGGGAACTACTCACAAACCATCATGGAGTCGAAGTGGAGGCGGCGTGGTCGATGGAGATGGCTCCGGGGGTCAATCCCCGTCCCGGCAGGGTGCCGGAACAGGAACTTCTGACCCCCGAAACTTGGTTTTTGGTGGCGGCGGAGCTACGGAACTCTTCTGGAGAAATCGTCGATCCTCTTAGGGTTTTCACTGCGGAGGCAATATATAGTCCAAAGGGCGTCGCGAGGCGGTGCACGAGGTTGCCACACCACCCCACGGCGCGGCCCAGCCCAAACCGTGCGGGGGCATGGTGTGGAGGCTGTGGGCCTCCCCCAGGCTTGTCCTTCTGGCTCCCGGAGTCTTCTGCCGTTTTAGAATTTCTGGAATGTTTTCAGATTTTTCTGAGCACTTTCATTTTTGGACCTTTTCTGCAATGCACAGACATAATAAACAGAAACTGGCTCTGTGGCATCTTGTTAATAGGTTAGTCCAATAAATGTCATAATATGATATAAAGTGTATGTAAAACATGTAACAATTGGTATAATATCAACATGGAACATCAGAAATTATAGATACGTTTGAGACGTATCATCGGCGTACCCAGGGGAGTAGTGGGGAGACGCGCTCCAGCGCGGCGACGGGGACGGCGAGTGATAACCCCCAAGAGCAAGGGATCACTGTAGCACCTCTCAATGTGGAAGTAAGGTATCGATCCGCAGGAGCAAGAAGGAAAAGTTATCTATTCCCTACAACTAAAGTGTCACAAGTTTTAGTTGATTATGCACTAAACAAGTTTAGAGAACAAGATGGTTGGTTTGATGGATGTAAAAGTGTCCCAATCCTCTTCTTTGCAAGAGGACAAGACAAAGGTAGTAGCAAGTGAAAGCTCTCAAAGAGAGAAAGCCCAATCCTCTATGTAGCAAGAGGACAAGCTCAAGTGTGTGTTTCTTATAGGAACAATGGACATGGTTCATGGGTTCACTTAATCTCTCTCTCTCTCATCTACGGTGATCATCATGTTATAGATAAAGTACACACAATTGTCATGTTTTAATGGTAGCTTTTTATGACGGCTATATGTCCTAAAACACATAGTTGAAAGAAATACTCATTTGTGTTGCTAGGTCACCCCTCGTAAGGCTAGCGTGGTTTCTCTCACTCCCACATCATACTCTTTCTTTTTACCCCCAGATAAAGGATGTTGGGCGGTACTGTGTCACTCAATACCTATGCCGTGTCACATCGGCCATCCCGTACCCACATACATCATACTTCAAAGTATACAAATCAATCAAAAGCTCCAACACAACGGTAAATGCATAACAAATCATCTCACACCACAATATTCACCACAAAGGTATTACATAGATGACCGTAATCATGTTCAGCAGCTCATACGGTACTAATTAGTGAAGCTCAAGAGAGAGGAGAGATACAAAAGTTACCACCACAAACCCTAGTCCAGGGGGTGGACTACTCCCCCTTCATCATGGTGATGATGGTGAAGAAGTTCTTGCTGTAGATGTTGATGATGAACACGCCGGAGGGGGGTGGAGCCCTCCGGAGGCGATTCCGGCGGCGTTTCCCCCCTCCGATCTTCTCCGGCGGCAGCCTTCTGTCTCTCTGTTTCGTGGTTCTGTGTTTCTCCGCCGCCTCCTTTCGCGAAACGCCAGGGGACCTTTTTTATAGGCGTTTTTAGGTCAAGACGGAGTCGGTGGACGAAAGATCGACGGCCACGGAGCTCCGAGGGGAAACGAGCTGGGCCCACGCGGCCATGTACTTTAGGCCGCGTGGGACCCTCCCATTTCCAGCCTGTTGGGCTTCTGGTCTTCAATTTAAGCCCATTGCGTTCGTCTCGAAAATTCTGAACCGTGCTCTTTGACCTTGCCCTTTTTGGAGTCCCGAAGCTCCCGGAAAGTCTGAAACACTAAAAAAGACGTTTTCTGGAAAAACAGGGTTAATTCCAAATAAATGGGAAAACTATGAAGTATTCCCAAAATCATTATAAAACATTGATATAACCCTTATATGATGCAAATATGATTGGAATATAAGCAATTAAAGTGCAAAGTTCATGTATGCATTTTACATGCATCAACATCCCCAAGCTTAATCCATGCTCGTCCTCGAGTATGAAGATGATAAAACTAACATGGACTTTGCAATTTAATACTTAACAATGAATATCAAAGATGATTACTATTGCTACATATAGTCAAATGATTCATTCTTCAAAGGAGTAGCAATATGCAAATAGTTTATGAAGTGATATCAAGTATTCAAGACAAGGATGTTCATTGATAGTTCACAAAGTGTAACATGGTAGCAAGTAATATGGAACACATGTATGCATAATGATAAGTAGAACATCCTACAATGGTCATAGAGTGTAGATGAAAATCTGAATATGATAGGTGTACACTTTGGAAAGATGTATATGTGAGTAGAGGTAAAGCATGCATAAGTTTCATCCAACTTCCAAACTCTTCTACTTAAGTTAATGATTGCAATAAGGTATTCATTGGTGTCAAGCTCTCATTGCCCCTATCATAGCATCTTGAATGATTAAGGTTAAAGTGAAAGCAAATATGAGTAGTGTGCTTGATAAAGAATGGGTTGAATGTCTCATGCCCCTTGAATACAAGTACTTACACCATGTGTTACTCAACTTGGGAAACAAAGCAAGTTCAATTAAATATCATTGTAAGCATAATAGTATCATCAAGAGCGTCAACTGGGGTACCTCTTGTCCCAAGATATGGAACAAGCCCATATCAAAATGACAAGACAAACAAACAAAATGAACAATCTCAACACCCTTTTTATTTACCATTTGGAATAGTTTTTTATTGCAAGGTGTATCACAGAAGGTTCACCATAGTATGTAAGTAAATTTCCACCATGAATGATGCATGGCTTAGATTAGCGGCCCAGGCGTCTCTCTAACCATTTACACAAACTCATTTAAACTCACTCTATTTCCACATTTATTTCAACATGATAAGCATCCATAGACAAAAGCACATGATATCAACTAAATGAGATGAAGAGCGTGTTGAAAGCTTGCCATGTGACAGCACATATGGGCTAACTTCCAACCCAAAACATTCATCAAGCCACAAACATCATAATCTTAATCACAATGGGTCAAGTTTTATTATGCAAATAAAAGAACATTGTGCATCAAGTTCGTGAGAGCTATATAACCAATTTTTTCCATTGCAATCAATAACATAAACATTTTCATTCAGAGGTAAGATAACACAAACAACATGTTAAACATACTCGGAATAGCATAAAGCCAATAGGTAGATATGGTGGACTCACTGGAATAACTTTGGTTGAAGGTGTTGGAAACAAGTTTTTGCTTGTTGGAGTTTTTGGGCTAGCAAAAGGGAGAAAGTTGACCATCTAGATGCATGCATGAGTGTCCATAGAACTAACTAATCCATGTTAAACCAAGTAAAATAACAATCAGCACCAAAACATGAATAAGTGATAGCTCTACAAAAAGAATTTGCAAACTATTACTCATAAACAAGCTCATGAATCATGCAACTATATGTATCATTAAAAATCAAGTCAAACATCCCTTTTCCCAATCTTATAAAAGCATCCAACATATTTCAACCCATATTTCCAGTAGCTCTCTCATATATAATTGATAGTGTGGTGGTCTCTCAAGACTCAAACAAAAACAAAAACGACGCTCCAAGTTTATGCGATAAAGTGTTTCGATCGAAAAACAGAAGTTGGACGTGTGCAAACCGAGAGTGTGTAGGTCCAGCGGGGTTGTCTTCACATCCCCAAGCTTATGGTCTTCACCATCCTTGGATAGCTCTTGGTGCATCTCCTCCAATCCCTGTGAAAAAACTTCAAAACACCGTTTCTCCCATTCTTTTCTGTGGGGTGCATTAATAGTGATAAACAAATAGGTTTCTTGCTGCATATAATCCTTGAACAAAAATTCATATGAATGTCCAGAAAGTGTATAATGTTGTATGCCTACTCATAAACTCAATTGGATCAAAAAGATTCAACTTAAAAGCTCAAAGCATGCATCAAACAAAATGGGACAGAATCTGTCCAGAAAAACAGCAGCAGCAAAACGTATTTTTCTACCCTACCAAACTTTCTCGAAAAATTCCGAAAAAATTCATGCATACAGAGGATGAAAAGTTGCAACTACAGTTCAAATATGAGCTCATTCGGAGTTACAGAATAAGAATTAAAAATCATACCGTGCACTGATTCGTGCAGGAATAAAATCTCCGAACGCTATAAGCAACTTTTCAAACCAAAAGGGTAAAACTTGGCACTTTATTAAAACTCCAGAAACTAAACTAGACACAAAGTCTCTTGTTACAGCAAGAGGACACAAAGAAAATCACACAAAAAATAACCGGGTTGCCTCCCGCAAAGCGCTTTCTTTATAGCCATATAGCTAGGCTTGATAGTTTTAATGATGCTCCATAGGAATAAGAGTTGAATATAAAAGAGCATCAAGAAGCAAATATCAAACACATTTAAGTCTAACCCACTTCCTATGCATTGGGATCTTGTAAGAAAATAAATCAATAAAGCACAAAGTGACTAGCATAGGAAGGCAAAGCAAGTGCAACTTCAAAATTTTCAACAAAAAGAGAGGAGACTTAATATTATTGAGATATATGAAACCGTGTCTCCCTCTCTCATAAGGACCAGTAGGTTTTAAAGTACCCAACAAATAAAAGCAAATCAAGAGAAAGGCCAAAACCTTCATCATAAAGAGGATAAATTTAGTAACGTGAAGATTTCTATAACCATACTTTCCTCTCTCAAAATAATTTTCAGCGGCATCATGAATAAAATCAACAATATAGCTGTCACATAAAGCATTATTATCATGATCCATAAGCATAACAGTACTATTACTCTCCACACAAGTATAATCAATTTCATTAGTAATAGTGGGAGTAAAACTAGCACATCCATCATTGTAATCATCATAAATTGGAGGCATAGAATAATCATAGTGAATTTTATCCTCAATAGTAGATGGACTGAAAACATCATAATCATCATTGTAAACATCATATATAGGAGGCATATTATAATCAACATAAATTTTATCCTCAATAGTAGGTGGACTGAAAATATCACAATGATTATAATCATCATATATTGGAGGCATAGTATCATCAAAGAAATTTTCTCCTCAAAACTTGGGGGACTAAAAATATCACATTCATCAACAACCACTTCCCCAAGCTTAAACTTTTCCAGAGCAATAGCAATAATGGTGTTCAAAGAATTATAGTGATAACATTACTACCATCATGCAAATAATTTTCCATATGTTTTTTAATTTTCTCTTCAAACACATCATGTCCTAACTCAAGATAGATTTCATAAAGCTCTCTAATTTTTTTTTTCCATTTTCTAATTTTTATGGGTTTTTGATATATATATAAAAGCTAATGAGAAACTCACAACCAAACAAGTTTAAAGGAACCTCCCCAAGCTTAGATGATTGCAAGATATAAAAGGAACCTCCCCAAGCTTAGTCTAGTGCACACAAAATAGAAACTTAAGCGCTACGCTCCCCGGCAACGGCGCCAGAAAAGTACTTGATAACCCCCAAGAGCAAGGGATCACTGTAGCACCTCTCAATGTGGAAGTAAGGTATCGATCCGCAGGAGCAAGAAGGAAAAGTTATCTATTCCCTACAACTAAAGTGTCACAAGTTTTAGTTGATTATGCACTAAACAAGTTTAGAGAACAAGATGGTTGGTTTGATGGATGTAAAAGTGTCCCAATCCTCTTCTTTGCAAGAGGACAAGACAAAGGTAGTAGCAAGTGAAAGCTCTCAAAGAGAGAAAGCCCAATCCTCTATGTAGCAAGAGGACAAGCTCAAGTGTGTGTTTCTTATAGGAACAATGGACATGGTTCATGGGTTCACTTAATCTCTCTCTCTCTCTCATCTACGGTGATCATCATGTTATAGATAAAGTACACACAATTGTCATGTTTTAATGGTAGCTTTTTATGACGGCTATATGTCCTAAAACACATAGTTGAAAGAAATACTCATTTGTGTTGCTAGGTCACCCCTCGTAAGGCTAGCGTGGTTTCTCTCACTCCCACATCATACTCTTTCTTTTTACCCCCAGATAAAGGATGTTGGGCGGTACGTGTCACTCAATACCTATGCCGTGTCACATCGGCCATCCCGTACCCACATACATCATACTTCTTAAAGAACAATATTCTATCAAAGCATGACAAGTCATAAAAGCTCCAACACAACGGTAAATGCATAACAAATCATCTCACACCACAATATTCACCACAAAGGTATTACATAGATGACCGTAATCATGTTCAGCAGCTCATACGGTACTAATTAGTGAAGCTCAAGAGAGAGGAGAGATACAAAAGTTACCACCACAAACCCTAGTCCAGGGGTGGACTACTCCCCCTTCATCATAGTGATGACGGTGAAGAAGTTCTTGCTGTAGATGTTGATGATGAACACGCCGGAGGGGGGTGGAGCCCTCCGGAGGCGATTCCGGCGGTGTTTCCCCCCTCCGATCTTCTCCGGCGGCAGCCTTCTGTCTCTCTGTTTCGTGGTTCTGTGTTTCTCCGCCGCCTCCTTTCGCGAAACGCCAGGGGACCTTTTTATAGGCGTTTTTAGGTCAAGACGGAGTCGGTGGACGAAAGATCGACGGCCACGGAGCTCCGAGGTGGAAACGAGCTGGGCCCACGCGGCCATGTACTTTAGGCCGCGTGGGACCCTCCCATTTCCAGCCTGTTGGGCTCCTGGTCTTCAATTTAAGCCCATTGCGTTCGTCTCGAAAATTCTAAACCGTGCTCTTTGACCTTGCCCTTTTTGGAGTCCCGAAGCTCCCGGAAAGTCTGAAACACTAAAAAAGACGTTTTCTGGAAAAACAGGGTTAATTCCAAATAAATAGGAAAACTATGAAGTATTCCCAAAAATCATTATAAAACATTGATATAACCCTTATATGATGCAAATATGATTAGAATATAAGCAATTAAAGTGCTAAAAACGGCGCCAAACGGCGCTAAACGAGGTTCGGGGGGGGGGGGGGGGGGGGGCGGGGGCGACTGGGAGAATTTCCTTCGCGCCGGCTCTAAAAAAGCCGCCTGGGGGGCGCTGGGGGGACGGCTGGAGATGGCCTTAGAGAGAAATTTTTTGACGGCCTTGAATTGAGGCGGATATGGTTAATCCTCGGACGGGTTTACCTAGATTTTTTCTTCAAAAAGGGAAGCAAATCCCCGGTCTCTGAATCAATCAATGCACACAACATTTTGGTAAAACGTTTCAGCAGTATAGTAAATAACAGTCAACGGGACAAATAAATAAATCAAATGAAAAGGCAGGACTGATAGTGTCCTGAACGACCGTCATCAACTATGTCGACCCAGAGACAATCCCTCTAGTCTGGTGGTAGCAGGTAGACCCAAGACTTGATCCAGTTGTTGGCCATATAGAAACCTGCAAGAAATTAATAACCCGCTCCTTGTTAATGACAATACTACTGCAACAGTTCCAAATAGCCAACACAAAACGGAAACGCCAATAAGAATTCTAGTTTTAGTTTTTTCTCAACTCAATTCAACCAATTCCCAAACATATTAGTAATATCGACGCGGATTTTCTACCCGGGGTGGTAGCTACGCATGCATTCATAGCCATTGATATGCATGGTCCCATGATTCGTGCTGACGTTAAAGCACTTTAACGGTGTTTCTTTCGCATCGCTCAGCCCATCCACGTACCGTTGTTTTTTTTTTGTTTTTTTTGTTGATAATCTTTCTGAAAGGACATTTCTTAATCCCTTGTGTTTTGTGTGTTAGGCAACAACACTAGTGATGATTTAATATGTGAATCAAGTGATGCAGGTTTTAGGTGGTTAAAACATCTCTGCATCGAATCCAAAAAGGAAGTTGAAAAGAGCTTGTATTGTTGCTAAAGAAAGGGAATCGGATTATCCGGTCCATGCTGAATCGGATTATCCGATTCTCAAGAATTGCTCGAATTCGGCTAAGGACTTTAAAAGAAATGCGTACTGGAGTTTATCGGAATATCCGATCAAGGTTGGTTCGGATTATCCGATTCTCAAGAATTGCTCGAATTCGGCTAAGGACTTTAAAAGCAATGCGTACTAGAGTTTATCGGAATATCCGATCAAGGTTGGTTCGGATTATCCGATTCTCAAGAATTGCTCGAATTCGGCTAAGGACCTTAAAGCAACCAGTTTTGTGGCGCACTGGAGTTTTCCGGAATATCCGATACGAGTTGAATCGGAATATCCGATCCAGTCGGATTATCCAATCCTGATTTGTATAGGAATATCCGATTCACCTGTCTGCAACGGCCACATTTCTGGGAGGGGTATAAAACCCCTCCACCTACCTCCAGCAGCTCAGCTCGCCCAAAATATCTGCACCTCCATTGTTGCAAACTCAAAACTAAAAGATCTCTCAATCCCTCCACCCAAACTCGTTGATACTTGGAGGATTGAAGGAGAAGTCCCGGATCTACATCTTCACCAAACAGTTTTTCATTTCCCCCTCATTTACTTGAGGGCCCCTTTTGCTAGGGTTTTCATTGGGAAAACCTAGCTTCTTGTTGATCTCACTTATTGTCTTTGTGACAGATTGTAGCTGTTCGGGAGCCCCCAATCCAGTTGTGGGTTGTGCCCCGGATCGTTGTTGTAAAGGCTCCGGACTCCAGCTTGAAGGTTTTCGATAGTTGAAGGTGAACCAAACCTTTGTGGCGCGGTTCATCGGAGAAGAAGGTGAAGACTTTGTGGCTGTTGAACCATTGTGTTGGTTCACACCTCTCCAACGAGACGTACTCACCTAAAAAGGAGGAACTCGGAAATACATCCGTGTCTCCGCGTGCTTTGACTTCGGTTACCTCTATCCTTGTTTACCGTCTTTAGTTCGTGTATCTTGCTTGGTTGCTAGCTTATCATATAGGTAAATTCACCTTAGTTGCATATCTAGAGAATTTACCTTTTGTGTCAAGCCTAATTGAAAAAAGTACTAAAATTGAAATAGCACCTATTCACCCCCCCTCTAGGTGTCATACGATCCTTTCACTTTCTCGACAATAGTACGGCGGTGCGACTTTAGAAGTAACAATTTTTTCTAAAATAATGTCAGGAGGATTTTTTTAAAATTCCATCAGAACTTCGGAAGAAATTTATGAGATAGATAAAAAGGTAGCAAAATGTTCCGCTGAAAATAAAGGATGTACCGCAATACTGATTAACCGAGAGATTAGGGCACGGCCAATCTCTAATTCTTAGCTTCTTCCAAAATCTATGAAGCAACAGTTGTCGGCAACAGACCACAAAAAATGCCAAGCAATAGAAAAAGTCAATCATGCCGTACAAAGAGGAAAGCATTGCACATAATTCCACTACTACGTCATTTCTGGTTGTAGCAAAAGTAAAATGGAATCCATTCATGGATAAAAAAGAGAGTAATCTATGCTGATGAAATCCATCCAGATCCATCATGCTCTCAAAAAATTTACAGAATCATTTAAAAAAATAAATCAACCATTCCATCTGATGGAATCAGCAAACAAATTCAAACTCAAATTCATGTGCCTAATCACCCAACAACCCCACAATCTGGCAGAGTAATACTAAAAGAAAATGCAAAGTGCAGATCAGAAAAAAAGGCAAGAAGGGGAGAGGAATGTATCACGGAGGCAAGAACAACAGGAAATCACCTTCTCATTTCGACTGTCTGGTGGTCGAGGGTTCCTCGCGTCTTCCTCTCTCCTCTAGGGTTCCTCGCGCCGCCGCCGGCGGCCCTCTCCTCCCGCACCTCCTCCCCCGCCTTTGCGCTCCCGTCGCCCCCTGAGGCAACCGAGCGCCTCCTCCCTCTCCTCCTCTCGCCCCTCCTCTGCCCCTCGTCGCCGCCGCCGGCAGTTGCTGCCGGGCGCGGCCCGTGTGGCGCCGGCGGCGGCGGCTGTCTCCTCCCCGCGTGCGCTGGAGCGGTAGTCGGGGCTATCCCCTCCAGGCCGCGGTGTCCTCAGGGTGGCAGCGGGTCTCGGCTCCGGCTGGGCGGTGAAGTCACGGCGGCGGCGTACGCGGAGCAGCGGGCAGCGCAGCAAGGCGGATGCCGACGGGCAGCGGGGCGGCGTCGTGCCCATGGCCCAGATCGGGCCCCTTCGAGTCCCATCTTGGTCGGGCCGGGCTGAACTACAGCGGGATCTGCAGCGGACAGCGAGGTAGAAGATGCAGGGGACGACAGCATGGCGGCCGGCCTATTGCAGCGTGGCAGCGGGCTTCACGGTCCAGATCCGGGCCCGGCCGGACCCTATTAGGACTGGTGTGCCCTTGCGGGGGCTTTACGGGCCCTTCGGGCCCGGCCGGACCTAACGGGGACTGGTATGCTCTGCAGCCGCGTCCGGTCGACTACCGTCCTCGGCGGTGGAGGTAGTTCCCTCCCGCACGGCCGCGGTCCTGATGACCCCAGTATCTACTCCTCGCATCTGGCTTGCAGTCGTCGTGTCGGTTACTGTGGTGAGACGACGATGGTGACTTTGTGACCGTGGTGGCGCATGTTGGTGGGCGGATAGTCAGGTGGTGTCGAGGCCTCGTCCTCACGGGCTGCTATGCTACGGAACGTCTGAGGATGTGGATAGGGTTTTCGGGAGAAATCTTTGTCGGCTCGTCTGACACCGACGCGGTGCCACCTCCGGGTGGCACCATCCCTTCCTGAAGGGCGTCGTGGCTACCCTTCGTCCGATTCCTCGATGTGTCGGGGGAAACCCTAGGACTAGTGAGCTGGTCCGGGCAGCAGCTTGTGCTTTCCTTCTTGAAGGTGTTGCTTGGTACTCGACGTTTCGGTGCTAGGAGCGTGGTGGTATTTCTTCGGTGGGCGCAGCGGTTGCGAGTTACCATCGTTTAGTCGACCCGCCTTTGTCTCCATTTCTTTTTTTCTTCTCTTCTCTTTTGTGTGTTTGCTGCTGCCCAGCTTGTGTGGTGTGGTGTTTGTATGCTGGTTGTATGTCGGTCATTGCTTTATTTATAAAGCGGGGCGAAAGCCTATTTCGAGAACAACAGGAAATAAAGCATCTCAGGCTGCTGGATCCGATGACATCCCATGTGTTCTGTAAAAGGATTCCGATAGAAAAAAAGTGTTACGAGATATTGTAATTAATAGAACTTTTCACTCATTATTTTGGATCGGGAACACACCATGTATACAAAAATCGGAAAAAAAAAAGGATAGAAGCAAATCCAGCTCGAAAAAAAACCCGCTGCCGGCCTCGTGCTTGCCTGCACCCGGCATCTCCTTCCTGCCAACGCGTGCTCCTGCTGGATGGGGATAGCTGGGGGCGCGGATTGGGTCAGCAGTCGGCGGGAGAGATGGCCGAAGCAGGGTGGGGATCGATTTCCCATACAGCCGCCACCGCATCGAAGCACGAACGCCGGATCGGGGATTCCATCCGCCATGGCCGCATCTGCTTCCTCTAGAATCCAATGGTGCCTACTGGACCGGGGCGGCGCCAGAGTCGACGGTGCCGCGCGGGTGGAGAGGACGCTGGCTGTTCAGCGCGGTAGAGGGGATGTGCGTGGTTGAGCGGTTCCGGCGGCCGGCGCGCTCGGTGAGAGGTGGTAGCCACAGTGGGGATCGAGCGGGTGCGGGGCGGTAGGAAAGGACGAGTGGGGGTGCGAGGGCCACAGTGCTAGCACGCAGTGTCAGACGGGATGGAAGATAGTTTAAAAAACCAGACCGGCGATCAAACCGGCGAGGGTCTCTGTTCGCGGTTCACCGGTTAAACCGCCGGTTCGCTCGGTTCATTTGCCGGTTTTTAAAAAATAGAATAGTGAAGAAATATTAATAATATGTGAGAAAAGTTAATCTATTTAAACTTCCCATGTACAGTAGGATACAAACTCGCCTCACACCAGGTGGCTATCACAGTTGCACTGACTTCGCGCGCTTAGGGAGGTCGCGGGTTCGATGCCCACCCCATGCAAATTCCTTTTCGCGAGCGTACTGATTTCTATGGTTCAACTGCCGGTCTGTTAGGTCCGGTTTTTTCTTGAAAACCGCGGCTTCGCCTGCGCGGCCGGTCCACTGCGCTTAATAGACCGGCGAGGGCTCCGGTTCCGGTTTTTTCCGGTTCAACCGGCGGTCATGTCCGGTTTTTTTAAATATGGATGGAAGTAAGAGATGACTGCAACGGCGTTAATCAGAAACGGTGCCAAAATGTCCTATAGGTATGATCCAATGGTTGGATGGGTGTGCGTAGCTACCACCCGGGGCAGCCCACTATTTCCCCCTTAGTAATATTAGTCGGTGAAAAGCGAGAACTTTATATTTTTATATTATGAACTTTCGACTCTAAAATGCAAATTCTTTGGTGGAGGTAGATTGAAAGTAAACTGAACAATAGTTCAAACCATTTTAGCAAAGGGACACTTTAAAAAGAGATATTCTATTGACTCCTCAGAATCACAAACAACACGTTTTTTGACCCTTTCCATATTAATTGTCGCTGAATCGGTTGTATCTAGACAAGTTATAATGCTAAATATATGGATCAAGGGAGTAGATATTTTTATAGCGATCTCGTCTCATATAGCTTGAGAAGACGACGACAAACCAAAGGAACCTTGTAGGAATTCAAACAATGAATCGTTAACTCCTGTTACTCATCCGGTCATATATGTTCAAATTGGCGTGAAGCTGTAAGTAGAGCTTGAGGCCGTTGGACCGCAGATGGGCGGGAGAATATGTTGGAACAAATGGGCCTCTTATGGCCCCCATGTCAAAAAGAAGTCAAATGGATGTGTGCCAAAAAAATTGTATGGTGGGAAGTTTAGTTTAACCTTACCAATTTGGAGATAGAAAGACCGAGTCTTTCTCTTGAACAGTTAAAAAACCTATTTCAAAGTATGAAAAATGTAAAAAAATATGTACATATATATAAGGATGTATACTTCATGTGTGCAAAGTTACAATAAAAAATACGTTGTATTCTACACTACATAAAAAGGCAAATATGCAGGTTTGAAGGTGTATTGTTGATGCATTTATAGATCTATAATTTTATCCTTTTTGTGCAGCCAGTAATACAACGTATTTCGTATTAAGACTTTTCAAACTTGAAATATACTCCCTCTGATCCCAAAAGATTTTCACGAGTTGTACGTATCACTTGTATATGATCGATTCGTTTCCTACAACAATTATACCGGATCGGAGGGAGTACATCATTGCTTATATGTACTTTTTCATAATTTTTTGACACTTTGAAATGCCATTTAGAAAATTTCAAAATAAAGGGGTCCAAAGAGCGTATCAAAATAAAAACTTCTTAAAAGAGCACCCTCAGGATGTGTTGGGCCTGGTGGTGTGAAATAAGCCCAGTACTGGTCCCTTGCTCTATTTTTTTCGAGATTGTGGGGTTCCCCGTTGTAGCCTGACTTCCTGACGAGGCAAATCCAATCCTTCTCTCCCCACTCCGCCTCCGGCCTCCTCTCCGCCGTCCCCGGAGCTCGTTGCAGCGCGGCAGAGCCAAACTCTACTCGCCTTCCCGTACCGTCCTACCAACCCGGCTCTAAATCACTCCTATAGTCTAGCACCATGCCCTACAGCTGCCGCCTTGCCGTGCCTTAGCGTCACCGCCGACGCCTCGATCCCGCCTCTCACCCCGGCATCTCCCTTCCTGGTATTCCTCGCCACGACATAGCGTTCCTGCTGTCTCCGCCGTCCGCAGAGTCTTTGTCCATTGGTTTTGGAGGTACGAGCTTGTTTTCATCCAGCTACTAGTTAAATCCCACCGACCTTCACAGTTTCTGCACACCATCTAGACCTGCCCCTGACTATGAGCCCATGAGCTGTACGAAACTGATAAGTTCTGCTTGTTGGGTACATTCTAATTTTACTAGGGTTTCTGTTAAAGATATTGGTAATATATGCAAAAAATGCTGTATTTCAGCCTGCGTTAGTGTTTCTAGTGTGGTCTCATGAAGGTTGCCTGTTGTATTTTCTTTACTTAGGTTTTAAGGTAGTTTTGTGGCAGCCTGAAATCCCTATTTCCATTTCAGGCGGACTCCGTAATCCTCTCTGAACATCAGAGAGTTTTGCTCTATCTAATAGTAGAAGTTCTTTCTTTTCTCTCAAATCGTTGCACACACTCTTATAAATTGGTGAGAAAATACACGCCTAGTACACATCTGTCCCAAAATATAAGACGTTTTGGTAGGCTATTTGGGAAGGAGGTAGTACATAGCATTAGGGAATCGCTGGCATATTCATTTTAAAGCAAGACTGAATTCTTATGAGTCATCTTGAGCACCGACTACATTGCTATGCAAAGCAAAATGGTGTTGTTTTGAATTAGATCAGTTCAGTTGATACTAGACACTGTTCTGATATATGACATTCTTCTTCCTAATTTGGTATGTACTCATTCATAACTTTAACCTACAGGTTTGGCTCTAGTTAATTCTTGAATTCAGAAAGCAGGAAACATGAGCTACTGCCAAGCTACAACATACAAGCCTTATGCTGGGCTCACTTTGGACAGGCCATTAGGTCTTGGGAGAACGTGCAAATTACTTCCTTTACATTCTGTATCGCAACATTCTTCTAGATCTTGCAAGCTGCAAGAGAAAGTATATCCAAGGCTTGTCGTTGCTGCTTACCATAAAAGGCTTGGTTCTGTATATGCCTTAAGCGGGAAGGGAAACCTTGATTCTGTTAATGATGTAAGTAGCTTGGAAGCTTTCGTATGATTGATCATTTCTTTTATTTTTGTGGGAGAGTTGTATTGGGAACTTGTGATTTCTTTAAGCGTAGCAAATTTGTCAAGTTCGATACTGTGGAAGTTTGTTATTGACATTGAAGGGAAACTTTACTTTCAGCACAGGAAATAGGGATATAGTGTAAAATGGAGCGTGCTAACTCTTAAGCCTGTTTTTGGCTAGAATTAGTGGATCAGACAATTGATATGACACACAACAAAGCATATTTAGTACATTAAGGTTGTTAGGCACAATTGCTCTATGAAACCATCTGCTCAACTTAGTGTTCCTTTCTTTTCAGCCATTCTCAATGGAATCTTTGAACAGAGCAATGGATGGAGCTAAAAAGCAATGGACCATCCAGGGCTGGCTGATGGAGCAAATGGGTAAGATTACAGGACAAGGGTCTGGTGGAAATGGTGGAAATAATAACCGTTATGGAGGCAGCGGTGGTGGTTCTGATCGCCCAGAGGACGAATCTTTCACGGAGTCGTTGTATGAAATGGTCCAAATTTTGTTAGCGACCGTCGCCTTTGTGCTCACGGTAATTGCATTGCTTCAATCTTCCTTGTGATTGTCCTTCATTATAGTACACTTTATTTTCAGAAGGATAGTTCTCTGCGAACTTTTCATCTCTTGAAATGCCTAAATACACTGAGTTAAGCGAGCACTGAGTTCTCTGCGGAGTTTTCATAAGGATAGTTCATGTGCAAACTTTTTACTGTTTATTCGTAGCCATAGGTGATGGTATAAATTCATGAAGATGACATTATATGTTATTATTTTGAACAATTCTTTCTCCTTGTGTACTTGGCATATTCAGAAGGGATAGGGTGAATAGTTGAAGTGCAGAATGAGAATAGTGAGATTTCCATTCTCTATTAGCGAGAAAAACTAGGCATTTCTCTTGGCAGCTGTTTTTGTACTTATCATGTGTAATAAACTTTGGACTGTCTTACATAAGTAAAAAGACGAAAGTACCCTTCCTACTAGAGAAGCTTACTAGGGATGTTGATTGATCAGTGTACAATTAGTAACATGTGCTATATTTTTTTGTGGGCATCTTCATTAGTATAGCTGCTCTAAATATATGGGAAACTAAACTTGCATCTGCCAATGGCTGTTACACAGGTCCTTTCCACCATAGCACATGTAACATGAGCGTGTTCATAGTCTTGCTGGCAGGCAGTGAACTAAGGATCCCCCACATATGTTTTCTAACTGATGTTTGCTTTGTTATGCAGTATATCCATATAATCAGGGGAGAGGAGTTGTACCGCCTTGCTAGGGACTACACCAAGTATCTCGTTACTGGTAAGAGAACATCCCGGCTGAAGCGTGCCATGCTCAACTGGCGTGATTTCTCAGATAGCATCACAAAGAAGGACAGCACACAAGATGATGTGTATGGAAGCCCAATTGCTTCTGAATCCATGTGGTGGCAACAACCTCAGAAGTTGGTTCATCACCTGGGGGAGCTTTTCAGAAGCAACTTGCGTCCACAGGCGCATGAATCTTAATCCTGGTATTCCACCATCGTGTTCGAATTCTCACCTGGAACTTCTCGTTTTAATCATCGCTGCTATGTACATCGACGCAACTAAACAGTCAGCTGTTATCTCTTGCGGATGGTGATTCTCGCCTACTGTAGTGAAATCATATGCTGTCTATCGTCTGTATTGACTAGGGAACAGTAGGAAATGAGTTGTTCTGGTCAGTTTGTACGTCATGTAACACGGCCGCTATGATTGTCTGCTCGTCAATGGTGCGCAGGTGGCCGCTTGAATGCTGAATTTGTCGGATTAGAACTGCAGTCGGTCCAAGTACTACTACTAAATCAATGCAGCAAACAAGTGTACTGCCATTTATAAAAGGATGTTATGTTTTGAATGTAGGCACTGTTCCATGGGCCATGATAATTCAGTTCTTCTAGCTTGGTTTGCCTATTTGAGTTAATTACGGTGACTTGCAAGATGACCTTTTCCCAGCTGGATAAAAGAGAGTGTTGTTTGGCTCGATTCTTCATGTTGCAGACGCCATGAACAAGTCAAATTAACTACATAAACTAAGATTAGATTACGTATATATATACATTCCTGATGAGCCGTTTAGGCGGGCATGTAGGGTGCTCTGATTAGGAAAAGGCATGCTTAGCCCAGTAGTTCACGTTATTGGTTAATAAACTGGAGGCAGAAAGGAACAAACTGCACTTTGGCTCCTGTCAGTCAAACTGCTCATATATAGCAGACTTTGTGGTCTTAACACCGCGATTTACGGGGTAATGATGCTGCCGAAAGCCAGGACTACGAATTAGCTCATCAAGCTAAGCACATGGCCAGGAGCCCCAAACGAGTCAAACAAATCACACCATTCGCGTTGGTACGTCAGGTGGTGGGCTTTGCGACTCAGGGGCCGAAATGAGTAGATCTTGTCTTCTACTCCCTCCGTTCAACTATGTAAGATGTTTTAAATTCAAAAAAAAAACTATGTAAGATGTTTTAACCTTTTTCCACATGCACATGCACACACATGTATCTAGACACGTTTAATTTCATGTGTCCATTATTTTAGTATGAATCTAGACATGCATATGTAACATCTAAAACATTTTACATTATGGAACGGAGGGAGTATTCCTTCATTTCAGGCAGCTGATCTGGAATTAATTAGTTCGTCAGGGGTTTCTGGAAACACTGTCCAGCCAAGAAGACCGTTTCAGTTAAGGCCGCTAGCGCCGATTCAGCAAGTAAACAATTAAGATTAGCTCATGCCTCGTCGATTGATTCGTTCATACTCACACACGCAAGCTAACAGAAGTAACGTAATCGCAGAGACTTCGCAAGGATGTGCTAACTACGATATAAAAACCCAGTCAATGAAAGGACGCCTAAAACAAGGGTGAAAAGGTGCCCAAAAGGAGGAGATCAGAGGATCAGAAATTCAGAATACAGACAGTGAAGCGACGAAGCTGATAAAGAACACCTCCCCTCGTTGTCACTCACAGTAAGAAAAAGCTCGATGGATGATCGGCGGTGGAAGCGCGTGGACCCCGTCCCGCGCGCGAAACCGTCGCCTCGTCTGGACTCATGCATGGTAAAATGCTTCCCGTCGCCGTCGGACCGAGACCGGCGCGACAGCGGCTCCTCGATGAGGAATTCCTGCTGCTGTAGACGAGAGGTACAGATGAAAAGCTCCATCATCTGTGTATCTGTGGATGGCGGGGAGTGCAACATCGCAGTTGGGGCGCTGTTGCGCCATGTGCGGTGAACGGTGAACCGCAACAACGACCGCGCAGGTTAGATGAGATACGATTTGGTCCGAAAACTGTAACTGAACGTGATGTTGTCAGAGAGTTGGTCGAAGCAGGGAACGGCTGCCTGCAAGGCTATCGGATAGCAGGCAAACCAAACATGCACGCTCTGTCAGGCTCGAAGCAAGTGATTAAGTTCCGTGGGCGTGGCTAATCTCTTTCACAGTTGGTGTCCCGTGTTGATCAAGCTTATCACATGGCGTTGAAATGAGTGAATTCCATGTTTTCCCCAGAATTGTGTATTTGTGACACTTTCCCCCCTATTTAGTGAAATAAAATTAGAAATACACCGCACATAATTTTTTTCACAGGGCTTCACCCTCTTTTAGCGTTTTGCATGTTTCATTAGAATAGACCTGTTAGGTCAATATGGTGCGACAAAATATGTAAAAATCGGAGGATGTCATCAAAGATCATTCCCATCCTTCTCTACACCATCCGTGCAATTTCCCATCGCTGTCGTGTTATTTTCGAAACTCAATAATCACCTCATACCTTACACAACGGACATGCATCGGCAAAAGAGGGTCCAATTTTCTAAATAGGTAATTAGACATTTTTTTACTGGATGAGGATAATTAGTGTGGCAAATGCATAAGTGGAGGATAAAAAGTTGAATTCACTCTGTTGATATATAATATTAAGTAGCGCTTGAATGAGTTTTAATTCGGGAAGCAACATCACAGATACAGCCGTGCTGAATTTCTGTAAGAAATAGCCCGCCTTGGTGAGTAACCATATATTTTCGCTGAGTCGGACGCTGTGAGGAGCGAATTTACCGGTTGCAATGCAAGTACGGACAGTGAGATACTAAGTGGATACATAATTCGCAAAAAAAATGTTGATACATGGGGAAGATGGTTTAGTTGTATGCCAGAGAGGAACCGGTCGATTCATCATCATTGATGTAATCGAACAAATGTGTGCAGTCACGTTACAACTTCCTAAAAAAAACATTATCACTCGTCACTCAGATGCAAGTTAGGACGCGGTTCGGAGGCCTCTTCTCCTGTAATACCCATGTACGTGTCAGCCTGGAAGGGAAACCAAAAGGAACTTGACAATGTGAAGAGATTCTCGTTGTTCCCCCTTCTGCTCTCTATTTAGACTCTTCCATGTGTCTCCTTGTTCACACCAGACTGCAACGAATTTGGGCGTCTGCTTCAAATCTTGCTTCAATGCTTCAAATGTTTTTTGCGAGCAGTTGTAAACATTACCCTCACATGTTGCATACTTGTGTGTTGATTTTTTTTCGAGAGATTTGATGCGATGGATGGCAAATTGCTAGTAGCAGTGGGAATTTTGTTGCATACTCAATTTTTGTTGCATATTAAAAAAACATTTGCTGCATTGACGTTTTTGAAAATTCTGCCTCGTTTTCTACGGGTTTTGATCCACCGCGTAAAAAATGATGCAATGACGCTGTGATAGTTTTTTTTTTTTTGCTGTGTGGAGGAGGTTGTGCTGCAAAGAGTAAAATTTTAGCTTTTACAAAGATCCGAGGGTCGGGATGATTGGATCTTCTGAAGCAGACGCAGCAAAGAAAAATCACGGCGACAGTTTGTAAACGAAGCCCATCCCGTTGGTCTCGTCAAGGGTGCTGCAGGCCACTGGGGGTTCCAAACGATTGAACCGAAGCGGGAAATGTTGACCAGAGAATTAACTAGCTGATGGAATAGAAGGTACCCTTGTGTATGCTTATTTATTGCAGGGTGTAGAACAGTATAAGGACAACTACATGCATGTTGTGAATGTATTAACAGAAGGGAACAAGCAGTAGGAAGTGCCGTGTGTACCGTGGCATGGCGGGCCCAAAATTTTAATTTGAAGTACTCGTATAACTAAAAACAATTGTACAAGGCAACATGAAAGAAACAGTGTTGTAGTGTTCAGGACTAAATATGTCTTCAATCAGGTAAAGGGTTCCAATCCTCATAGCCTCATTTTGGGACATCATTTTATTTTTGACCTATAGACTTGAGGTAAATGGTTTGAATCCTCCTTGCCGCATATTATTTTTGTCCATTGTTTTAACCGTGAAAATAAAAATTAGGTTTAGCCTCACGTACAGACTTCGGGTAAATGATTCGAATACTCCCCGCCGCATATTATTTTTATCCATTGTTTTAACCGTAGAAAACAAAAATGAGTTCAGCCACCCGTAGTCTTGTTCTCTAAGGGGGAAATCGACGCACTAACCTTGCAGGCTAGTGAGTGATGGCTTGGGGCTACACCACACAATGTGAAAACAGGCGTATACATTATCTATTTGAGCTACTAAATATTTAATTTAAAATTTATCCAGCTTTACAAACGATATTGATATATTTCAAAGATGAACGAAGAAGCGTCGAGCTCCAGTTCATGTCTTGTTCCTTCTCGACTTACTCTGGGCTTGCGATCAGCCGAATACCTACCCCCAATGCCGATCGGCACTTTGATAGGGATTGGTCGCCGAATTTGGATGCAGAGAGAATATGGCTCCATTTTTATAGTTTGGCATAAGGCCCCGGATTTTGCCGGCCCGGGCCCTGGTAGTTTGCATGGAAATTTGGTGAAGCCAATCATATGATCCAAAAGGGTTTTCATAAGAAAAATTTCATATGCTTCAATTCCTGCAAAATTTATACGAAAATGGTGCAATGAAAAAGAGCCCCTTCATCTGTGTTTGTGTGTACGTGAGATGCACCATCACGTCACGTTTCCTATGTGATACTCCCTCTGTTCGGATTTAATTGACACACATTTTGTTACACATGGATGTATCTAGACATCAAACAAGTATAGATACATCCATATTTAGACAAAACCAAGTCGATTAATTTGGAACAGAGGGCGTAGGTACTCGCAAATATTTTCTGTTCGCTTTCCGTGTATGTACTGTACGTGTGCGTATGAGCGTATCGTACTGAAAACCACACACGGGGAAAGGGAAACACCAGCACGTAAAGACTAGTATTTCCTTTGTGGGAGTAGTCCAGAATAAATCAGCAAACTCGCGTCCTGCGCACGTAAGGCCAAGAGCGGCACGCAACGCCTGCTACACGCAGCCTATCTATCTCAGTATCAATTCATGCATGCTGTGTCTGACAGATACGACCATGCATGCGTATAAGACATCGCATACTCCAGACTGACGGACGTGGACAAGTCGTCGACATCATGTCATCCCGGCCTTCTCTGCGGGCTAGCTGAGCATATGACGTCACCTCCTGAGAGCACTGTCCTCCTCTCCCTCTCCACCCTCTGGATATGAGCTGTCATGGAAAGTGAAACCACCGAGCAAGCCGCTACACGTACATGGTGCTCCGTCCATCGCTTCCACGTCACCCCTCCAAGACCTTTTTGCTTGCCTGGTGTGTTTTGGGACGTAGAGTACGTGCAGTATTTCTCCCCCGTCGTCGCACTCGGACAGATAAGAAAGAGTGCCGCTGTCCCGCCTGTTTCCTTGTCTTCTTAGAAAAAGAGAAATCTATCTATCGATCTGCAGCGGCCACCACCAGCTCTATTACTATCTCTCTGTGACTGTGTGTATATATAAATGCTCAGGGGAGGGCCTCCCCTGATCCCCAAATGTCTGTCCCCGGCCCCTGATACATCCTTAAACCTCCCATAAGCCTTCGTCTCCTTCTTCCCTATCTGCTCCTCTCCGGCTCCGGCTCCAGGAGACGACCGCGCCTCTGCCACTCAAGTCGGACCTCGATCGAAGCCGGAGAGAGATAGCTTCTGCTGCCCGGCCTCCATCTGTATTGCTCAAGGTAAGAGATCCCTTCCTATGTATTTCTTCGATCCCTTCGCCATGCATGCATGTATCAACTGTTGCCTAGCTAGCTTCTTCTCTGCTGCCGCGCGCTAATCCTAGTACAGGAGTACCCGCCAAGCACTTGTTATCCGAAAGCTAGCAACCTGCTCAAGGCGACCTCTTTTCCTCTTGTTTTGCTTAACTTGACCATGGCCCCGAGGCGGCGGCGGCCATGGACATCTTCTTCTTCTTCGCCTCTTTAGAGAGAGAAAGATCCGAGATAGAGAGAGAAGGGGAGGTGGCGTACGTGTGTATGGCGCGAGGTACATACGCGTATACGTATGTATGTACGTACGTGTCAGTAGGCGCCGCCGAGCGAGGCTCCCGCTCGGTTGGCGCGCCTCTACAGCTGGATCCTGGGTGGATGGATGTCTAGCTACGTCGGCCACCGGATTAATTAGCCTCACATGACCTAACCACTAATCAGACGTGCTTAATTAAGCCCCTGAATGCTTAACCCCGGTCTGTGGTTGCGTCGCGACAAGGGTACTCCATCTCTGCATGTGTAAAAGCCAAGGGAAATTACTGAGATAAAATGACTCTTACTCCGACAGTAACAAACGGTTGGAAACCGCCTAGTGCGAGTGCATCCTACTAGTTGACAAATTCGTCAATCATGGTGTCTGTTACCAACATCGCATCATCATCGACGGGACAAAGTCGTCTTGTCCTTTTTCCTTCCCCTAGCCTCCTTCCACACCCTACCTGGCCCTTTTCTCAGGTAAAGAAAAGTACTGTATATATGTGTGTACAAGTATGAAGAACCATGCTTCATGCATGCCCAGGTGATCGAGTCCCGGGATTTCTTCTTCCCACCAAAAAGTGAAACCAAACCATGCTTGCACAGTTGCATACCGCCCAGAATATCTTTCTCAGGAAAAAAGTGAAACAAAAGCTAATACACGTACTAGAGTTGATAGAGGAATAAAATTAGTTTCTGCTGCAAAAGGGTAATCTAGATCTAGTTGCCTTACTTCTTGCTTCCTAAATGGAATAGTCATTACCAAGGTGCGCCGGCCTAGCAATGAGAGTTAGCTTTGGTAGAGACAGTCCAAATAAAGCTCCTTGTTCCTGTACTTAGTCAATGGCTCTGTAGATCGAATCCCCGGAATGATGCACAAATGGAAGAAGAGCAGCTGCAGGTACGCCAATGTCACTGCACGCTCCTGAACAATATAGCTGGCACCTTTGTTGTCTTCCCAACAAAAACGATGGGACCTCCCTAACTGTGCGGGATGTGATGACAAAGTGTACTCCTATACTATGTGGTACTGGTACTAGTTGTTGATCATCACAAGCGACGGGGCCACGGTACACACGCAAGGACATCAAGTTTGCCTGTACTGTACGTACGATCGATGTAGATTGGTCAATAGTTCATTGCATACCCTCCGTTTGTCAAAATACATAAACGTACAGTGACTTTGGCCAGTCATATAGACTTAAATATTAACACTTAGAATACACAAAAATATGAACATCGATAGTCCCACCATAGAATATATTTCTCATAGTCCATTACTAAATTTGGTAATTGTTCGCAATTTTTCTATGAGATTGGTCAAAATTGCACCGTGATGACTTTTCGACTCAAAATGTATGCCTTATTTGAGGAACGGAGGCAGTGCCGTAAACTGTGCTATATCATACAAATAGCTCTATTTTAGGATGTTTGCGTTGAAGTAAAGCGAGAACCGCACAGTTAGGGTAAGTACAATAACGGCTATCGTGAATGTTATATGCATGAAGTAGCCAATTGTTTTCCTACTTGCACGCCATCGAGAATTTGTCCGGATGGTTAAATATTAGTGAAAAGATCCAGCTTCCAAATGTGCCACTCAATATATTTGCCCCGGTACAAACTAAGCGCTACCGTTCGTTGACATGTACAACTATTATAATCTTGTCACATTATTTACATACAACTAGGCTTGGCCCACCCGGTCAGAAAAAAGAAATTTGTTGAAATTTATATTTTTATTGTAACCAATACATATTCTGAAATTTGCTCCAATAAATGTAATGCTACCCTGACAGATATTTGTTTTTGTTTCCTGCTAGAAAATTTATTTTCGCGGAAAATTTTAGTGGGATATTTTAAAGTCGGAAATTGTGAATGGTATATATTGTATTTGTACAAGTTCTTTGTTACATTGATGGAAATGGATCTCCTGTTTATTAGAACTATTCTAATAAGACTTATTACCCTAAGAGAGCGGACAATTGACTCCGAGGCTTTGCCAGGTAATTTCAGAAGTTTGAAAATTTATTTACATGTTTCGAAAAATCTAACAAGAGGATGTAGTCGAAGGTGTATCCTACAAGCGTGAAAAATTTCAATGTGAAATTCTTTGTATTTTGGCATGCACTAAAAGGCAAAATCTGGCAAATTTTGGAGTTCTCAAAATATGCACCGTTCACTATATTCATATCCATATTTTTTATCATTTTTCTGTAGATTAGAATTTAAAGCATTTCGCATCAGAGATTTTGCGTCCTTGTAGAAAATCTCATTGATCACATCCATGCATTTATTTTTCATATTCTTTAATATTATTTTTGATTTTGTAAAATAAAGAGCTCTCTGAACTAAGCCTCCATTTGGAGTCTCAAGACTTACTGAGTTTTATCAGACGTACTGTGCAGAGTACTCGCCAAAGTGCTGTACATGAGTACTATGCAGAATCAGAAAAAAAAAAGAGAGGCTCGTGATGTCCTTGCATTGCAACTGTTTGAAACCCACACGTTTCTAATGCTTACAGATAAGGATTACAGTAGCTTTGACCCAATCTGTACACTGTACTTAACATATCTTGGCTCAGGTGGGAAGACAAGGTCTCGTAAACCTTGGGATAAGGTCTAGACTACTACTGTAGTAGTTCTATTTTTCTTTGCAATGTATAGATCTTTGCCCTACCCTCTGTGACTCGATGCGATGGCGTCTAACCAATTATTCTACTATATCTCACAAAGAAGAACCTTCGGATGAGGCCCAACTGGCAGCGTTAGAAACAGACGAAGTTGTCAATTTATAAAAGATTGCACGCGGCTGCATGGGAGGCAAAAAAAGTTGCAGCCAAAGAATACTAGGCCAGCCAGCGCTTCAGAGAAATATTCTGAGGCAACCTACTAATCAACAGATTCCATTTTTCGTGGCAGTTTTTGGATTAATACACTACTAGAAACAAAAAGTTTCTGGCTGTCGGCCGGAATAAAAAAGAAGGGTTCTCGGTGCTCATGATACCTTTGACCATGTCCTGTCATAACCGTTCCATTATTGGTACATCCATAGCAGTTGAGTAGGAGCTCATAAAACTACTCCATAGTATGTTTGTTTGTCTGAGACCATAGAATAGGAGAGAGTGATTTTCCATGAAACCGACTTCTGAACCAACGACCATAGCTGTAAAAAGTCAGCTTTTACCGGGACCGACGGCTAGTAGCTCATACATCAACTCTCCTGATTTTCAGCAGGAAAAGACGGGCAAGGGATTGTGAGCAGTGGTAGCAGAAGAAGAGGAAGAAGATGATGATGACCGAAGTGGCCAACCACAGCAAAAGGAACCACACCGACAGCTACTTCAGCGGCAAGCAGGCCGTCGCCACCAGCAGCGGCTCGGAGGAGTTCGGGGGCATGGGATCGAAGAAGCCCAGGAACACGAGCCCGAGGGGCGGCGCTCCCATATCACCAAAGGTATGCACTTTCTTCCGAAGGTATGCACTTTGAAGTTTGCACGTCGACCTGTTGTACTGTGTAAACTAGCTGCTTGCTATGCTGAAGTGGTTTTGTTATGGCTGAGCAGGAGAAGAAGGACAAGGTCGGCGAGAGGGTCGCGGCGCTGCAGCAGCTGGTGTCACCATATGGGAAGGTACTTATTTGATTCTGCAATGTCTTGCTAGTTATTAATGTCTGCAAAGCAGCTCATTTGGAATGAACAAGATTGAGTATTTTTTGGTTCCTGACCATGGGATGTTTGGCAGACGGACACGGCGTCTGTTCTTCAGGAGGCGTCGGGATACATCAAGTTCTTGCACCAGCAACTGGAGGTTCCTTACTCTCACTCGCTGCGACGCATTAATGAACTGTGATCTCGCCCCTCTCTTATGTTGATCGGAATGCCTAAATTCCCCTTTGCCTTTGCAGGTTCTTAGCTCGCCGTACATGCGCGCACCTCCGGCGCCCGGAGCTGAGCCTGAGGTGAGCTCACCATCTCTCATTATTCTTAAGTTCCCTGAAAATTCTGATAGAAATATAGAACACAAATGCATACACCAAGAAATGCATCGTGTAACCGATTCACTGTGGTGAATGCAGGACCCCGAGCACTACAGCCTGCGGAACCGCGGGCTGTGCCTGGTGCCGGTGGAAGAGACGCTGCAGCTGACCCAGAGCAACGGCGCCGACCTCTGGGCGCCGGCCAACACCACCAGGCGCAGGTGAAGCGACCAAGAGCAGGCGTCTGGACGACGACGGGCCGCGCCAATTCAATCTGCTAACACAAATCGTTTCTCGCTCTTCTCTGAACCTAAACCGTACCCTTGTCTTGTTTGGCGCCGGTAGTCTGTGTAATCGTACATAGCGAGGCGAAGCACCGCCGATCGATCGATCGACCTCTGTGTGTGTGTAACTATGTGGTTTAACATGGTAGTGACCTGTTGCTGTCGCCGACTAATCACCAGCAGCAGTTCGAGCTGTCTGCGTCTCTCTGTTTGTCGGTGTAAATCTTCAGGTGCGCTGAAAACTGAGTACATGCACAGCCGTTAGGTAGCCTACCTGTGTCTTCTGTCGGCGGAGGCGGATGGCTGGTTTCTGAATCTATCAAACCTGCTCAAATGGCATTGGTAGAATTACCAAGAGCCGAACTCCAGAGTCCAGATATACCCAGACACCGCACGTGTTTCTCCCTTTCCATGGTGTTGGCGTTCCGTTGATGTCTTAGTAGACGGTCTCAGACCTCTTCGAGAAGATTTGAGTATGGCTAATTTTCTAGGGAGCAACAGGGTGATAATACAATCAGATAATTCACAGGTAATTGATACTATAAGGATGGAGGCTTTTCGGCGACTTCATCTGAGGCGATTTTTGATGATTGTAATATCCTTGCGATAGGTTTTAGGGAGATCACCTTCGAATAGGGAGGCCAACAAGGCACATGATTTGGCTAGGCATAGTTTCACAAATTGGATTGATTGTATATGGGACGATGAGCCCCCTAGCTTGTAGCTTCTTATTGCATAGACTCATAAACGATCTAACTATTTTTGAGAATCAATGAAGCATGCCGAATGGCTTTCCCTAAAAAAAAGAATAGAAACGCTAACCTTTTTTTCTCGTCTTGAAAAAGAAAAGGTAAACCCATCATCTTTGGGCTCATTGTCCATAAGTTAGCCCACGGAACCCAATATCACTATTCACAACGGAGCTTCTGATTAAAAAAAACGCAAATGGGCTGCACCTCGAGTGTCCATACCAGTTTTGTTTTTCCTGTGTTAGATGCTGTGTAGAAAATCAAATCAAACCAACTCAATTACTCAAAGGGATGTTTTTATTTGGTACCGGCGCACTCTGCGGAGGTAATGGTGTGCCGCCGAACGTAGGTCACTGGGGGCATTATAGCATCATTGTGTTGGCATCATGACATGCGGCAACTCTGACTCTTATGCTATTTTGGCATGGGTGAAGAAGCCGAAGTCACAAACTGTGTCGACATGCCCCCAACAACGACTGTTCACAAGTCCAAATCCAGGGAGGTGTCGACGAACGCAGCAGTGTCCGATACTTACAAATGAGAGGTTCAGAGCATTTACTTCTACCGTGGCACAACGTGAATCCTGGGTGTCTTCTCCAGTGATATGCAGGCACCGAGAAAATGGCTAATTCTCAGACTGTACATGCTTATCGGCTTCTTGTCGGATCCAGCTAAATTCACACCTGTCCGGGAAGACATCCGCGCTCATGTGGCTGAAACTAATCGGTAAATCGGCTTCAACTTGTGTTCATCAATGCGGCAAGATGAAGGACATGTTGGGTGGACCCACACACTCCACCATAATACCCATAAAATCTGTTCGAAAATTCAGCTGACGAACTCAGTATTACTCCCTTCGTCTCTAAATATAAAATATTTTAGCATTTGTCCATATTCACATATATGTAGATGTATGTAGACATATTTTAGTCATTTTAGTATGGAGCTAGACAACATGTTCAAAAGCTAAAACGTCTTATATATTGGAACGGAGGGAGTAGTAGGCACCATGGGTCCAAGTGTCGCATGAATATCGATGGAAAAAGTGCTCGTTCCTCCATGTAAAAATGACGACCAGGATCCTTGAATGGTTCATTGGATTCTTTAAATCATAGGATTGAGCCATCATTTCTTTAAATCTATTTGTGTGTCCCTATTTTATAGAAATCTCAACCTGGGCTTAAATCTCAGTTTGTTTTACATTTAAGAAGTTCAATGCAACCACATTCTATCTTTCTCTACTATTCTGATGTGAGCTGGATGCTCTTCCTTCCCGATATTTAGGTATACCTACTCATAATAGGAAATTACATAATAAGGAATGGAAACCCGTCGTGGATCGTTTCAAAACTAGATTGGGCTCTTGGATAGGCAAGATATTCTCATACGGGGATCGTCTTCTTTTGATTAATTTGGTTCTAATTAGCCTATCAATGTTTTTATTGTCATTCTTTTTAATACCCAAAGGGGTACGCAAAAGATTAGACTTTTATCACTCTCGTTTTTTTGGGTGAAGTGATAGTACGAAGAAGAAATGTCGTCATTCTAAGTGGAATATTGTGTGTAGACCGAAGGATCGGGGGGGGGGGGGGGGGGGGGGGGGGGGGGGTGTTGGCATTGAGGTTTTAGACATCAAGAATATGTGTCTATTGAGTAATTGGTTATTTAAGTTGGGGTGCGGCGTTGGTTCGTGGCCTCGACTAATCGGCGGCGTTGGTTCATGGCCGATCGACTACATATAACAATCGACTAATCGTGTTGGTTCATGGCCTCGACTAATCGGCTGCGTCGACGCTGCTTGGTTTGCGGCTCAACGGTCTCGACGGCTCTGGGAAGCGCCTGACTTCGGTCGCCTCCACGGCTAGGCGGCATCACGCCTCGGAAGGGGCGGCAACGGCTCCACGCTTAGGCCGCGTCGCGCCCTGACGGAGCAGGGGCTGCACTTTCCCATCCCGCCGGCATAGCGAATCAAGAACAACTGTCGACGATGATGACTGGAGAGGCAAGGAAGACGGCCAACTTCAGACTGGGCCGCATGTGCCGGTTTTTCCCGTTTCCAACCGAGCACAATAGGTAGTAGGCAGTACTTCGCACGAACGTCTTCGTGTGGACCAGATCCATCTACATCCCTCTGCAGAGTTGCCTTTACGTTAGAGGATCTCGTTCCGTCCTCACCCGTACTGCAGAATTCAAAAGCAAAAGAATTTGCTACGTACACCCGAAGTTCCTAGCTAAAGCTTAGAGCAAGTTTAGTCGTAGAGCCAATCGTGGGTTATACTCCCTCCGTTAACAAAGGATGTCTCAACCAACTCCAAATTTAGATGTATCTAGACATAATTTAGTGTGTAGATACATCCAAATTTAAATTTAGTTGAGACATCCTTTTATGAACGGAGAGAGTATAAAACTGACATGTTATCAATGGTCATCCCTATAACCAGCTCATAGATTGGCCATTAAGTTATTTTATTTTCACTTTCTCCCATTCTCTTTTATTTAATACTAGTTGGCATGTACGTGCAACGCACGTTTTCATAATTAAAGGGGCAATTTACAAGTAGGAAAATACCATACATATCAGGGTTTATGTGCATTACTTTTTTTATTCTTTTGCGTCGATTATAGATTTTATATTGCAAAAAGATCCATGCTTTTGTAAGCATCATGGAGCACACAAACCTCAAACATGAGCCAACAGAACTGGTGCACAGAGATAAATAAGTGCTCATTAGGCGGCTTGTCGGCACAAATTATGAAATATTCTCAATCCCGTATCGTTCAGCATGACCTTGCTGTCGCGGAATATGCTTTGAGCCAGCGGGATTCATGTGGCCTGTGTGGCACTCCCCGAATCTGTACACCCGCGGGAAAGGAAGGAGGAGCTTCAGAGTCCAGCGGCGTCATGGCGGCGGCGGTGCCACAGACGGTGCCATGGCGGCGGTGGTGGCGCCACTGACGTTTCTCGAGATGAATCTGAAGTTGTTGGCCGCCATGTCAGCCCGCCGCTCGAAGCCCGTGAGTCGCATCAGCTATTGGACAACCGGTAACCGGTGAACGCCACGTCATATACTTGTTGGCATGCTCTTTCTTTTGCTGGGAAACGACCAACACATGGGTGGAGGCATGAAACTTCCCAACGACGAAGGTAAGTGGGACGTTGATGTAGACTGTCATTTACATAACTCAATCTTCCTGTGTTTTGCTATGGATCTCTCTTTATCTCATGCCTCGGGCATATAATTACAGTCTCCACTGCCTCATAGCAAATATAAAGAGCGGGACCATGGCGGCTAGATGTCGGTGACCACGTTGAAAGAGCGGGACATCGACATGTTCACTTGACCGGCGATGCATTAGGTAAACAAAATTGATCAGGAACACGACAAGCCCGACCGCCTGGTTAAGAGTTCAGACCGAGGAACTCCGGAATGTGGATGGCGAGCCAGGACGATCAGCACACCCGGCAACACGGCGCGTGCGCCAAGGTGAGCCGCAACGGGATGCCCGGGGCGGCGTGGCACAAGATATGGAGGAAGGGGCCAGGCAGAGAAGCGCTGCTGCCGTCGTCGTGCGTGGCTGACACGAACAACGCCGGGTGGTCCGATACTCATCGGTACGCCAGGGTGAGCCGCGACGTGATGCCCCTGGCGGCATGGCGCGGGAGCTGGAGGCAGGGGCGGGCAGCGTGGTGCTGGTGCGCCGCCGCCGCGCGTGGCTGACAGCGATCATGCCGATGGCTGCCGCCTTTGAGGGATCACCAAGTGGTAGTTGTATTTTATCAGCATCTTCCACTCGTCCATCTCGCTGCCTCTTGGAACCTGACGGGAGCCCTATGTCGTAGGCGTGACCACGGCCGGGAAGGATCGGAATCGATCATGGTAGTCGTATTTGTTCAGCATCTTCCACTTGCCCATCTCGCCCTACGTCGTATTTGATCATGACCGGGAAGGATGAATCGATCAAGTTGTTGGGAAGGATTTGTGGCAGGTTAAAAACGATGAATAATGAACAGACCAAAACCAATCCGGAGATATGCGCCTGTGCGTGCGTCAGAAATCCAAGCAGAAGAAATAAGCAACAGGAAACCACACGTACACGTACAGGAAATCGATCCTGTCTCAACAGCGCACGCGGACGTGTTCGATCGAGATTTTTTCTTCCCTTTTTCCTGTACGGATCAAACTTAACATCGGGACAATCTGGATCGTTGACTGAAAATCGAACGGACAAGATCTAAAGTGTTTGCTACTCGACATCGGGAAAATCTGGATCGTTGATTGAAAATTGAACGGACAAGATTTAAATTATCCCAACATATTTGCTCTTTTAATAGTAGTATAGATTTTAATCTAGAAACACATGCAGAGACTAGCTCTTGCACGAGATCCTAGTCCTTCTCTTTTGCCTTATCTCTCCTTCACATAGTCAAAAGTGCAACATAAACATATTTATAACTTACTATTGTAATTGCTCTTATCGCCTTATTGGGGACAAATTATAGCAGAAACAACTCATCTCGAATTCCTGGGCGTCAATAATCAGATTAGTGGGATGATAATGAAGAGCAGTCGGTGATGTGTGAGGTGGGCTGAACTTCCCGCGCACCTCTGGCCTTCAAAATCAACCACTCGGCCACCCTCATTGTCCTATCTCGTCCTAGCTTCTCTGCATCATGAACGCTCGGTTGTGATACTTTTCACGACAGTAAATTTGTTTATAGGAGTGGCGCTCTACATGGTAGCACATGGGAGGCATAGTTTATACAGTTCAGATCTCGGCAAACAACGTCCGGTAAAAGACATTACTGTTTCTCCACAAACAATGAATTTGTTTTTTTAATCCAAGAACGAATCGCCACATATTTGTGTAAATCATCAAAAGTAACTCGATGAGTTAAAATAATTAAAAACTTGTGTGGTCAATCGACTACGAGAGATCAAAAGTGATGTAGTGCAACCTAGGACCATCACCATGTCAAGCATTCCAACACTTCACAAGTCACCATGGACATCAAAGACAGTGGCGGACCTAGAATTTTACTAATGGGTATGCCGCACCAAAAATTTGACAACAAAATAGGTAAAGTCCATTAATGGATTCAATAAATATTGGTAAAATTTACATTGTAATATGGTATACAAGCAATATAAAGGTATGTAATAGAAAGATTACGTTGAAAAGTTTTACGTAAATTGCCATATGAAAATAGTTCAAACACCATACTAGTAGTTCAAAATATGCATTAAAAATTGCAATACTAGTTGTTTGACTTCGGACAATCATAAATATATCATATATCATTTTATTGAACTACTTAATCTCAAAAATGATATATATGAATCTATAACTTAAAAAGGTCGGGTACCTTTGGGGCATCCAATATCCTGGTTTTCTGGTCAGTTTTCGAATCGGTAGAAGAAAACGTGTAGAAGAGGTCGTATGAGATCAAGCTAGCTGCAGCAATCGATCAGCTTTCCTTTTTTTTTCCTTTTACTACTGGGGTCGCACGCACGGAACAATCAGGTCTAAGCTAAACAGTTTTGCATGCAATCGATCAATTCAGTTTTTCTCCTACTACTAGTACACGGAACGGCCGGACTGCAGGGTATGCCGCGGCATACCGGGCATACCCTGTAGGTCCGCCACTGATCAAAGGTGAACTCATTCCTCTTCGAGAACTCACCTCCGACCCTTTTGAATGGTATTCTACTTGACCATCGTTCCCTTTACACTTCTAGGTGTGTAACCACGGTTACGAGTCCACGGGAAGATGGCCAAGACGCAAGAGGAATGGAGTCCGATAAGACGGTGCCTTGGAAACGGAGAAGGAAGAAGAAACTGCATCAGGCGGTACTACCGGACTCGCCCGGTACTACCGCCCGGACCAGCCGCCTGACGTGCCCTCTGACGAAGGGGCAGCCCGCACCGGTACTACCGCATCCTCCGCTCCGGTACTACCGCCACATGCCGGCGCGGTACTACCGCGCCCACTACCGCACCTACTACCGGATCTTCCAGGAGCTACGGGCATCGCCAAGTTTTATCCCGGAAGTGACCCGGTACTGGCCCGGTACTACCGCACGCCCGGTACTACCGGACCCCAGCCGGTACTACCGAGGCGGGCGGGCCTGCGCGCCGAAAAGGCCCTGTGCCTTGTAATCTTATCCACCCACCTACCCCTTTAGTCAACACTATAAATAGGACCCCCTTTGCTCAGATCTAGGGAAGACTATGTTTTGAGATTAGGTAGAGCTGTGCTCCTTCACCTCAAGATGGTCTCCTTCCTCCCCTTGTGGAGATGGTTCCTCCCTTGTGGAGAAGATCCCTCTTGTGGATTCAAGACCTCTACTTGTAGTTTGACTACTTGCCAATCTTTCATCCTCGGGTGACTTTATTGGAGCGGTTTGGTTGACCGTTGGAGAAACAAGCATCCAAGATCCCTTCTTGTATCTACTTGCCGATCTCCCACCTCGTGTGGATTCTATTTGGCCGGTTGGACCGACCGGTAAGGGAAACGGTCCTTGTATCGTGTGTGTTCTTGTGTTCTTGGTGTTCTTCTTGGTGTTCTTCGTGTTCTTGCGTGCGTTCGTCCATTCCCGTCGTCAATCCGTGAAGATCGGACAACCCTAGAAGTCCTAACTTCACCATATGGTATCAGAGCATGGTTGCCACGGATTTGACTTGTGTTTCCACCCCCAAATCCCCAAATTTTTCTTTGATTTTGAGTAATTTCGAAAATTCCACCAAAAATAGCCCCAATTTGCTTTTGGATCGATCTGAGATTTGAGTGCGTATTTGCAGGTTTTGATCCATAGATCTATTGCTTAACTAGTTGATCTACCTTCCTTTGCGTTCCCATAGCCTAATTCCATCGATTTCCTCTCCGATTTGGCCATTTTCGAGCCGTTTTTCCGCCAAAATCGCGCATTTTCGCGTCTCGGGCACGAACAGCGACCCGACCCGGTACTACCGGACCACGTGCGGCACTACCGCCCTTACTAAAAACTGGAATTTCTGGAATACGGTTTTGGCCATATCGTTTGCATTTGGACTCCGTTTTTTGTGTTCTTTGTCTCGTTTCGAAGCTACGATCAAGGCCTACATCACCATTGCGGTTGCTCCATCATCTACCAACACCAAAATCCGTGGGCAAGCATGAAGCTTCTACAACAAAGGGTGAAGAACATCGACGAAAGGTATAACATCGCCAACCTTTACCTCTTGCCATTCCTTTGAAAGGCACACTATATCTTTGCGATTACCATGTTCTATTGAGGCTAGCTCTTTATGATTGCTTGGGCTTTGCACATTTACACCGTGTAGTTTCCGAGCAAAAGTACATGCGCTAGTTCATATATCATATATCTTGTGTTGGCATCAAAGAAATGGGTGTGCAAAAGAGAAAAGAAGCAAAAGAGAAAAGAGACAAGAAGCAAAAAGTGCCAAATCAAAAGAGAAAAGAAAAGAAGAAACGCCACTTGCCATATCTCTTGTAGGAAGAGCGCAAGCTCGATGAACATCTAGTAGGTGGTACATTTTGTGTAAATCTTGTAGCCCACCAATAAATTGCAATCGAGCTAATGGCTCTCTTTGTACTTGTGCAACACGAGCTTATAGTCTTCGCTAGGATCATATGGTTCTTTAGCTCACTTCTTGGTTGCATAAGTCCTATTTATCTCTCCGCGCTTGTGTTTCCTTGAACTACATTCCTATCTTTTGAGATTGACTTGTTTTTGCTTTGTGATCATCGTGGTTCTCTACTTGCCTTTACAACACCTTGGTTTCCGGTTGGTTCAATTTGCTTTCCACCTACCATACCTACTTACCAACTTTTAAGCCGTGTGTGTTTTGGAGTTTGCTTTGGATACTTGAACACATGCACTTTACTTTGTGATCGTTTCCTTTGGTTGTCCACGACGTCTAATACTATCTACAAAGGTGAGAGGTTGTGTTCTAGTTCCTTTTCACTCCACATATATACACTTGTCTTGTGAGTTGACATGTCTAGGGAGAGCGAATGCAACTATGGAGCCTATGAGGAGGACTACACGATGAGTTACATGGACTATGATGTCTCAAACTTTGAGGACATGGGGGACTACTACGACTACACCGACAATGACCGCCATGACATGATGGAGCATCACCAAGATTTCCGCTACAACTACTCCGACTACGACTCCGACTATTCGAGCGTCCACGACAAGGAGCGGTACCATGACGTCGAACAACCTTCCTCATATGGTATCGACTCCAAGTACACACGAATCTACCATGACTCCGACTACACAAGCTCCAATGAAAATGAGGCGCAAATCTCCTCATATGCCTTATCACATGGTACCGACTTCGACTACAACAACATGGTGGACCGCCACGACTACAACTCCGATGACATGGTGGAGAATGTCTACGACTACTACTCTTCTAGCATGTGCGACGACATCGACTACACCTTCGACAACATGCAAGAGGAAGACTCCCATCACCACCATGTTCAAGAGCGGCACCACCAAGCGTCATGGCACAACCTACTATGGTTCAAGCTCAAGACGGTGCTCCGACAAGGCCACCATGCATTCATCCTATGGAGCTCCATCTACTTCAAGAAGGTGCCATGAGAAGAACATCGCCAAGAGCGTCAAGCTTCGACATTCTACATCAACTTCAAGACGGCGCCCCAAGAAGTGCATCGATAAGGCCAAGCCAAGTCAAAACCCATCTAGCTCAAGAAGGCGCCACAAGAAAGATGCCACGGTGGACCTCACCACACTCGCCAAGCTTCGGAACATATCACCAAGTTCGAGTGGGAGCTCCAAGACAAGGTCACCAAAGCAACAAGCACGCCGACGTCGACATGAGGAGAAGCATCCAAACGATTTTTGACGTCATCCCTCCTCTCAAGAACGCCAACAAAGACATGAGGAGAAGTCAAGACGGACGCCACGCCATCAAGCACCTACGCCTACACTCCAAGTTCAAGGTGCAACCTCCACATCCAAGATGGCGGCAAGTGCACATCCTATGGTGTCTCCTTCTAGTGTTGATTCTATTGTTGACGAGTTCATGGCCGACATCGACAAGTTCTTCGAGCAACGGTCAAGCTCACGTCGACGCCGCAAGAAGCATGGCAACACTTGTGCGGACACAACCAAGACGGCGCCCTTCTCAAGCACTTCTCTTGATATGACTTCTACACCAAGTGCCATCACCACATTGGCCCCCATACGGCAAGAAGAAGACCTTATATGTGACAATTGCCAAGGCCAAGACCATGATCCACGAGAATGTCCCAATCTCTTGTGCCCACTATGCAATAGAAGAGGTCACATGATGTGGGATTGCCAAGTTGGTGACCAAGATGGTGAGAAGACGGTCCAGCATGGGATTTTCCCTTCGACCAAGGAGGCGAGCATGGAGAATGCTATCACCTTTGACCATGGGTCAAGTGATGATGATGCCGAGCATGGGCTGTTCCCTTCGGCAATGGAATCGAGTGATGATGCCCTCACGATGGCATTAGCCTTTGGAGGCGAGTTGGTTGAGAAGGTTGAGCATGGGAATTTCCCTTCATACCCTCTTGTGTTTGACTTATGAGATAGTACCAATCCCATGTGAGCATGAGAGCCACTTAGCCCACTTGAGTGTGAGTGAGAGTGAGTTGAGTGACTCCACCATATGTGAGTTTGAGTGCTTTCACTTTGAGGGAATGAGTGATACACCACATGAGTTGAGAGAGGTAGTTGATAGGTCTTGTGAGGCCATTTCGATTTCTAACAACTTAACCTCTACCTCTAGTGTGTTTTCTCATTGTGTGCTAGGTTCCATGGATGATGAGACGCCACTCCTCGACACAATGATGACTCAAATGGAGAAGATGTACATGGATGATGATGATGCCACCCCATGTCTACTTCACGATGGAAAAGTCGGCTCCACGGAAGCCCCTACTACTTCAACACCTACTTCTCATGAGCGGGACTACAAAGGTATGGGTGTTGATGTGACCATGATCCCACTAGTGGACATGATGAATGATGATTGCTTGCATGCTATGGATGATTCTATTGATGTCACATATGATTCGTTCTTATTCCCTTGTGATACTTTGTTTGAAACCAATGTTGATCATGTGGAATTACCTTTTTGTGATGATTTCACCATGAGCATGCCTTGTTATGAATGTTTCTATTTTTCTCCCATGGTGGCTTGCAACATGTTGAACAATTTCGCTTTCACATGTGTTGCTTGCACTAATGTTGAAATGCTTGATAATGAGATTGCCCCCATAGCTTTCTCACATTTTGGAGATGTTTCATTTTCTCTTATGGAGCTTGTTCCATCCTTCACTTTGCATAGTGACCATCCACATATGTCATATTTTCCAATTGATTTTTGTGTGGTTGGTGATGTGCAAATGAAGAGACACTTCATGATGGATGATGTGTTCATATACCGTGCACATAATTTCTTCATATGGTGTCTTGTGTGTGCCGGTAACCGCATGATAATATCAACCTCAATTGAGCATGAGTTGACAATACGAGCTCTTGAGAGCATACATGTGAGTTATGGATCGAATCCAACTCTAAAATGTTTCTCATGTTTTGCATCAAACAAGTTTAACAATTTCTCTTGCTTATGGTTTGTTTGCAATCATGATGGTGTTTTTGGTCTCCCCTATGACAAGCATGTTTCCTTCATCTTTCACATGGATGATTTATGTGTTGCCACAAATATGATGAACACTTGTTCTTTCCAATGGATTGTTTGCAACCATAATGACATTTTGTGCATGTCTTGTCATGAGTATAATGGTTTCTACCAATTTGGTGTTGCAACAAATATGTTGAAAACTTGCTCTTTCATGTGCTTTGTTTGCACCCATGATGATATTTTGGACATTCTACATTGTGTGTTTTTGCCAAATTCTCCTCTTATTGCATCAAGGATGTTGACCAATTTCTCTTTCCAATGCCTCGTGTACAATGTTGATCATATGGTTCAAAATTTTCATGGAGTTTTTGTGTTCCCACATTTTGAGGATGTTCCAAGAAATTGCTTGCACATTGACCTTGCATATGCTTTGAATTTCACATATTTGTGTTGTGCTAATGGTGTAATGAAAATGAATGGACATGTCATTGATGACATGCTCCTCTATCTTGCACACACATGGTTTGCTTGGTCTTTGATGTGTAGGTCGTACCTTTGGATGAGCCTCCATGAGTTGTTTCAACCACGCATTCCTATGACGGAAGATCTTGCAAGAAGAGCACATCGGCATCTTGCTAAGGTGACTTCTTTCTACATAAGCACTCATGCGATGACCTTCAAGAATTGGCTACTCTTTGAGTGTTGTTTCGTCTTCCTTGTGAGTCTTGTAGGTTACTTGAAAGGCGAAGGGACATTGAAGAAGTGCCACTTCATTCCCATCGAGCATGACTACATGGTGAACCCCACGAAAAGGTCTACACATCTACCTCCTTGCCATGGTGATGACGAGCAAGAGTCGAAGACGACTCTTTTTGAAGGGGGGAGAGATGATGTAGTGCAACCTAGGACCATCACCATGTCAAGCATTCCAACACTTCACAAGTCACCATGGACATCAAAGGTGAACTCATTCCTCTTCGAGAACTCACCTCCGACCCTTTTGAATGGTATTCTACTTGACCATCGTTCTCTTTACACTTCTAGGTGTGTAACCACGGTTACGAGTCCACGGGAAGATGGCCAAGACGCAAGAGGAATGGAGTCCGACAAGACGGTGGCTTGGAAACGGAGAAGGAAGAAGAAACTGCATCAGGCGGTACTACCGGACTCGCCCCGGTACTACCGCCCGGACCAGCCGCCTGACGTGCCCTCTGACGAAGGGGCAGCCCGCACCGGTACTACAGTGTCCTCCGCTCCGGTACTACCGCCACATGCCAGCGCGGTACTACCGCGCCCACTACCGCACCTACTACCGGATCTCCCAGGAGCTACGGGCATCGCCAAGTTTTATCCCGGAAGTGACCCGGTACTGGCCCGGTACTACCGCACGCCCGGTACTACCGGACCACAGCCGGTACTACCGAGGCGGGCGGGCCTTGATACGTCTCAAACGTATCTATAATTTCTGATGTTCCATGTTGATATTATACCATTTGTTACATGTTTTATATACACTTCATAGCATTTTTATGCATTTTCTGGGACTAACCTATTAACAAGATGACACAGTGCCAGTTTCTGTTTTTTGCTGTTTTTGTATTCCAGAAAAGCTAGTCTGAAAATATTCTCGGAATTGGACGAAACTTGGACGGAACCTCCTATTTTTCCAACACGAACACGGAATCCAGAGGAGAGACGGAGGGGAGCCACGTGGCAGCCACACCATGGGGCCGCGCGGGCCCCCCTGCCGCGCCGTGGGGTGGTGTGGGGCCCACGTGGGTCGCCAGCCGCCGCCCTTTCGCCTATTTATTCCTCCCGATGCGAAAACCCTAAATATCCGAGCCATTATCCACGAAAAGTTCCAGAGACGCCGCCGCCGTCAACCCTAGCTCGGGAGGGTTCAGAAGCTCTTCCTGGCACCCTGCCGGAGAGGGGAATCATCATCGGAGGGCTCTACATCACCATGCCTGCCTCCGGAGTGATGCGTGAGTAGTTCATCCTTGGACTACGGGTCCATGGCAGTAGCTAGATAGTTGTCTCTCCACTTTATGCTATCATGTTTAGATCTTGTGAGCTGCCTATCATGATCAAGATCATCTTATTGTAATGCTACATGTTGTGTTTGCTGGGATCCGATGAATATTGAATACTATGTCAAGTTGATTATCAATCTATATTATATGTTATTTATGATCTTGCATGTTTTCCGTTACTAGTAGATGCTTTGGCCAAGTAGATGCTTGTAACTCCAAGAGTGAGTATTTATGCTAGATAGTGGGTTCATGCCTCCGGTAATCTGGGAGAGTGACAATAACTTCTAAGATTGTGGATGTGTTGTTGCCACTAGGGATAAAATAACCGATGCTTAGCTTAAGGGTGCGCCGTTAGGTCTAATGCATTTGTTTACATTACGCACATTACTTAATGCAATTATCCGTTGCTTGCAACTTAATACCAACGGGGAACTCGGATGGCAACCTGGCGTTGGATTATTAGTCATAGACGCTGTTGGATAACGGTCTATGTATTTTGTCGTAATGCCCACATGAATATCATAGTAATCATCATGTCATATATATGCATTGTCATGCGCTCAATATTTTGTCAATTACCCAGCTGTAATTTGTTCACCCAGCATGTTAGTTATCTTTTATGGAGAGACACCACTAGTGAACTGTGGACCCCGGTCCATTCTTTTACACTGATAATACAACCAACTGCAAACATTGTTCCTTTTCATTTTCTGCAATTTACTACTGTTTTCCACACCATACGTTTAATCCTTTGTTTTCAGAAAACCGGTGAGATTGACAACCTCACTGTTTCGTTGGGGCAAAGTAGTTTGATTGTGTTGAGTACAGATTTCACGTTGGTGATCGAGAAACGGCGCCACCAACAACCTTCAGATGTGATTTCTTGCTCCTACTGGTTCGATTAAACCTTGGTTTCATACTGAGGGAAAACTGCTGCTACACTGCATCATACCTTCCTCTTGGGGTCTCCCAACGAACGTGTGATCCACGCAATCATGCCTGCGCGCCGAAAAGGCCCCTGTGCCTTGTAATCTTATCCACACACCTACCCCTTTAGTCAACACTATAAATAGGACCCCCTTTGCTCAGATCTAGGGAAGACTATGTTTTGAGATTAGGTAGAGCTGTGCTCCTTCACCTCAAGATGGTCTCCTTCCTCCCCTTGTGGAGAAGATCCCTCTTGTGGATTCAAGACCTCTACTTGTAATTTGACTACTTGCCAATCTTTCATCCTCGGGTGACTTTATTGGAGCGGTTTGGTTGACCGTTGGAGAAACAACCATCCAAGATCCCTTCTTGTATCTACTTGCCGATCTCCCACCCTCGTGTGGATTCTATTGGGCCGGTTGGACCGACCGGTAAGGGAAACGGTCCTTGTATCGTGTGTGTTCTTGTGTTCTTGGTGTTCTTCTTCGTGTTCTTGCGTGCGTTCGTCCATTCCCGCCGTCAATCCGTGAAGATCGGGCAACCCTAGAAGTCCTAACTTCACCAAAAAGCATTGCTCGTATAATGAAGGTTGTTGACGCGTAGTAAGAGACAACATCCCTTACTGGATTCACCACAACCTTTGTTTATCTCAATGATTTTATCATCAAAATATATATGATATTACTTATTGCATGAAAGGTGTTCGCAATCATATCGAACGGTTTTTTGGATTAAACAAATTACAATCTGGTTAATAATTTGAGCAATTCCCTCATGAATACATGCCTACCATTGTTTAATATCCAAGATGTTGGATATAATTACACTAGTACAGAAACTCAAATTAGAGCCAGCCCTAGAGAGTCACCTCAGCCGGTTAAAACGTCCTTCTGTACGCGGGGGTCTCTAATGTAATCTCCTTTAGAGATGGTTCCCTGGGACCGGCTGTAATGAGATCGGCCCTCAGACGGCCGAGAGAATTAACCGTCTCTAATATAGAGACGGCCAATAGAAACACCCGTCGGTGATCTTGACTAATCAGAGACGTACATAATGGCTGGCCGTCGCATGGTACCCATGGGGTCCGACATTGCCCTCCGGTCGTAATATATGTTGCCTCCGGGTATAATTCCGAGGGTGGTGGGGGTCCAACTTTGTGAAACAAAACAGAATAATTAAGATATCATCCCCACCAGGGAATCAGTCCCCTGTTCCATTCACAGAAGCAATTCACATATACCATATCTCCAACCGCAATTTGTGCCAATTACCGAAGTAGCTAGCCGCTAATGAGATAAGTGTTCGCCATACCCCTATCTTAACAAGACAGAATTAGTTCTATATCAGCTGGAACTCAATCATGACATCCAAGATGAGGTCATTGATCTTTCTAAGAATGATGAGAACAGGTTGATCAATCAAAAAATTCTTGCCTTCCATGAAGTTCTCCCACCCCAGCTTGTCGAGGTCAATGCGGTCGTCGTTTCTCTTGTTGTACGTGATGCTAACGGCTGCCCCTGCTGCTCCAAGTCGTAGTCCAGCATTGCCCTCGGCCGGTATGCCAGCCTCTTCTGCTATCACCTTAGGTAGTTTCTGTGCATGAAAGATAACATAACTATGTCATTTTTCGATAAAGACATAGCTATATACGGCCGGCAGAGGCGGTTCATGATTCCTGAATATCAACATAGGAAATTAAGGAGGCATGAAAGAGGCGGTCTTGTGGGTACATACCATATCATGTTTGTTCAAATTAGTGCTCGTGAAGCGAGTCACAAATATAACTCCAACATAGTCTCGTACGGGAAGAAGTTCAACAAGGCGGTTCTTCTCATGCCCGTTGAGACAAACTCTTTAGGCAACTCTGATTTTGTCTTTATCGTTAAAGATATCTTCAGAACTGTCCGAATTTTCATCGTTACTTTCAGATATCTTTTCAGTGTCCTCTTCGTCGTTGCCCCTATCTATAATGACAAGGTATATACTGGGATGAGGTTTGAAGGTAAACACTAGCATGTCTCCCTCGATGATGTTGTTCTTGCTGATGAAGTGTTCCCATTGTTGGTCGTGCAAGCGGGTTTTGCTCTGACCTTTTGCTACATGAATGTTGTATGTGCTCCCAAGGGCACGAAACAACACACGCTCGCGCACTAACTCATTGTCCGCTAGCCGAGCTGTGCATGGTACAATCTGTGTTCAACAAAAAACAGAAACAAACACACAAATCATATGTTAAATTCAAAACAGAAAACACAAATTTTATGTGTATTCGGAAGACTTGTTTTCTTACCACACACTTGCGGTGACACTCTTGCACACGAATACTGAATGAAGACTTGTTCCTGCGTGTGCAGTTATTATTCTTGCAGACATGGCATGGCAAATCCTTCTCATTAAGTTAAAAAGAAGCATAAGTTACAAAATGTGTATATATAGAATTTAGTAGCATGAGTAGTCATTTCTGGATGAAGGTGTAGGACCAAATCTTACATTACGGACCTGGTGGAGAGGGCAACGGCGGAGGTCGGCCATGCTAGGGTAGTCATTGATTAACTAGTTATAGATGCATCAATCATAAGTTCGAAAGATCAATTCCTGAAAGATATAATGAGAACTAAATACAACTCTAGAATTAAGTAGCTACAAAGTAGAAACTAGGGATTTCATCAATCATAAGTAGAAACTGTGCCTAATCTCTGGATGAAGGAGGAGGACCAAATCTTACCTGAAGTCCCTGGTGGAGAGCGCAACGGGGAGGGGCCGCCATGCTAGGGATTTGCAGCAGCGGCGAGAAAACGGACCTGCAGCGGCGCCGAATCTAGGGATTTGTAGCGGGTGCGACTCTACGGATTTGTAGCGGCGGCCAATCTACGGATTGCAGGTCAGATTTGCAGCGGCGCCGAATCTAAGGATTTGCAGGGGCGGCGATGGAGTGGATGAGGGTGGCGAAACTACATAACTGCAGCGGCGGCGAGGATACGGATTTTCGACGGCGGCGAGGCTACGGATTTGCAGCGGCGGGGAGATGGAGGGAGGCGGCGAGAGGCTAGGGATTTGCAGGGGCACCGAATGGGAAAAAGTGGGGCGGCGAATTGGGGTGGGGGGGGAGGGTGATACGTCTCAAACGTATCTATAATTTTTGATGTTCCATGTTGATATTATACCAATTGTTACATATTTTACGTACACTTCATATCATTTTTATACATTTTCTGGAACTAACCTATTAACAAGATGCCACAGTACCAGTTCCTGTTTTCTGCTGTTTTTGTATTTCAGAAAAGCTGTTAAGGAAATATTCTCGGAATTGGAGGAAAATTAACGGAGGTCCCTATTTCACCGACACGTCCACGGAGTCCAAAGGAGAGACGGAGACGAGCTAGGGAGCCGCCACACCATGCCTGGGCGCGGCCCCCTGCCTGCCGCGCCGAGGGGTGGTGTGGGCCCCTCGGGTGGCCTCTACGCCGCCCTTTCGCCTATTTATTCCTCCTGTCTGGAAAACCCTAAATACCCGAGTCATATTCCACGAAAAGTTCCAGAGGCACCGCCGTCGTCAACCCTAGCTCGGGAGGGTTCTGAACCTCTTCCCGGCACCCTGCCGGAGAGGGGAATCATCACCGGAGGGCTCTACATCGCCATGCCTGCCTCCAGAGTGATGCGTGAGTAGTTCATCCTTGGACTACGGGTCCATAGCAGTAGCTAGATGGTTGTCTCTCCACTTTATGCTATCATGTTTAGATCTTGTGAGCTGCCTAACATGATCAAGATCATCTTATTGTAATGCTACATGTTGTGTTTGCTGGGATCCGATGAATATTGAATACTATGATCAAGTTGATTATTAATCTATGTTACATGTTATTTATGATCTTGCATGCTCTCCGTTACTAGTAGATACTTTGGCCAAGTAGATGCTTGTAACTTCAAGAGGGGGTATTTATGCTAGATAGTGGGTTCATGCCTCCAGTAATCTGGGCGAGTGACAGCAACGTCTAAGGTTGTGGATGTGCTGTTGCCACTAGGGATAACATAACAATGCTATGTTTACGGTCATATGTATTTGTTTACATTACGCACATTACTTAATGCGATTATCCGTTGCTTGCAACTTAATACCAACGGGGGACACGGATGTTAACCTGACGGTGGATTATTAGTCATAGATGCGGTTGGATAATGGTCTATGTATCTTGTCGTAATGTCCAATTAAATATCATGGTGGTCATCTTGTCATTTATATGCATTGTCATGCGCTGACTATTTTATCAATTGGCCAGCTGTAATTTGTTTACCCAACATGTTATTTATCTTTATGGAGAGACACCACTGGTGAACTGTGGACCCCGGTCCATTCTTTTACACTGATAAAACCACCAACTGCAAACAATTGTTCTCTTTTACTTCCTGCAATTAAATATTATTTTCCACACCATACGTTTAATCCTTTGTTACAGCAAGCCGGGAAGATTGACAACCTTCCTGTTTCGTTGGGGCAAAGTAGTTTGATTGTGTTGTGTGCAGGTTCCACGTTGGTGATCGAGCAACGGCGCCACCAACAACCTTATGAAGTGCTCCTATTCCTCCTGGATCTGACAACCTTGGTTTCTTACAGAGGGAAAACTTGCTGCTGCACTGCTTCATACCTTCCTCTTGGTGTCTCCCAACGAACGTGTGTTTCACGTCATCAGGGGGACACTCAGTACTCAATATTTGGACCCAAAATTTTGACTTTGCCGCCAAACACTCAGTACTCGGGATGTCCGAGTATATTCACGCACTCCGGACAGAATTTTGTATAGAAGTAATTCAAAAAAATCAAACATATTGGAAAAAAATAGATAAACGTGTGTACCTGTTTGTTACGGGTAAATAAAACTCCTGGAAAAAATAAGTGCGTATATTGAAGAGAGTATATCGTGCAGTAGAAACTTGGGTGATTAACTGAAAAGGGTATGGTTGTTCTTGCGAGGTTGTACTCGTCACGATGGAACTTCAGTGCAATTAAAAGAATTTCTTAAATTGAAGAGAATAAATTGTGTAGTACACATATTTGTGATGAGTTTCATTATATAAATGAATATAAACATTTTGAACAACTTTTATTAAAGGAATATCGTTTTAGTAGAAACTCGGAGGTTACCCGGACCGTCCGGAAAATTAAATGTCTCCAACTGTTAATGCAGTAAATGAAATATGAACAATTGAAAACAACATATTTTTGATACGTATATATATGAAAATATGCGGAGGGTACCCGGAGCCTCCGGGTTACTGCATTTTTTATGTCAGACACAGTACATGTGTTCCCAGAGCGGCAGACACACGTAGCAGTTGCGTACCGTGACACGGTTCATGCGCCCATCCGTTGATCGGTAATTACCACTCGTGTTGTAAATGCAGGAGGCAAAGAGGCGGCGTGGCATTGCTCGGCCGGCGGCGAGGCATGCAGCGGTTCCTTCTTTCCCACTACTCTTCTCAACTTCCACGCCCCATTGCGGTTTCCACCGCATTGTTCTAACTCTTCATCCCCTCCCTCTCCTCTATCTCTTCGCACTGTTCATCGTCCCCTTCCTCTCGATCAGCGCCATGGCTACCTTCACGCACACGCGCACGTTCCCTGTCCACGATGAGCAGAACATAGACGTGGTGTACACCAATGACATCGCGGAGGTCGCGAGGAACCTCGACATCTTCGAGAGTATGCTTGAAGGCAGAGAGGACAGGTTCATGGGGCTGGACCTTGAGTACACGACGACTGGTCCGAACGGAGAATTCACACAAGGGGTCACCGTCGTTCAACTCGCCTTGGATATGTAAAAAACCCCGATCTTGTAATCTGTTCGACCAACCTCCTCTGTTTTCCTTTTTTATAGGGCTGTAAAAAACGCGATGTAGTAGCTATTGTGATTCGTATGTAAAAACCCTGATCTAGTAGATTAGATTAATTAGATTTAGGTATTATTTTGGGATACCGTAGATAATTATTTGTTTGATCAAGATCCTATGTTTCCTCTGTTTTTCTTTAATTTTGAGGACATGCATTATATTTTTATACCACTGTTTTGGATTAGACTAGATTAATTTGGTTTGATCGATCAGATCGAGTAGAAAAGAGGAGTATGTTATAGATTCCAGTAGATTAACTAGATTTAAATATTATACAGTAGATAATTATTTTGTTTATATTTTTAAAGTTGAATTTGTAGTTCTCGTTCGATCTTTGTTTCATAAATAGCTTATGAAGATTGTTGTTAATTACTTACTATTTAATTTCTTCCTATATATGAAACTGCAGTTGTGGCCTGGTGGATGAATGCCCTCATGCGTTGTCTGAATTCCTTCGTTTGAAGGGAATTTCATTCGCTTCAGTCGACATAAGGGGTGACTTTCAGGTCATGCACACAACCTGGCCAGGCTTCTTTATCCCAATTGATTTCCACGTGGATATTCAGAGGCATTTCCGGCTGAACGGAGCCGAGAGGAGAGGCAATGGCATGGCCGCCCTGGCAAACGCACTAATCTCCAATTTCTACTTGCGCATGAAGGCCGACTTCCAGGAGACACGACACTACTTCTGGGAGGAGTCCCCACTTGATGAAGTGAACCTGAAATATGCAGATGTGGATGGCTATGTCTCCTACGAGCTGTACCGTAAGATCAAGATCATCGAGAGGGGCCGAGCGCACCTCGTCCCAATTGCACCACCGCCACCAGCACCACAGCCCCCTAGAGCAACGTACTGTCCCGGTTGCTTAGAAAAGGAAAGCTCGAGCATCGCCAAGCTCTCTAGGTGGGACACTGGAACTACGACGACGACGCTGGTGGCTCGGGCTGCACGAAGGACGACGACGGCGCTGGTGCAGGTGGCTCGGGTGGTGCTGCAGGCGCTGGTGGCTCGGGTGGTGAAGACGGCGCTGCTGGCTCGGGTGCGCCGAGGAGGAGCACTGGCTGGCTCTTCATCGAGCCCGAGATTGACAATAGTTGGTGATCTAGAGCTTCATCGCACGGCGCGCCTCTCCCTGCACAGCCCAAGATCATGATCCAGCTCCCGGCCGGCCGGTTAATTTACTAGTAATTCAGAAGGATTAGCTAGCTATAGCTTGATTTGCTTCGAACAATATGCTCTATGTTTGTATGTGTGTGCCTGTGAATTTGTGTTAGGTTTAATTGCTACTCTCTATCTGCACGTATTTTACTTTTGCATATTTAAGTTAGTGCCGGTTAATTTTATTGGCCGTCTCAAAAGTTTTATAATGAGCGACGCGTAGTTTTCATGGCCGTCTGCAATACTTCTGCGCCGGGTACTTTTCCTGGCCAACTCGGATGTGTGTGATTAGAGACGGGCGTAAATAATAACCGTCGCAGCTTAAATTAGAGACGGACACAAAATAACGGCCGTTTGAGATGGCTCTTCCCAGACGGAAGTTTTTATTTTCACTCCGACCGGCTCTGATTTCCGTCTAGCTTAGTCAAGTTTGTACTAGTGTTATCTGATAACGAAAATGCCATATTCACTGGAAGAGCCTTCTTAGGGAAGTCTTCAAAATAGACTCTTAATGGATTGTTTTGTTCATCCTGGGATAATTACTTTATACACATCGTCTTATTATTAAAATGGCTTGACATAATGACTGACCATATTCAAAATCATGTGGTTAAGATTCAACATAATCACCTACTGTTATCTATCAAGATAATACCACATGTATTCCTCAATTGCATAAGGGTTATATAGAGACTAATATTGCAAAGAAAAATTCTTGTAAGTTAATATTTCGCAAGCTAAGGAGATAAACATTGTGCAAACATATCTTAATATGAAAATATATGAGGTTTATTCACAATTTCTTTAACAACTTCTATTCCATAGCCATGCTCATAAAATTGGTATGAGACAAATGTAAGATTTACAAATATATATAGACTAATATTGCAAAGAAAATTTCTTGTAAGTTAATATTTCCCAAGCTAAGGAGATAAACATTGTGCAAACATATCTTAATATGAAAATATATGAGGTTTATTCACAATTTCTTTAACAACTTCTATTCTATAGCCATGCTCATAAAATTGGTATGAGACAAATGTAATATTTACAAATTTCAGGAGGGAGTAAGCTCCCAAATTACAACGCCATATCATATATAGTTTATTGTTTTCCCCTTAATGAGTTTTACCCAATGGATTCTCACAAAAAATGAGGTAATATAATGCAAAGTGTTTAGATATATGCTACTTCGCTTTCTCCTGCTTTTCCACGGTCGTGTTTAAAGGAGTTTTTAGTAGCACATCATGTTGCCCACTTTTACCTTTATGAGTTAACTCTCATATAAGGTGCTAAATGAGGCAATATCTTCTCATTATCATATGTGATACTTTCTATTTTTCTACCGGATTCGAACGGAAATATGCAAGGCATATTTATTGATCTCTATGCTTACTAATAAAAAAACGATCAAGCTTTTGCTAACATGAGTCATTCAGTAGATAATTATAATTATATGCCGTATCATTTTCTCTTCTCCCACATGTTATAAAGAATTTTAACAACATATCAAAATATCAAATACAACTCTCTCATATTTTTCCCACGGTATTTTGGCAGAGAGATTCTAAATATGATGAATGTCAAAACGATAGAATCAGCAAAGGACAATGTTTTTACCGGGGCATCCTCATGGATACGTAAGAACACTCTCAAGACTATGCGGGAAGCTTCTAGAAGATTATACAAGACATTTTAAAAAATTGTGTTGTGCTAGAAGAAATGTTAGGAACAATAATTTAGAACTATGCTAACAGTGAGTAATTAGGATTTGTCAACCGCTTTAAGCGAAGCGACGCCTCATGCCGTACGCAAACCTTGCAAACCGTTTTTGATGGGGCGTCTGTTTCTCAATCATCAACAAAATCAAGAATTCATTGTCTTAGTTCTTTTACCTCCAACAAATATAAATAATTGCATGATAGAATAGAGATGTGGTAGAAAGTTAATGATAGCACATACCAATAAAAAAGCTAAAAAAAGGTGATGATGTGGCCTTACAATAGGATATGGAAAATCAGTAGTGTCTTAACATCTACTCCGTTAAAGCATATGCGAAGCAATGGTTTATTTGGACCATACACTTGAGATATTGTGCGGAATATCGAGGTGCCGATGCGCTGAATGTGATGCATTCAGAAGACCCAGCAAATTCAGCGGAAACTTGTCAATGCTGAGCTGCTGATTCATCATTAAACGTAGCGAAAAGTCTTGTAGAAAACACGAACTAACGAAAAGTAGTGCTAACACCAGCCGCTGTCTTGTGAAATAGCAATTCCATGCACGGAATCGCTTTTTCTTCGAATCATCGACAGGACGACAGTGTTGATGGTCGAACGAAAATGGCAGGTCTGCCATTTGGCAGCTCCGGCATCACGGCGGCAGACCGGCAGCACTTGCACGGTCAGCACAAGAAATCACGGCGAAGGCGCTTCCACTCTTTTCCTCTTGTGCTCTCTACTTTTCTCCTTCCCGTCCAGCTACACTCTACAAAACGATGGAGCTGAGCTCAAATATTAACCCCAAATTCGCTGCTAGAACCCAGCTAGCGACAATGCCGATGGCAGCCTTCCCGCTGCTACTAGCGCTCTTCTTCCTCGGTGCAGTCTTGGTCCTTCGTGCCCGGAGAGTCGACAAGAAGGTGGCGGCGCAGCGCACGCCGGGCCTGCAGCCGTACCCGCTGCTCGGCCACCTGCCGCAGTACGTGGCGAATCGGCACCGCATAATGGACTGGATGACCGAGGTGCTCGCGCGCCAGCCCACGTGCACACTCGTGTTCCGCCGCCCCGGTGGTGTGCCGGGCGTCCTCACTGCCAACCCGGCGAACGTGGAGCACATCCTGCGCGCCGGCGGCCACAACTACCCCAAGGGCCCACGCTTCGCGTCCATGCTCCACGACTTGCTCGGCCGCGGCATCTTGAACGCCGACGGCGACGCGTGGCGCGCACAGCGGAAGGCGGCCAGCTACGAGTTCAACACGCGGTCGCTGCGTGTCTTCGTGGCCCAAAGCGTGCACAGCGAGCTCCACGGCAGGCTCCTTCCGCTGCTTCGCCGTGCGGCCAGCTCCGGCCAGCCAATCGACCTCCAGGACACGCTCGAGCGGTACGCCTTCGATAATATCTGCCGCGTCGCCTTCGACCACGACCCACGCCAGCTCCCTGACGAGGTTGGAGACGGCGCTTGCCCAGAGGCCGGGTTTGCCGACGCCTTTCGCGACGCGGCAAATCTCAGCGCGGGCAGGTTCCGGTACACCGTCCCAGGATTCTGGAAGGTGAAAAAGGCGCTTAACCTGGGCTCCGAGAGGCGGCTCCGCGAGTCCATCACCATGGTGCACGGCTACGCCGACCGCATCATCCGGTCCCGACGAGAGGAGATGAGCATGGGCTGCGAGAAGGACCTCCTGTCGCGGTTCATGGCGAGCCAGGGCGACAACACCGATGATACGGTCCTCCGCGACATGGTGATCAGCTTCCTGCTCGCCGGGCCATAGTTGCTAGAATTCTGGGTCGTCCGGGTCGAGGAACGGGGTCGCGGGTCGAGGACCGCCTCTACCGGGAACAGGGTCCGACAAGGGGTATACATCTTTGGTACCCCAATTTGGGTCGAGGGTCGTGATCCACGCCATCTTGGGTCGATGACCCCGGGTCGACAATTTTTTTGGAAGTTTTGGATCTTGATAATAATTTCCTAATATTGCGCGGACGAAAAATGAGACAGAATTACAATTTGATTTGCTGAGAAAAAACTGAATGAATCAAATGATTAAAAGCAAGGGCCCACATGTCATCCACTGTTAGTCTGATTCTTCCTTACGAAGCACTCGTGTCTCTCTTCTCTTCAGTTTTTCGTCATGAAACACATCTCGCTACTCTGTTTCTTCCGCCCAAATCCCCAATCCCTCCAGTTGAAGACTCCAGCGATCCAGCCCATAGTAGCAGGAAACGGCGAATCCACCTCCCCTAGTCCTGTGTTGCCTCTGGCGAATCCACCTTCCCTAGTGACTACCAGGCCATCAGGCGGTGACGGATGAAAGGACGGACTCACGGCGGCCGGCGGCGACGGATCAGTGGTGGGCGCCGTGGGACAAAGATATAAACGGCGAGGGCGCATCGGCGGGATTCCTGGTATGTACTCTCCTCGAAATCGTGGGTGCTCGTTCGGGGTCACTACCAATCGAATAGGATCGCGACCCGGTGCTGACCCTCGTCGACCCACTTTCGACCCCGACCCCGTTTCCGGATCGATCGACCCTGGGTCGAGGAACGAGGCATGGACCCCGTTTCCTGCTACTATGCGCCGGGCGAGAGACGACGTCCTCCGCGCTCACATGGTTCTTCTGGCTGCTTTCCTCGCACCCAGACGTGGAGCGCCACATCCGCGAAGAGGTCGCGGCGGTGCGCGCCCGCCGTGCGCAGGGCGATCTGGACGATGCCGGCTTCGATCTAGACGAGCTGAGGGAGATGCACTACGTCCACGCGGCCATTACGGAGTCGATGCGGCTGTACACGCCGGTGCCAGTGAACACGGTGCACGCGCAGGCCGCCGACGTGCTGCCGGACGGCACAGCGGTGGGAGCGGGGTGGTTTGTGGCGTACAACTCGTACGCGATGGGACGGATGGAGTCCGTGTGGGGCGAGGACGCGCGGGTTTACCGGCCGGAACGGTGGCTGGACCCAACGGAGGGGACGTTCCGGCCGGAGAGCCCGTTTCGGTTCTCGGTGTTCCACGCAGGGCCGAGAATTTGTCTCGGGAAGGAGATGGCGTACATTCAGATGAAGTCCATCGTAGCGTGCGTGATGGAGGAGTTTGAATTGGAGGTGAACGTCGAGTACCGCCCGGGGCAGGTGGCGTCGCTGACGCTGCGGATGGCGGACGGGCTCCCCGTGAGGGTGAAGGCCAGAGGGAATTGATTACCAGGCCGTTAATTTCATATACACAATGAGTAATTTGTCCAACAATAAAAATCAATCCATTGTACTGTAATTACTAATACTGTAGCTTATTGCCATAGGCGTAAAAAAATAAATTTTATAGTATACCTTCTACTTTTGGTAAAACATCATAAATTTCTTGTACATTGTTTTGCCTCATATGTACTGCAGCTGGAATTGATGAACTGGAAGTGGATTCACATTTTTGGTTTTTTGTTGGTATTATAATTATAATCTATGATTTCACCAAAGTTCCAACTCATAGGTTGGCCAATTCTCTGTACCTGTACCAGTTATCCGTGTGGAATCTTATGGCCCCACCCCACCCACCGTGGTTGAACTACCCATTAATTCCACCACTTCTACCACCCTATATATATAGATCGCTTAGTGGAATGTGTAGTGAACCCGCAACACTTATGACCCATCTAGAACCCTAATCTGATCTAGCTATCAGATAAACCATGTGTCGTCGGTGCCGATTCGGGTTCAACTCCATTCGGCGCACTTTCGGCCGGATCAAATCTCATTGGCTCCTTTCTCTTAAGTGTGTGACTCTGCTGGTTCACGTTTACTCTCGGATACAACGAGAGTTACTCCCACGTCTTCCCGTCATGGTGCCGAATCCGACTCTTTTGTATGAACACCTGACCTCAAGTCAATAGTCAGTAGCCGTTTGTAAAAAACCGTGCGAACTCACAATAGACGTAAGGTCATAGTGAGGAACCTATCCAGTTTGCCATAAGTCGATTCCTTTTGTGTCACAATATACCTAGTCAAAGTGGCGCGCGATGATCCATAACTTTGTTTCCGGAGGAAGTGTTGCCATCAAAGTCAATGATGACGTTGGTCGATACTTCCAAACGAAAAAAGGACTACGATAAGGCGACCCATTATCACCTATATTATTTAATATAGTTGCTGATATGTTAGCCATAATCGTCGAGCGAGCCAAATTGGATGGGCAAATTGAAGGTGTAGTCTCTCATCTAGTGGATGGCGGATTATCTATTCTTCAATATGCTGATAATACGATTCTTTTTATGGAACATGACATGGAAATGCGAGAAATCTGAAATTAATATTATCAACGTTCGAGCAACTTTCTGGTCTAAAAATTATCTTCCATAAAAGTGAATTGTTTTGTTTTGGCGATGCTCAGGACGACGCAACCCAGTATGCTGAGTTATTCGGCTGTGGGCAAGGCCAGTTTCCAATAAGCTATCTAGGCATTCCGATTCATTTCAAGAGGCTTACGATTGCTCAATGGAAGCATGTCGAGGAAAGACTACAAAAGAGGTTGAGTAGTTGGAAAGGAAAATTACTATCCCTAGGTGGTAGGTTGGTTCTCATAAACTCAGTCCTAAGTAACATGGTACTGTATATGATTTCCTTGTTCCAATTATCTAAGGGAGTCTTGCATCGATTGGATTACTTTCGATCAAGATTCTTTTGGCAAGGGGATAGTGAGAAAAAGAAATATCGACTGGCAAAATGGGATGTAGTATGCCGCCCCAAAGATTATGGTGGTCTGGGGATTCATGACCTCGAGGTCAAGAATAGAGCTCTTCTTGGTAAATGGTTGTTTAAACTTCTTACCGAATATGGGGTTTGGCAAATTCTACTAAGGAGAAAGTATATTGGCTCAAGTGCGATATCACAGGTCTCGTGGAAACCAGGAGACTCGCATTTTTGGGCTGGCCTAATGGCAACGAAGAAATTCTTCTTCCCATATGGCTCTTTTTCCATTAAGGATGGATTAGAGATAAGGTTCTGGGAGCATAGTTGGCTAGGTAACACCACCCTGCTTTATACAACATTGTCCTTGGACGTCACAAAAGCGATACTCTTGCTACGGTGTTAGAGAATTTTCCTCCAAATGTGACGTTCAGAAGAGATCTTGTTGGTCCCAGGCTAGCAGCTTGGCATGAGTTGCTACAGCGGCTAGCTTCCGTCAATTTGACGCAGGGGACCGACGAGTTTCGTTGGAATTTACACAAGTCTGGTGAATTCTCGGTGGACTCTATGTATAAAGCTCTAATCCAACCGGATGTGCCAGTAGATAATAATAAGAAAATCTGGAAGATGAAGATTCCACTCAAAAACAAGGTCTTTGTGTGGTATCTTCGTCGAGGTGTAATTCTTACAAAAGATAACCTTGCAAAACGCAATTGGCATGGGAGTAAAAAGTGTGTCTTCTGTCACAAGGACGAGACTATTAAGCACTTATTCTTCGATTGTAAATTTGCTAGTTCTATATGGTCAATCATCCAGATAGGTTCTACCTTATACCCTCCAAGAAGCATTGCTAATATTTTTGGCAACTGCCTCAATGGTGTGGACCATAGGTTCAAAGAACTTATTAGGGTGGCAGCGCTTGCCGTTATTTGGTCGCTTTGGCTGTGTAGAAATGACAAGGTTTTTAATGATAAAAATTCTTCTCTCATGCAGGTTATCTACAGAGTACAGCTACACTCCGTTCGTGGTCTCCGTTGCAACGTGTGGTGCATCGCGACCTGTTTACGGAGGTTTATACAAGACTGGAGGAGACGGCGAGAGACTTTTTATCCCAACATGGATGGCAGCATAATTTGCGGATTGGACCTCCACCTTCTTAGACGTCTTTACAATTTCTTATCATGATATGTAATTCGCCTTTTTACTTTTTGCACTTCGGAACTTGTTACGGCTGTGTGCATCCTAGTTATGCAGAGGCCGGGTGTAATGCTTAAAACTCTTTTAAGTAATAAAGCTCCCTTTATCGAAAAATAAGCGAGCTTGTCAAATCTTAATAGCTTTGACTCTCTTCGTGATGTAAATTCACTGGTATTATCCGGATAGAGTACCATACTACCATGTATGAACCGGAGGGAGTACCATGTTCTTGGTTAGCCACAAACTTGTATCAAGATTTAGGCTGGATATGAACATATAAACTTAATAAAAAATGATGTATGAAGTCGAATGGCTTAAGAAGTTGTGAGTTGGCATAGATTGCCTCTTCTCCGTTTGCACTCCACCTACCCAACGTCCGTTCCCTGAATGCACGTAACAACACGGATTTTCGTACATAAATCTGCTCTATTGTCTTCGTACGTACGAGAGCACGGCACACCCACCAGTCCATCGATCATTAAGATGGTTGAAGAGCACGCGATTCTGATAACCTACTCTACCACAACAGGGCCGGGCCGACAAAATTCGGGGCTCTGTGCAAAAATCGAAAACGGGCCCTATCTCACACGAAAATTTAAATTAAAATAATTTTAATGTATATGTGATACCCACAAGTATAGGGGATCGTTGAAATCTTCAATGTGTAAGTATTAGTATCGATCCCACGAGGAGTAGAAGGTATAAGTATTTATCCTCTCAAATAAGAGTGTCACTTCTCTTATTATCTATGCACTAGACAAACTAAAATGATTAAATGATGCAAGTGTTTTTGGCGTTTTGGTGTAGAGTTTGCAATAAAGTAAAAAGCTGAAAATAAAATATGATGAGTGAAAGCACTCAAAGAGAGAAAGCCCAATCCTCTATGCAGCAAGAGGACAAGCTTAAGTGTGTGTTTCTTATGCGTGGAAAACGTTCCCAAGGGCTACATGGATTTCATGGCATAGATATTTCTAGAACAACAAGGTAAACATTTTGTCAAGTTTTAATCTTCTTTGGACGGAGCCATAATTAGGTGTAGCCAAATAAATAAACTAAACCCCTTATGATAGTTCTTATGGCCAAGTAAATGACTACGCAAGAGTTATTAAGACATAGAGTCCCACCATAGCCTTAAACTCTAAGGTCCCCGATATAAATCCCCTCCTAATGGTACTTCATGTATTAGACCACAGGTTTACGTGTCCTCCCAGGTCCTACCCATTCCATCACATTAGTGTGATCACCTTCATGCATTACTCAACATATGTGTGCACCCATACGTTGTACAATAAGATAACCATAAAAGATAAAAACTTGACCAAATACTCAATACATGTTAAGTGGAAATCATTGCCAATCCATCCTATGCCCCCAGGAACATGAGAGAACTACTCACAACGCGAAGACATGATATGTTTCAATGGTATAAGTGATACAACACAATCTGAAAATATAATCTCCCCACAAAACAATGACAAGTAGCAATTCACAAACATGTAGAATAGTACTTAGACAATAGCTAGGGTTCGAACAATCTCAAACTATGAGGGGGTGAAGTGGATCACGAAGATGGTGATGGAGATGGTGCTGGTATTGACGGTGGTGTTGATGGAGACTCCGGAGGGGGGATGGAGGAGCCTTCCGGAGGTGATCCGGCGGCGTTTCCCCCCTCCAATCTTCTCCGGCGACAGCCTTCTGACTCTCTGTTTCGTGGTTTTGTGTTTTTCCGCCGCCTCCTGGCGAAACTCCTCGGGGGACTATTTTTATAGTCGGTTTTAGGTCAAGACGAAGCCACGGAGACGAAAACGGACGGCATCAGAGCCACGAGGGGGGAAAGAGGGTGCCTCACGCGGCCAGGGAATCTGGCCGCGTGGGACCACCTAATTTCCAGCTGGTTGGGCTTCTGGTCTTCATTTTCAGCCCATTGCGTTCGTCTCGAAAATTCTGAACCGTGCTCTTTGGCCTTGCCCTTTTTGGAGTCCCGAAGCTCCCGAAAAGTTCGAAACACTAAAAAAGATGTTTTCTGGAAAACAGAGTTAGAACCAAAAGAGGGGGGATTGTTTAGAAAATCCCTGAAATCATTATAAAACATGGATATAACATCATATAAGTTGCAAATATGTAGGAATATCTAGTAATAACATGCAAAGTTCATGTATGCATTTTACATGCATCAATATGACATAATATTTTTTCATAAAAATTGAATATATTGAGAATCATACCTATTTAACTCAAAGTTGTATAACATTTGTTTAAATGATTGTAAGAAACAATTGCAAGTGCAAGGGTAGAAGGATCAACTGACTGATTACCGGATGACACTTGTGATGCTTTTTTTCTAATAAACTTGGCCATAGCACCTTTTTGAAATTTAATCAAATTCTCTTCTTTTTCTTTTTCTCTTACGCTCCCTGGGACCGGACTGATATTTCCACATGATGACTCAAATCTATAGTCCTGAAACACAAAATACAAGAGATGAATAAAATAAAATTGAAGTGTGGATGTGATCAGAATCAAAAGTGTGGATACAAAATATTAACCGGACTATGGCTATACCTGTTTTTGCGAATTGCGATCAGCCGAGGAAGAGCAGAAGAGGAACTGTCGCAAGTCCTTGACTGTCGCGCGGCGTCGCGGCACAGCGGTGGTGTCGCCCGTCGCCAGCCCCTGGATGCGATCGATCGACAGACGGTAGATGGACGATGTGTGTGGAACTATCGATTCAAGTTCGTGGCTCGTGCGTGCGTCGGCGGGGCGTGGGAATCGTGAGCGACCCTGCGAGCTGATCGATCCCGTAATCGATCGTAACCTGGCACACAACCCCACGCGAGGGCCTGCTCTCTTTATTTTCTCGTGCGGAGATGGACCAGCGGGCCAACATCCAAATAAAGCCCAAATCCGGTCTTTAGATGCTATACAAATACGGGAGCCCCTTTATGGCGCTCATTAGCGGCGATTGCGCATCGCGCCGCCTACTACCTTTCTTACGTGGGCCAGCCCAAAACTTCACGCGACACAAAACGTTTGCCTGCTTCGTACTGTTCGTGGTACGTTCAGCTTATTCCGTACAGAAAACGTTTGATTCAATAAAATTGGAAAGATCTGAACCATTTTTTAAAATGAACCATTTTCAAATTTGGTAAAAATTGTAACCATTTTAAAATTCAGAACCTTTTAAAAAAATGAAACATTTGGAAATTTAGGATCATTTTCAAATTTGAAAACCATTTTAAAAACCATTTTCAAATTTGGAACCATTTTCAAAAATTGGAATCATTTTCAATTTTGAAACCATTTTTAAAATGAAACATTTATAAATTTTGGAGCAAAAATTGGAACCATTGTCAATTTTGGAACCATTTTTTAAATTCGGAACCATTTTCGAAATTGGAACCATTTTCAAATTTGGAATCATTTTTAAATTGGAACCATTTGCAAAATGGAACCATTTTTAAATTTGGACCATTTTCAAAAAATGAACAATTTTCAAATTTGGAACCATTTTAAATTCAGAACCATTTTTAAATTTGGAGCCATTTTCAAAATGAAACCATTTCTAAATTTGGAACCATTTTAAATTAGGAACCATTTTTAAATTTGGAACCATTTTAAATTCGGAACCATATTTAAATTCAGAACCCTTTTAAATTTGGAACCATTTTAAAATGGAACCATTTTTAAAATGGAACCATTTTAAAAAATGGAACCATTTTAAAAAATGAACAATTTTAAAATTTGGAACCATTTTAAATTTGGATCCATTTTAAAATTTGGAACCATTTTCAAAATAGAACCATTTTCAAATTTTAAATAGTTCCAATTTTAAAAGAAACGAAAACATAAGAAAAAGGAAAAAAACGGAAACAAAAAACAAAAACAAAAAAAAACAAAAAAGAAAATGAAAAAAAGAAAATAAAGAAAACTGGAAACAATTTTAAATTCGGAACCATTTTCAAATATGGAACCATTTTTTAATACGGAACCATTTTTAAATTTGGAACCATTTTCAGAAATGAACAAATTTAATTTTGGAACCATTTCCAAAATGGAATCATTTTGAAAAACAAACCATTTTCAAATTTGGAACCATTTTTTAATACAGAACCAATTTTAAATTTGGAACCATTTCCAAAATGAACAAAGTTTAAATTTGGCACCATTTCCAAAATGGAACCATTTTTAAAAATGAACAATATTTAAATTTGGAACCCTTTTAAATTCGGAACCATTTTCAAAATGGAAACTTTGCAAAAATGGAAGCAAAACATAAAAATTGGACCGTAAATGAGGGTGAACCAAAATAATGGTGAAAATCAGATGAACCAGAAAATATTGGTGGAAATAGGAAAAAAAATGTCGTGGAACCAAAAACACATTGTTTATTGTTATTGTTCGTTGGGAACCTTGCCATAAAAGATAGGGAATCAAAAATGAAGTTGGAACCGAAAATAATAGTGCACCATTTTAAAAAATGATAAATTTTCAAAATCTAAACCAATTTTAAATTCGGAACCATTTTTAAATTTGGAACCATTTTCTGAAATGAAATTTTTTTAAATTTGGAACCATTTTTAAAATGGACAATATTTAAATTTGGAACCATTTTAGATTCGCAGCCATTTTCAAATTTGGAACCATTCAAAAAATGGACCAAAAATAAAAAATTGGACCGTAAGTGAGGGTGAACCAAAATAATGGTGAACAGTGAGATGAACCAAAAATATTGGTGGAATAAATAGAAAATGTAGTGAACCCATGAATAGCAGCGATCATTTGGGGAATATAGGATAATGGGTGAAAAAAGCTAGTTCCAGCAATATCGCGTGACTGAAAAAAAGAGAGGACTATGCCGCTTGCAGAAGCTCTTTTGTCCAGTGCGTGATCATGACTAACTAGGGTTTGAGTGGGCACAAAGTAAGTGATTGGCGTAGCCGCTGAATCAGTTTGAAATTGCAAAAGTATTTACATGCACAGATTAGTTTCATCTATCTTGGTTGGTCACGATGTGAACCCAAAAGTACTTTCAAACACAGTGAGGTGTCCCTATGAAAAAAAGGAGGAAAAAGGAACTACGTCGATCTCCAGAACTAGTTTCGCAAAAAAATAGTATACTTCTACATTTATATGAACAAGCAGCAATCCGCGCTATATAAAGAAACACATAGCAGGAACTACATCCTCTTCTTCTTCTTTAGAGCATCGAGTTTCGCCTCGTCAACCATATTGTGAGCTGAATGAAAGATTGTGTATGCCATTAGCATTCTGTACTTCAGAATAATGATCTGAACAAATCAACCAAAAAAAAGGTTAGGACTCATATAAGTTGCGTGATGAAATGGGCTGTGTAAAATTGGTGAAAATAAATATAAAAGAAGAACACATTACATTGCTGAAATCTTTCATAGTCTTGTCATTCCAATTTTCCATGAATAACATCACATAGAAACCGTAGTTGTACCTACTGTTAAGAAAAATTGACAATTCAACAAAGCACATTTGTTATAAAAAAGACATCCTTATATATCAGAGAAAAGATACAGAGAAAACTAACATGAAAAACATTTTTGTGTCTCGTGAGAAAACCAACCCATTCGGTTGGTGAGGATAATCTGGTGGGTTATAGTTTTTGAACTTCACAAAGTCCTTGCATTGTATACCCAACTGATTGAATACAGTGCTCAGGTTTGTGGCCTAAAAAAGGAAACTGAGTGTTATTACAAATTAATTAAAAAAACATACATGGTTTGACAAAAAACACAAAGAGACTAAAAACTGCAAAGTTGGTGTAGCTGTAGATGATTGAAGGTTGATTGAGCCTGAAGAATGCAAAAAAGGAAAAATTTGTTAAAGAAAAGCAACAACACATGGGTGGAATGAGCTTCTAAAAGAGATCATTTAGGGGCAAAAGAAAGAAGGTAAAATTATTACATTGTATAACATCTGGTTTAGCGTGGCACTGATGAGGTGGATATTGATAGCAAGAATGAACTCCAGAAAAATTTGGGCCTTTAGTACCTTGACTACCTTGAGCATTTGCAGTTGAAGAATGCATTTGTTCATCAACATGGGGTGATATGGGATCCAGAGCATCACAAACAGGGACTGGATAAATGAAACGGAAAAATTCACATCACTATAAAATTATGAAAAAAGCATAATATTCTTCATAATATAAAAAGGACATCAAAAGAGTTAAAAGAATTACCCTGTGAAAGAGCAGGGTCGAACTTATCCTGCACTGTCAGATGGTATGGTAAGCTAGTGATTGAGATGGCCCAACGTCTGAATAGGATTGAACTGTCTAATAGCTTTATTATAACGAAGGGTGGAAAACCTGGACCTTATGGTTGCTTTGCAACGAACAGCATCGGGCATATTGACCCCTATATCATAGAAAAGAAGAAAGAAGAAGGATAAGTAAAAATCAGAGGACTAAACTCTACAAAAACATCAAATGATTAACGTGCATAACTATTCCTGTAAAACTGAAAAGGCAATATACAAGCTAACTAATAGCTAGCTACTAAACGATATACGCTTGCCTCCTAAAAAATACACTTACAGGGGTTCCCATCAAATCGAAGCATGTAGTAGTAATTACACTAGTGTTGAGAGCACATAACATATAGTAGTAATTACACCATAAAAAAAGTGATCACAACAAACAAAGCATATGGAATCCCCCCAAAAATTCGGGGCAAAATGGTTGAAATACAGGTGAATTAAGGCCAGCACATTCACGGTCTTCCCCCAGTATTAGCGATTGGGGTTCCATCAAATCGAAGCATGTATACACTATTGTTGAGAGCACGTAACACATGAAGCCAACACTAGGGTTGAGAGCATGTATACACTACGGGATGAGACGAAATCTACACACATGACATCAGCCGCCATGAAAATATGCAAGCAGAGGACATGGCAAGGTAGGATCGGGGATCGAGCTACACTGAACCAAGCATAATCAAGCCGGATCGAGCCGGATCGAGCTAGTAGAAGAAGTACCAAGCAGAGGTCGCGGGGTAAAAAAAACACGAACCTGGATCCGCCTTGGACGGCGGTGGGCGCAGTGCGACACCTAGTGAAGCATCAAGGAACCACCGGTCGAAGAAGATCTGGGAGCGCACACGAACCAGGTAATCCACTCCGGGGGAAGAAAAATCTGGGAGCACACGCGAATCACGGAAAGAAGAAAGAAGAGAAGCATACACGACGCAGCTGTGGAAAAAGGAAAAGAAAGCTCCGCCGAAAAAGTGGGCCGGCCCAGAAACACAACGCGGTCGAAGTCCTTCAGACGGCGCTAGCGTTACGTGACGCTAACGGGTGCCATATAGGATTCGCCTACAAATACATAAGCATACTTAAAATTTTGGGCCCCAAAAATTCATAGCCCGTGCCGTCGGCACATCTGGCACCACTATAGACCTGGGCCTGTACCGCAACAATTACACCGGTGCATGATGTGCGACGTGACGTTAGCCGGCGTCTCGTCCCCGTTCGTACGTACTCCAAAGTCCAAAAGATCACGCTTCACCTGTAGCCATCCGCAGCATGACAAGTCGGATCCTCGTCTTCAATTTCCCGCCAAGATCTTCCCGTCTCCGGTGGCCCCCGTCCACCCAAAATCAAATCAAACTTCTTGGACGCTGCCAGCTCACTCCGCCGGCTCACCGCAAAAGCTTCTGTCGTCCACAGAAACTGCCGCGCGTGCGCCCGTACACGTCGCCGCGATTATATACGCCGCTAGTTTTCGACCGTGGTCTCAGCTCTCGTTTCACAAGCACCAACCGGCGACCGTACGTGCAGTGTGAAGCTCTGAGCTGAGCTAGGAGCGAGCTACCAGCCAAGCATGAAGATCCAGTGCGACGCGTGCGAGGGCGCGCCGGCGACGGTGGTGTGCTGCGCGGACGAGGCGGCGCTGTGCGTGCGCTGCGACGTGCAGATCCACGCCGCCAACAAGCTCGCCGGCAAGCACCAGCGCCTGCCGCTCGACGCAGCCGCCGGCGCCAAGCAGCTGCCGCGCTGCGACGTCTGCCAGGACAAGGCGGCCTTCGTCTTCTGCGTCGAGGACAGGGCGCTCTTCTGCGGCGACTGCGACGACTCCATCCACCTCCAGGGCACGCTCTCCGCCAACCACCAGCGCTATCTCGCTACCGGCATCCGCGTCGGCTTCAGCTCCGTCTGCAGCGCCCACGCCGACACCCACCCGCCGGCACCGCCCTCCAGTAACTCCAAGCCACCGGCCGCCGTCGTCCCCAGGGCGGCGCCGGTCCAGGCCGCGGCGCAGGAGGTGCCGTCCTCGCCGTTCTCGAGCTGGGCCGTCGAGGACCTCCTGCAGTTCTCCGACTACGAATCCAGCGACAAGGCAAGTGGCTTTCTTTGTCGCGCTAACCAACTACTCCGTCTTAGTACTGTCGATCCCCTTGAGATCTCCATCTCACGGTCTCCCTGGGTTTTCCGTTTGTTGATGCAGAAGGGGTCTACGTCCCCTCTCGGGTTCAAAGAGATGGAGTGGTTCGCCGACATCGACCTGTTCCACCACGACCAGGCGCCCACCGCCAAGAGGGGCAGAACCACTCCGGAGGTCCCTGAGCTCTTTACCTTGCCGCAGCCGGCGAGCAACGCGGGCTTCTACAACACAACCGGTGCGCGCAAGAGCAAGAGGGCACGGGTGGAGCTGCCTGACGACGACGAGGACTACCTCATCGTTCCCGATCTTGGATGAGCTATCGAGCAAAACAGTTCGTAACTTCGTATGTGTGATGTAGTAGTAGCATATGTCTGCAACGGATATTCTGCCATCTTGCTGTGCCGATTGCTTGCTTACCTGGAACATATAAAACTACTACGCCAGGCATGCGAAGAGTGATGTTGTGTGTTCTGTTCACAGATTATCGTTCTAGCAGAACCTTATCAGTGATGTAATATGAAGATCACTCAGGACTCAGAAACATGTAATTTTGAAGTTATAAGTCTTCCAGGCGTTTACTAAGATTTTTCAGTGAACAACGTAAACAGGTTACAGGTATGCCTGTCATGACATGACTGGAATCATTGGTAAACAGAGGCTCCGAGTCTCCGACTATAGTGGGAAGATCACCCGTTCACAACATGCTTGAACTACAGCCATACCGTACTGTAACCGTGCACTCAAAAAAGCCAGGTATAATGACACTTCGTCCGCAATGCTTCAACAAACAATCAACAAGTACATAAGACGGTACAGCTTAACATCGACTGAGGAACGACATGTCAGTTAAACAAACAAAAGCATATAAGCGTGCAGCATAAGGTTATCAATTATGCTACTTCAGACGAGCTGAGCAGATTCGGGTAACATAATGAAGTCCCGAAAATCCTGGCTGGTCTTCACCAAGATTTATGAGTCAGTCCAGTATTTGATGGTCTGTGACGACGTACCAGTATACCTCAATTCTTTTCGGAGATCCTAGTAAACTACACATACATGCTTTGTTAATTAAACTCAAGCACATTGTACAAATTCCAAATCAAGTGTCACCTTTTCTTCAGCAATGAACTAGCTCTTAGGAATATTTTATCGATCTCATCAAGCTCGGAGACTTTCAGTTCTTTTGCAGGTGAATCTGCCCTATCAGAAAGTGAAGCAATCTTCCGCAGATGCTCCTCAAAATCGTCTGGTTCATTATCATTGTTTTCTGGGGGAAACTTGTCCAGCCTATCTAGATACAGAGGACACTCCTTGCTATCTTCTACTTGCTCCTCTGAATCTGTCTCAAACATGTCAGAGAGATCCTCAGATTCTGAGTATGTGATAGACTCTGAAGCTGAATCATCATCAACCTCAGAACTTACATCCTCCTGCTTCTCAGACCTTTCTATACTTTCTGATAGGAGTTCAGCTACACTTCTCTTGTGAATTGAGCTACAAGGATCTTTTTTCACAGAGATACTTTCTGTACAATCTGAAACAAAAGCAACGTCTTTCGGCGCACTTTGTCCTATAAACCCTCCAGCTAACTTCATCTGGGCGTGAAGATCTTCAAGCTCCTGCTCAAGCCTGGGAATGTACCGCCGAAGAGCTCGGAGGTTATCTCTATGTTTTGATTTATCCAGTGCCTGATTAGAAATGTTAAATTTAGAGACTGCAAGGCATCAACACTAAAAGGTACAAGAGGACAAGTTTTTTAGCCATATTTTTGTTCTTCTCCTTCTGCATATTTTTCTATATTGGAGTCCCAAGTCCCAACTGAAAATAATTTGCTGGCTATGTTTTTGTTGTTTTGTTCTAAACTCAAGTGTTGAAACTGATATCTCATTAAGGCCTCTGCACAAATTAGGAGGATCTTACTGAGCTCGTCTTGCTTGGAAATCTTGGAATCATACTGTTACTAGTATGTGTGTGAGTATTTTCCAACCTCACTTCACAATTCGTACATATGCTACAAGAAATTGATATATTATCTTGGACCATGATAGCAGAGACAAAACATACCTTCTTTCTAGGAAGTGCAATCTTTGGAGACATTATCTCGGGTGGTGGCTGTGCATAATTTTTTCCTCTGTACATAATAATTGTATTTCCTTCTTCAATACTGAGCACAATACCACCACTTAGAATGGCTAACTCTGAGGCAATTTCCTTAACCTCCTCGGGTGTGAATGTCTTCACAATTACCTGCAGGGTTTGATGTTTTTTCCAGTGCAAGTGCATGTTCAAGATCACTCCCTGGTAAATCCCACGCCTTCCAACAGGCACATAGTTTTTACTTTTTTGGCCCATCTTGAGGAAGTAGAAGTGTTCTTCAGGTGTAAGAACCTCTGGATCATGTGTAGGTTCTGATGGCTCATTTGGTTCAATTTTCTTCAAAGCTGCAAGAATTCGTTCTTCCTTCTTTCGAGCCTTTAAGGGAACCCCAAAAAAGAATGCAAAATATAAAAGAATAATCATCCAGTACAACAATACATTTAGGAATGAAAATTTCACAACAGAGTGCATAAAAAAAACACCTAGATTCATTGTAATGTGTGAGCAGTGGCATAATGGGTATGGGTACTTCGTTGCAGTGCATGCAACACACAAAAGACAGTTAAAAATCTAATAAGAGATCGCACCTCTAAGCACTCACAACTATAATGAAGATTCTATGCTTGGACACATGAAGCATGATATCTAGAGCAAGCAAGAATAAAAGTTCAGCTACCTTACATGACAATATGGACTAGCAGTATAACAAAATCATGCTACATCAAGTGATGGTCGAGCAAACTTCATTTGTTTTATGCTTCAACAAAAAAATTGCGAATTAAAAGATAAAAGTTCAAGAATCTAACTCCATAAGAACTTACTAGCTTCAGTTTGTACAAAATCTTCTCCTCGGCAGTCATTCTCTGAAACTCCCTTTTCTTTTTCCATCTCAAGGATTTCAAAAACCTTGTTACGGCCCTCTTTCCTTTAAGTTTTTTCCTCTTCTCTTTTGGTTTGCCAGAATCATCAACAGGTACCACGGCTCCAGGATTTTGTTGACTCATCGCCATATCTTGATTTTGGCTATTAACAGGTTGGCTCGTATGGACACAACGGAATGTTTGAAGATTATAACTTCGTGACCAACTGAAGAACCCGCCATCTCGGTAAAAAACCTTGTGGCAAGTATAACTACAACAGCATCAGAACTCCAACTTAACAAAAATGTAGATTATTGTATTTACCTCATAATAAAACCACCCCCAAGAAGCTGAGCGTGCACACACAAACACACTAAACAACACTATCTATACTTAAAACCACAAATGCAAAAGCATAATATAAGTGAAAGCAGTGAATTGTGCAGAGAGTTGTGTCTTTGGCATTTCATCGAACACTTGAAACTCACTATTGTTTGTGAGCAAAACCTACTACATCGATAATGCAAAGCACAAGCCCAGATCACCAAATCCTCCCTACATGCGCTCACTAGTCACTACGCCACTTAGATTACAAATCAGCGAGGAAGAAATGATCGACAGGTTTGTTTCTTACGACGGCGAGCTCGGTGAATGTGGTGCACGTTGCTCCAGCATTTCGTGGGAAGGCGACGTCGCACTCGAGGGGAAATGCCCCGGAGGTGGTGCAGGCTGCAGGAGCGACCTCCTTGTGGACCGCCGGAGCAAGAGGAGACGGCTGGTCATGGCCCCGCCGTGCGGTACAGCGAGAGTTCGAGAGAGCCCGCGCGCGCGTGTTTACGCTTGGGCGTGCGGTTCTTGTAGTGGCGCACGGCCGGCTCAGGTGGAGAGCCGACGAAGCAGCCGGCGTGGCGCGCACAGTAGCTAGCTTAGGCGCTGCCGTGCCGGCACACGCAGGCGGGCGTGCGGGCACTGCTGGGACGGCGCATCCATTGCGTGGAGAAAATGACAAAAAAACTACCACGCGCACAAGACGACGATGACCCACCACCTTAGGGTTTTTGTGACACATAAATAGCACTATTGGGGCTAGGTCGTGACGCGGAGTACTAATTCGTATGTTTAAGCCTATTAACACGTTTCATGACCGCTCAGGCCCACCCGTCAGCTCTACGTGGCAAAAAAAAACATTTCAACAAAATCTTTTCCTTTCCTTTTTCTTCTATCCCACCGATCCAGCCCTGCCGCGCGCTAGCCATCCTCTCCGGCGCGCCTCCCCTCCACCTGCGCGGCTCCCGGCCGCCGGCACGCCTCCTCTCCGCAGGCCCGACCCGGTGGCGCCGTGCATCTCGGCCACGTGCCATGCGCGGGCGCAGCGAGCCACCCGGCCATGTTCGGGCGCGGGGGCGCCCCGGCCATGCGCGGGCGTCCAGGCGTGTGGGCGAGCCCGGCCATGGCGCGGGCAAGGACGAGCCCCCGGCCAGGCGGGCGGCCAGGCGCAGGTGCGGGCGAGCGCCGTCCATGCGCGGGCGGCCAGGCACACGGGCGAGCCCCCAGCCAGGCGCGGGCGGCCAGGCGCGTGGGCGAGCCCCGGACATGGGGCGGTCGCAGGCGAGGCCCCCGGCCAGGCGCGGGCGTGGGTGCCTCCCGTGCTCGACAATTTCCCCTCTCCGTTGAACGCAATCGGCATCCCAGCGCACTGCCGTCGGCGTCACTTCTTGTTCCGTCGACCTAGACCTCTCCTCAGCCAACCACCATGTCTAATAGCTCCGCCTTGGTCTCATGATCCATACTACGGAAGGAATTGATCCATGGAGTCCGATATTTCCGAGTCCGTGCTCGTCTTCCCCATCTCCGGCTGTGCGCCGCCACCACTCGATCTCCTCCACCGCGTCTACCCGTATTCCCTAGTCGGCATCTTGAGCTCCAAAGAAGCTCTCTGAAGTTTTAGGCGTAGGCGCAGCCTCGAAGAGCCGCACGTCCCCGAGCTACCCTGCCGTCAAGATCCGCTCCGGCCACCCGATGTCGATGTCGAGGTCGACGATGGTTCTCTCGTCCCGCCTCCCCGACCACATACTCATCCTCCTAGTGAGCTTCTATTGCTCCTGCACTTCTTCCCTTTTTTCCTCTTCTGCTCTGTCGTCCTCACGCCATTGACCGTCGTTCGCCGCCGCGGCAACAGTTCGCCGTTCGTCCTCGCGCCATTGACTTTTAGCGCGCTCGCGCGCTTCAAACTCACCTCGCAACAAGCTCGCCGGTGACCAGGAGCTTGCTGGCGGTTGGGAGGTGGCGCGGGAGCTCGTGGATGGCTCGAGCGCCGGCGCTGGAGGTCGGGATGGCCGGCGCGCGGCTGGCCTACATGATAGAAGGAATTGTTTTTTGAAAGAAATGGCAAAAATAGGTGATCTTTGCCACGTGTGCACTGACAGCGGGTCCCACCTGCCAGAAATGCTGTCAAAACGCTAAACAGACTCCGCGTCACGACCTATCCCCAATAGTGGTATTTATGTGTTACAAAACTCTAAGGTGGTCTTGTGCGCAATTGTGGTGTTTTTTTTGTCATTTTCTCCGATTGCGTGGGCCGCCGAAGAACTGCGTGTTGCATTTATTTATTTATTTATTTTTAGCTAAGAACTGCGTGTTGCAGAGTCAGGAAGATGGAGTGGACTAGATGCGACGTGGGCTAGTTAATCGATGCCACTGGACTTGGGTAAACAACATGGGCTGGTTCATGGGCTGGGAAGCCTTTTAGGCTGCTGTGCTAGGCTTGGAGCCTAGAGGCTTAGAGCATCTCCACCGGCCCCGTGCCGGACTTTGTTCAGCCAATCTCAAAATTGCTGCCCATGATCCGGCAACCCAAACTGACTTTTGCAAGTTACAAACAGAAGACCATAATTTCCATTAAAATTTGATGCATTACAAATAAAATTTAAACTAAAACTTGACACAGACTTACTTACAACTATTCTAGACGCCGGAAGGAGGGCCAACGTGATCTTCGTCCATCGCCGCGTGAGAGAGGACGGCCTCGTCATCATTCGCCACGTACAAGGGGAAATAGGGTGCCAGGTGATTTGCAGCGGGCCACATGCGTTAGCAAGCGCCTCTCTGGCCTGGCTTGCACCATCATGGTGTGCGCCTCTGTCGCTGCTGCGCGCGCGCGTCTTTTGGCGGCACGCGTTCTTCACAGCATGGAGATGCTGCCTCTCCTCTTCAACCGCATGCCTCTCCCTCTCCACCATCGGCTCCTCCTCCCTCGCTATCGTCTCGGCCATCCCGCGCCTTAGTCTCCCGGTGCGCCCTCTCTAGCGCATGTGCTACGTCGGCCCGGCCCGCTGGAAAGCTGCTTCCACCCGGCGACGATGAGTGTCTGCTACGTCGACGCGGCAAGCTTCGTGGGCCATGCCTGTCGCCCTCATGGCGTTCAACTCCTTGTGTGTCCCCCTCTTAGCGGCCATGAAGGAGCAGGCATGCTGTCTGCTCCTCGTTTGTCGGGGTCTCGATTGACCGCTACATCGAGGCAGCCTCTACCGCATTGTTGGCCTTCACGAATGATGCGTGTACCTTCTGGTAATCCTCCTTGTCTCGCATGGTGAGGATGGAGTTCATCGCGGCGACCTGCTTCGGCCACAACGGCGGTTCCGGCTCTAGCTACGGTCCCGGCTGCAGCTCCGGCGCATCCTCCTCATCCTCCGACCACTGCAGCTCCTCGATGTCCTCATCGCTGTTAGACGGTGGAGGGTATGTGGATCCATTGTGCAGCGCTGACCGAACGACGGAGCCGTTTGGACTGGATTTGACCGCTCTGGCCCACTTTTTACGGAGACGCGATGATGGCTCCTCTTTTTGTGTGCGTAGTGGGCGGAGTGGCCGGCGACGGTTGCCCTCCGCGCTTGCCACGTGTACGGTGGGATTGCCCGCGGAGCACACGATTGTGGTTTGGATGGTTGTGATCGATTTTGCTTTATGGTAAATAGGGAGGACGGCATTGGCAGAATTTTTTACTAGCCATTTGCCTCCTGCGCCGCCCCTGTTTCATCTTCTTCCTCGCGCTCCTCCTCCATTGTTCTTGTGCCAAAGGTTTGTGCGGTCCACCACATTCTCCTTGACGATGAAGAAGGTAGCGGGCAACAAGCGTGCCGCCGCGACTGCTGCCGCCGCGACCGATGCGGTGGCAGTGAAGGGGAAGAAGGCTGCGGCCGGCGCATCTGCGTCCGCCGCCGGCCTGAAAAAGAGCACCGGGGATTGGGCGAAGTCCTCGATCAAGGAGGCTCACCTCGTCAAGCTCCGCCAGCAGGGCCTGCTACCACCCGAGGACCAGTTGGCTGTCCGCGCTCCATCGCCCAAGGAGGTATTCCCCGAGCCTCGCGCCAATGAGCGTGTTTGTTTTGCGGAATTTCTTCCTAGAGGGTTTTCGCTCCCCCTCCACGATTTTGTTCGTGGTCTGATGTATGCCTATGGGGTGCAAATCCACGATTTCACCCCTAATGGTATTCTGCACATTGCGTGTTTTATTACGCTTTGTGAGTGTTTTCTGAGAGTTTCTCCCAGTTGGGCGCTCTGGAAGTCGATTTTCCTCGTCCGCCCGAACGTGGGAGGTGGTCGCACCTACCCCGTGGGCGGCTTCGGGATCCAGGTGCGCGGCGACACCCGCTATTTTGCCCTGAAGCCAGTCGATTCCGCACAAGGGTGGAGGAACAAATGGTTCTACGTCTCCACCGAGCAAGCAGGCCTCCCTGCCTTTTCGGCTGCCAAGGCTCTGGAGAAGACCAAGTCATGGGCCCATCCTTTGTCGACTGAAGAACAAGCGGAGGCGGCACCCCTTTTGGAGAAAATTGCTAAGATGCTGGGCACTGCACTGGTGTGCATCTGATTGCCACCTTTGTCAGGTTGCGGGTGTGGCCGCTTCGCGCCCGCGCTCATCCCATGTGGCAGTATGAAGGTGCGCATGACGCCAGTCGAATGAGCCCGGACGAGTTGTCGAAGAATGAGCTGGACACGCATGTGCGATCCATTACCAGCACCAAGGCAACCGATCCGTGCAATCTCGACTGCCCTGTCACTCCATATGGGGCTGACAACCCTTTGCTTGAAGTAAGTTTAGATTTTATGTAATTTTTGTCGTCGGGCTTTTGTCACCCTTTATTTTTGCATTTCTAACTCTTTGGATGTTCTCCTTTGTGTGCAGGGGCATTCGACTGCGTCAACCCTTCCTCCTCTTCCCGAGAATGGCCCAACTCATGAAACGAAGGTGCAAGCGGTAGAAACGAAGGGAGGGGATGAATCGCCTCTACCTTCGGCTACCACATCTCCTATGGAAGAGGTCGAAGAGGAAGAGGCAGAGGAAGTACAGACTGAGGAGCCGGCCACGACTGACCATGTGAGCGAGGTTCCGACGCGCAAGCGTCGTCGGGTGGCCCGAGGTTTGTCTTCTTCCATGAGCTCACCCGCGAAGGAGTCGGATGTGAAGGATGACGGAGACTCGGGCTCCTCTCCTTCTGCCAAAGCTGCTCCTTTAGATGTGAGCCCGTTGAGCTCAGCTCCTCCTCCCCAATCGGGTGAGGAGCTGCTTTTTGGAGGCCCAAATTTTGACAACCTCGACAGTGAGGAAAAAGAAGAGCACAGGTTTGCTCCTGAGCTTTTTGTACCAAGGTTTTTGCTGGTTGATATTTTTGCTTATGTTGTATTTCTTCTGTCACTCGCGGTGCTGAGACTGTGCGTCCTCTGACTCCTCCAGCCGACAAAATTTCGACCCCTGAGCACCTGGACGTCTCTCCTGTTGCTCCTGAGGTCGTTCAATCAGCAGCCACAGCTACTGCCATTGAAACGGCCAAGGTTGCGAGTGCTGCAACCCCAGAAGTCGAGACATCTGCCGCAAAGCCTGCGCCTTGGACTGAACACGTAAGTGTTTTTGTTGAGTCCGCATACGGGACTGGTTATGTATAACTTATGCTGATTTCATGTGCTTGCAGTCTTACTACCTCAACCTGGTGGAATCAGGCAAAGCTTTTGTCCAGGTAGAGCAGGAGAGAGACACTTTACGCGCTGACCTGGAACAGCTCACCCGTAAGTTTATTTGCTGCCTCCAAAGCTCTCTTTTGCTGTCTTTTACTTTATGATTTTGAGTTATGCCTTCCGGATCCAGGTGACAAGAAATCAGCTGAGGATCGGGTGAAAGAGCTAGAGGATGCACTCGCCAAGCAGCGTGTTGAGTCGAAGAAGGCTTTGGATGATGCCAAGGTCTCTGATGCCTTGCGCGAGAAAGAGTATGCTGAGCGGCTGGCTAGCCTCACCCAAGATGTGGGTGGTTAGTAAAATTTTCCACTTTTTGTTTACTTCTGTAGTCGCTGAGTGTTGTATAAGAGTTTATGTTCTCTCTGATTTTTGAAGGAGCTGTTGGCGCACCGGCACCTGTAGACATGGCGAGTGGCGATTTGTCACTCGAGCGTGCTATTGGCGACCTTGACGCCATGTTCGCCCAAGCGAAGGATGCACTCGCCAAGTCTGCGAGCACACTCGGCGCCGTATACAAGGGCGTGTTCCCGTCTGGCCAACTTCCGTCGACTATGGATGGCTTCGCCGACGTCCTTGGCCCGGGAACCTCGACCATGGCGAGTTTTGCTCGCACCCTGACGGTACACGGCTCAGAGACCACCCTCAAGCTCCTTTTAGGTCATGGGATAGAGGGTGACTTCGAGGCCGCTCTGTCTGATTTCCCTCGGAAGCCGGACGGGAAGCTGGTGTCTCTGAAGCATGTGAACGAGCCAGCCGCGCGACTGGCTGAAATTTTTATGACTACCATGGAGCGCCGGTCAGGGAGGTCGCCAATCGCGCGCGTAGGGCTAGGTCGGAGTCTGCATCATAGAATTTAGGGCCATCTACCCTTTTATGGACTGTAATTATGCTTCGAATCACACGAGTGTGTGTGCTTTTGCTACACTTTATGCGAATGTCATCTTTAATGCCTTTTGCGTTTCCACCTGAAAGGCTATGTGATGTTGACTCGCTTAAATTATGTGCTTGGTTTCTCATTTCTTACATGAGATTTGTGTGATGCCTTGAACAGCCACAAGAACCCGCTACTTCAGCTGAGTCCTCGCAACCTCAGACTGCCACCCGATCACGGGCTCAGGTGGCCAACGATGCCAGAGTAATGGAGTATATGAAAGCTCGATGCGTGAGACTGGAGCGGGAGCTAAAGAGTGCCCAGCGCGAGCTGGATACACTGAGAATGAGACCAGCTCCAGCCACAGAATGAGAAGATTATGTCCTTGGCGAGATGGACCTCGTAACCAGGCAACTCGAGTGTGAGTACAATCCTTTCTCTGATTATGGAATGTTCGTCTCCTCTTATTGCGAGTGACTTGATTTGTTCTTTGTGCAGGTTTTGTCTCTGACTTTCAAGCAGAGCAAGCTCGCGTCGAAGAGCGTCTGGATAATGCCACTGACAACCCGACAACTGGCCGTCAGCATTTTTGGCTTGATAGGTTCCGAGCACGCGCACTCGCTACTCTGAAGGATCGAGCGTGGCAAAGCGCACAGCTACTCGAAATATGCAGGGCGGCATTTAGTCGCCTCAACGAGATCCTGTTTCCAACTGGGCCACAGCCGCATGGAATCCACGCCCTGGTTGGACTTTTTCGACTGTCAGGTCCTATCCAAGAGGTGATTACTCAGAAACTTGTGCTAGGTGCAAATGCGGCGATGGCATATGTGCGCAGCCGACGACCCAACTTGGTGCTTCCACCACCCGATGTTGGTTCGACTCTGTCCCAAGCGAATCTTGATGGCACAAACTTATGCGCGAGGTTCCTAGTCGAGCGTTGCCACGATCAACTTCTTGGCCCTGCTTTTCCCATCAAGGATGAACCGGAAGAATAGGAACTGTTGCGCATGTACTTGTGTACAGAGGGGCAGCCCCCGAGTGTAAATGTAACACTTGTAAGTATTATGAGCTAAATATTCGTATCTCCGCAGCCCCCGAGCCTGTTGAGTGGGGTGTATGAAGTAACCTATTGTAAACTTATGATTATCCAGCCCCCGAGTCCTCGGGTGCGGCTGAGAGTACTGTTTATAAGTTTTTGTTTTAGGACCCAGCCCCCGAGCATTCGAGTGAGGCTGGGCTGTTTGTTTGCACAACCTTTTTTATGACCCAGCCCCCGAGTATTCGGGTGCGTCTGGGTTGTTTGTTTTTGCGGGAGCGAAAACTCGTGTTTTTGATAGCGCAGCCCCCGAGTGCTCGGGTGCGGCTAAGATATGAGTTATGCGAATAGTAAACAGAAAGATAGGAGGAACATTTTGATTATATTCCACTTTTGAATGTTAAGCTGCAGGCCGCCTCATTAAAAACCTTCCAGCCCCCTAGGTACCCTGGTAAGGAAAAGAGCGCGTCTGAAACCTGCAGCCATCCGACATATGTGCCTATTACATTGTGCGACTGAGCAATCTAAGCATAGAAACGGCGCAGCTGCGCAACGTTCCAAGGATTGTGCGAGAGTTCGCCTGTCTTCGCGTGCTTCAGTCTGTATGCTCCACCACCAATGACCTCGGTGATGATGAAGGGTCCTTCCCATGGGGAAGCGAGTTTGTGCACCTTCTTTTGCTTCAGTCGAAGTACCAGGTCGCCAACCTCGAAGGACCTGGTGCGCAGTCGACGGCTGTGGTAGTTGCGGAGGTCTTGCTGATAGACAGCTGTGCGTGCTAGCGCTGTGTCCGTGCTTCTTCGAGCAAGTCGACTGCATCTTCGAGTGCTTCATCTGCATCTTCTTCGTTGTATGCTTCGACTCTTGGTGCATTGAATCTTACATCTGATGGCAGGATTGCCTCTGCGCCGTAGACCATGAAAAATGGGGTGAACTGTGTTGAAGCGTTAGGAGTTGTGCGTAGGCTCCATAGCACAGATGGGAGTTCTTCGACCCAAGCACCCGCGGCTCTTTTGAGTGGCACCAGGAGGCGTTTCTTGATTCCGCTCGTCACGAGTCCATTGGCTTTTTCGACTTGGCCATTGGACTGCGGGTGTGCCACGGATGCATAGTTGAGCGTGATGTCTTGCTCTTTGCAGAAGGATCGGAACTCTTCAGCCGTGAAGTTTGTACCGTTATCAGTGATGATGCTGCTTGGTACACCGAAGCGGTATATGATGGATTTTATGAAATTGACTGCTGTAGTGGCAGTCGAACTTGTGATAGGGACTGCTTCAATCCACTTGGTGAACTTGTCGACCGCCACCAGAAGGTGAGTATGCCCTCCATGGGAGGATTTTTTGAGTGGCCCGACCATATCGAGCCCCCACTGGGCGAAGGGCCAGGCCAATGGTATTGTCTTCAACGCCGATGCGGGTGCGTGCGGCTTTGTGGCGAATTTTTGACAGCCGATGCACCTTTTGACTATGTCCTCCGCGTCTTTGAGTGCTGTGGGCCAGTAGAAGCCTGCGCGAAAGGCTTTGGCTACGAGTGATCGACTGCTGGCGTGATGCCCGCAGGTACCTGCATGAATATCACGAAGGATGGCCTGGCCATCTTCGAATGCTATGCATCGTTGGAACATACCTGATACGCTGCGCTTGTATAGTTCGCCGTTGATGACGGTGTATGCTTTAGATCGTCGAGTGACGCGTCTTGACTCTGTTATGTCTTCAGGTACCTCGCCGCGGAGTATGTATGCGAGGAAAGGTTGAGTCCAAGTTGGCTCAATGAGGAGTACCTCGACTGGCGGGTCCTCTGTGCTAGGTGCTTTGCTCTTGGCTGGTGCGGCTGATGTAGGAGATGTTCGTTTTTGCTTGATGGACCTGTGCTCGATGCGCTCGAGGAAGACACCAGGTGGAACTGGTGCTTTGGTCGCGCCAAGGTTGGCTAGCTTGTCTGCTTCTTCGTTGCTCTCGCGCCCTATGTGCCGCAACTCGCAGCCTTCGAAGCTGCCCTCCATTAGGTTGTACAGGTCACGGTAGGCGATCATGTTATCTGCGATGGCATCGCAGGCCTTCATTGTTTGCTGCACCACAAGATTCGAGTCACCATAGATCATCAGTCGAGTGCACCCGAGGGCTTTGGCCATCCGCATGCCATGGATCAGGGCCTCGTACTCAGCTTCGTTATTGGATGGTAACTCGAATCCCATCTGCAGGACATAGCGAAGCTTGTCGCCTTTTGGTGATATGAGGATGACACCTGCGCCTGCGCCTTCGTTCTTCTTTGAGCCGTCGAAGTACATAGTCCATGAGTTGGACACATCTGGTGCTCCTGGCAACTGAGCTTCGATCCACTCGGTATGGAAGTCAGGTAAGACTTGTGCTTTGATGGCCTTCGGGTAATCATACTTGATATCTCGTGGTCCTAGCTCGATGAGCCATTTTGCGACTCGCCCAGTTGCGTTGGGATTTGTGAGGATGTCTCCGATCCCTGAGGTGCTGATTACAGTGATCGGGTGCTCTGCGAAGTAGTGCGTCAGCTTCCTTGAGGACATGAACACGGCGTAGGCCAGCTTTTGATAATGCGGGTACCGCTGCTTTGATATGGAGAGGACTTCACTCAAGTAGTAGACTGGGCGTTGTATGCTTTGGGCGTGTCCCTCCTCCCTGCGTTCGACTACCAGTACGGTACTTACCACCCTGTTAGTTGCGGAGACATACAGGTATAGTGGCTCTCGTTCCCTTGGTGCGACGAGGATTGGAGGGCTTGTGAGGACTCGCTTGAGGTCCGTGAAGGCTGCTTCGGCTTCTGGCGTCCACTCGAATTTGTCTGCTTTCTTCATCAGCCGATAGAACGGGAGTGCTTTTTCGCCCAGTTTGCTGATGAATCGACTGAGTGCTGCCACTCGACCTGCTAATTTTTGTACGTCATGGAGCTTTGAAGGCCTTTGCATTGTCAAGATGGCCTGTATTTTCTCCGGGTCCGCCTCGATTCCACGAGCCGAGACTAGATACCCCAGGAGCTGCCCGGCTGGCACGCCGAACGTGCACTTCTTCGGGTTGAGCTTGATGTGGAAGCGTTTGAGGTTTGCGAACGTCTCTCGCAAGTCATCGAGTAGTGTGTTTTCCTCCCTTGTTGTGATGACGATGTCGTCTACGTAGACCTGGACGTTTCGCCCAATTTGCTTCTTGAGGCAGTCTTGCATCATGCGCTGGTAGGTTGCGCCTGCGTTCTTGAGCCCGAAAGGCATTGTTGTGTAGCAGTAGACCCCGAGTGGGGTTATGAACGCCGTTTTCTCTTCATCTCTTCCTTCATCCTTATCTGGTGGTAACCTGAGTAAGCATCCAGGAAGGACAAGCGAGCGCACCCGGCGGTGGAGTCGACGATCTGGTCGATTCGAGGTAGTGGAAAGTGATCCTTTGGACAACATTTATTGAGTGCTGTGAAATCTACGCACATCCGAAGGATATCTGTGTGCTTCTTCTCTACAAGTACGGGGTTAGCCACCCATTGTGATTTCTTGATTTCTCTGATGAAACCTGCTGCGAGTAGTCTGTCGACTTCGGCTTCGACTGCGGTTCTTTTCGGGCCGGATATGCGGCGCATTGTTTGCTTGACTGGTTTAGCATCTGGAAATAATTGGAGAGAGTGCTCGGCGAATTCCCTGGGAATACCTGGCATGTCGGCTGGACACCACGCAAATATATCCCAGTTCTCACGGAGGAATTCGACGAGCGCGCTTTCCTATGCGATAGGCAGACTCGAAGAGACATTGACTGTCTTGGTCGGATCAGTCGGGTGCACCTGATGCGACCTTGTGTCATTGGTGGCATTGAATGCTCTGTCGACTGCCACCTTCTTGTGCTCCGGCATAAGTGTTCGATCGTTGGAGACCGCTAGATCGGCGAGTGTTGCTTCCATGCCGAACATCTCAGAGATTTTGCTAAACTCTCGGTCGCAAGAATCGGACTTTTGGAAGTTTCCTTTGACTGTGATTACTCCTTTTGGTCCAGGCATTTTCAGCTGGAGGTATGCGTAGTGTGGGACCGCCATGAATCGAGCGAACGTCGGGCGTCCAAGTATGGCGTGGTATTGTGACTTCCAGTCGACAACTTCGAACTCAATCGACTCTGTCCTGAAGTGGTTTTTGTCCCCGAACGTAACGTCGAGTTGTATGGTGCCTTCTGGGCTTATTGCTTTGCCTGGGACGATACCGTGAAAGGTATTTGAGGATTTTGGCAGGTTTTCGACTGACCTGTTCATTTTGCGGAGCGTATCCGCGAAGATGATGTTTATGCCGCTGCCACCATCCATGAAGACCTTGGACATGGCGTAACCTCCAATTTGGGCGTCGAGTACCAGAGCAGAGTGCCCTGGACGAACACCGATGGTGGGTGGTCCTCTCTGCTGAAGCTTATTGCAGTTTCGGATCCCTTCAAGAATTCAGTTACGGAGGAGGTGACATGACCGCCATATTTACTTGTCGAGTGCGAAGTTTTTGCTCCCTGTTGGAAGGGCGACCTTTCTGTATCATGTACATCTGCCCTTGGGGGAGGGTACTGAGGTTCGTCCACCCGAGGTACGGGTTGTATGGCACCCGCGATATTTCCGCCTGCGGCAGGCTGTGGTGGTGGAGGTGGTGCCATCAGAACGGGCACATTGTTTGGCTGAGGCACAGGTGCAGGTGCGTGTGCGGCTGTTGCCTTTCTGAGTTGCACGTATTCAGATGCTAGTTGGTCGAATTCTCTGCAGTTTCTCATCGAGTGATTGGAGCGCAATTTTCCGTCTTCCCCCTTGTACAGGTGGAATCTGCAATCAGCATCCATCTTGTCATCGAATGATCGCTCGTTTTGTGCGCCGGAGCGCGACTTGCGCCAATCTTTCTTCTTGTAGCTGTCGCTGCGTTGGTTGCGGTCTCGACTGTCCCGGCGATCATCTCGACTGTCCCGGCGATCATCTCGACTATCCCGTCGATCTTCTGACCGTCGGTCGCTTCTGTCTTGGTCGTTGCGGGTGTGGAGAATCCAGCCGCCATGAATTCGGGTCTGTCGTCGTCGTAGTGACGTTTTGAACGTTTGCGCCTCCGGTCGTCTCTGTACGAGTCCCTGCGGCTTCGACTGCCGCTATCATGATTGTCACGGGGTGAGGACCCGCGTGTGGTACGCGCCATGTCTTCTCCGTCTGCCCACTCAGTCGCGATCTTTAGGAGGTTAGCCACAGAGGTTGGCTTTTGGCGACCAAGTGCTTCTTTGAAATCTCGCCTGGCGAGGCCCATGATGAAAGCATCCATGGCCATATCTTCTGAAATTACTCCAACTGAGTTGCGTATCTCAGTCCATCGTCGGATGTATGACCTCAACGTTTCGTCCGACCGTTGAACGCAGGCTCAGTTCTTCGAACGTTTTTGTCGCTCACATAGAGGCTCGAAGTTTTTGATGAAGTCCGCGGAAGTGATCCCACGAGTCGTATGTTGATGGAGGTAGAGCCTTGAGCCAGTCGCGGGCTGTGCCTTCGAGCATGAGTCGTATGTATTGCATGGCTGTGATATTCGTGCCTCGCTGGCACGCGACAGCCAGTCTGTAGTCTTCCAGCCATCCTGAAGGTTCCTGTCGACCCGTGTATTTGGGCTGTTCAGATGTGAGTTTGAACCCTTTGGGCATCCGTGTCTCGCGGACGCGTCGAGTGAAGCACAGAGCTCCGTGTGGCTCAGGCTCCTGATCAGAGTACGAGTCGCTACTGTAAGATCTGCGTGATCTGCTTCTGGACCTGCGCCGACGTGAGCCGCTTCTTTCCTTCGAGTGGTGACTGCGACCACTGCGATTATGTTCTTCACGACGCGGTTTACTATGGCACGGTCTCGACTCCCTCCTGGAGTTTTTGGGATTTGGCGTATGGCCTTCGCCGCTAAGGCGAGTGATTTGATCTGTTGGCGATGTAGTTTTGCATTGGGGTCATCCGCTGGAGGCTTGATTGCCTCTAGGTATGCTGCAGCAGTAAAGAGGGCACCCGCAGCTGTTTTGGGTACTGGCACTCCCTCCTCGTCGAATGTCATGAAAGAGTGGCCTAAGTTGCGGGTGAGTGCTGCCCTCTCATCTTCCGCGAGGTGTGACAGCCTTGATCTGGGTCTTGTGTCTGCTCGCCCGGTGGAGCTCAGGGAGAGCTGTCTTCTCCTGCACTCGACAAGCTAGCCTGCTTTTTACGTTCTTCGAGTGTTGCTCTGATCTGCTGCAGTCGAAGTGATTCCTGCCAGTTGAAGTACTGGAAGGTCAACATCTCCTCTCGTGTTGCGTCCACTGGCATCATTGTGCACTCCTTGATGACTTTATCTGCTTTTGCTGCCATCTCAGCAGTAATTGTGAGATTTGTGACTCCATCCGGCATAGTAACTGTGCACGGAAATTCTGTAGGCCTGCGACTGGCCGCAGCATCAGATGATTCTGCGGCGAAGGCAACGTAGACCTGCTGGGGTATCACCCGAGGGTATGTGTATATGTTTTCGAGTCCCGTCATGGACTCGACGTCTTCATCAAGGCTCATGTCGGAGTCGATATGCCCGTCGAGTGGTCCGTCTGGACGGATCTCGCTGTCGATGTCTTCATCGCCTATGCTCATCTCGGTGTCGGCGAAGTTGTTATGGATCTCGAAGTCGAGGTTGTTGTTGGTGCAGATCTCGGAGTCGACGTGGTTGTCGATATGAGTTTCGGGCTCATCGAAGTCGCTGAGGGAGATCCCGCAGTCGAAGCTATCCTCGAGTGGAAGATTGAGCTCGGGATCGTTTGTGCGGTATGCTGATTCGGCCTCCTCACCTGGAGTTCTTTCGCAATGAGCTCGTCGATCTCTCGAGTTGACATGGTTGTTGCAGACGAGCAGGCTTGGAGGATCGACGATGGTATGGACGCAGTTGATGGATCCGCAGTCGAAGGAGCCGCAATCGATGGAGCCTCGGGTGCGGAAGTCGCGAGTTGGCGTGGATCTGTCAAGTCCTGCACCAAGCTTGTTTACGAAAAAATTGAACGAACCAACGGTTAAACCCAAACCTGACTCGAGATCAGGAACTCTCCTGGAATTCTGGCGAGTGTGGCTCGAAGTTCATCAGAGGATCTGATGTGCTTTTTGCAGGTGAAGTTGGCGTGCTGCCGTTTGTCGAGTGAGTCGGCGAGTTGCCGTGTGCCGCCCGAGTCGGCGAGTTCTGGTTTGTTGATGCAGCCGACGAGTTGCCGTTTGTAGATGCGATCGGCGAGTCGCCGTTTTCCGATGGAACCGAAGAAACCGTGAGTCCAGCACTATTCTTTCCCACAGACGGCGCCAATTGACGAGGGGTTAACTCATCAAATCCCATGGTTAAGGACCTAGAGTTGAGATTACGAGGGAGAGAACATGGTAGAGCTGGTAGTTTCATCGGCTGACAAGCAAAAGCAGGGATTTTACCCAGGTTCAGGCCTCCGGAGAGTAACACCCTACTTCCTGCTTGTCTGGTATTGATCTGGTGTGTATATGCGAGCTACAATGGGGTCCCGGCGAGATGTCGATCTCGATAGGGTTTTGGTGGTTCGAGTATTGCGTGTCCTGGATCGGCGGCCCTCCCAGCCTTTATATAGGCTGGGTATCGGAAGTTCGCAACCGACTCATATTACATGTAAGGAAAGCCTAAACCGACTATGCCTATGTCTAATCTTGGAGGGTACTCCATCTTGTTGGGCTTTTCGCCATGGGCTTCATGTAGGCTCTTGATAGTTGGGTCTTAGTCAACACGTGCACCAGGTACCCTTATGGTAGGGTACCCGAGATGTATATCCTTGTCACGCGCTCTGGTGAGGGTGGCCTAGGGGGTGGCTAGGCGATGTGGCATGTTGTTGACAGCGGGGCGTGGGGCTTGTGTTTGTCCACAGCGAGAAGCGGTCGCACGGCGGCGCTTCTTACAGTCGGTCGTGCATGGAAAAACAAGGCGGAAAGCAGCGGGAAAAAGTGGCGCACGCGGAACCGACAGGTGGGTGGTGAGGCGACGTGCTGGTTTAATACCTGTGACATGTCTCCACCACGTTGGTCTGGCAGCGCCGGTGGGAATGTTGCTCTGCCATTACAACCGCAACGTGACCGGTGTGCGGATGACATGAGGGACCTGCCTTCATTGGTTGCAAGCGAACATGTGCGGACGCTGTCCGGCACCCCGGAGCGGGCGACCAAACTCCCCGAGCAGGCCCCCAACTTTGGTCGCCTGCGTTCAGAAATTGGGTCGGGCCGGACACTTGGGGGGGTGCTGGTGAAAGTGCATGTGTTGCCCCATGTGTGGTTTTGGTAATTAATGACAATCCTTGTGGACTAATGTTTGCATTGAGATATTCTTGTAGATCTTGTTCATAGGAAAAGATTGGAGTTCATGTGTTGAACTCTAGAAGATTACATGATGATCAAGGTTCTATCCAAGGGATTATATGAAGAATGGTCATGTGTAGAGTTGAGCATATTACAAGTATGTCTTGAAGGATTCAAGACATCATCTTTGTGAAATGGAGCTTAGCGAGGCTCTCCCATAATGGAGTATGGGGGAGCATTTTGAGAAGTCTTCATCAAGCATGTGCTAGCAAGCACAATCAAGAAAGGTGTTTCAGCTTGAGTGAGTCAAGATCGTCATCATCTAGCTCAAGTGGAATGCTCAAGGCAATGGTATGATCTTGATAGGGTTTCTATTTACCGGTCTCGTGGTGTTAGTGGGAGACCGGGTTATAGGATAGACAGCGTACTTTCAAGAGGGGCTCTCAAGTGAGTAACTTGATCGCATCTTTATGGAGAGCTCAAACCTTTGCATATTTTGCATATCATCTTTCTTGGTTCTCATTTGGCTTTTATCCATGTGAGAATTTAGAGCTTGTGTTCATCTCCATACCAAGCTCTAGTTTATCAAAAACGGATTTCATTTGAATATCTTGTGGTGTTTTTGATGTTGGAGGTTTTACCGTTTCGTCTCGTGTTGAGAGGTCAAACTCTCCTCTTGTGTTATCCTCCTCACATGATGGACTATGATGTGTATATGCATGATCTTGTAGTGCTTGTGATTTTCTTCGGAGCAAGCATAAGATCATAGAAAATGGAGTCCGGATGGAAAACTTGTTGCGTTTTCGTGTTGGAAATATTATCGGTTTATCCTTGAGGAAAGTTCCACATCTTCCCATGGGTAGAAAACTTAACTTTATTTATGGTTCTTAATATTTCTAGGCTATCTTTCCACTTTTTGTAGGAAAGCTGTTGTCGCTATCTTTCCAACAAAGTTGGTTTCATGCCATTTGGAGTTTTCTCGCAAAAGTTATGGGTGTTACATTTTCGGGTTCTGGGTGGCCAGCCCCCAGGATGAGCCAGCTGGCTCGGCTGGGTGACCGGCCCCCAGGCCGGCCAGGCCGGGCTCCAGGCCGGCTGGCTCGGATGGTGGCCGCCCCCAGGCCGGGCTCTAGGCCGGCTGGCTGGGGGCCGGCCTCCCTGCACTGCCCAACAGGCAGATTTTTTAGGGGACCTATTTAAGGGGGTTCTTCCCCAATGGTTCTCTAACCTCTTGAGCACGTTTTTCCCCTCTCTCTCATCCATTGTTGACCTTTGGAAAAGCTTGCCTTCCTCTCAATCCCTCCCATGATTCTTGCATATCTTTGAGGGAAAGTGAGAGGAGATCTAGATCTTCATTTCCACCAATCCATTCCTCCTCTAAGTGAGGGGAACCTAGTTGATCTTGATCTTGGAGGTCCATTAGTTGAGTTCTTCTTTGTTCTTCCTCTCTTCTCCCCATAAGCATTAGTTGCTTTTAGTGGGATTTGAGAGTGAACGACTTGAGCACTTCTTATGTTCTTACCATTGCTTTTGTGCATCAGTTTGCGCTCTCCACGAGGAGTCGTGGAAGTGAAAGTTCGTGAGCTTGTTACTCTTGGGTCTTTGGACCCTAGACGCCTTTTGTGGCGGTTGAGGCCTTTTGTGGCCACTTGGGAGCTCCCAATCCTTTTGTGGGTTGTGCCTCAAGATTGTTGTACATGACTCGATTTCCGCCCAAAAAGGAAATCAATAGTGGAAGGTGAACCGAGATTTTGTGCGAGGTTCATCGGAGAATAGGGTGAGGCCATTTGTGGCGTTTGAGTTTGAAACTCACACCCCTCCAACGAGACGTACTCCCCTAAAAAGGAAGAACTCGGGAATACATCCTCGTCTCCGCGTGCCTCGGTTATTTCTATACCCGAGCTCTTTACTTATGCACTTTACATTGTGATAGCCTTCGTGCTTGAAGTATTATATCTTGCTATCACTTTGTTGCTTGTCTTGCTTAGCATAAGTTGTTGGTGCACATAGGTGAGCCTAGTATATTTAGGTTGTTGGCTTGTTAATTTAAACACCTAGTTTTATTCCGCAATTATGAAGTCTAAACCAAAAAAGTTTTAAATCGCCTTTTCACCCCCCTCTAGGCGACATCCTTGTCCTTTCAGCTGGTGTGACCGTTTTTCGTGTTCGGCACCCCGATTGGGCCTTTGGGGTGCTTTGAGGGTGCCGACGGAGATGCTCTTAAGGCACCTCATACAGGAGCGCAACCTCTTTCGGAAAATCTATTTTAAAAAATAAGAGCATCTTCATCGACACCTCCTAAATCACTACCAAAGGCCCAATGAGGGCCGGATATACCATAACGGCATACCATATGTCCGGCCTAAGTTGCCCAACCCAATTTTTGTCCGGCGCCCCTAGGGTTGCCCCAAAGTTTAGAGACCCGCTCGGGGGCGCCAGACAACGCATGGACAAGCCCTTTGACAGAAGGGCCCCACATACCATACAAACAAGGGATGCATATGGCCAGACAACATAGAAAATGGCTTCCTCACAGGTTCCCGAGGCGGCTTCGCTTGTTCCCACGTTGAAAGTGCATGTTGCCCCCATGCGTGGTTTTGATAATTAATGACAATCCTTATGGACTAATGTTTGCATTGAGATATTCTTATAGATCTTATTCATAGGAAAAGATTGGAGTTCATGTGTTGGACTCTAGAAGTGTACATGATGATCAATGCTCTATTCAAGGGTTTATATGAAGAATGGTCATGTGTAGAGTTGAGCATATTGCAAGTGTTGCTTGGAAAAGGAGATTGAGTGAACATTCATGTTTATCTCCAAGTCATCATATATATCAAGAGAAGTCTATGAAATGCAAGTTCAATATGATCCATCTCGGAAGATATCATTTGATTGAAGATTGAAATGGATACATGAAGACGGAGCATGTGCTAGCAAGCTCAATCAAGAAAAGTGTTCCAACTTGAGAGAGTCAAGATCGTCATCATCTAGCTCAAGTGGAATGCGCAAGGCAAAGGTATGATCTTGATAGGGTTTCTATTTTAACCGGTCTCATGATGTTAGTGGGAGACCGGGTTATAGGATAGACGCCGTACTATCAAGAGGGGCTCTCGAGTGAGTATCTTGATCAAATCTTTGTGGAGAGCTCAAACCTTTGCATACTGGCATATCATCTTTCTTGGTTCTTGTTTGTCTTTTATCCATGTGAGAATTTAGAGCTTGTGTTCATCTCCATACCAAGCTCTAGTTCATCAAAAACGGATTTCATATGCATATGTTGTTGCGTTTTTGATGTTGGAGGTTTTACCGATTTGTCTTTTATAAGAGTGGTCAAACTCTCTCCTTGTGGCTTCCTCCTCACATGATGGACTATGATGTTTCTCTGCAAGATCTTGAAGTGCTCTTCGTTGCGATTCCAACGAGCCCAAGATCATCGAAATCGGAGTCCGGATGAAAAATATATTGCAGTTTTCGTTTGTTGTTTATGTCAGTTTTCAGAAATTGGTACCGGATATTTGCCCAGAACCGGAATATCCGGTCCCCAGGCTTTGCTCGAAAAACGGCTAAGGACTTTAACCAAAACCGTTCTGTATACCTTCGGACATTTTAGACCGGAAATTTGCAGAAGACCGGAATATCCTGTGGACCGGAATATCCGGTCATCACTTGGACCGGAATATCCGGTCCCCTGTTTCTCCAACGGCCAGATTTCTGGGAGGGTATAAATACCCTCCACCTACCTCCAGCCAGTATGCTTCCAAGCACGAAATTGCCCCCCATTGTTGACCTCTTGAAGCTTTGATTTCTCTCTATTCCTCCATGATTCTTGCCTCAAATTAGAGGGAAAAGAGAGAGGAGATCTAGATCCACATTTCCACCAATCCATCTTTCCTCTAAGTGAGGGGAACCCTTTGGATCTAGATCTTGGAGTTCCATTTGTTGAGTTCTTCTTTGTTCTTCATCTCTTCTCCCCCATAAGCATTAGTTACTTTTGGTGGGATTTGAGAGAGAAGGATTTGATCACTTGTGCTCTTGCCATTGCTTTTGTGCATCGGTTTGCTCTCTCCACGAAGATTCGTGGAAGTGAAAGTTCGTGAGCTTGTTACTCTTGGGTCGTTGGACCCTAGACGGTGTTCTTGAGGCCTTTTGTGGTCAAGGCCTTTTGTGGCTAGTTGGGACCTTTTGTGGTCACTTGGGAGCTCCCAATCCTTTTGTGGGTTGTGCCTCAAGATTGTTGTAAGGGACTCGATTTCTGCCCAAAAGGAAATCAATAGTGGAAGGTGAACCGAGCTTTTGGGCGAGCTTCATCGGAGAATAGGGTGAGGCCTTTTGTGGCATCTTGAGTTTGAAACTCACACCCCTCCAACGAGACGTACTCCCCTAAAAAGGAGGAACTGGGAATACATCATCGTCTCCGCGTGCCTCGGTTATCTTTATACCCGAGCTCTTTACTTATGCACTTTACATTGTGATAGCCTTCGTGCTTGAAGTACTATATCTTGCTATCACCTTGTTACTTGTCTTGTTTAGCGTAAGTTGTTGGTGCACATAGGTGAGCCTAGTTTATTAGGTTGTGTGCTTGTTAAATTAAAACACCTAGTTTTATTCCGCATTTATCAAGCCTAAACCAGAAATGTTTTAATCGCCTATTCACCCCCCGCTCTAGGCGACATCCTTGTCCTTTCACACGTGCCGCCGTGCAGTCTGCCCACGTGTCCACCTCCACCGATGTCGGTGCCTCGGCCGTTTCGCCTGCCACCCCTTTATAGTGCAAGGTGCATGCAACTCCACCCCCAATCTCTCTCCACTCCAACCCCGGCCCAATCTCACCGTCCAACAGAATGGCCCCACAACGAAGATGTCGGTGGCTCGAGCGACGCTTGGCGGGGCCACAACTTCCTTCTCGACCAAGCGTGGTTGTTCAAGCGGTACGACCTTTACGTACTACTGGAATACCGGCTTCCGAAGGGGTGGCGGCCGAGTCCTGTGTGCCGCGATGTGCCACCACTGCCTAACGACAGGGAGCTCGCCCTGCATCCTGCAGAGGCGGAGGCCATGAGCCGGAGCAGCAATGCCACCCCGACAACGATGATAGCAACTATGGGGGCATGTTCTAGCGCTTCCGACGGGAGAGGGACGCCGCCCTCGAGCGCTGGGATGACATGGAGAAGTGGGCGACCCGATGGCATAGGAGCTGGTGGCATGGCCACACGCCCTCAAGCGCTCGTCGATGGAGCCGTAGCATCCCACTGTGGCGACGCAAGAGCACAAGCTGGAGCCCACCGATGGCATCATGGAGCAGGAGCATGAGTCGGGACTGTCACTACAACCCAAGTTTAGGTTCAGTTTTAGTCAAATTAGTGTAAACATCCGACAAATTTGGATAAATTTGAGACTTTTGCTATGATCTGATTGTTTTCATTCTTTCAAATTTTCGTTTGGCGGTGCCGGTGAGGGAAGCACCCCCAAAATTGTGCCAGACATGTGTCCAACACCCCCAAAAAAAATCCGGGGATGCTTATGGAGATGTGGTAAGTCCCCTAGAATTGGTGAACCCAGCCCCTCCTTGCTCCGCTTCGTCGCCTTGTTTTGGGCCCAGCTGTAAGTGTGCGGGCATATTACTTCTATGTGCCGACATTTATATGATGATATTTATTTCCCTCTATTAGGATGATATTTATTTGAGGAAACAAGCTAGGACACATGTATATGTGGTTTTGTTATTATTATAATCGACATAGCTTCAATATATAACAAGGTAAAAAAAGATTACTCCAACATAATACTAAACCTACTACACCATATGAAAAATGTTGGACCACTGGTCTAGCTACATGTGAATTCCATTAGATAATATACTCCTCATAAAAGCCTTACATACACTCCTTCTGCTACTAATTATAAGATATTTTACATTGCAATGTGGATTACACACAACCTAAAATGAGCGAATATACACAATAAAACGCGTCTAGATGCATAGAATTTGAGAAAACGGATAAAAACTAAAACATCTTATATTTAGGTACGGGGGAGTAACTGAGTCTAATCATATCCTACAAACTGTAATAGAGATATTTGTTAAATTGTAGGCTTTACACATATGTGGCTAGACATTTAAGGATATTATAAAACAAAAACCCACACAAATATACACTATAATTTATGCAAGTGTCGTAAATCAATATGCAGGCATAAGGTCACTTCTTTTTATTTTGTCATGTTTGAGAGAATTCTGTTTAATCTTATAAACGATGTTGTATAAAAAAAAAAGAAAAACAACTCTTGTTGTAGGTTACGATATACATTTAGCATGGCTTTTGATAGGCGATAGAAATGTATAACAAATACCTTGATAAAAGGGAAATTGACTATTTAAGTTTATATCTTCTAAAATAAATTATAAATTAGTATAAACATTATAGTTTCAACTACGCTCGGGCCCAAAGCGTTTTTGGACCGTCATAGAAATCTTGGAAGGACATGAACGCACTTAAACATATGGGTAAAGGAAAAATATGTAACTATGCATATACGTTAGTTATTTGTCATGTACATGAGGTATTCTGCACGGTTTTGCATTCGATTCTACCTATTTTCGTCACCCCTGATCGACCAGACAAAAAAATATGTACCTCCCTTTTGGAATGGATATTCATCGATCTAGCTATGAAGAGGTGGAATGAAGGGCTGATTAGAACGACATGGCATCCACCATGTATCAATGGAGTCCTACAAATAAGGCTACCATCGTTTGAAGGAAAATATTTTGTTATCATGGGATCATAAGAAGAACGAGCTTTTCTCAGTTAAAACTGCATATTGGCTGGCGTTGGAGATTCACTTAATAGGCAACGGTCCCGGTATGAGGTTGCAAGCAAAACAGGAAAAGAGACACGGTGAAGTTAATCTGGGATTCTAAAGTGCATTCAAAAGTGAAGGTATTTGACTATAAGTTTGCTTTGGACACTTGTCGATTTTAGGCTCACAAATGAAGATGGAATATGGATATTGCTCCCATTTGTTTTGTTTGTGGCATGGAACCCGTGTCGAGCTAGTGCTAATTAGTGAGTAACCCTTTCAAAGGATGGTATGGGTGTGCTCTCACTCGACACATGTGCAACGAAGGTCTCATTGTGCGCGATGAAAAGCCCATGGTTGTCTTCCTGCTTCTACAAACCCTAAACATTATTCTCTTTTCTCGTCTTAAGCTAGTTGTCGTTTCTTAACCTTTCCCTTTCCATACTCCCCTGTCACCGACACAAATGCCACATTCAATATCGTATCGGCAAAGGAGGTGCAATGTGTCACGCAAATATTGCCAAAGATGACACTAACGATCATCAACCAAGACGACATAGCAACCACAAGGAAACAAATGGCACCAACGGTGAAGGAGAGCACACGTAGATCTGCAGGTGATACGACAGTGTGAAGACGGTAGATAGATGTGGTGTGGTCCTCGCGCACACCTATCACAAGCATAAAAACTTGTTCAATTGCGTTGTACTTCCTCCGTTTTAAATATAAGATGTTTTAGTATTTGTTCACATTCATATGCATACAAATATATCTAAACACGTTTTAGTGTGCATGTTTACTCATTTTAGTATGCATCTAGACACCATGTGAAACATCTAAAACATCTTACATTCAAAATCAGAGGGAGTAGCTGTCGTGTCTCGTTGCACGGACACCGGGAGTATAGGATACCCCCTTTTAGGTTCGGCACGGGGCGCGAAGGAGGCTGAGAATCGTCTTCTTGGGCGGAGTCTAGATCAAGCTCTCCTCTCCACGATCAAAGCATGCAACCAAAGGGACACAAGGAGCTACCCAGGTTCAGGCCGCCCGGAGGCTAAAAGCCCTACTCCTGCATGTCTGGATTGATGAGTTCTTCATAGTGTGGCTTACAATGGAACCTCCCGGCAGGGTACCCGGAAGGGTTTTGGCGAGGTAGAAGAAGGACAGATCCTGACCCGGAGGAGATCACCTTCCTCTCTACCTCGCAGCCCTAGTCTAGTCTTGCTCTGGTTCTACTTCTCCTCCCCCTCCTCCGTGCCTTGGTCCTCCTTTTATAGGCTAAGGGGTTGCCACAGGGTCACGTGAGGGGTGAGGGACCTTCGGGGTGAAGGACCCTCCTCATCTAGTTTAGGGGAGACGTGGCCTCTCCTCAGCCTAGCGTCTCCTTGGGTTAGGTGGGAGCGTCCGCCTTGGGGTGGACAGGAGCTGACACCACCACGGGACGTGCTTCCCGCCCGCGCTGCCTTCGCCTTGCTTCCCAAGTCTTCCGTGGTGAGGTGGAGTGCTTATCCACAGGACGTAGGAAGTACCCGGAGGGAGCCTGGCCTCCTGCCGGGAACTCGGGCTCTCGGGTCCTTCCTGGCCTTCTTGCTTGATTCGGGGACCCGGAAGGTCCCCAGGACCGGAGCCCTTAGTCGTCGTAGGCCATTGTGTCTTGACGGTGAACCCGCCAGCTTGACTTGAGTCTTGGTCTTGTCCATCTTCATCTTGGGCCCACATGGGGTGGACCCACTTTGGCAGTACTAGGGGAACCCCATGTTCCACTGTTGCGACAGTAGCCCCCGGGCATGGTCCCGGCGGCTCTTGCTCCAGCTGCCGGGGCCATGGCCTAAAGATAGGTCAAAGTGGGTCCCGGGTACCTGGTCTTCTCAGCTTCGCTTCACTGATGGCCTTGAAGGTCTTGGAGTTACTCCGCTCGGGGGAATAACTGCGAGGGCCCCCTCGATTCCCACTAACGGAAGAACCGAGGAGACGCTTGGCAGAGGCACTGCCGCGGCTATAAAAGCGAGGCGCACCCCTGGCCTTTTCGGTCATCTTCTTCCTTGGTCCAACTCCAGGCCTCCCCACAAGCTGCCAGCGCCAATGGCGAGAGCGAAGAGAGGAGTTGGGCGCCCTCGTACTTCTTCAGCTGCTGCGGAGAGTGGCCCCTCCACTCGTGGTCGAGCTGTTCCGCGAGGTCGTGGGATTCGCGGTCGCGGCGGCCGTGGAGGCCGCGGCACCGCTGCCCCTCTTCCTAGGAGCATGGTTCATACCAGCTTCGCGCCGTTCGAGTTCGCCGTGGATCTGAACCGCAGGCCTCGCAGCCGGCTTCTCTGCCGGATTCCTTCGCGATGGCGACGGAGGACATCGGACCCTCCGGCTTCTGGCTGCAGGTGGAAGGCTGCCCCAATGGCCCCTCCTGGGCCATGGCGGAGCGCACCACTGAAGGCGCCCTGCTTCTGGGTCCGGGGTGGAAGTCGTTCTCCCGTGCCCGCCGCCTGTCCAGGGGGCAGTGCTTGGTGTTCCGGTACGACGGAGATGCTACGCTCTCCGTGAAGATCTTCGGTGTCGATGGCGGACGCGTGGAGTGCTGCATGGAGAGCAGCAGCGGCAGCTCGAGCTCCTACGACGAGGATGAAGATGAGGAAAACTCATCTGACATCAAGGTCGAGGGGAGCTCGTCTTCCTGAAGGCGAGGAGCTTCGGACGGGCGCCATGGAGATCTCGTTGACCTCCTCCTTGGCGGCCTTGACGTCGTATTCTGGAAGTAGCGTCTTCCATTGTACGGCGGTGCTCCTTGTTCGGCGGGAGCCAACCTTTTTGTTGTAAAAAAGATCGTCCCCTTGTAGTCCTTGTAAATGAAGAAGATCTTGTTTTCCTCCTTGTCTTCGTGTCGCGTCCGTGTGAATGAGAACGAGTTTTTTGCAAAACGCGCTCCCATTACTGCAGCAGCCGTAGCGTCAAGGGGTAGGTGGAGCAGGGAGGCCTATAAAAGACCATCCAGGCTCCACCCCTTCGCCACATCTTCTCGCCTTGCTCCGCTCCTCTTCTTCCTTTGCCTCCCCTCGTCCCGCAGAACAATGTCCGGCGAAGCAGAGAGGGCCTTGTCCGATGTGTCGACGGCGGAGTCCGTCTTTCGAGGAGCGGCGGAGGCACCCAGCGAAGCTGGAGCCCGAGCCACTGACGGCGAGGTTGCGTCCCGTCCTTCTGCTGCCCAGAATGTTGCTCGCCTGGCGGCCGTCTCTGGTCCTGTTGCCCAGAAGAGGCAAGGATTAGGGCAGTAAGGAGGACGCACCTGTGGTCCATCCTGAAGGAAAGGACTGCCGGTATTCCGGAGCTGTCCTTGGTTGTGGCTGAACTCGAGGCCATTGAGCAGGTTCACTGCTTGCTCTTCTCCATGATTCCGCCTTTCTTCTTGGATGACCTTGATCTTGATCTGGACTTTTGCAGGCCGAGAGTCAGTCCGTAGGCGAACTGGCGGACGGAATCTTCCGTCTCTTTGGCCCTGGAGCGCCCTGGTCGGCAGAAGGTGGTCGAGCTCTTCGACGCGCCTGACAAGATTCTGCACGCGTGTCATCTTTTCACCCAGGCGTCCCCGGAGAAAGAGTGCACCCGGCAGGCAATAAAACAGAAAGACAGAGCTGCACAGCCAGGAGCCCTGAGCTGGCCTTAGTAGCATAGGCTAGATATGTATCCAGGAAAAGCTTCGACTGAATGTAATCCAGAATTGTAAACTCAGAATGTAAGTTCAGATGAATGCAATCCTAGGGCTCAACTCCCGGGGTCATTTCCCAAACCTCCTTTGCACTAACGCGCCGTCAAGTTTTCTGAGGAGATCTCTTAGGTGACAAGTGCTCTGACCGCCCGCACCAGTAGCAGCACCCCTAAGAGCACTATGCCTTCCGGGAGTCCACTCCACAGCCACGGGTACTAGGCCAGAAGGGAAATCTGACCGTTCGCCGGGGAGGACGCATTACCCCCGCAAAGGTTCTCATCAACTGTCAAGCATGCGCAGGTTGGTGGTATATTGACTCCGAGCGAGATATTATGCCTAGAATGCCAGATGCACATGCAAAGACTTAGCTGGTTTTTGCCGTGTCCTTGATCTACTCTGTCCTTCCCGGGTATCCAGCTCCTGAGCCGCTCTTCAGCATCCATTCCTGTCCCGGGAGAGGCGCTACACACAACACACTTTCAGTAGGAAAAGAATGGACCCTCCCTTACATGTCGTGAAAGTGTTTCATCCGGAGCAACCCGCAAGCAAAGTTGAATGTGCATTTCTGTGTTTAGGTTCTTTAAAACACAGCACTGCCCGTTCCACTTCTTACCGCGGCAGTACGGCACGATCAGGTGGCAGCGCCTACTGATAGGCTGCTCGCGCTCGACCTGTCAGCCACCGGCACCATGTCAGCCCCCTGCTTGGGGGTTGTTACGGATAACACACTTCACGACAACAAGAGAGGCTCACGGAATTGAAAAACTTATCTTTTATTCCTTGGCGACGATTCTTACACCCTTATACAGAACACTAGCCCCTTGGGCGTGCTTAGTTGACTCGAACTATCTGCGATTCATGTTCGTATTCAGGGGTAGAATTTCCGGAGATTCTCGATGTTCCAGGCGTTGCCCTCCGGCCTGCCTTTCTCGTCCTCCAGATAAACAGCTCCGGGTCTCAGGGTATGCGTCACCCGATAAGGTCCTTCCCACTTGGAGGACAGCTTGTTCATGTTATCAAGCTTCTGCTTCTTGCGGAGAACCAGGTCTCCGGGTTCCAGTACCCGTGAACGGATATGGCGATCATGATAGCGGCGGAGCCCTTGCTGGTATCGAGCAGATCGTAAGGAAGCTCGGCACCGCACCTCTTCCAGGAAGTTGATGTCATCAATCCTCCTCTCAGCTTGTGCGTCTTCATCATAGGCAAGTACCCGGGGGGATCCATGCCTGAGCTCTGTTGGCAAGACGGCTTCTGCTCCATAGACAAGGAAGAATGGTGTTTCTTGAGTGGCTCTGCTTGGTGTGGTTCTGAGGGACCACAAGACACTTGGTAGATGCTCAATCCAGTTCTTGCCCTTGTCTTCTAACTTGTCAAAGGCTTGGTCTTCAAACCCTTTAGGACCTCCGCATTGGCTCGCTCCACTTGCCCATTGCACCTTGGGTAGGATACCGAGGCAAAGCACACCTTGATTCCCAGCTCTTCACAGAAGTTGAGGAAGGATCGGCTTGTGAACTGAGAGCCATTGTCCGTATGATTCTGTTGGGTACTCCGAAGCGGTACACGATCCCTTCAATGAACTTGATGGCTGCTTGAGCTGTCTGTCTTGGTACTGGCATCACTTCCACCCACTTTGTGAACTTGTCGATGGCCACGAAAAGGTATTCATGGCCCCCGACAGACTTCGGTATCTTTCCCACGATGTCCAGCCCCCAGACCGCGAACGGCCAGGAGATTGGAATTGGCTGCAGAGCTTGCGCCGGCTGATGTATGTTCTTCGCATAGTATTGGCAGGCTTCACAGGTCTTGACTAGCTGCTCCGCATCACTGAGGACTGTTGGCCAGTAGAACCCGTGACGAAAACTTTACCCGCCAGTGATCTTGATGCCACATGACTTGAACATGTGCCTTCGTGGATGTCCCGTAGCAGTACTTGGCCTTGTTCTTGAGGGATGCAGCGGAGCTTGACTCCGTTGTCCCGTCGCCGGTAGAGCTCGCCGTCGATCATGACGTAGAGCTTGGCTTGACGAGCCACCCGCTCGGCGTCGTGATCGTCCTCCGGGAGGGCGTGCTCCATGATGTACTTGACGATGTCCCGGGCCCAGGGTGGGTGGGCTCCTTCCACCGGTAGCACCATCCGACGGAAAGAAAGCATAGCTTCCTCCGCTGGAGGGGCTGCCGGGTCTTGAGCTTCTGGGCTGGCTACCCGTGTTGTCGAGGTAGAAGGGTCGCCAGCCCCCGGCGCAGATCTTGTCGCGAGCCTCTCGGGCGGGATCGAAGGTCGCCTGAGGACCTCGATGTAGATCCCGGGAGGCACTGGTTCTTGCTTGGACGCCACCTGCGATAGCTCATCCGCGGCCGTGTTTTCTCCCCGTGGGACGTACACAGCCCGGAAGTTGTCGAAGCGCCGCTGCAGCTTCCAGACCTCTTCAACGTATGGTGCCATCTGAGGGCACGCGTACTCCTTGTTCACTTGTTTGATGACTAGCTGAGAGTCACCCTTGACGACGATCTTGTTGATGCCGAGGCCGATGGCAGCACGAAGTCCTGCGAGCAGGCCCTCGTACTCCGCCGTGTTGTTGGAGATGTTCCCTTGGTAGTGCATCTGGACGACGTACTTCAGCCGGTCCCCGGTTGGTGAGGTTAGGACAACCCCAGCACCTCCTTTCCCCTTGGTGTAGGAGCCGTCGAAGTGCATGATCCAGGCGCTAGGATCTTCCTTCCCGGGGAGGCAGGTTTCCTCTTCCGGGTCGTCGAACGCCGTCTCGGTCCACTCGGCCGTGAAATCCGCCAGCGCCTGACTCTTGATGTTGTCCGTGTGCTCGAACTTGAGACCGAAACCTTGAAGCTCCATGGCCCACCATGATATGCGACCAGTGGCAAGTGGGTTCTCCAGGGGGCTTCTTAGGTTGTACTTGGACACCACCGTGATGGGATGGCTTTGGAAGTACGGCCTCATCTTGCGGGAGGCAATGAGGATTGCCAGCAGCAGCTTCTGCATCATGGGGTACCGCTCCCGGGCGTCGCGCAGCACTGCGCTGACGAAGTAGACCGGGTGCTGCACCTTGCGGGTCGCCGAGTCCTGAGAGGGCTCGGCTTCCCCCTCGTCGACGTCTTGGGGTGGGGACGATGTAGCCCCCGGCGAAGTCTCGTCGGAGGGAGATTCTCCATTCCCGACGGGATCCGCGTCGCTTGGTGAAGTTGCAGTGACGCCAGGATCATGAGACCCCTGGTCACCCGGCAGCCTTTTCTTGCACGGTTGCCCCGGAAGAGAGTTCCCGGGTCGCTTGCCCTTGATCTTGCTTGACTTCTTCGGAGGAGCGTCACGCTCTACCACGAGCACAGCGCTGATCACCTGGTTGGTGGCAGCAATGTACAGTAGTAGGGGCTCCTTCTCTTCTGGTGCCACGAGGATTGGTGGCGAGGCGAGGTAGCGCTTAAGGGACTGCAGGGCTTCCTCGGCCTCGGAGGTCCACTCCACGGGGCCTGATTTCTTGAGCAGCCTGAAGAACGGTAAGGCCCGCTCCCCAAGCCTTGAGATGAAGCGCCCGAGTGCAGTGATGCACCCGTTGAGGCGCTGTACGTCCTTGACCCGCCGGGGCGCCTCCATGCGCTCGATTGCCTTGATTTTGTCCGGATTCGCCTCGATCCCTCGGTGAGAGACCAGGAAACCCAGCAGCTTGCCGGAGGGGACCCCGAACACGCACTTGTCGGGGTTGAGCTTGAAGTTGACCCGGCGGAGGTTCTCGAAGGTCTCGTGCAGGTCTTGGATGAGGGAGTCCTTGTACCGGGTCTTGACCACGATGTCGTCGATGTACGCTTCGACGTTGCGGCCCAGCTGCGACCCAAGGCATGCTTGCATTGCGCGCTGGAAGGTAGCGCCGGCATTTCGGAGGCCAAAAGGCATCCGGGTGTAGCAGTAGCAGCCCTTGGGAGTGATGAAGGCCGTCTTCTCTTGGTCCTCGAGTGACATCATGATCTGGTGGTACCCGGAAAAGGCATCCAGAAACACAGCAGCTCGCACCCGGCCGTGGAATCCACGATCATGTCGATCCGCGGCAGGGGGAAAGGGTCCTTGGGACAGGCCTTATTCAGGTCTGTGAAGTCGATGCAGAGTCTCCACTTGAAGGTCATGGGTTTCGGTACCACCACGGGGTTGGCCACCCAGCTTGGGTGGGGAACCGACCGGATGACACCAGCTTCTATCAACTTGTCCACCTCGGCGATGATGAACTCCAGCTTTTCCTTGCTTTGGTTCCGGAGAACCTGCTTCACGGGGCGAGCCCCCGGATTGACCGCCAATTTGTGCTCGATCACCTCCCTTGGTACGCCGGGTAAACCTGATGCCTCCCACGCGAAGACGTCAGAGTTTTCCCGAAGGAAGGCGACGAGCGCGCTTTCCTATTTGTCGGTGAGGCGGGCGCCGATGGTGATGGAGCGAACTCCGTCGCTGGTTAGCGCCACCTTCTTGGTCAGCTGCGGATCGCCATGGAATGGCGCCTTCTTGGGTGGAGTAGATGTGGAGCCCCCGGGGTGCCCTTCGCCCCCGGGGAGAGCCCCATCATCATCCTCCTGTACACCTTGAGGGATGTCCGCCGTGGTTGCCACCGTCTGGTTCAGCTGGTGAACGCAGTAGATAGCATCGTCGATGTCGGCCCTGACCTTGATCACGCCCCACGGCGCCGGAATCTTCAGCATGTTGTAGGCGAAGTGGGAGACGGCCATGAACTTGGCCAGAGCAGGTCTGCCAAGTATGCCGTTGTACGGTAGCGGAGTGTCGGCGATGTCGAAGACGATTTCCTCGGTGCGGAAGTTCTTGGAGTCGCCGAAGGTGACCGGAAGGGTGATCTTCCCGAGGGGTCGAGTAACACTTCCGTTCACGCCTTGGAACACCCCAGTGTCTTGTAGGCGAGACAGGGGGATTTGAAGGACAGCCAGGACCTTCGCCGTCAGCAGTTGAGGCTGGAGCCTCCGTCGACCAGCATCTTGGTGACCTTGTAGTTGTGGATGACGGGCGACACGATCAGCGGCAGGGTCCCGACCCCGGCAGTGTTTGCAGGGTGGTCTTCTGGGTCGAAGGTGATGACTTGGCTAGACCAGTCCAGGGGCTTGGACGGAGCAGAAGCAACCGCGTTCAGCTCCCGGACAAGTCTCTTGCAGGCGCCGTTGGAGGGAGGCAGAGAAGACCCTCCGTGGATGCACCCGACAACTCCCGTGACTTCTTGATACTTGCCGCCGTTGCCTCCTTGGGGAGCCGGAGCTTCCCCGTTGCCGACGTGGGCGGCCTCCGGAGTGTTGTACCCGCGACCACCTTGACCGCCGCGTCCTCCTCCGCGGCCACCGCCTCGGTACCATCCACGGCCGCCTCCGCCTTGGCGACCCGTGGGACAGTCACGAGCGATGTGCCCGGCAGTGCCGCAGTTGTAGCAACCGTCTTGACTGACCCCATCAGCTCGGCGTTGCTCCCGGACGGCGAGGTTCTTGAGCATGCGGCAGTCCTTGAGCAAGTGGTTGCCTTCTGGATGGATGTGGCACCAGGGATCACCTTCACCTTCTTCCTCGGAAGTCGGCGCGGGCTTGGTCTTCTTCGGAAGAGGCTCGGTGACGAAGATCCGCTTGTCGGGTCCAGGGTCCCGCTTCTTGTTCTTAGCTGGAGCGGCCTTGTCCTCGGGTTCATCCTCCCCGGGGAACTTGGCTCCTTCTTCAGCTCGAGCGCACCGGTCTGCAAGCTCCCAGAGCTTACGAGCAGACTCGACGCGATGGATGCTCAGCTTCTCGCGCATCTTGGGGTTGCGGACGTTGGCGTGGAAGGACTGGATCACCAACTCCTCCTTGATGCACGGGATGGTGTTCATCTTCTGGGTGAAGCGCTGGATGAACTTGCGGAGAGTTTCACCCGGCAACTGCTTGAAGTCGTGGAGATCACTGGGAGCCCCCGGGCGCTCGTACCCGCCTTGGAAAGCCCCCAGAAACTGCTCCTTCAGTGCCCGCCAGGAACGGATGGAGCACTTGGGAAGGTTGAGAAGCCAAGTCTGGGCATCTCCCTTCAGGGCCAACGGGAACCAGTTGGCCATCATGACCTCGTCGGCCCCGGCAACCATCGCAGCAAGAGAGTAGATCTGCAGAAAGTCCCGGGGGTTCGTGGTGCCGTCGTAGCGGAGAACGTCGATCTTGAATTTCTTGGGCCAGTTGAAGTGGCGGAACTCGGGAGCGAGGGCGAGGCAGCCTTCGGCGAGGTCGATGCCCCGATCTTCCCGGCGGTGACGTTCTCGGCGACGCTCGATGCGGGTGCGCATATCCTCGTTCTGACGGCTGTTGAGCTCGTCACGAAGATCTGGGTTGCGCGAGGTAGACGACCCGATGGAGATGGCCTCGCCGTGATCGCGGTTTAGCCGATCAGCCATCGGTGGCGCGGTGCGAGGAGGCGCCGTCTTGGCTTGACGTTCACCACGAGGCTGGCCTCGCGGATCACGTGTTTTGTCTTGTGCTGCTCCGGGGTTGTCGACGGTGGGAGCTTGAGTGGGTTCGACCCACGGACCACCATCGGCGAAGTCGAGGAGCCTCTCGACGCGAGTCCTCCATTCTTGGTAGACCTTGGGGTCGCCGCTGCTTGGAGGGAACTGCATCAGTGCCTTGGCAGCGACTAGAGCATCATGGCGAGCTTGCACGTCCGAAGGCGAGTGCGCGGAGGTCTTGCTCTTGGATGCTCGTGGATCCCCGCTGGGGCGAACGCCGTGGTTCCCTCCTCCAGCGGTGGGCTCCTTGCCGGTGCCGTTGCAGACGCTCTTCTCCCCTGAGCGAGGAGGAGGCATGGTGGCGCCCTTTGGAGCCGCCGCTCCGCCAGGGCCGTTGTCCTTGTCGCGACCGTCCACTTCGTCCGGCGCCACCCTCTCCATGGGAGGCGGGGACGGAGAGGCGCTCCGCCGTGCGCCAGCAGCACGACGTTCAGCTGAAGCTTGGGTGCGTGAGGGAGAGACCGGCTTGGACGCCGCAGGATCTCCCTTCTTCCTTGGAGGCATGCTTGACGAAGAACTTGCCGATGAACTTGATGAAGATGAATCCAGCACTTGCGCCCCCTACCTGGCGCGCCAGATGTCGTGTCTCGTTGCACGGACACCGGGAGTATAGGATACCCCCTTTTAGGTTCGGCACGGGGCGCGAAGGAGGCTGAGAATCGTCTTCTTGGGCGGAGTCTAGATCAAGCTCTCCTCTCCACGATCAAAGCATGCAACCAAAGGGACACAAGGAGCTACCCAGGTTCAGGCCGCCCGGAGGCTAAAAGCCCTACTCCTGCATGTCTGGATTGATGAGTTCTTCATAGTGTGGCTTACAATGGAACCTCCCGACAGGGTACCCGGAAGGGTTTTGGCCCGAGGTAGAAGAAGGACAGATCCTGACCCGGAGGAGATCACCTTCCTCTCTACCTCGCAGCCCTAGTCTAGTCTTGCTCTGGTTCTAGCTTCTCCTCCCCCTCCTCCGTGCCTTGGTCCTCCTTTTATAGGCTAAGGGGTTGCCACAGGGTCACGTGAGGGGATGAGGGACCTTCGGGGTGAAGGACCCTCCTCATCTAGTTTAGGGGGAGACGTGGCCTCTCCTCAGCCTAGCGTCTCCTCTGGGTTAGGTGGGAGCGTCCGCCTTGGGGTGGACAGGAGCTGACACCACCACGGGACGTGCTTCCCGCCCGCGCTGCCTTCGCCTTGCTTCCCAAGTCTTCCGTGGTGAGGTGGAGTGCTTATCCACAGGAACGTAGGAAGTACCCGGAGGGAGCCTGGCCTCCTGCCGGGAACTCGGGCTCTCGGGTCCTTCCTGGCCTTCTCGCTTGATTCGGGGACCCGGAAGGTCCCCAGGACCGGAGCCCTTAGTCGTCGTAGGCCATGTGTGTCTTGACGGTGAACCCGCCAGTTTGACTTGAGTCTTGGTCTTGTCCATCTTCATCTTGGTCCCACATGGGGTGGACCCACTTAGGCAGTACTAGGGGAACCCCATGTTCCACTGTTGCGACAGTAGCTCCTAGTTAAAAAAAAGTCTTCATGTATGATGTGTTCTTTTGAATTAGGATGTCATGCGGGCATGAATCCTCTCTTTGGAACGACGGACATAACATCATTTTTCATTTGTACAAAAAAAAACATCAATTTTCATTACAATCAGAGACGGTATACATGTGTTGTAGCAAACGAAAGAAGATTAAATATAGGGATGATCCAATGTCGAGTTTGTCACGCGTTTTGCTGTAAAACAGACTGCCGTTACTATTTTGCTCTTACGTTGTTGACGCGCTATAAAGCAGAGGATTTTGACACTTTGTGACCAATCATGTAGTGGGTGTAACTTGTTGGCCACCCTGCATTATTACCTGGCGTGTACTCATACCGTGCGGAGTGATTAATTGCGGAGCGACGTTGAACTAGACAACCGGCCATCGGCGGCAGGACGACCAAGCAAGCAAACCCGTCTTCTGCATGACTGCATCTCTGTCGTTGCAATTCGTAAGCTTGCGCGTGACGACCAACACAGTGAGAGAAAGGGTACTGGATGGAGTTTGACCTTGAACAGGCAAATCCCAATTAATAGGTTCGAATCCATCCGATTGTCAAAAGGGAGAGGGAGACGGAGAGAGAGGTTGAAATCCATTCAGTTCTTCAAGGGCAGGTCATCGGAGTAATTTCAGTGGATTCCATTCACAAGCGTTGAGTCGTGGCCAGGAAACGGCCGGGGATGAGCTCGTGGCCAGGAAGCGGTTTTGCTCAGAACCAGTGACGGCATTCTGGCTCGCTCGTGGCCAGGATCAGACAACTTGAAGAGACGAAGACGCCGACGAGGTGGAGCACATCCAGACTGACAAGGCAGCGCCGCCCGATCCAGTCTCTGTCGCCAAAGGGACCCCTAACCTAGTCCGACATGAAACACCGGCGTCGGTGGGCTAGAGCTCACCTTAGAACTCAAGCCGACGCACCAACGGACGCTGCACCCCGCTGAGATGGGCACAACTAAAAAAGCACACTCCAGCTCCGACAAGCCACGTCACCGCCACCAAACCACCACCGGAAGAGAGGCAAACCATGGACTCCAAAAGACGACGCCTTCAGGAAGGAAGCGGCACCGAAGTTCCGCCGTCGCCCGGTCAACGACCTAAGGTTTTCACCCAGAACATCGGGGGAGAGCAGTGTAGTCGCGACGTCGCCTTCAAGAAGATAACGGCGCCCACAGGCGTCGCCACCGTCGGCCAAGACAAAGCCTGGCAGATTTTCACCCCGACAAACACACCGCCTCCGAAACCGAGTGTGGCCAGCTGCCGAGATGGCTACCGAACCACATCCACCGTCACCACTCGCCAATCATCACGCCGCCCTCGCGGCCATGACCACCAGACAGCACCAGAGCCACGACCCCCGCCCGCGACTACCACCGTCCGGGGCTGCCGCCCTGGCATCCAACCTCCACGCACATCCAAGCCAATCAAGCGGAAATAGCCATAGCAGCTACCGGAGGCAAACATCGACCACCGCGACCGCGTGACACCACGGCTTCGATCTGGCCCGTCGGCAGCAGCAACCACCGGATCCAGCCCGGATTCGGCGGACAAACCCCGTGGTGGAGCACCAACTCCAGATCCACGAGCAGATGGTGGTGGCCATGGCCAACTCGAGCAGGTCCAGGGCCCCTACCCTGACCTCCAGCTCGGCGGCGCAGCACCACCCACCTCGCTTAGGGGAGCCACAGCCTCGAGGTCCGGCGCCAGCAGGTCGGCCATGGCCGGATTCGCATCCATCGCGCTGTGGGGTCTCCGGCTTGACGAAGCTAGGCGCGAGGAGAAGCCCCGCCGCCGCCTCCACCGCGCGAGCAAAGCCCGGCAACGGCCTCCGGCGGCGGCGAGGGAGAAGCTCGGAGGGAGGGAGAGAGGTGGCGGCGCTAGGGTTCGCCTCCCGTGTCGCCCGAGGTGGACGACGACGCGGGGGCCAAGCGTTTTCCTCAAATTATCACCTCGCTCGTCCAAAGTTGTGCGAGTTTTGATGGAAATGAAAATTGGGGAGCTGGAAATGCGATGGACGCCGACGCCCACGCCCGCGGCGCCTGCAACGGCCGTATCCTCGTGCACCTACGCACGCACGGAGCGTGGGGTGGGCGGTGATCGTGGGAGGGATGGCTGACCTCTCGTGGGCGTGGCTGTCTCTTTCGCGCGCACGCCGGGCCTTGGGATCCCAGTCCGATTTATTTTTAGAACAATACCAGTCCGATTGGTGTGCCATGTCAAAGGTCCGCGCCTCCGCGGCCGGTGGCCGTGAGCGCACGATCGGCGACGTGGCCTACGTGGACGCCGCCGAGGCCGGATCCAGCGGCAAACAGCCGAGGCCGCCTCGCAGGGGAATGGAATTCATGGACAGACAGATTCCTGCTGCTAGCGAGCTCTCTTCCCAGCAAAGCTCAGTAATGCCATGTCGTCCAGACAGATCCGCCAAGCAGTCAAGCAGAGGCACAGAATTCAGTTGAATTCAAGCGTCGACATACTCTGACGCCAAAGACATGACACACAGCAGTACTGTTTACGCCAAACCTTTTAGTAATTCTTCCCAAGCAATAGTACAACAATTAATCGGCAAGCCCATCAATCTTAACGTACGAACGAACCAACAAACCAAAGAACGAGAGAGATTTCGGGATGAGCGGTAACACGGATTCTTCCCCGCGACCCCGAGCCAGAATATCTACACCTCCTATAACCAAGCGCACATGAATCATCTCGGGACACCGACCGACCGACCGATCGACGATCAGACCAGCGCGGCGAGCCCGCCGCCGCGCATCATCTGGCGGAACTCCTGGAAATCCACCCGGCCGTCGCCGTCGCGGTCGACCTGCCCGATCATGCGGCGGCACTCCTCGGCGGTGCGCCCCTGCTTCAGCCCCAGCGACGACAGCACGGCGCCGAGCTCCTCCACCGTGATGTACCCGTCGCCGTTGGCATCGAACACCCGGAACGCCTCCCGCATGTCCTCGTCCTCCTCCGCCGCCGGGGCCTCAGCGCCGGCGCCGGTCGAGGTGATGGCGCGGTACAGCTCCCCGAACTCCTCCACGTCCACGCACCCGTCGCCGTCGGCGTCGATGCGCGCGATCATGGCGGCCAGCTCGTCGCCCGGGACCGCCATGCCCAGCTTGCCCAGAGAGTCCGCCAGCTCCTCCCGCGTGATGCGCCCGTCGCCGTTCCGGTCGAACAGCTCGAACACGCGCGCCAGCTCCGCCCGGTCCGCCTGCTTCTGTCCCGATGACGACATCTCGCGGCTCGGAGACGACGCTACCGGAGGCGAAGGCGACGGCGAGGAGGCCGGTTCCTCGGTGGTGATGATGGAGGCCACGTCGCGGCCGCGGACAGGGAGGATGGAGGAGAGGCTGGTGGGGATGTAGGAGAGGAGGCCGGAGGGTGGCATGGAGGGTGCTAGAGATTGACAACGCATTCGACGATTTCTTGGGTTGGTGCTGGTGGTGCAGATGGACCATGGTTCTATTTATACCACTTTTCCCATTCTTTCTTGTGATGAAATAAGAGAAAAGGATGTACTTGTATGTCAAAAGAGTTCAGTTGATGGAGAATCGGAGAGGGTCTTTTTTCCCTTTCTACATCTGCACTTGACTTTCGAATAAAGTTGATTATTGTCTTGTTTAATTTACTCGTTTTTAGATGGGTGGTGTGTGTTGTATCCCAAGAAAATCAGTGTGCAAAAATGGTTTAAACTGAACTGTGGGGTGGCATTTTTTTTTTTGCATGGTGGGTGGCATGTATTTGCAACCCCTATAAAGGGAACAAAAAAAAAACACGGTTTGTCCTCAAGGCACAAAATTACTACTATGTTATTCTTTCAGGTATTTGATAAATTGGTATAGAAAGGGATCATGTTTTGCCATGAAATCATATCTGGTTATTGTATATAACATCCATTTTATTCTTCGGTTTTAGTTGTGCTTGTTTCTCAGACTTGTTGCCACGTTGATATCCATGGAACCAAACACCCAAAACAAATTATTAATAATATGAAGAAAACAATACCTATTTGACTTCAGTTTTTCCAAAAATAATATCTGATCAGACTGTCTCATTCTAAAAGACTCGCTGTCACGTACTCCCTCCGTTCCACAATATAAGATGTTCTAACTATCTCACATATTGGCTAGGTACAATCTAAATGAGTGTACATACACATTAAAACATGTCCACATACATCTAGATATATATGAATGTGGACAAAAGCTAAAACATCTTATATTTAGGAATGGAGGGAGTACTTGATATACATACAAACTACGCAAAGAAAACAAGAGAGAGGCGAGGGGAAACACTGAGAATATGTGGACGAACTACTTTCCCTTTTCTCGTTAATGCACTGTCAATCTGGCACATATATATCATCATTTTATGAACATCATGTCACGTCTGAACCTCCAAAATAAGAGGATATCCTGCCGCTAATAGAGTATCTTTACGTCTGGAGGCAAGAGACGCCTTTTAAAAGTTGGTGAGAACGCTGGCCGGCCATGATCATGTCGCATGCAAACGCGTTTGGCAGGTAGTTGGTCTGCACTCACTCCTCTTTAAAATTCAAGTTAAACTGTAGAGAGACAGAGAAGAAAAAGGCAAAGAAAACAATAGGTCAACCGAAACCGCGTGGGGCATCATCGACAATCACAACGGGGCCACGGCACGGCGCCGGCCGTCGGACGCGGATCTCGGTCCTCGACCGTCGCCGGCGAGCTCACCGTCGGATCGGACATCGACCGGCGCTCCGCGAGGACAGGTGTGCGTGTGGATACTCGATACTCCTGCAAGCACGTATACATACTGCCATGTTGAAGAACATCACTGGATTGCAGCTCATCTTCGGCACTGTATGATGGGGCCTGAATTGAAAAGGGTGGCGTTCAACTGGAACTGACCTGTGATTCGGAGTAAATTGCAAAAAACCACCACAATTGGGGGTTCCGTTGCAGAAGACCACCGGTTTCCAGCAGATTCGCAAATAACCACCGGTATTGAGTGATACGTTGCAAAAAACCACCACTTCTTCAGTTAAGTATGAAACTGGCAGGCGGGGCCCACATGTCAGCCAGTTGGAGATGATTCTAGTCGGAGATGATGACATGTGGATGACATGTGGGCCCCGTCTGCCAGTTTCATACTTAACTGAAGAAGTGGTGGTTTTTTGCAACGTATCACTCAATACCGGTGGTTATTTGCGAATCTGCTGGAAACCGGTGGTCTTCTGCAACGGAACCCCCAATTGTGGTGGTTTTTTGCAATTTTCTCTGTGATTCGCGATGCGCGTGCACTGTATTTGATAGATTAATCCCCGTGCTAAGAATCGTTTGGACACTATGGGTTAGCTTAATAGTAACAGGAGGAGACTTAGAGGGGGTGACAGATTCCTCCATGAATGGCACTCCATGTGCACCTCGCGGTTAGGACATGGCGTGAATTTCCAACGGGCAGGCGAGCGGTGCTCATCTAGAGCGAGTAAAGAAGGGCTATAGAATGGTCCGAGCAGTGACAGACGGACGGACAGTAGCCTTATCAATTCAGTGTGGTGTTGAGTTTGACAAAAGAGCTCAAACGCAAGTGACAACCGGCGGAGAGCAACATCATGACACCGGCCTCTCATGCTCGGTTGGCACTCGGTACAGTAAAGAAAACACGGTGAGAGGAAAATTGCACGCAAGTGAAGTTCGTCCTCTCAAATCTGAATCGATGTGTTCAGTTTGACAAAGAGTTCAAACGGAACTGACAACTGGCAAGGAGAAACATCACGATATCGGCCTTTCCTGCTGCTCGATTGGTACTTGTTACAGTAAGGAAAACACCGTGAGGATTTCAAAAAAAAAAAGAAGGAAAACCCCGCGAGAGGAAAAATGCAAGACAAATGATGCAGCGGACAATTCAAGGAAACAAGGAGGCTGCATCCTGCCAATGATATATGGCAAAACTTCACTGACTTGTTTTCTCTCAGCTCCTACAGTTACAAAATTGAGCATATCCTATGGAGAATTCAGAGAAGAAGAAATGGCCTGTACATGATTGTAAACTATCTGAACTATGTACAAGACTGTCCTGTGAAAAATCTGAAGCAAAAAGGGGAAAATTGGGTGAACCGGTTGATTAGCCGTTCCGATATCAACAAGAACATTGTGCAGCCTTCCATCGCCATGATCACATTGCAGCAGCGACTCTCTACATGTACAAAATCGCAAGTCTACAAAATGACAGCCAAGGTTGTATTACAGCAGCCGCCCATGAACTTGCACCAAAGCCACCATGCATAATACTGTGCAACGTATGAGGACAATCAGGATTTTACACCAATCATCTCGCTGTCTTAGATTGAGGCCACCCTGCATAACCTTGGCCCATGGACGGCCAACCAAGCTTGCACAAAGCCACCAACTACCTTGCAGCTTGTACTGTACCAATCATGAATGCGTTTGGTGTCATGAGATGCTTCAACAGGCAACAATGTTTTCACCTGCAAGTTAACCACAAAATAACTAAAATTAATACTACCTCCGATCCGTTTTATGCGTCACGGAATATGTGCTGTGCTAGTACAAAAGTATTACACAGCTGCCGACACTTATTATGGATCAGAGGAGTATAACATTAGGAAAGTCTACTCAAGAAAGGTGTAGATAAAAAAGACTGACATTGCTCGATCCTTTGGCAGAACAAACCTCAAAAAGATGTCTCTAACGAGCAGTTGCCTATCAGCTCCAGATTGTAGGATTTTTGAATTGCAAAGATATTGCCTCAGAAAGGAACTTTACAACGTCTTCTCTTTTAACATCTTTCTCCCTTTTTGCATCAAGATGTCGAACCTGAATCAAAGATACACGCATATAATTCGGGTGAGAGAGGGACGGGTATTGTGGCATTTACTTCCGCCGGAACCTAGCTAGGGCGTGGCGTTGTAATTCGGATGTGGTCCTTCTTAGGACTTGTACATAACTCTCTTTTCTATCAATGCACTGAGACGAAAATCTTTTTGCGTTTTCTCAAAATAAATAAATAAAGTAACTACAGAATAATTATTTGTAACTTCCACTGTGCCTAGTGCAGGTACTGAAAATTTATAGAACAATCAGTGTCATTCTTTATCGAGATAGAAAATATTCATGGTCAAGTTTGAAAATCAGATTTTCTTCACCTGGGTCCATTCACACCCTCTGTCTTAGATGTGTTCTCTCCACTCGACAAAGTTATAATTCTTTTTTATAGCAAATCATGCATGAACATCAATCTATAGCAAGTATCCTTGCAAAATTTGGTTTAAACTTAAGACCATATACACTCTGTAGAAAAAACAGAATTGGTGCGGCTTGAATACTGGATTGCTATTAAAACTAGAGTATAAGATTTCTTTTTTCATCCTGCAGACTGCATGTGGTCATATTTTTGCACCAAATTTTGCAAGAATACTTACTTGGTACAGCATTATGTTCATGCATGTTTTGCTTAAAAAGATCATAACATTTTGAAGAGGATAAAACACTTCTCAGGGCACGAATGCACCTGGGTGGATATTCCGTTAGAATAAAAGGACAGCAGAAAAAAATGATGTGATACATTTTATAAGATGGAACCAGCAACTCGATCCATAGAAAGAAAACAAATCCAGTGTTACTGGAAAGGTGATGAAGTTTTTCTTATAAATTCAAGACATTTGAGAAGTCTTCCAAGCAGAAAAGTACGTTAAGAAACAGGCAGTGCACCTGTAAAACCAGATTTAAGATAATCTCAATGATCTGTATTCACAATGGAATGCTACAAGTGAACATTAATGCACGCCGTTAAGGTATTTCTGTTACAGCCTACTTTTGTTTTGTGAGGAAGGTACGATACCACTATAACAGTGTACGGACAGAACAACGTCAACATATTTACCTTCACAAGATCTGTTTGCGAAAGTCCTTCAGTGATAAATACAAGGCATTTGATGTCATGATCACTAGCGTACTCATATTGTTCTTGAAGACTTGGATCTTCCTGAGGAACAAACTGGGCCTGGTAATAGTAAATTAATCAGTACTGTCGGAAAAAGAATCACACTGCCCACTAACCTTGTCGGCAAGACTTCTGTATGACCAACCTTTATGTTAGCTTCCCAAAGTTCTGCAACAAGTTCCATGCGCTCGTCTAGGAGTCCACCGCCGCCCTTTGAACAGACAAGTACACTGATGCTATGTTCAATCCTGAAGTCCAAAAAATATCTTAGTTTGTCCAAAGAAATCCCATCGACCCATTAGAAGGGGAAGTGGAATGCAGTATAGGAAGTATATGATGAATTGTGTAACCTTGGCAATCCAACGTCAGATGAAGGATTGTTAGGAAGAAATTTCTCAAGTGCAATGCTCACACCAACAGCACCTGGGGGTTTGGTTTTCTGTGAAATAATCAATTGAACACTGAATCAGTTTACAGTCTTTCATTTTCGATCATCAATGTAGAAAATATTGTGGTAACAACACACTATGCCTGGTTCTCCAATGTAGAAAATCGCGGCTCAGTGATTTTCTAAGGAAGTCTCATATTGTTTTCATGTCGTGTGAAGCTCCCTTTAAAAAGGAACAATCTGTTCTAGGGGGTGCCTACGGTACAAATAACTACAAAGAACTTTCTCAAGCTTCTCCTCATTACAGATTTTGCCACTTCTTCCCTATTAAGCTCTGCAGGACTAATGGTGGATGGTGGAAAGAGCACACAAAATGCACAAAGTACATAATATGTATCCTAGTAGCTCTAGTTCTAAAGCCAGAAAGAAATAAAAAACCATTTCATGGCATTTTAGGCACCGGGAAGAAGCCCTACTGCGGAGGTACAGTATCTATTCGGACAAAACGAAGAAGCAAAATTATAAAGGCCTTTCATGATATTGCTGGTCAAAGCTTACCAGTGAAAGATTTTGCGTTATCTATTTGTAGTTGTACTGTGAACCCTATCATACTTTCAAGGTCCTCTCAAGCATACAGTAAGCAACAAGTAAAACTTACACATGTTTTATCCCAAGCTTGTTCCATCAACATATCATATCGTCCTCCAACAGCCATCAACTTTTCATGGGTACTTGTCGCAGGATTACCTTCTTTTGAGTAGACCTATGATGATACACAATCAATTGCATGTACCATAGTGATGAGATATATGTTACTTTCAGTGAAGATACTAAGACATTAATGCATGCTTGCTTTGCACATATTAACATACCATCTTTTAGAACATATGACTGAACTTGAGATCGAGAAGAAGAATGCAGGTGCTTACCTTTCGTCACATCTACCATTCTTCTAATATTACCAACTACTACCTCTCTACCAAAATATAAGATGTTTAGACGCGTATTAGTGTGTCGATTCACTCATTTCATCCCACATGTAGTCCGTATTAAGTTTTCTAAAACATCTTATATTTTGGTTCGGAGGGAGTAGTAAATATAGCATGATAATGATATACAGCCTATACTGAACAAGGTGAGTAAAATATATTCTCTCCAAAGAAAAGAAAAAGGCTGTTCATCAATAATTTAGAATTCCCGAAAAGAAAGGGTAGTTAAGGTTCATCACCTGAAAAAACAGATCTGTGTAGTAATAGTCTGAAGGAGGCATGAGTACATCGATAGTAATATGCTCTTCAACTGACCATACCCTCAAAGATTTGAGGAAATTGGAGAGATCATCAAGAGCCTTGCACGCAGATTTATCTACAAGAAACACACAAAGATGACATCTTAGATATTCTAGATGTAAGCAACTGTGGCAAAAGCCAAAAGGTAGAGCCACTACCATCGAACAGGGTTCCTCTTAATCTAGCAAGTACAAGATCTGCAGGTCCACAAAACCGCTGATCTGCTTTATGCAGCTTCTCAACAACTTCTTCAGAAAGACGAAGATCCTGGTTCACTCATAAATTAGCTTAAACCTTGAAAACTATTTGCCGCAGGATATTTATTTTATGAAGATCACATGTGTAACTAAAAGTTTTACAAGTAGTACCATGTTGAACTGAAAAACATAGTGTACAGAAGAGAACTTGAAATACATTTGATGAAAGTGTGTGACGCATAAACATACTTAAGACTTCCTACTTGTAGAGCATACAGCTAGTTCTTAGTGCTGGTTATACCTGTAACAGTTGCCCTCGAATCAAACTCCATTGCGACTTACGGTCTGCCTTATTTGGACAATACTGAACTAGTGTAGAAGCTAGAAACTGAACAGCAGAAAAGATAAGTATTAGATAAACACAAATTACAGAAACTGTGAAGGCAAAGTATCATACCTCAGCAACATTCTGTCTTCGTTCCTGAGGAACTCCTGCCCAGGAACAAACTGCTTCAGCGAGTTTGCCGTGATTCAGACGAATAACTATTGCCTTCGAGTCATAAAAACGTCTCATAAGGTCCAGAGTCACCTATGGTTGCATCGAAGTAAATTTCTATGTCAAAACACAAAAGTAGATCTTTAATGTTAAAAGAACCTTTCGTGATAGTTGTGTGTGCCTACTTCGAAGTGAATTGTTTGCAAAACGAAACATAACTAAATAAATACAAGATCTCAGCAAAATACAGTCATGAAAACAATAGAGGACACCACATGAAAAGATATACCTTAATAACTTCGGCCTCAGTTATCGGTGAAGAACCTCCAATAATGTCAAAATCACCCTGAAAAGATGATATTAACACAATCTTTAGAGGTGGATTCTGGAAATGATTTCAAGAGCGAGAAACAATAGACAAAGAAGAATACATACTATTATCCATCATGTATTCATGTTGGCAGTAAATGACAATTCAATACATTTACCTGAAGAAAGCGATAAGGAGTTGAATGGCCAACTGCTCTTCTATGAACCCATGATACTTCATAGCGTTTACATGATGATATCTGTAAGTGAACTGTGTGAGTAAGCATTAGCTATTTATCATCTTACTCATCGGCAATTTTAGGTAAATGAAAGAGTGAAACCGTTAATAGAACAAAAGGTTCTCATGTGCTTTAAGAAAAATCCCGAAACAGCGGTTCACTGAATGTCCACTTGTCTTACACTGGATGAATATTACCAGGATGCACAACAAATTTCAAACAGGAAACCTAGCAAATGAGACGTATATTCAATTTTACCACACTATAATCTGGAATAGATCATAAAAATCAATATGTCAAAATGTAAGATTCTATCCTGGGTACGCTTGGTTCACTATTACACTTTGCCAAACTATCGTTTGTATAAGTGCCCACAGAAAAATGTCTACATAAGGACTACGGTACTACTGCAGTTGACACCAAGATATAAAATGTTTGAGAATCATTCATTAGAAGAATCTTCAATCTAGAAACTATAGTACTTGTTGAACTGTTAAAAGGGCTTTTATGTTTCTGGCCATGTGGCCCATCTACTCTCAGCCTCTCAGGAGCTGATATATGTACGTGATCCTCAGTGAGAAACCCTAGAAGAATAGACAGAAGTTGTGCATCTCCCCCAGGTCAGCCACCACCTCTCTAAACTACATGGTATCAGAGCTAAGGTTGAAGATGGAGATGGAGCAGCAGCGGATCTGGTAGTTCTGCATCAAGGGAGTGTTGTGGCACAGCTCAACCATGGGAGACGACGTGACGAGGGCGCTGGACAGGCTGGCGGATATTCTCACCGCCAGAAATGGAGAAGGTGCTGCTACGGCCAAGGCAGCAGATGGAGCTTGGGCAGAGGGAGTGCAGAAGCTGGAATTGATGCCAAATGAGGTCAAACTAGAGGGGGGCAGCAATTATTTGAGCTGGTCCAGAAGAGGGCTGTTGCTACTGAAGATGAAGGCTGTGGAAGGATATGTGCTGGGAGAAGTTGATGAACCTGCAGACAAAAAGGGTGTTGAGTGGAAAAAATGGAGCAGTACTGATTCAGGTATACTTGTGTGGTTGCTCAGCTCCTTAACTCCATCGGTTGCTGCATCAGTTGAAGCACTTTCTGCTTCAAAGGAGGTATGGGAAGCTTTATCTCAGATGTATTCTGAAAAGGGAAATGTGATGTTGATTTCCCAACTTGAGGACAGAGTGCATGATCTGACTCAAGGTGAAAAATCAGTGATGACCTATGTAGGGGAACTGAAACAGTTATGGGCAGATTTGGATCATCTCGATCCTTTGGTGCTAGCTCATTCTGAATGTGTTGTGGCAGCAAAGAAATGGATTGAAGGCAGGCGGGTGCTGAAGTTTTTAAAGGGATTGAATCCAAACTTTGAGAATAGAAGGGCAAGTCTGATGCACCAAACTCAGTTACCTTCACTTGAATCTGCTATTGCTGCCATTACGCAAGAGGAGACAAGACTGAAATGCAATGAAAAGGGAGAATTCACACAAAGGCCTGCCTATCATGTGTCTGAGAGGCAAGAGACTAGGGACTGCTACACTTGTGGAGTGAATGGTCACCTAAGCCAACAATGCACTGCTCCACCGCGTCGAGGCAGAGGAGGTTTCAGAGGCAACATGCACAACAGGGGATACTATAGAGGTGCAACTAGAGGCAGATATGGAGGAAGTTACTATCACAACTCAGGTGGTCCACAAGGAGGTCCCAGAGCTAACATGACAGTCATGGAGGGAGATCAATCAACAGTTTCTCAAAATCAAGGAAGTGTATCTGAACAAGATGAAGAAAGGTGGACAGCAAGGAGAAACAAGCTTCGGCCAGTTTGCCCACGTTGTCTACACCGACAAAGGTAACACTGAAAAAGCCTCTCTAGCTGCTCATAAGCTAGATTCTGGTTGGGTACTAGATAGTGGAGCCTCAAGGCATGTTACTGGTAATATTAGAGAGTTTGAGTTATACAATCAATATCCTTCAACATTTCACGAAACAATTCAAACAGCAGATGGTACTGCCCAACCTGTAAAAGGTGTTGGTGATGTCCACTGTTCAACTAGCATAAAGTTATCCTCTGTCCTATATGTGCCTGCATTTCCAGTGAACTTGATCTCAATGAGTAATTTGATTGATCAGATCGATTGTCGCATTACTGTCGATAAGCAAATGTGTTTGATTCAGGAGAGGAGGACTGGAAGGAAGCTTGGGGAAGGAATCAGGCGTAGAGGGCTATGGTACCTGGACCGAGAGAAGCCCGAGTTCCTGGGATACTCGGTGGTGCTCGCAGCGGTCCAAGGTGACAAGGAGACCAAGGCCATGATTCACCATTGCCGTATGGGGCACATTTCTTTTTATAAGATGATTAGAGCCTTTCCTGATGTAGTGAGTGGAGTAGACATGAGTAAACTAAAATGTGATGCATGTGAGTATGCTAAACATACCAGAACATCTTATGTAAGGGGCTCAAAAGTATAGCTCCCTTCACCCTTGTGCACTCTGATGTATGGACATGTCCCAGTATGTCTATCAGTGGAATGAAATATTTTGTAACCTTCATTGATTGCTATACTCGCATGACTTGGGTGTACCTCTTACGCCACAAAGATGAGGTGTTTCAGTGCTTTCAGGACTTCTGTGCTTATGTGAACACTCAGTTTAAGGTGCAGGTGCGAATGCTTAGAACTGACAATGTGACAGAATATGTTAACAGGAGATTTGGAGGATTCTTATCAGAGAAAGGCATCATGCACCAGACTTCCTGTCCGGATACACCTCCCCAGAATGGAGTGGCTGAAAGAAAGAATCGCCACATATTGGAGGTAACTCGGTCACTCATGTACACTATGAATGTACCTAAATTTTTGTGGGGTGAGGCTGTTCTAACTGCTACCTATCTTATTAATCGCATGCCTTCACGGATTATTGGCATGAAATCTCCATGTGAGCTTCTATTCGGTGAAAACAAGTTCAATGTTGTTCCCAAGGTTTTTGGCTGCACTTGCTTTGTTAGAGATCACAGACCCTCAGTGAGCAAGCTTGACCCCAAGGCTGTGAAATGCATCTTTATTGGCTATCCTTCTGGGCAGCAGGGATACAAATGCTGGAATCCAACTGAGCGTAGAACGTTTGTGAGTATGGATGTTACCTTTCGTGAGGCTGAACCCTTTTATGGCGAGAAAACAGATTTGAGCATGCTGTTCGAAGGGCTTGATCATCTGTCTCCTTCGACTGATGGTCAAGAGGGGGAGAGTACAGTCACACCAGCAGCTACGGTAACACCTACAGAGAGGAAATCTCCTCTGTTGCTGATTGGATCGGTCCCCATCTCTATTCCAACTGAAATTGATGGTGCAACTACGCAACAACGGGGCCAAGAACAACAGCTTCGTGTGTACACATGGAGGCACCGCCGTGAGATTGTTGAACAGGGGGGAATGTTGAGCAGGGGGAGGACAATCATCTGGAGGAGGAGCCACACATGCAAGAGGAAGAACAATCTTCTAGTGCACAGCCGATGCAAATTCAAATGTGAGTGAGAGGTCTGTAGAGTTACCAATTGCACTTAGAAAGGGGAATAGAGCAGCTACAAGCAGATCCGTGGATAGGTATGGCTTTAATGTTCATGACATTAGCAACTATGTTTCATATGAAGCCTTGTCTGCCTCCTATCGAACATTTGTTGCGTCTCTCCAATTAGTGTCTACTCCTACTGATTGGAGAGTAGCACAACAAGACCCTAAATGGTGTGCAGCTATGAGAGATGAGTTGGAAGCATTGAGGAAGAATCAAACTTGGGAGTTGACTGACTTACCGGAGGGAAAGAGAGCGGTTGGATGCAAGTGGGTATTTACAGTCAAACAAAATCCTGAAGGGAAAATAGAAAGGTATAAGGCAAGGCTGGTTGCAAGGGGATATAGTCAAGTATATGGCATTGACTATGATGAAACCTTTGCTCCTGTGGCGAAAATTAACAATGTGAGGATCCTGATATCATGCGCAGCAAATTTTGGATGGCCATTGTATCAGCTTGATGTAAAAAATGCTTTCTTGCATAGTGATCTACAGGAAGAGGTGTATATGGAGGTGCTGTTAGGAATAGCAACTTAGTATTATTGGGAGGCTAAAGCCATCATATATACATGTACAGGTGGGAGGCCAAAAGGCAGAATGTAAAAGGCCAAAGGTCAACAAATATAACTCTAACACACACACCCCCCCCCCCCCCCCTCAAACTCATGGTGGATCCACAACACTGAGTTTGGAGAGGTAAAATCCATGTTGTGCTCTAGTCTGGGCCTTCGTGAAGAAATCCGCCAACTGTAACTCGGAAGGCACATACTGAAGAGCAATAACATGATCCTGGACACCAGCGCGCACAAAAGAAGCATCAACACCAATATGCTTGCTAAGCTCATGCTTCACGGGGTCCCGTGCAATACTGATAGCACTTGTACTGTCTAATAAGATGGTAGTAGGTGTAGTAACAGAAACACCAAAATCCTCGAGCAACCATCGTAACCAAGTCACCTCTGCCGTCAATAGAGCCATAGCTCGCAACTCAGCCTCTGCACTCGAACGGGAAACTGCAGTATGTTTCTTCGTCTTCCAGGCAATGAGAGAACCACCGAGAAAAACACAATAAGCAGAAAGTGAACGGCGATCTGAGGGATCACTAGCCCATGTAGCATCCGAATAAGCCTGAAGCTGTAACGAGCTGGAACGGGGAAAGAAGAGACGGCGAGAGATCGTGCCACGAAGATATCGTAGAACACGAAGAAGGTGACTGTAGTGAACCGAAGTGGGAGCAGAAACAAACTGACTCAGAATATGGACAGGATAGGAGATATCCGGACGAGTGACAGCGAGATAGACAAGACTCCCAACAAGATGACGATAACGCATCGGATCAGACAAGGGCTCGCCATCAGAAGCACGAAAGTGAACACCGAGCTCCATAGGAGTCTCAGCAGTGTGCTCATCACTAAGAGCCGCACGAGAGAGAAGATCCTGGATATACTTTTCTTGGGAAATAAAGAAGCCATCAGAGGTAGAAGAGACATCAATCCCAAGAAAATAGCGAAGAGGACCAAGATCAGATATAAGAAACTGCTCACTAAGACGTTCCTTGACAAAGGCAATGTACTCAGAATCGTCGCCAGTGATGATCATATCATCAACATACAGAAGTAGGAGAGTCCTGCCACAAGCAGAAAGGTGGACAAACAACGCTGGATCATGAGCACTGGGCGAAAAACCAGCGGCAGTCACCACAGAGGCAAAGCGCTCAAACCAGGCGCGGGGGGCTTGCTTAAGACCATAGAGAGAGCGACGAAGACGACAAACCATGCCATCAGGAACAGAATACCCAGGTGGTGGCTGCATATAAACCTCCTCACGCAACTCACCATTAAGAAAGGCATTCTTCACATCGAGCTGAGACACAGACCAATGGTGAACAGATGCCACTGCAAGAAGTGTGCGGACAGTGGTCATATGGGCCACAGGAGCAAAAGTCTCGTCGTAATCACGACCATGCTCCTGCTGAAAGCCACGAGCCACAAGACGAGCTTTATAACGCTCAAGAGAACCATCAGAGCGAGTCTTAATCTTATAGACCCACTTACAAGTGATGGGGCGAACACGGGGAGGAAGAGAAACCAGATCCCACGTGCCGGTGAGCTCAAGGGCAGCAATCTCCTCTGCCATCGCAAGCTGCCATTCGGGATGAGCAACAACATCTCGATAAGAAGTCGGCTCAAGAACGGTCGAAAGACCATAGCGTCTAGGAGAATATCTGTCAGGGGGCGGACAAGGCCGAGAACGAAGACCATAAGTCGGCTGAGAGGAGGAAGACGACACACCAGAAGTAGAGGGCACGTCAGTGGACTCATCCACAACACGTGGACGACGAGTATAATGGAAAGGAAAGGAGGGAAGAGGTGGAATCACTGGAGGTGGAGACGGGGAATGTATGGGTGATGAAGGTGGAGAAGGGGAAGGTATTGGTGATGAAGGTGGAGAGTCATGCGATGAGGAGAAGAAACCGTAGGAGAGGATGGCGTCGAATCTGCCACAACGGGACGAGAAGGAATACCGGGCACAGAGGGAGGTGTATCGGGAAACGTAAGAAAAGAAATGTCCTCCGTAGAAAAAGTCGGGGAGGATGGACGTGGGTAGAAGGGCCGAGACTCATCAAAGGTCACATCTCGGGAAATACGCATCCGACGACCGACCGGATCCCAACACCGATAGCCCTTATGCTCATCACTGTATCCGAGAAAGACACACTCAACAGACTGAGCGGTCAGTTTGGTGCGTTCACGAGGGGCAAGCAGAACATAGCAAACGCAACCAAACAAACGAAGCGCCGAATAATCAGGAGAACGACTAGAAAGACGCTCGAGGGGGATACCACCCTGTAGAGCAGCGGATGGCTGAATGTTGATGAGATAGGTGGAAGTGGTAACAGCCCCAACCCAAAAGTGAGGCGAAAGAGAGGCGGCGATCATCATCGCACGCGCCGTCTCAAGAAGGTGACGATGCTTACGCTCAGCCACACCATTCTGAGTATGAGCACCAGGGCAAGAGAACTGAGGAAGAGTACCCTGCTCAGCAAGGAAGCCTCGCAGCGCATGGGGGATATACTCACCAGCTGAATCTGCGCGAAAAACACGAATAGGAGTGGAAAACTGTGTGTGAATCATAGCAGCAAATTTTTTGTATATAGATAAGACCTCACTACGAGAAGACATGAAATAGATCCAAGTGTACCGAGAAAAATCGTCTACAAAGATAATATAGTAGCGATGGCCCCCTTTCGAAGCGAAAGGGAGTCGGACCCCAAACATCAGAGTGTATGAGATCAAAAGGACGCTCTGACACTGACTCACTGTGAGGATAGGGTAGCTGAATCTGCTTACCAAGCCTACAACCCAAACAATCCAACGAAGCGTTACCAGAGACAGACCCCAGAACACCACGATGAACTAAAGACTAGAGACGAGAACCGCATAAATGTCCCAAGACGATGATGCCATTGCTGAAAAGAGCTGGTAGATGCGGCAACAGGGGCTGCAAGACTGGCGACAGTGGCAGCGGAGGGAAGGCTCAGCCAGTCAAGATCCCACAGACCATCATGGCGTCGAGGGCCATCACCAAGCAAAGCGCCCGTGCGACGATCCTGAACAGAACACGAGTCGTAGTCGAAAATGACCCTACAACTAGAGTCAACAATCTGACAACCAGAAAAGAGCTGCATGGCAAGTTCAGGAACATGAACAACAGATGGAACATCAAAGGAAGAAGTGCGAAGAGTGCCTCGACTAGCGACAGGGAGGGGAGTACCATCAGCAGTAAGAACACGAACTGGAGACTCGACAGGTCGAACAGAGGTCAAAGAAGAAGAATCATAAGTCATATGAAAAGACGCTCCAGTATCAAGAATCCATGAGGATGTACCTGAATGAGTAGAAGGTGGTCTCTCAGTGCCAGAAAAGTCAGTCGCAGAACCTGCAGAGCATGTCGGTGAAGAATCCCAAGCAGCAAGCATGTCTCGAAGTTGCGCCACCTCATGCGCAGACAGAGACATAGCGGTAGAGGCCGTGGTAGAAACATCTGTCGATGGAGAGTGGACGCCACCACCAATGGAAGCCCCGTGTAGAGTCGACAAAGAGCGACGAGTCGACGTAGAGCAGCATGCGAAAGCCACCGGGGGAGACGAATTAGATCGACCACCACTACGTACGGAGGCCGCGAGAAGAGTCGATGTAGAGCGGCCACCATCACGTGCAGAAGTCATCAGAGTTGACGTAGAGCGCCCACAACCACGCGCGGAGGCTGTTAGAGGAGTCGACGTGCAGCGGTCACCGCCACGACCGAAAGCCACGAGAGGAGTCGTCGTAGAGCGGCCACCGCCGCCACCGCCACGCGCAGTAGCCACGAGAGGAGTCGTCGTAGAGTGGCCACTGCCGCGCATAGTAGCCGCGTGAGAGGCCGACGTAGAGCGGCCACCGCCGCCCGCGAAAGCCGTGAGAAGAGTGGCTGAAGAGCGACCAGCACAAACCGCGGAAGAGGCCACGGGATCAGTATAGGGAATACCATCCACCGTCAGTGGGCAGCGAGGCAGAGGGCCACCCGACACAATAGACATTGAACCGGCAGTAGTTTCACGCCACGAAATAGACCTCAGAACCAACCCAAAATAGCAGGCAGCAGCCGAAGGAGCTGAACAATAGTCAATAAATCCTTCCCCGATTGGAAACGGATCAGCTGCTTTGCTGCTCACGATCGATCTATCGGAAACAGAACAGCTGCTCTGCTGCTCACAATGGATCAGATGAGGACAAGAGCTGAGCCAGTTCGAAGCTACAGCAGTAGACGTCCGCGTGATGGGGCCGGCAGCGGATGTGCACAGGACCCGCGTCAGGCTGCCGGCGACGACAGAAGTCGGGCGGAGCAGCAGCCGGCGGTCGCAGCAGGGGGCAGCGGACACCCGGAGGAGCAGAGGAGCAGTCGGCCCGCGAGCGCAGGAGACGTACGGACGCCGGCGGGAGCAAGCAGCGTGGGGCTGGGGCGAGCAGCAGCCAGATGAAAGGGCCGAGGTGGGACACGAAGATCGCGTCCGGAGGAGCAGCGAAGATGAACAGATCGGGAAAAAAAATCCGATCGGAAGAGTAGACGAGTTGCAACGTCGGAGAATAAACGCTCTGATACCATGTTAGGAATAGCAACTTAGTATTATTGGGAGGCTAAAGCCATCATATACATGTACAGGTGGGAGGCCAAAAGGCAGAATGTAAAAGGCCAAAGGTCAACAAATATAACTCTATCAGGTGCCACCAGGAATGGCTGCAGCAGGAAATGGAGGTAAAGTGTGCAAATTGAAAAAGGCTCTTTATGGTCTGAAACAATCTCCAAGGGCCTGGTTTGATCGGTTTAGAAGGGCTATGTGTGATATGGGATATGGACATTGTAATGGTGATCACACAGTGTTTTACAAACATTCATATCATAAGATTACTATTCTGGCTGTTTATGTGGATGATATTATAATTACTGGTGATGATGAAGCTGAAATAGTCAGACTAAAGCGGTGTCTAAGTAACACATTTGAGGTGAAGGACCTTGGCCAACTCAAGTATTTTCTTGGTATAGAAGTTGCTCGATCGGCAAGAGGCATACCATTGATGCAACGCAAGTATGTACTCGATCTCTTGAATGAAACAGGAATGATGCAGTGCCGAGCAGCCGCAACTCCTATAGATACAAATTATCGAATAACAGTTGAAGATGGGGAATTGGTGGAAAAGCAAAAATTATCAGAAACTCGTAGGAAAGCTGCTATATCTATGTCATACAAGGCCGGACATTGCTTTTGCTGTGAGCATTGTAAGTAGATATATGCATGAGCCTAGGACGGGTCATTTGGATGCAGTATATCAAATTTTGAGGTACCTAAAAGGGACTCCCGGAAAGGGTCTGTGGTTCAGAAGTAATGGACACCTAGTGATTGATGGCTACAGCGATGCTGATTGGGCAAGTTGCCTTGATGACAGGAGGTCAACTTCAGGATACTGCGTGTTCGTTGGAGGTAACTTGGTGTCATGGAGAAGCAAAAAACAACCAGTTGTATCAAAGTCAACTGCTGAAGCAGAATACCGAGCCATGTCTCAAGGATTGAGTGATATGCTATGGGTAAGAAATCTCTTAAGTGAGTTAAAGGTGCTAAAAGATGGACACCTGAATGTTTGGTGTGATAACAAGTCAGCCATATGCATAGCAAATAATCCGGTCCAACATGACAGAACCAAACACGTAGAGATTGACAGATTTTTTATCAAGGAGAAAATAGATGCTGGAATTATCAAGATTGATTATGTAAACACCGGACAACAGATTGCAGATTGTTTAACAAAAGGACTGGGAGCAAAGGATTGCAATTTGGCATGTGACAAGATGGGGATGATAGATATCTATCACCCATCTTGAGGGGGAGTGTTGAAGTGTTAAAAGGGCTTTTATGTTTCTGGCCATGTGACCCATCTACTCTCAGCCTCTCAGGAGCTGATATATGTACATGACCCTCAGTGAGAAACCCTAGAAGAATAGATAGAAGTTGTGCATCTCCCCAGGTCAACTACAGTACTCTTCAAAGAAATGGAAATGAATAGATCAATCTAACAGTTAGGAGAAATGTGATGTAAAAATAAATAAAAATCAAGGCATAGAAATTGGCACAAGAAGAAAAGACCTATTATACCCATAAAGTAAGAAAATCAACAAATATATCAACTTGTTACGAACCTGGTTAGCAGCAATGGACATAACAAATGGTGTCCGCTGCTCATAGCATAGTTCTAGCATCTCACCTCCTTGAGTTAAGATCTTCACTGTCTTTCCACTAGAAGTTTGCAAATGATAATATAAAATTCAGTACAGAGTATTTGTCATAGGAATAGTTATCTGTTTCCCTTGTTGTACATTAAATATTTATCAGCTAAGTGGACTAGAATTCAATACCTATTTTCAGTAAATTTCCCATCCAATGAATGCAACGGTGATATTTGGAACCTTTTAGCACAATGTCGCTTAAAAACCTCTTTGCTGACCTCAATGATTGAGTCCAGAAGTTCACTGTTATCATTTTTACAAATGATTTTTTACTACTTTCATGCTGACATTGCATCTTAGCGACCAGACGATCCTCATTGAATATTGTCGATATAACTCGATCATAAACGTAAGTATCTTCTGGTGTCTGTATCATTCTAAGTACATCTGCATCAAGTGCACAAAAGCAGTGCAAAAATAAGTCAAACAGATCGAACTGCCACCATAGCATTCGAATTAAGGTAGTTGCAAAATTTATGTCAAAAGAAAAGGCTCAGAAAAATTGCCTTAAAGGCCCAAGATGATAAGAGGCACATACACCAATGTTCAATAAATAAAAACGAAGCCCACAAAGCGAGCACCATAGTCCATAGAGCAGACAAACAGTCTTTACTTGTGCAGCAAACTTCAGTCAAGAAAATCAAACAACAAAGTACAATGCACAGGCAGGAGCACATGAAAGGCATAAAAGCACACAAATTGTACAGACTTCAGTTTCAACAATTAAAAAAATAGCAGTCATCATAATGTTAATGCGCAGAAGGCAAAAGCTTACCATTTAACCACTCGTCTTCCATCCGAGGGGGTAGTTCATTTTGCAAAAGGTCAACAGCAGATGGACGTTCAGAGGGACTTGGACATAGTAAGCGTCTTAATAGAATTGACTGACCAGGAAATTGAGTTGCCCATGGTACTGGAGGATCTCCCTTCTGTTTAAGATCAGTGAGAACAAGATGTCTTTCCATTGCTGTTGAAAACGGATGCCACAGCTCAAAGAATATAACTCCGGCACTGTACATGTCAACCTGAAAATGACAAAAATATAACCCAAATAAGTTCAGAAACTATTATAGTTGGTATCATGAGAAAGCAATAACTCAATTTCAACACACATATAATTCTAGTTATCATTTTAGTAAACTACAGCACTCAGAACTATATATTCTATTCTGACCTTTTCATTTATTTGTGGCCACTTCTGCTCTACCTCAGGTGCAGTATAAAAATATGTACCAACTTGACCTGTTCCATCCATTGAAACGCCCGTTGCTTCAGTAGGAAGATATAGGTCATGATCCAGCTGCTCCAGCTTTAGAAATTTGGCTGAGAACAATGAAAAAATGTTTTTAGTTCAATGTTTCCTCAATCACCTAGAGTTAAACTTCACACAGAATATGTCAATCAACTAAACAGAAAATCTCCGTAATTCAGGATATGTCAAAGCCCAAGAAACTTGCGGTCAAACATGTCAACTAGATAAGTGGGTTCATTCGATATTCAAATGTCAACATACTTGAGAGAAAAGATTGAAATGGTAAACTCATATTGCATTTAAAAATATGGTTATATGAAATTTCCCAAGCTATAAAAAAGCCAGCTGTAAAAAAAGAGATGATAAAAGTAGGAATACTGCTTGATAGAGAATAACCAGATAACTCACGGCATTAAAACTCCGGAAGAAGTACAAGATCAACAATAATTACATTTTTACGAACCTTAAGAATTGTTGCTTAACCAACACATACAAATCAAAATCAACCAACTGCAAAGCAATGTCACTTCTGGATATCATCAGGAAGTGGACCTACCAAGACCGAAATCTCCAATTTTGATATCATTGCGCACATCAAAAAATATGTTGCTAGGTGTCAAGTCCCTGTGTATGATTCCTTGACTATGAACATGTGCTAGGCCTTCCACGATTTGTCGAAATAGATGCCATGCACGGTCAACATCAAAAGATGAACTATATGTCTCAAAGTCCTGTCGCAGGGTCCTGCAAACAAAACTCAAAAGTCAAAACAATTTAAATATAGAACAACCATTAAACATAGAAACAGAATGATTCCGCAATCCAGTCCTAACAATCTGAACTCTCAGACCAAAGATCATCCCCATGACCCAGCTTCGATGTTAACGATTGATCCCTTAACAACTATATATCTAATATTTTCATTTATTCTAAAAATATCGACATCTATTAATTCTAAAACGAGTATGTCAAATAAAACTACTATGCTAGCAGCTGTCAGGTCAGCAATCAAGGCCAACCATGAAAGGCCTACCTGCCTGAGCTCCTGAAAACATTCAACCTACAACTTAGTCTGCTATCACATGGTCCTTTTTTTCACAATCCTATCGCATATTCACATGGTCTAGAAGTAGGCATATACAACATCACTCCTCATATACATGTACTAGTTCTTTTCGAAATCACAAATGGCAAGAAAATCAGATCATGCTTTCCTCATATACATGTACACATTGATTGATAGTTATATTGTAGGCACTGAGTTTGAGAGATGCAGTACTTTCACGTTGCTCACGTTTGATGTTTTTCCTGTTTCTTTCAATTGTCGTACACCAAATAGCACCATAGTTTCACTATATCAAGCGAGGCCAGGTTCAGACACTATGTTCCTATAAGTCTTTCCCTGGTGCAGAATGTATTAAAGCGTACCTAGGACAATACTCCATTTGGATGTACAAGTATGTGCATTCCTGCTTATTACCAGCACCGGCATCTGATAAGCTGATATCGTCGAAGCTATACAAAGAGCTCTCAGCAGTGCGTGACCCCAGTATTCAGAACATGATGATGACCATATTCAGTTTCAACCCATGCCTGACATGTCAAAGACGCAGGTGAGATAGAAGAGGTAGAACTGTATGATCTCTTAGACTTGAACATCATAGCTTCCGAGGAAAAGAACATATGTGCATAAATAATCACCTGGTAGTAGCGAACAACATGCTGATGTTGCAGTCGTGAAAGTGTGGCAACCTCTCTGAGCACCTCGCCAAAACATTAATTACATAATTAGGAAAGTTATCAGGAATACTGGAGAAAACCCTAAATACAAACACCAAAAAGAAGAATTTCTTGAAATACAAGTATACAGAGTACTACTCCCTCAGATTCCAAACATAAATCATTGTATAATTGTGTCAACATTTACCATCAATGTAGAAAAATTACCAGCATCACCAAGATGAAATTGACATTACTAGATTCATCATCAAATAATTTCATAAAATATAGTCATTTATTGGGTGAAGCAACATATTTCACATAAATCGATGGTCAAAGTGTCATCTTGGATCCGCGCCAATGTCCGAAATGACTTTCATTGGGATCAGAGGGAGGTACAAATGACTTAGGGTACATACAGAATTTAAAATTGAGAGTTATACCAGCTTACTGAATATAATTTGGGATGATAACGCTGGAACTGTCTTAATATAGTAAAGATAACAGTTACTCTGTTACTGGCCAATTATCAACATCACAGAAGCGACATGAATTTACATAACATTACTACAGCTAAAGGTACATGAACATGCAGTGTATATCACAGAAAATACACTACTGAAACTCTGGGAGCTATATAGAACGTGTTTGGTTCAGGAGAAAGTAATGTAAACGCAGAGTCGCAGACGCAATCAAATGCCACTGGCAATGTAAACTCGTATGGTTCGACAAATGTAAAGGTAATCAGTTGCAATCTTCCAACACCAGACGATTCAAAGGATATTATGCAACCAAAAAATATACCAAAAACTAAAAAATTATATGGAGAACCAATTGACTGGAAACTATTTTCAGAACAAGTTCATAATCTGAACAATTCAGATCTGGCTGACTTTGCAAACCACCGAAATATGGTGAAGAGCTCAAACAAGAATACATGAGGAACAAGAAACAAATTTGTAAAAATCCGCACTAGAACGTGTCCGATCTCAACGAGATTAGATGCCTCAAACCCAAAGAGACGCTTGGGTTCGATTCTATATGGGAGTCAGCTGTCGCTCGGCCACCGCCATGGCCAGCTCCGCGTGGCTGAAATAGCAGAGCTGAGAGACACAGAAGAGTTGCTTGGCAACGGCGCTGGAAGGGAGGGAGATCGCGGTGAGGTGGGTCAATCTCTGTCAGACCACACCTGAGGAAGGAGTGGAGCAGGGTAGGGAGAAGAGAGAGGTGGGGAAGAAGACGTGAACAGGCTGTATCGTATAGTTTTCTGAAAACACTCGGTCAGCAACGGGCACTGTAATTTGACAACACGTGCTTGCTTAACGGAGGAAGTGAACCAAACATATTTTAACGGTACCTGTTACTAGTGTAATCAGTTTATGTTACAAAGTCATGAACCAAACACGTCGATAGTATACTATTGTTAAACAAGTTTTATAACATGTTAGTACTCGGTGTGTCCTCTCAACAGTTTATGCCAAGGCAACAGTGAAACTGCAGATTCTTTTTGCTCAAGTCAACATCATAGAGACATGGACAACCAGTAATCCCTATTGGGCAAGGGAAAAAAGGTTTTCGAAATAATTCACTAAAAATGACATACGTGCATGTGGCAATACTATGTGCACTTGCATATTTTTGCAGAAAAAAGCATGTTTGCTCCCAGCACAAAGTATGTCAAATTTGGTACACAAATAGTTGCTAGATTATCAATTCATCCCATGTATTTTTTGTGCAAGAACACAAACCAAGTAACCAACATTTGTTAAAAAAATAAATAAATTTTCATTTTGAAGTTTGAAATTTGCAATCCTCTCTTTTTCTAAGGGAGACTCAGGTGCAATAATGATGGAACAAGTAGCATTGTAGCAAACAAAGTAATGATTTGTGCTTACACCATAAAGACAAAAATATGTACATGAAAAGGATAGGACAGTAGCATGATGCCGCAGCACATTTCAATTAGAAGAGTGAGATTGGAGATATAAAAACCTTAGAATCTTTTCATTCACTTGAGGACTTTTATCCTTGAGACGTATCTTTTTTACAGCATACTGGCGCCCATCGAGCTTGTTTTTGCATAACGCAACACGACCAAAGCCTCCCTGACCTGTCACATGTGATGTCTCAGAAGTTATGTTAATCCATAAAAATACATTAAGAAAGTTGCAACACATCACCATAAATTCAATGCTAAGATGCAGACTTTAAACATATATACCGACTACTCTCAAATGAGCAACATTTGAAGACATACGACGGCGTCAACAAAATAACTTGTATAATTATCAACTTTATAACATAAAATTTTACTTGCCATATCAAATGAAACAAATTGTCTTAACTTAACCATTTTATTTACCATATCAACTGAAAATGAAAATTAACTGAACATAAAGCTTTTACTCACCATATCAAATGAGATATTAAGTACTTCCTACGTTCCGAGTTATAAGATTCTCTAGATTTTTCTGAATTGGATATAGACATGCTTCAGTGTGTCGGCTCACTCATTTAAATCCGTATGTAGTCCACATTGAAATATCTAAAACATCTTATAATTTGGAACGAAGGGAGTACAAAACAAGCCACGTCACTGTGTTAGTCACTTACTAACCCAGCTAAGACCTACTGCCGGAGGGCCTATAATAACCCAGCTCAGTTAGCGTCAGGAATTTTAATGAATTCCATTCCGTTTGGTCTCGATCATGTTTGACTTTTCAAAACACATCATGTACTAGAACTTCATTACATAATATATAAGGCACTAACTGAACAAATTCCAACATCAAATTCTTCAGAAAGACAAACAATCACTGATAGGTCTGTCCTGGATAGTACACAAAACAACCTCAAGTAAGACACTCACCAAGTGAACGGAGCTCTTCAAAATCATTCAAATAACGAGAATTTGGCCTAGATGATGAACTGTCAGCCCTCCAAAATACAGAACACTCCGAAGAGATCTATTTTATGTCAGCAGAGAGCCAACTAACAATTAGAGATGAACAAAACTACATCCTTATTGGTAGAGGTAAATCACATGAGCAGAATATTATCAGGCGTGCATACCATTTGTTGCCCAAAAGCATGATCAAAAGTTTCCCCAAAAACAGCAGGGATCCAGAAATTAATTCCTTAGCCCATTCAGAAAGAACCTGGTTAACAAAAACATATGTAGATCAATCAATTGGGAAGAGTGATAAAGAAAAATCCACGAGGAAATATAATAACAATACTATATGCACACACCCCTATGTTGCATAACTCAGATGATATTTCTGGCAAAGCAGCTGAAAGAGAATCTTTTGATGCACAGGCTAGCCGAAGCAAGTGTACCTAATGAAGATACCAAATATGATCACTAATTAGTAATTAAGGATAAACTCTCGCTTAAACAGAAGAGAGGAGAAAATCTCATTTGAACAAACGTGGATGAAAAAAGAATACCAGAATTAAATCCCTTTTCTTATTTCGTGAAGCATCATCGAGCACGTCTGACATAAGATAGTGCATTTGAAGAGCCAGAGTCTGAACCATAATCTTCACCATTCCAAGCTTCATCTGCAAGGTCAGAGTCCTACAAGGATTGACAAATATGTGGTCAGAATGTCAGATTAAGCATTCTGGAAGAGTCACTTAATTAAATCAGTGTAGAAGTGACTGTTCAAAGCTAGCAGGAACATAGAATATGCAGTAAAGTGGGAGCAGAAGTTTCAGTTACATGGTGTAGTCTGCACAGACAAATAGGTCACAGTGCAATTAACAAGGCAGTATGCCAAGTCACTAGTACAACAAGAATATTATACATCTGGTACAATGCCGGATTTACCAAACACATAACGATCTACTTCTAGCAAACCATCAAATTTCACAAAAAGAAAGCAAATCATCAAACAAACATGTATCTTTTTGTAACAAAAGATGACACCCGGCGGACAATTTATGGAAATGCAACCTATCAACCAAATAGAAAAGTATCTACTATGCTGAAACAAGGACGTAGATGGAAAGCAACACACAAAATATTTGCCAAAAAATTATAACTAACACATTGTAATAATGAGTCCAAAGCCATGAAAAAAGTAGGATGCCAAACGACACTCGAAACAACATTGTAAAGAATCCTTTATTATCTTGTATTAATTATACATTTTCTCCATAATGGTATCCCTTCATTCCTTGAAAAAGACAGTCCATTAGGAACCTGTAACCGTAGGTTATCTCCTTTTTGTTGCAAATATGCAAATGACAAGTCATCATGTATTCAAGAGAACTCGTAAAGCACTGAAAACCTATAGTAGTGCTGTTTTATTACCTCAGGTTCATGTACACTGCTTGAACTCCTCTCTGGAGTATCTGACATACCTCCTCCATTGCTTGTGGACAAAGTTTTGCTGTCATTATCAGTCTCCTCTGCAACAACATGTAAATTTGGAACTGCCTCTCGTATAATACCATGCTTTATGACATGTTGTTCAGCATTATCGCGAGATGAACTTTTTGGAGCATTAATCTTATCAGCTGAAAAACGAGATTTCTCATCAACCGTTTTCCTCTTGCTTCTAATATTTGATTGGACTTGAGATCCAATAGTTTTCCTGGCACTATCAGTTGTCTGATCGAAACCTTGCCTTTGCCAACTATTATCATCATATAATTGACTAAACAGATCGAACGAGTTATAAATGTAAGAGATTCCAGGGTAAAGACCACTGTCAAGGCTAACTTTAGCATCTGCATCAGTTGTTTGTTGTACTGTGTTTGAACCCAAGTGAGGAGCCTGCACCATAGGATAATAAGCCCCTCAGATATGTTCTTTACGCGAAAGCTTGAGAACAAAACAAGATAAACTTTGTCCACGAAAAAATAAGTTATCTCATGTCATCGAATACTGGGACCAATTATTCCAAGTTGCAATGTGGTGCAGAAGTGAAGTACCTTAGTAGAGCTAGGCTATTGCATATGTGAAACAAAGCAATACCACAATAGTAACCAGTTCATGCTATACTCATCAACATGGTGTGCCAACTACCAGAAACATCTGAGGTAACTATGACGAAATTAGCTGAGCAAATGAATCAAAAGCAGTGGTGCAAGAAAACAATAATGTGTAGTATATCAACCTCTGAAGTTGCCGTATAGCTTAAATCCCAAGTTAAAAGCAACTTTAGCCAACCAGGCAGAAATAAACAAGAAAAGGCAGCTGGTCTACATTATCAACATCAATGAGCAATAGGACAAGGAGAGGATGTCCACGGAACCTTAAGTCGATGAAAATAGCCAGCTCAAACGATGAATTTTGGTGGTTAATTCACTGAACCAAAATAATTTATCAACAATGGATTCGTAGTTCGTCTAAGCATATACAAATGAAAAGGGCCACAAGTCCCATTTTATGTATTTCTATTGCTTGCCATGAATAGATTGACTTACAGTGCTCGTTGACTCATTAGCTGGAGCAATTTCTGAGAGGAATTCTTGGGCAGCCTCTACCAAATCAAAAATCATAACACGCCCTTCTCGGGAATAAATGTTTGCCTAATAACAAACACAATAGATGAGTCAAAGTGACTAGTCCACGAACACCTAAGCATACCAAGGAAGCCAATTATCACATTGCACATTGCTGACACAAATTTAAACTTGAATAAATAAGATACTACTACAGCATACAAAAATTCTTGGCAATCTTATGATAAAAATTTGAACAAATACTTTATATTGATTTTCTTGACTGGAATACAAACTGAAGAGTACTCAGCTTTTGAATGCTGCTCTAGATACTTGCCAAGAAAGGCACAAAACATGCTTTACCATTTGAATGCAAACAACTCAAAAACGAATGCACATGCAGAGCCTGCACTGCTCTTATAATTTTGCAGCATGAAAGTTCCAGGACTAACTGCAGTCCAATCAAAACTACATTTACAGGCAAACCATATAGCAATATGACCTGATGTCCGCAAGGCACAAACTTGAATGAGGTTTCTTATGTTTACTGTTAAGAGTCATATTGCTATTGTAATCTCTAGTTTTTACAATTAAGTGTCATAGTGTTAGCATGGGTGTTGTGTCCCTTGCCCTCCATATTTGATCCCCACACTTGCTGCAGAATTCCTGCAGCTATTTGCCTCCCTTTTAATGAAAAAATGTGCAAACACTTGTTTGCACGTTCTTTACAAAATATATTGAATGAGTGGTGTGTTTGTCCACCTTCACCAAATAAACTACAAAAAAACGAGAAAACCAGCTAGATCAAATCCCCTAAACAATCCTAAGCAAACTGAGAGCAGACCTTATCTTACTTAAAAACAAGATCTTATATCTCTTGAACTCCTTCTCACCATAAAACTAACTCCAACCTTTACATCGGCCATAATATCTTTTTGATCCGTTGCAAGTTGCAAATCATGGGCACTCAATTACCCTCTTTAAAAAATGATTCAGCAAACGGTGATAGGTTATAAGGTCAGATGAATGCAAATATACCTGATCGACAAGAAGGGAAAGTAGACGATCACCATCTTCCTTAGACAAGTTTTTCTCAGGTATGACCCGCAACTTTGGGCACTTGTGGGGGTAACCAGCAAAGCAACTATATTATAATCAAAAGATGGATGTCATCTAGTGCAAACAGACAAAACATCTGCTTAAACAAGAAGACTTACATTACGTCAAGAATAGCCGAAACATTTAAATTTCCAAAACCCATGCCGTCAGAGTAAGGCCTATTTATGTTATTCATTGATACCAAACTTGAGTTAGCAAAATGTATAGTGATACACTTATAAGTATGTTTGGGCTCACTCAAGAAAATACCTGATACATATGGTAAATCGGGTGTGAGGGGATTCTGATGTTACTTTGAAGTCCTCCAGGAAAATTGCAGCCCTAATTGATGTATCAAAATGTACAATTAAGATCACATGTCAATTAAGATTTGTCCACACTGCATAATTCAAATTAAGCAACCACAAAGCAACAGAAGAACAATAAGAGGAACAAGTATCACAAGTAAGCAACAACTAACAGAGATGACAAGTCGAAAAAATGTTGGTCACCTACAGACTTAGCACCATCCACCATGGGCTCGTCAGGAACGGAGCAATAAAAGTATAAAACCACAATTACAGTCTACTTGGCACCTAAATATACAACGAGAAAAAAAAACCTCTACATGAACGAACTTCTGTAATCACCAAGGCGGAGGGTTCTACCACTGATATAATCCATAAGACAATGCAAGGTTATCTGAGAGTGTGACCAATCTAGGACAGCCGGTACGGAATCGGGCTCCAGAAAACAAAAGGTGATGAACCAGTACAGATTCAGAATCTTATAGCAGCACTAGTCGGGGGATACTACCGCGGATTAAAATCGACGTGTGCACCACATACCACCAAAGCACTCAAGCAGCGACGACTGAACAACATCGGGTTTGCGGGACAGCGGTGCGACTCGAAATCCGCGAAACAAGGAATACTATACAATGGGGGCTTACAGCGCGGTGAGCTCGTCGTTGAGCGCGGTCTGGTCGCCCTCGAGCTGCGCGGCGTGGTCCTTGCCCGCCTTTCGCCCAGCACCGCCCCTCTTCTTCTTCTTCCTCGCGCTGTGCCCCATCGGAGCGGAGCGCGCGCGGCCGCGGCGGCGAACCTGAGGGGCGCGACGGCAGCGGCGGTGGCGATTTGGTCACCAGGGGGAGACGGTTTCGGTGGGATTGGATGTTCCGGGTGCGGGAGGGAGGAGAGATGGTCAGACGAGGAGGGGATCTGTGTTGGGTTTGCGCCGGGCGGACGAGGGAGCGCGTGCGTCCACTGGAGCCCAGACTGTTTTTATCGAGTCAGCGCAGAGGCGGCGAGATCTTTGTGACCAACTTCGGATTTTTTTTTTTTTCGAAACACAGTACAACGCAAGCGCTCATATACACGTGCACACACTCACCCCTATGAACGCACGCACGCACACCCTACTCCTATGAGCACTTCCGAAAGACTGAGTCGGCGGGTCGAGTCTTGAGATTGACGAAGTCACCACGGGCGCCTCGCTGTCGACGGGAACGTCGCCTCCCACTGCAGAATATTCCGCCTTAAATGAGAAACACCAGCGTCAAACCTGTGGTTTGAACTCTGGTGGGCTGAGGGTACAACCACCCACCTAACCATCTTGCCACAGGCAAGTTCTCTGACCAACTTCGGATGAATACGGTAGACTATGCCACAACCGGCGGCTATCCTACAGATTGTACTAGCTTTTGCCTACTTATCGCGGTCTCGCCTATGCGAAACTTTTTCGTTCTTCTTTTTATACTTTTTATAGTTTGTTTAATTCATTGTCGTGAGGTCTGAAGCATCTCTATCAGATTCCGAATAAGTGCTCGGGCTGTTTTTCTGTCCTGAATAGACACATCGCATATCGGGCGGTCCGGAAAGATATATCCGGACCTCCGGATAAGCGGCGGCTCCGACGCTACATACTCGGTACCAAGCGCCATTTAGGGTTGCACCCCCGATCCCTCAATCGCGTTTTGTCATCCTCTGCCTTCCTCCGTCACTAGATTAGAAAATCTCCGGCGAGCAATTACTCTCCCTCCGCCATGCGTGGCCCTTTGCCGTCGGGGGAAGTCGTCGTCACTTGTGGATGCAGAGGTTCTGATGGAGGAACTTATGTCGGCCTTCAAGCGGACTGACGACACTGACAACGAGCTCACGGCCGTGGCGCTGCTGTGGAACGCCTCCAAGCCGCGGTGGACGAGCACAAGCTCGCGGGGTCGTTGAGAAGGAGGAGCTCGGCTTTTAGTTCAATCGTCCAGGGAAGAAGCAAATCATGCCCTCCTATAGTTTTAATTTCAATTTCAATCTATCCTCGTTCTACTATGTAATATCTCACGTGAACTCTGGTTTTAATTTCAGTTGGAATATGCAGTACGTGGATCCAATCGGTGTGAGCTCTCTTCGTACCAGATAAAAGTTTTCGGCGTCACCCAATATGATTTATCTGGTACGAGTTTTCAGTGTATCTGCTAGAGATGCTCTAACATCCCTACTTAAAGTACCCCCAAAGTACACAAAGTCCGATAGGTCTAGATGCAAAAGACGCGCCCAGCGGCACCCAATTTGTCTGACACCCACCCACACCAACCCATACTTGGGGTCTGCTCGGGCGCCGGACAACACCCGTATAAGCCCTCCGATAGGTGGGGCCCCTATATCAGATAGAAGTCGGGCGCCAAATTCTTCGTCTCTTCTGCATTGGCACTCATAACACCAAATCTCATATTATTCCCTCCCTATTCATATTGTCGTTGTCGCCGCCACACGCCTATCCTTCCCAACCAGTCGAATTCATCCCCTCCTCTCGCGACCTCTCAAGCCGTCGTTATCGAGCAAGGATCTGGCGATGAAGGTGATGACCAGAGCTGGAGGAAGAGTTGACACCAGAGCAGGTGAAGGGCGAATCGTGTGGTGGCATCCGTCATTGAGCTGTGCAAACGCGCGGCAGCAAGCCATGAGAGTGGACCTCCCTGTCGCCGAAATGCTCACTGATTTGAGCCAAGGTAGCACAACGGCTCTCCCTTCTAGGAGTTCCTCGCCGTCTTCTCCGAACTATTTCAATGACCCCCGCATTGACACCGATGCAAACACATTTCTCCTCCTTGCCTGAGGTGGGGCGAGCACAACAACGTCGACCAGAAAGCAGCCTCTCGATAGTTGCTACAACGACTCACCGGCGCCATGTCGGTCGGAACTCGCGAGCAGCGGCTCGTCCATCACGCGGTTTCCCAGCAACAGTTGTTCGTTGATGACGCCGCCAACGTGCTAGACACCCTACCTTGACCCGGTGAGTGTTTTTGTGCGTGCATGCATTTAATGAATCTTCCACCGTGCATTTGTGCTTTGAATGATACTGGCCATGTGTGCATTTGTAGGTTACTGCCGATTCCATTGATTCACTTATACATGGTGGTGTCTATCCCGAGGCCGTCCAGCGTATGAGGCCCGCCAGGGGAGGCCGTCGAAGAGGAAGAAGAGGTCGTCCACATTTTGAAACCGGTAAGAAAAACAAGAGGCCAAGAGTGCTAAGAGGAAAGTCATGGATCTCCAAGAAGTATGAGTTGTTGTGACAGTTAGATGAATAACCCAAGAACTTATTACCGGCGCACAACAAAGTCGTGAATCATGTTGGAAGGATCTACAAATACTTCAAGAAAAAGAAAGAAATACCCGCTACACGACAAATTATACATTGATCGCAATGAGAATGCAATCCAACACTGGTGGGACACCATACAAACGTTTTGCAACAAGCTTCATGAGTTCCCATGAACAAATTATGGAGAGAAATGAGAGTGGCAAGATCCAAGCCGACAAAGTAAGATGCTAAAACTCCTATATGTTTGGCATGCTCTCAAATTTCTATATAGTTGACATGTGTCATTTTATCTAGTTACACGATGCTCTAGAAATGTCGTACGTGGGTACGTACAATAAGAAGGCCTTCAATTTTATGTATTGTTGGACCAAGATTCAAAATTTTCAAAAGTGGAAAAAATTTCAACTCTCTTTGAAGCAAGCGGAGGGTGGCCGCACCGATCTAGAAGAAGAGCCAATACCCGAGGGGGGGGGGGGGGGGGGGAGCATCTATGAAAGGTCAACTGGGCAAAGAAAGTAAGGGAGGCAAAGAATGGGGCTTCATCTTCGTCCCTCCATGATTCGCTTTCCCAATACATGAAGAAGGTATCATCATCGTCTACTCTCAAAACGAAGATGCACGAAAAAAACAAACAAATGTGGAACACCTACTTTGGCGTGCAAACCCAAAAACTTAAGGGGATGCAAGACGATAGGGAACTCAAGAAAATAGGTTGAGATGCACATGATCATGTGCACCGACACGACAAACCTTGCCGAGAAAATCCCGTGTTCATGGAGGAGAGGAAAGTAAAGGCAAAAGAAAATTGTTATGTATTTTTTTTATGATGTATTGTGATGTGGCCGGATTTGATAGCGTTTTGGTGGCCTGATTTGGTGTTGACAGACACTTTTATTTGATGCGTACCACAGGTGCCTCCGCATTCATTATTTCGTTTCAAATATAAAATGGGGAAAGATGATAGGACTATAGAAATTGTAGAATCCCTAATATTGTTGTGTTTATTACGGTGATCCTCATGGGGTATATATAGGAGTACATGACTTGGTGGCCAAGATGCCTAATAACTTGGGATACAAGAAGATCCTAGTCTATCTATCATATACGTATCCTAACATTCCCCCTCAGTCGTAGCGGGAGTGAAACGAACGATTGCGACTGGATTTGAAGTCTTGTATTTCCGTCGTCTTCTCCTCTCCGCCATCATCAACTGCGTCTACTGCGTCTCTGATGGTCTCTCCTCTCTTCCCTCCCGCAGTCACAGCGGGAGTGGCGTGGACGCAAGTGACGACGCGAACGCTGTTGACTGGAGTTGTTGCCGATGTGTTGTTGTAGACGTTGCCGTTGATGTCGATGTCGAGGTAGTCGATCGTGATGTTGCCATGGTCGAGGTGTTGTGGTCGATGTAGTACTCGTCGTGGTCGTTGTAGCCGCAATGCCGGAGGCGCAAAAAATTGCGCGGTGTATATGACGGGGCTGCAGTTGTGGTTTTGTATGACGTTTTGCACCTTGAGAGGTACCGTCGGGGGCGTCTTGCAAATGTCAGAGGACGCGGTCGTATGTCGTAGGTCATAGGTGAATCCACCAGTTTTGCCAAGACTGGAGGAAACCCACCGAGCACACAACGGTTTTGCCAGAACCGTGCGCGGTCATAGGGGCTTTCACAATAGTGATGCCGGGTTGTCGATGCAGTCTTAGCCGTCGGACGCGGTCGATGCCGTCGTCGGTGTCATGTGGCGCCTTGCAGTAGTACTGTCAGAGGGCGCATGTCCATCCTTGTGGATGATCGTGATGTAGCGGCGGCGGCGGCGGTGTGTTGACGAGGTTGTCGTTGAAGACCACGTTGATGTAGACCTTGGCGATAATATGTCGGCGATGTAGCAGCAGCAGGCGTGATGTCGCATGTCGCTTGGAGGCGTCCCTCGGGGCGACGATGGTGTAGATGCCTTGCTCGGAGAAGTCGATGAAGATCCACACCGGCCTGCGTGTGGTTGACGTCGCTTCTCGTAGATGTCGTAGCTTGGCGTAGTTGTACAACTTGATGTAGATGTTCGGCTTGATGTAGTCCGGCTCGATGAAGTGCAGATTGCAGAGGTGTACTGGCGCATGAGATCGATGGAGTCCTCGCCATGGAGTCGGTCAGCAGCGAGAGGGCGGGCATGTGTCGTAGTCATGGCGCGCACGTAGTAGAGGCTGATCGATCCGCTACACACGGAGAAGCATGACGTATACATGTACGTTACCTGCATGCATGGATCTTGGTGTGCCTCGTCTCGTTGGTGCAGGCCACTAGCATGCCGCATGCGTATATGCTTGGCCCTGCTGGTTCTGCCCGCATGCAGCTGTGGTGGAGGCAGCTTCAGCCGGGAGCACGCGTCGCCGCTGCAAGCGTGATGACTCCGGCAGCAGATCAGATCGGGACGTCGGCGCCTGGGCTTTGCCCTCCCGCGATGCCATGTTGATGACGCTGGGCTCGCGGTTGAATACGCGCGAGTCTCGTGGTTACGCGTGCGCGTGGATGGTTGTCGCTGGTCGCTGTCGATGTTGTAGTCGCACCGCGCCGCCGTGTATATGGATCTGCACTTGACGTTCACCGGATAGTAGGATGTTGATCGATGGATTAGGGCTTTATTTAGCTAATTCGGATCTAATTGGGAATTTCGAAAAACTGATCTAATCTATGAACTGAAAACTGAATCTAAGGAACCGATCCGATCTCTTTGATCGAAACCGGGTGCCGCGCCCCCGGGGAGAGATCTCCCCGGGGGCGGCGAGCGATGCAGAAGTGGTGGAGAACTTAGGATCGACGCCGCGAGGCTAACCGCTCTGATACCATGTGGAAAATTGTAGAATCCCTAATATTGTTGTGTTTATTACGGTGATCCTCATGGGGTATATATAGGTGCCTAATAACTTGGGATACAAGAAGATCCTAGTCTATCTATCATATACGTATCCTAACAAGGACGACCGTTTGAGGTGCGGTTATAGGCATCTCCAAACCACATACATTTTGGGAGGTGTCAGGACACATTTTAAGAAATGTCGGCGGAGCCGCGGGAGGTTCAAATGTATTTTAACTTTTGCTCTATTGTAGTGGCTAATATTTCTTGGGAACTCCTTCTGGTGTCTTCACCAAGACATCATGTACAAAAAATGCAGTGGTGCGTGTCGGTGTGTGGTGCGATACTCAGCACCAGACCAAAAAAAAAAAAAGAGATACTCAGCACCAGACCAAAAGTGGAAGAGAAGTTTGTGTGATATTATTTCTACAAAGAGGGAAAAGTATGGAGGAAATTACACATTCCACCATGGTCACGTCATTTTGTTGCACAAACCACCAGTTTTTACAGTTTTTATTTGCACTCTCCACCATGTTTACGTCTAATCTGTTGCAAACTAGTCTAAATGTCCGATTTATCCCAATTGACATCCAGCTGTGGATCTAACATGGATAAGCCGAACACTTTTTAATCAGGTGACCGAGTATATTGAGATTTTCGATATATATCTCTTTTCAGGAAAGAAAAATGTTGTTCTCAATATATTGAAATATAATACTCGTCTCTGATTATAAAACGTTTTGGTAGGCTACTTTGTCCCTAATTATAAAATGTGTTGGTAGGCTAATTTAGTCTACCAAATGTTTTATAAGTAGGGACAAAGGAAGTACTATTTCTACCTTAGCCACCGCCAGCGCAAGGATCCCCTTCTCTTCCTCTCCCCTACGGTCGCCGTCGCTGGAGGATGCATCTAGGTTAAGTCTTGGGGGTGGACGGTAGTGACGGGGCCGACGTTCTTGCGCAGCGGCGTCCACATGTGATGTGGCCGAGGGAGGCTCAGATGTACTCGGCTGCACAGCGCGAGGTGAGGTCCCTACATCATGTCTCCTGCAGGTGTGGCTTCGGCGACGACCCATCTGGTGTAGCAACGACGGCAGCCTACGCAGGATTCGTCCCGACGGCTTGTCCGGCTAGGGGTGGGGTGGCAGCTCGCCATCCTGGCTTCGGGCGGGGAGGGTGCGGGCGTCGGCGAGTGTGTCAGGTCACGTGCACGGGTTAGCGGAACCGAGAGCCGGTGGTTGTGCGTGGCCTCGCGATGGTCATACTCCATGACGGTCGGCGAGAGTGTTTGTTTCGGCTTTTGGTCTATTTCCTGCTAATTTTATTCTTAATTAATGAAAGTGACAAATCTTTTGTCTCGTTTAAAAAAATATTGTCTGCTCAACTATCCTTTGCATGATACATCCATGTCAAAAAAAAATTGTCATGCCCAGAAAGTGTGATGTAGCTTGCACTCCTGTTGATGAGTGGTTAGTGTCAAATTTTGCTGGTGTGTTTAGACTAGGTTGCTCCGGAATGACCTGGTGGTTTCCGGAATGACCTGTTTAGAGGCACACGTGGGAGAGAGCAAAAAACCCTGTAAACCTGGTGGTTTCCGGAATGACATGAGCTCAAAAAAATATGTGATGCACACAGCTCAGCGATTCAGCAGCAACACGTGTCCCTGTGCTACTGTGTTTAAAATTCGGCTCCCTGCAGAGTTAGAAAGAGTCACTACCGCTACATCCCTGCAGATAACAGACTCTGCTACACCCATAGCCGCCGCCAATCATAGACGATGGATCTTGGAGCACTGCCGTTGCTCGGCTTCTTTGTCTCCATTACCCTCTTGCTCGTCAAGCTCATCTACAACTCCTCACCACCTGCGCGGGGCAAACGGCTGCCACCGGGGCCATGGCAGCTGCCGCTGGTCGGCAGCCTCCACCACGTACTGCTGTCGCGCCACGGCGCTATGCCGCACCGGGCCCTGCGGGAGCTCTCCGGCAGGCACGGCCCGCTCATGCTGCTCCGCTTCGGCGCCGTGCCCACGCTGGTCGTCTCCTCCGCCGAGGCCGCCCGCGAGGTCCTGAAGACACACGACGAGGCCTTCGCCAGCCGCCACCTGACGCCAACGCTGGCCATCTTCAGCCACGGCGGTGAGGACATCCTCTTCTCCCCCTACAATGACCTGTGGCGCCAGCTCAGAAAGATCTGCGTGCTCGAGCTCGTCAGCGCGCGCCGCGTCCAATCCTTCCGCCACATCCGGGAGGACGAGGCCGCCGCCCTGCTCCGCTTCATCGCCGACGAGTGCGCTCGCGGGGGCGGCGCCGCCGTGGTCGAAATCGGCGAGCGGATGTCCCGCATGGTGACCGACATCGTGGTGCGGTCGGCCGTCGGCAGCCGGTGCCCGCGGCGCGACGAGTTCCTGCAGGAGCTGGACACGGCGGGGAAGCTCGCCGGCGGCTTCAACCTGGCCGACCTGTACCCGTCATCGGCACTAGCGCGCTGGCTCAGCGGTGCGATTCGGGAGACCGAGCGCTGTAACCGCAAAGTTCGCGACATCATGGCCGATATCATCCTCGGGCGCGCCGACGGCCGCGAGGGCGAGAGCGTGGAGGAGGACCTGCTCGGCGTGCTGCTGAGGCTGCAGAAGGAGGGCGGCGTGCAGTGTCCCCTCACCACCGACATCATCACCACCTTCGTCCAGGAAATCTTCGCAGCCGGGAGCGAGACCTCGTCGACGACACTGGAGTGGACCATGTCGGAGCTCATGAGGAACCCACGCGTCCTCCGCAAGGCCCAGGCGGAGGTGCGAGAGGCATTCCAAGGACGGCACAGGCTGACCGAGGACGACATGGGCAGGCTGAGCTATCTGCACCTGGTGATCAGGGAGGCACTGCGGCTGCACGTGCCATTGCCGTTCCTGGTGCCGCGGCAGTGCCGGGAGCCGTGCGAGGTGATGGGCTACGACATCCCCGTGGGGACCAAGGTGCTGGTGAACGCCTGGGCCCTGGGCAGGGACGGTGCCTACTGGGAGGACGCCGAGGCGTTCAAGCCGGAGAGGTTTGCCGAGGAGACCGCCGCCGTGGACTTCAAGGGCGGCGACTTCGAGTTCATCCCCTTCGGCGCCGGCAGGAGGATATGCCCCGGCATGGCACTCGGGCTGGCAAACATGGAGCTACTGCTCGCCAGCCTCCTCTACCACTTCGACTGGGAGCTCCCCGGCGGCGGAATGCCCGAGGGGCTCGACATGTCCGAGGAGTTCGGCATCACCATTCGGAGGAAGTCCAAGCTCGTGCTGCGCGCTGTGCAACGTATTCCATTCGCAAATTAATTTTAGCCCAGCTCGGGCCGCACGTTCCCTACGGATTTTGAAAATGATGTACGGTGTGCAGATCAGCGCCGTGTGTAGTGTATCTTTCAGTGGTGTACGTACTTTGCAGGATAGTGGTCCATCAATCCATCGCCCATCCGGCATCCGCATCACTTGAAAACGGCATCTGTACTTTCTCTTTCACCTTGAAAACGGCATGGACTGAGATCTAGTGCCTTGCTGTGGGCAAGGCACGGGTGAACAGTAGCGTGCCTTGCTGCCTTTTTCCATTGGATTGAAAATGAACGGCCGAGATTGTACTGTAATAAGGGCACTGTAGCACGTAGACTGGGTACTGTGGCGCTACTGTGCAAGTATCCTGTAGCAGTGCCTGTTCACGTTCCATCCGGCCGTCGGTTCTGAATCCAACGGCCAGAAAAGGCAGCGAGGCACGCTACTGTTCACCCGTGCCTTGCCCACAGCAAGGCACTGGATCTCAGTCGCATATGTAGTACCTTTTCTGTTCAGCTTGAAAACGGCGCCGCATCTGTACTTTTTCAGTCTTGTAAGCATCATGTTGTGAAATCTATGGAGTAATTAATCGGGGGCCTCCGATGCCCCAATGGGGTCCGGACGGCAAAATCGCCCACCAGCGGCACCGAAAGGGTCGGGCCGAGCGAAATAACCAGCGGCACCCCAAAGGGTCGGGCCGAGCGAAATCGTGTCCGGCATCCTCGAAAGGGCCTCCAAGTTTGGAGACCCCCTCGAGGGTGCCGGACATGGGGCGGACATGGCCTCCGACAGGGTGGCCCGCCCGTCATACACACAGCGCTGGTGTGACCTGATTCATTCGCTCCCACGCCTCGCCGGAGATTCACACCATCGTCGTCACTCTCGTCGCTGCCTACTTGATTCGCTCCTCGGGGACCAAGCCGCAGCGCTCACGCACGCCAGCTTGCCGCCGCTCCCCGTCGGTCTCCGACCTCGTCTTGCGCCGGCGCAGCTAATTCAGCCCGGGTACGCCTCTTCTTCCCTCCCGCCCCGCCCGCAAGCTGTTCGACCATTGGTTGATAGGCTGATTTTATGGATTGGTCATTTGTGGCCTTGTTTCATTGCTTTGTTTCGTCCAATAGGCAATGGACAGCAATGACGAGATCATGTTTTTCGAAATGATTTTCGAAATGATGGAGGATGCCGCCCTTGCAGCCGACGACGAGGAGAATGAGATGGTCATGACCGCACTTCTAGATGCCGCGGTCGAGGCAGACGCGGCGCCGAAATTTGGAGGATCAGTGAAGGGGCGGAGGGCCAACAAGGAACGTAACAGAGCAACTGGGCTTATGCTCTTGTACAACGACTACTTTGCCCAGAAGCCGGCGAACTTACCTCGTGAATTTCGCCGGCGCTTTAGGATGAGCAGGGACGTGTTCAGGAAGATCGTGCATGGCGTTCGCGAATACGACGACTACTTTGAGCTGAAGAGAGATTGCACCGGCCTCCTTGGGTTTTCATCTTCAGAAATGCACGGTGCAGTATGCAGAGTTTCTTGCCATGCACCGGAAAATTCATGATGGAACAATGCATCTGCAGCTGCACAAATGACCTCGTGGCGCACGTGTGGGCTATCAAAGCGACTCAGCCAGCAGCTGTTTGATATGTCATGTTTTAAACTTGAATTCCTATTTAAACTTTGCATTCGAATTTGAACTTGTCTTGTAATAATTATTATATTTTCTATCTTTAATTCGTACTGAAATGCAAAAACCACCGCCGATGTGTTGATGATTTGTTTTTTTTTTGAATTGGCCTTTAGAGTGCGCCGCTATGGGCGACACCCCCCAATTGGCCGGACACCGATTTGGAGGGCCCTGGTGGAGATGCTCTAAGTTTTCTTTTATGGATAGTTTGAAATTGCATCGACCAGTTTAAATATATTTTTAAAAATTCACATAATTAGCGCTTCTTATAATGAAACTAGTGGAATTTGGTGCGGCGACACGCCGCACCCCCTGTATTTAAAAATGTCGAAATTTGAAAATAAAGTTAGTTCGAACGGTTTTTATTTTCTGGAAATTGTTGAAGTAAAAGGGTACCACATGTGAGAAATCTAACTTTTTAAAAAAGATTTATGTGATGCGGTTAAATATTTATTGGCTGGAACGACATGCTGCACCCGCTGTATTTAAAAATGTCGAAATTTAAAAATCAAGTTAGTTCGAACGTTTTTTATTTTCTTAAAATTGTCGGAGTAAAAGGGTACCACTTGTCAGAAACTTAACTTTTTTTAAAAATGTTTTAGAAAAGGATGAGATTCACGTTAATTTATCTGATGCGGTTAAATATTTATCGTCTGGAAATTATCGCGATAGTTTTTTTTCTTTTTTCGAATTGGCAGTGGGTAATATTGTTTGGAAATACAATGGGCATTTATTAGGTCGTGTGGAAAGTTTGATTTTTTGTTTTGAATTTGGAAATTCATCTTTTTTTTAATTGTGCACAATGGTATGTGTTTTTAAATTAGAAGTTGAAAATGGCAACATCATGAAATTGTTTAAGTTTGGAAATCATTGAAATTCAAAAAAAATCATTTTTAAAAAGGTCGGATTTTAGAGATTGCTCAAATTTGGGAATTGCTATGACTGGGAAAATTTACGTTTAAAAAAGTTTAGATCTTAAAAATTGTTGAAAGTGGGAACGTACATGTCACGTTCATAAAATAATCGGGCTTGAAAGAGTTTTTTTTTGGAGGGTTTAAATTTGAATTTTGGATAGAAATGGTCCAAATTGGTTTTTTGTTTTCCTAAAATTTTGCCATATGTTGAGAAATTTGAATTTTCCAAACATGTTTGTTTCTTTGTCGTGAATAACTGTTTTTATGGTTTAAAGATGTTTAGGTTTTAAAGTTGTTCAAATTAGAAATTTTTTAAGATTTGGATACTGTAGCTGCGTAAGAGTTTTTTTTTGTAAGAAATGCGAGGTCTTTTCCACAAAAAGCGGTGTGCGGGGACTTTTGATGCAAAAAAAATTATTCCAGAGGGCCGATTTATGTTTTTTTTGGAAAACATGATGGTTTTACTGCAAAAAATGGTGAGCGTTGTAGAAATGCATATCTATATGTCTGTTGAAATAAAAAGGCTAAAACATGAGAGTTGTTTGGAAGAGTGATGTGCGTCTGCTTGTGAAAGGAAAATCCAAACGGATGACTGAGCGCGACGAATTTGACAAAATTCGTTGAATGTGTTGACGATTTTGAATCACAAATTAAGAAGATAGAGTGAACAAAATTCGAAACCGATCACGGGAATGGAATCTGTTCGTCGACGCGAAAAGCACGGTGTTTTTTTCTGCAAAAAAAAAAAAAGAAAATGCTACAGCACCGCGACACTGTAGACTGCTACAGTGTACTTACTGTAGCAGGTGCAGCGCCGGGTGGCTGACAGGCCGCGAAAGTGTCGCTCCTTTAATATATAGAGTAAGAGTATGGAGTGCAGACCAATTGAAACACTTCACATAGCTCACTTCCTCCCCGAATCAGAAGTTCAGAACTGAACACCATATTTTATCCCATTAAAGAGAACACAATCTTATAACGTGGTAACCAACTCCAGACTCCAGAGGCATACAATGAAACAAACGATACACGTAAAGACCGAAAAGCAAGCTGAGTACCAATTTGTACATATTACTGCTATCATGCTGCGACTAGAAGGCCAGCACCATAGATTCGGTATACAGAAGGTCAATACAATTTGATTTCTGAACTTAACAGGAACGGCATAGGAGATCTACAAAAGAGCTATAAAATGCCAACTCATTTGCAAGTTTTAACAACTGAGACGCATATTTTGAACCTATTACCAAAGAATCAATGGAACTAAGCGTCGCGGTATATACAGCGCTGCGAGAGCAGACATCCAAAAATTGTGTGTACGAGGCTGACTCATCTTTTTCGAGTTCCTGGATTTGCTGGTTTACTTGAAAAAGAACTTCCAGATCTCCCTGTCAGATAGCTCAGTTAAGAAGTGGCCACCAAGGACACCTTCCTCCTCCATCAAAGCTCTAAGCTGCCTTGCGCTGCTGTTTGAACCAACAATGTTCTTCTTTGATGCCACATACAGGACTCCATAAGGTGGGCGTAGGCACTGCAGGAATAGGAATAACATTCACATTAAACTACTGGCTACGTGCATGACGAACTATGATTACATGAAAAGGCGAAAAGGAGTGAAGATCTGACCTTTGTGAGAAGGGCATAGATCTTCTTTAGGGAATTCACAGCATTCGGGATCTCAGAAATCAAAATTACGTCGTACCCTCCGTCTGCTGGGTCAGTCTCAGTGGCTCTTTCCCAAGCACGGCTGCCAGAAAGCTTTCTGGATCTCCTGGGGTCCTGACCAACTATACTACTGCTTCCATCATAGCTACTGGAGCCATCCATAAAATCATCCTCAGAGAAGCTAAGGTTTGTTGGTAGTGCAGGCGTGTGCACAACTGAGAGAATTGTAGGGAGCTCATCCCACTCCCTGCATAGAAATGGACAACGGGCGCTAAGAGCTGTCGAGACGGTGTAACAGGGCTTTCCGATGGTCTGTTCTGCCTGTCCCGAGCCTGCTCAAGATTTGCAAGCACATTCGGCATTGTTCTGCCTTATTGTTTCTGCATTTGTGTCCTGGAAGTGAACTGTAGATGCACCCTGTAGTGGAATTTCAGCAAGAAATTAATTCACGGGTATGTATGACAAGAAAAGGCAAAGAGACAGTCTCCAAAATTAAAGAAAACTGTAAATAAATTTTGAAATAAGACGTATCCAATAATTAGATGAACACCATGAGCAGTAGTCAGTAGAGAGATGATGAACACACCTTCAAGCAAGCGAAAATCCCAGCTAGGCCGGATCCACATCCAAGCTGCATCAATTGTGAAAAAAATTTAATGATATGAAGGCATTGAAAAGAAAGAACATGCTGTGAGCCATAAGGCTGAATTTTTTGAAGATCTGTATGAAGTACTCCCTCCGTTCCACAATGTAAGATGTTTTAGGTGTTACACATGCATGTCTAGATTCACACTAAAAAGAATGGACACATGCACTTAAACGTGTCTAGATACATGTGTGTGCATGTGCATGTGGAAAAAGACTAAAACATCTTATATTGTGGAACAGGGAGTATATGACTGCTAGTGCAGTAGGCATAGTCGAAAATAAATTTAGCAGCTGCTTTGGGTACACAGACATCAAGCTTAAAATATGTTTCCTAAAGGAACTCGAAATAAACTAAGTACCTACACTAGTGTCATGCAGAAATCCAAACAGGGTGGCACACATTCTGCTTCTATGGAAGCACACCTAGTACGAAGGTACAGAGCACCATTCAGATAAAATTTATAAGCTGTTAAGTTACCTCCAGAACTCGCTTGCCCCTGAAACTCAGCTGCCCGTCTCGGATCTCATTTTTAATAATGTTCACAATAGTAATGGAACTCTCCCAGTATTTGAGACTCCCTGAGAAAAGAAAAAAAACAATGAGTAAGTTTTCCCAAAAGTACATTCATAGAGGAAAAAAATGTTGCATATGAGGCTACCAACTTACCATCATGCTTTGATGATGCTACTTCAGAAGGGGAAAATGCTATCATATCCGCGACACTGACCTTCCCTGAAGCACAACAAAGAAAATCATGCATTGAAATTTAGAATTAATAACAGCTTGAATATTTGAGCAACTGCTAGCAGAACCACACAAATTTTAGTGCCAGACAGAATACTAGGAAAATTGCATGAGCTGGTCACCTTGAAAACATCATGACCCTGAACATCGACCTTCTCTCCAGCATATTTGTACGGATGAGCACTCTGAAAAAGATTAAAAGACATAGTTTATTTATTTATACGTAAAAACAACAATCTACTCAGAAGACCGTGTAGACACAAGTACTATAGCTGGTTATCCATGTATGAAGGATCAAACAAGTATTACCTTTGATGGGATTATTTCAACAGCTGGTGATGGTAGATGCAGATCCCTCTCCGAGACGACTGGCACACAACTAGTGGCCTTGCTTGGAACCAAGCCAGGAAAACACTGAACAAGTAGCGATGGTGCTTTCATTGCGCTACCAGTTAACTTCAGTAGATAAGAAAGCTGAAGAGATAAATTAAAATTAAGTTTTGCTTTGACAGAAGAATAGATAATTGGCTGCATTAGAATGAAAATCCAAATCACAACTCTTCAAACATAAAAACGGATGTGTATTTCTATAGAAAAAGAGAGGTGCGTCTCACAAGGTTTTTAAACGTATAGAAGTGCTAACATTCTGATTTCAAAAGACAACTTCTGTATCCGCATTCAAATACAGTAAAACAATACACCCTTACGAGTGAACAAGCACGAGCGGACAAGAAGACATTTAAGAGCAATATACACCGTACTAAAATCAACCAGTTGGAAAGAATGTAACGACTTTTTAACCGATTCTACAGTCTCTCCATTAAACCTAAAATCAACTATGATGCAAAATAGAGCTGTCAGCCAGCAAGCGAGATATTCGAACAATAATTCAACTACAAAGAGGAAGAACCAGGCACGCACTGTACTAACTAATTGGCTAATTTTTTTAAAATAATACACGAAAATTATTTAATTCTGGAAAATACGCAAAAAAAAAATTTTACAAAAAAATTATCCAGTCGGTCTTGGCGAAGCCGACAGGTGCCTGTCGTCCTTGGCGAAACCGACAGGTGCCTTGTCGTCCTTGGCGAAGCCGACTAGTGCCTTGTCGTCTTTGGGGAAGACGACTAGTGGCGTGCAGTGACAAAAACACGCCACAGGTAATATTTACTAGTGGCGTGCACTAGCATATACACGCCACTGATAACACATACACGCCACTGGTACGCCACCAAGGACTACAGGCACCTACTCGTCTTCGCCAACAACGACAGGCACCTGTCGGCTTCAGCAAAACCGATTGGAGAATATTTTTGAAAAAAATAAATTTTGCGTAATATTTCCAGAATTAAATAATTTTCGTGTATTATTTAAAAAAAATTAGCAACTAATTGGTCAGTCCAACGGAGATCTTTCGGGCGCCAAACTATTCAAGGATCATCAGTATCGCTACTGCCTAATCAGAATAGGCATGTAAGCCAACAAATGGAATTTTCTCTATTCTGCAACCTAGGATGACACTTCTACTGAGAAATTCAATGCTAAGGTCTGAAGCGTGTAACATCCAAACACACAGAGTGGCCGTGGACAGAGCACTTCAATTTTTTTCTTTCTAGAAATAGAGAAATAAGACTGCATGCTTTCTGTGCAGATCTGTCAACTTCACGGAACTGAATATGGACGGTGACGGAACTAAAACGAACTCCCACAAAGGTGGATGTGGATTGCATGTACCAAATCGATAACAGAGAAACCCAATTAGTTTCCTTTGCACCACTTCTCGGTCCAGAATTGAGAAATTAACAACAACACCAAAACTAAATCTATCCGGGGACAAATAGATTACCAGTGCAGAGCTCAAGCGCGGCCCTGATCTCTAAACCCTGAGCCTCAGATGACAGATGCAACCTGCAGAAATGCTTTGGCTAACCAAAGTGCAGGGGGCTTGTTTATGGCTAATCAAAGTGCACATCAGAGGATCATCCAATCCAACAAAGGGGGCAGAGTACTCTGCAACGACCCAAATCCCCGCAAGTTAACTGAAACCCAAACAACCCACCAACCTCCCACCCAATCCCCGTCAGATCACGCACGCGCGCACGGCGCGAGAGATACCGGAATCCCCACGGGCCCTACCCAGATGAAAGAGCGATCAACAGAGGGGAGCGAGCGGTGGCGGTTACCTCCTCGATCGGAGCCGAAAGGGGGAATAAAATTCACCAACGACGACGCTCCTCCTCGGCCGTACCCTCCCGAAATCCAACGCGCTGCCTTCGTCTCCTCTCCTCTCGAGGAATCGCAACGAATCTGCTTCTCCTGGAAAATTCCAACGGACGGAGGCTGCGCTTTCCGGTTCTGGATTCAAAAAGTCAAACCGCCAGGTCTGGACTGGAGAAGAGCGGGCTGGGTCTCGGGAAGGAGGCGTGTGCGGCGGGCGGGGCTTATATAGGCGGAGACCGGCGGGCGTTGGGAGAGAAACTTCGCTCCTGCTTCCGCCATGGCTGCCCGCCCGTGTACTGGCGACTGGCGAAGAATAATAGTCCCCGTTCTCTGTGGAACCGGCTTAATTACCGGACTACCCCTGGGAGTAGCGTACACCGCGCCGTGCGGGTGTGGATACCGAGGTTCGCTTTGAGAAAAAATGGACACCCCTTTTTCTCTGCGGTGGCATCTCGCAAAGCCGGCCAGGCACCGGTGGCTCCGGTCAACTGCCGTGCCTCGCCGTGAAATTTCACAAATTTGATCCAAGTTTCAAATTTGAACACAAAATAAACTGGATATGAAAAAAAAAATCATGATTTCACCATTTTTCATGGAGCCCACACCCTCGTGCACCATGCTAGACTGCACGCATCTCACATCATGGACATGCCATGACATCCCCATCCGAGCCAAACCGTGAAGTATGGCGCCACAGGTCAGGGCGCCATACTTACTATCATGTTACCGCGGGCCAAGCCGCCATGGAACTACGGTTAAAATGGCCATGGTCCTCGCACCCGACCGCATCGCGTCGTTATTCTTCAACCAAACAGAACATAGAGCACATCGCCTATCCTCTCAAATCTCTCTCCAAATGGCTCACAATTGAGTTCTTTTTTGTTGGATTTTTTGAAACTAGACAAAAGTTTTGCCTCTTCATTGATACAATAGTTTTTTTTTGGTGGATTTGTTTCTCCTTTAAGCTCTCAAGGTATTCTCCTTCATCCCCCTCTTTGAATTGGTCGAAATCTCCGCATTTGATCGTATATAACACATATTAATAGAGTAATTATTGGTTAAAGTTTAATCTTCACGAAACTTAATACGTACACACTATGTAATAGAATGGAGAGAGTACGTCATAAAGCATTTTCCGTGTCTGTACCTCTATGCCATTATTAGCTATATTTAGTGTTGCCCGTGGTCAGCATGGATGATGTGTAAAAGGATAATTCACAATAGATTATTCAGAATCAGCGACTATCCTCCATCATGATCAGTTTAAATTATCCGCAAAAAAAAAAGATCAGTTTAAATCAACCCAACGGAAAGTCAGGTTTTTCCCATGAGCTATCGACTTCGCCTTTGTATCCGGATGACCGGATCTGGTCGTCTCCATGCATGCATGCGTAATCCGTTGGTTAATTTGTTTTGTTGCACGATCGATGATGATGAACCCAACCACTAGAATAACCAAACTTAATCTTTGGTTGACATCCACTGCGCTGCCCCTCTTGTTTAGTACTCAATCAGCTTTTGGGGCAAGTAAACAAAGGCAACCCACACGAACGGTGAGCATAAAATACAATCGATCGTGAGGTGCTTCCACCAGCAGTTTACACATGGCTCCGCTGGCTTATTCGGTTCCGGGGAAGACCTCCAGCCTGCAGGCGAGGTTGAGTCCATGGGATGGGTACAACGGCGAACAATGGTTTGTTAGAGGGAAAAACTGTCGATCATTATTGTTTTAAAATGTATCTAAAATCAATGTCAATGGATCTATCATGAAAACTAGCGAAAATATATTTTCATGTTAAATTTATTTGGTATTGTTAATATTGATATACCCACTCTGTTTTCTAAATATAATATAAGATGTTTACTTTTTTCCGATTCACATGTATCTGGATATGTTTGTATGGGTATATTCACTTATTTCAACCATATTTAGTCAACAGTGAAATATCTAAAACATCTTATAATTAGGAATTGAGGGAGTACTAAGCGGACACAGTGGTTTGACTCGTAGGTCTAGATGCACCTATTATGAAAAATATTTATAAATATATTTTAAAATATCAAATATTTAAAACAAAAAATTTGGATGTACATATGAACATTTTATGTTTGTACATAAAGTTTCACGAAAAAAGACATTTTTGTGAACTATGTAAAAAGATTAAAAAAAATGTCTCCTGAAAAGTCATTTTTAGCACTGAAATTTGTCTTTATTACAAAAGCCACAAAAATATCTTTTTTTCCATGAAACTTTTTGTGCAACATAGAATGTTCAGATAAACATCCGAAATTTTTATTTGAATTGTTTTGTCATTTTGAAATGGAGTTTTTAAACAGCTGGTGCATCTACGCCTATGACCCAAAAACAGATTTCCATACTAAGCCAACTTTATATAATGAGAGATTGTGATAAAATTGATACATTATATTTTTTAGATGGAGGAAGTACATTATGTTGCTCGCGTGATCGAATCTTAAGGATACACTGTATGATCTTTTAATGGAAGAACAGTTTGTGAAATTATAGACGCGGTCTCTCTGGAATGATTATAGACACATACATAGGCATTGGAATTGCCAGATTTTTTTTTACGAAGGAACCACATGAAATTTTTAATTTCTAGCGGGATATTTAAATATTTAATTTTCATAGATATTTTTGAAGGAATCTAGTGTGCTCCTTCATAAGGTTAACGTACATAGATCGACTCAAAAATATCCCAGAGTCAGTTTGTCTACAAACAAAACTATATGTTCTTGAGATAAATGTATGATCATCAGTCGTACATAAGTGAAGCCACGCGTCCCACTTATGGCCGATTAGGCCTAGTTTTTGTTGTTTTTGATGTGGAAACCGTCTTTCTCTACCCCTTGGGCAATGAGTTTCGATGAACTATATATTCACTGTTGCCTGAAACAGAACCTGCGACACCAAAACATTTGTGTGTTGCATGTTGTTATTAGTGAGATGTCTGAATGTACGCCCAAATGATAGCAGTGTTGTCGTCATTTCTTCCTACTTGCTGAAATTTGACATTGTTTACCTTTCCCCACTATTAAACTGACTTGGAATACAATTTCAAACTGGCCATAAGAATGGGTCATTGATACATATATTTATTTCTGAGTCGCCCGAGAAATAGCAAAACCACTCAAAAGTCAAAATATGTATATTCCCTCTTTGTAGTACTACTTTTTCTTGGTTGAAGTTCAGCTCGATCCAACAGAAAATCATCCACTCACTAGAATTCCTCCTCAATACGAGTGTTTCCTTTTCATACGACCATCATTCGGTGAAGTCGAAAAGAAGAAAGGGGAGAACTGCACGCCCAAAATGAGCATCACAAGATGCGCTCATTTCATTTCGTGCCGGCCAGCAGACCGACGCTTCCTCCCTGATCTCGTCGGTGGACGTACGCCCGTAACAGACAGAAACAAATCCAAACACGCCCGGACCCGCCGAACTCCATTTCCCGATTTCGATGTGAAACGGGCTGGGAGCTTAGCGTTCGTACCGTACGTGCGTTTGGTGACTAAAAAAGGGCATGATGCCTTTGGCGCCGTCCCTGCAGTTCCGATCGCCATCACGAATCCACGGTCCCTTGTCTGCCAAGAAAAGAGCGACGAAGGCGTACGTACGTGCAAGACCTTGGGAGAGTAGGTGAGCTAGGAAATAGTACTAGTAGAATGGATGGAGGCAACGATAAGCTTCCCACGACTTCCATCGTGATTCGTGGAGCAAGTCCAACAAAACCTTCTAGATGCATACGCTCCATCGTGATTATTTGTAGTGTATTCCCAAGATGAAATATAGTACTCCCTCCGATCCATATTAGTGGGCATAGCTTTGTCTAAATTCATATGTATCTAGTTAAGTATTTAGACTAGATACATGTGTATCTAGACAAAGTTGTGCCCACTAATATGGATCGGAGGGAGTACTGTACATCACTAAACTGCCACCACGAGTCTGTCAGATCATGATCGTCAGACTCAGAGCGTATGAAGCGCTTAAGAGATATATAGCCTGCAGTTTTGTCAAACGATTCAGCACAGTGTGCCTTTTCATTTTTAACTTGTAATAATCCCGAGAACTTCACCCTGGTCAGAGCATCAAAGACGCTATCTTAAGCAGATGGAAGGTTAAAATAGAAGTCCCTTGATAGTGATATCTGAACAATAATGTACCTTATATATGTCATTCTCCAGAAACGTTGCGTATACTGAATCATTTTTGGTGTTCCCTGAATTTCATCAATGGTTCTCCAGAAAGATTCATCTATAATATACCCTAAAATATTCAGTGTTCGTAGTCGCAGCTAGGTGGTCCAAAGACCTATTTGTAATTTTTATTACTTTTAGAATTCTTTGTACCATTGTTGAAACCCTAAACCACCGCTTTGTAGACTTGTGCATTGTCTCAAGATATCAACAAGATCACCAGCAACTCCATATGGAAGTATCCGAACAGCCGCGGGGTATTTCTGATAAGCGGAGAAGCCAATCTTACCAAGGTCGTATGGCTTGCATTTAAAGTAATCATAATAACCCATCACTCCCTCCTGAATACGGTTAAACACATGTCTCTCCATCCGGAACCAGCGCCATAAAAGATTGAGAGTGTATATTGGGTTTATGCAATGGAAGTAATCTTTGGAGAGTTGGACATGCCCCCTTCACTAGTAGGAAAACCATTATAGGTAGGTTGTATTCTGTGGCGCACCCCTAATTGGTGCGCCACAGAAATATAATTCTGTGGCGCACCAGGCCTGGTGTGGTGCGCCACAGAAATGTGACTTTCTGTGGCGCACGTGGCCAGGTGCGCCACAGAAATATGACTTTCTGTGGCGCACCAAGCCAGGTGCGCCACAGAAAGTCACATTTCTGTGGCGCACCGGGCCTGGTGCGCCACAGAAAGTTATCCGGGGGCAGGTAAAAAATTGAAAAAACAAATTCTGTGACGCACCAGGCAGGTGCGCCACAGAAAGTTGACATTCTGTGGCGCACCAGGCAGGTGCGCCACAGAAAGGTCACATTCTGTGGCGGTGCGCCACAGAATCTCATTTTTCAAATCCCACCCCCCCCCCCCGTGGATCGCCTTTTTTAGTCTTGCAGGAAATAAAAGAAAATGAAAAAAATTCAAAAATTAAAACCCTTTGACATGTGGCTACGTATGAGTGTCTAGTACGTGTAGAAATTTTGAAATATGAATTTTGACCTTTTCTGCAACAAATGAAAAGAAATCTTGTAACGGCCATAACTTTTGCATACGACGTCGAAATAACGCAAATAATATGTCAAAAAAATCGTGAGAAAAATCCGAACTCGATTCCACCGGGGTTTACCCGGTCAGCAATTCACAGATTCCTCAAATTCCAAAAGAAAAAAAAGTTATTTCAAACAGACGATTTTTCGCAGCAAAATAAAAAAATTCAAAAAATTCAAAAAAATTCAAAAATTCCAAAATTCCAAAAAAGACACAGAAATGTATAACAAAGAAGATTGTTGACTTTTCTTGACTTTTTTTTTATTTTTTTGGATTTTTTTGGATTTTTTTGATTTTTTGAATTTTTTTGATTTTTTGGATTTTTTGAAAAAAATTAAGTTTTTTGAATTTTTTTTGGATCTTTTGAAACTTTTGAATCTCCTTTTGAAAGTTTAGAAGTTTTTGAAATTTAAAAACACACGTTTATAACATATACATAACATATACACATACAAGACTTAAGAGGATACATATGATATATATATCAATAAGAACTTGAGTAGCACAAGGGTAGGTGAAGTGGGTGGAACTTAGAAGTTAAGCGTGCTAGGGTTGGAGCAATTTGAGGATGGGTGACCTAGCGGGAAGGTATCAGTTCAAAAAATTCAAAAAATCTGAAAATAATTCCAATAATTAGGATTTTTCATATTATTTTGATTTTTCTGATTTTTTTCGAAACTTTTTAATTTTTTTTTTCAGTTTTTGAATTTTTTGAATTTTTCCAGAATTCTGTGGCGCACCTGGCCTGGTGCGCCACAGAAATGTGGATTTCTGTGGCGCACCAGGCCAGGTGCGCCACAGAAAGTGGATTTCTGTGGCGCACGCCCATGGTGCGCCACAGAAAAAATATTTTAGTGGCGAGGATTCTATGGCGCACCGAGCAATTCTGGGGGTGCGCCACAGAATCCATTTTTGGTGCGCCACTGATAAGGCTTTTCCTACTAGTGCTTCTCTGTTACGACCCAACGCAGGTGTACTACACGGGACTATTCCCATGAACAATGGCCGTTGCCTCGAGATATGTTCATTAACAAGGAGTGTAGCAACCAAAACATAACTCACACCATCAGACAATTCTTCAGACGACGATGAACACATGACGTTGCTGTAAAAATACTCATCCGACCTATCCTCGATGAGGAAGTGGTGAATTCGTACCTCACAAACAGGCTGGCACTAGTAGGAAACTAGCTATAGGTGGATCCCCTTTCTGTGGCGCACCTTTTTAGCCGTGCGCCACAGAAGTTTATCAGTGGCGCATCTGTTGTGGTGCGCCACAGATTTCTGTGGCGCATGAGCTGTCCATGCGCCACTGAATATGCCCTTTCTGTGGCGCATGCAAACACATGCGCCACAGAAATTCTGTGGGCCCCACCACCCACGTTTGAATACGATGCTCCGGTGCCATTTCTGTGGCGCATGGGTCCGGATGCGCCACAGAAATCCGCATTTCTGTGGCGCATCTAGACCCATGCGCCACATGGTTCTGGATGGGCCACAGAAAGCAGCATTTCTGTGGCGCATGAGATTTCATGCGCCACAGAATTAGTTTCCCAGATCTACAAAAGGAGGCAGCCCCTACCTACCACCCCCATTGTGACCTTCTCCCTTCTCCCACCCAGCTCGTCTTCCTCCTCCCTCCCATCTCATTTTGCCCACACTTTTCTCCATTTTTTGTAGTTAAACCTACTTTGTTTGATAGATAATTGGTGAGGGCTTGGGGAGGCTCCATATATACTCTCCTCCTCTCCCAATACATCTATTTTTCTCCACTATTTTCTCTCCAACAACACACACTCTCTCATCGATCACGGTCACGTCTCGGTAACGAATCTACTAGGTGAGTATTGTTGGATGGACATGCATATGCATGTTTTGTGTGGCCGGCGGTGTGTGTATGGCCGGATGTTTGTTGTAGGTGAAGCGCTTGTCGGCGGGCGGTTTGCACGATGGCGAGACGATGTTTATACATGAAGCTTGTGTGGTGTGCATGAATATTTGCATGTTGTTGCTTGCGCCGGCGTGGTGCATGGATGTTTGCCGAAATGTTGATTCATTTCCATTTCGGTAAATTTTTGCACCACCCATATGTCCTACTTTTAGGAGAAGTCAAGCCGAATTTTTTCGTCGAACATGCATGTGTGTGTATGTGTGTGTGCATGTTGCGGTTCTAATTAACATACTCTCGTTTCTCGTTTCTGCTCTACGTATACCGCGTAGGCAACCATGGTCTTCATGATGAGCTCCGGTCGAATCAGCAGATACAAGGAAGAAGCGAAGGCGGAAATGATTCAGTGCAATAGGCGCCAGATAAGATGTCCGTGTCGAAAATGCAAACTCGTGAGCTGGATCGACCCTGATTCCGGACAATTGGAGGATCACCTGCTCAGGCGCGGTTTCATGCAAGTCTTCAACCAGGCGCCGACAGCAAATGGTGCGCATGAAGACAAGGGCGGGCGAGAAGACGAAGAGTCTCCCAGACATGGTTATCATGATGAAGGAGATGTCGGCGGACAAGATGATCATGACGAAGTAGATGTCGGCGGACACGGTCATGATGAAGGAGTAGATGGTGGTGGAGAAGACGCGAACACGCAGAACCCGCTAATGTCGGCCTTGCGGACTCTCATGTTCAAGAACTGCTCCTCAAGGAGACGAGCAACGCCAGAGCTGCAGCCAGAGAGAAAGCCAAGCTGGCGCAAATGGAGATAGACGGGAAGACTCCGTTGTATCCTGGGTGCCGGCCACAGGATACGCGCTTGCAAGTAACGCTTGATGCTCTGGAGATGAAGGCGGAAAACAAATGGACCGACGTGAGCTTCACAAGAACATGAAATTCATGCACGATCGTCTTCCCGAGGGGAACACATTGCCAACTAGTATCGAGGATGCCAAGAAAGTCGTGTGCCCTCTTGACCTACCGCACGTTAAATACCACGCCTGCATCAATGATTGCGCAATTTATCGGGGCGAGTACAAGGACAGAACCACATGTCCGGTGTGCGGCCAAGGACGGTACAAGAGTACTGGGAACAAGAAAGTTCCTCGAAAAGTGGTATGGTACTTTCCTATCACTCCCGTCTGCAGCGGTACTTCGTGGACCCTAAGGAAGCAAAGCTCATGCAATGGCACGCGGAAAGGGAGAAGCCCGAAGAAGATCCGGAGAAGGGCAGGATCCTGACACACCCTTCAGACGCTAGCCAGTGGGAAGCATTGGACATCGCCTTCGAAAATTTCGGGGCGACGCAAGGAACGTCAGGCTGGGTATGAGCACCGATGGACTCAATCCGTTCGGCAACCAGAGTAGCACGCATAGCACCTGGCCCGTGTTTGTATGGCCTTACAACCTTCCCCCGTGGCTGTGCACGAAGCAAAGGTACATACACATGAGTATTCTCATTCAGGGGCCGAAACAACCAGGTGTCGACATACATCTGTATCTCGCGCTGTTGAAAGAGGAGTTAGCCACGTTGTGGGAGACGCCAGCCCGTACGTGGGATGCCTACACTAGAGATTATTTCGACATGAGAGCCGCGTTGCTCACGACGGTGCAGGACTATCCTGGTTGCTCATATGTATCGGCCCAGGTAGGCCACGGATTCTGCGCATGTGTCAGGTGCATGGATGAGACCCCGCATCTCCAGCTACCAAGGGATCCCGGGTCTTCGAAAACCGTGTTCCCAGGGGCTCGAAGGTGGCTTCGCATGGATCACCCGTGGAGGAAACGCGGTGACCTGTTCAATGGTGAAGACGAGCTCGAAAGAGCCCCGCCCGAGGAGCGGCACAGAAATCGACGAGCTTTTGAAAAATTGGAAGGAGTGCCCTGCGCCGGGAAAGAAGCGACCGAGGGTAGATCCGCTGCTGGGTGTATGGAAAGCGAGGTCTGTTTTCCACGACTTGGAGTACTGGAAGGTCCTCCACACGCCCCATAGCCTCGATGTAATGCACATTACGAAGAATGTCACCGAGAGTCTGCTTGGCACTCTTTCCAACATGTCGGAAAAGACCAAGGATGGGACGAGAGCAAGATACGATCTGAAATGGCTTGGCATCAGGAAAGATCTTCAGGCCCCCGATAGTGATGACGACGATGATGATGATCAGACGGAAGGGACTCAAGGTCGCCGCAAAAGGGTAAAGAAGAACGCGGTGGTGCTTCCCGCTGCCTGCTTCACTATGAGTCCGGAGGAGCTCGAGCAGTTTTACAGGTGCCTCCTAGGAGTCAAATTTCCTCATGGTTACGCGGGGAAGATAAGCAGATATCTGGACGCAACAAAGAAGAGGTTCAGCGGGATGAAGTCTCACGATTGTCACGTGCTGATGACGCAGATACTTCCCGTTGCGATCCGAGGGATAATGGACGAGCACGTCCGTGATACGCTGCTTGGCCTTTGCAACTTTTTCGACGTCATCAACAGGAAGTCGATCGGCGTGAGGCAGCTCGACAGGCTACAGGAAGAGATCGTGTGATACTATGCGAGCTCGAGATTTACTTCCCGCCCGCATTCTTTGATATCTGCGTGCATCTCCTTCTCCATGTCGTTGATGACATCAGGCAGCTCGGGCCGACGTTCCTGCACTACATGATGCCGTTCGAAAGGCAGAACGGTGTCATGAAAGGATACGTTCGCAACAGGGCCCGTCCAGACGCAAGCATGGCCAAGGGCTTTCTAACCTACGAGTGCATCTCCTTCTGCCAGAATTATCTAAGCACCGAGAACCAGGATGTTGGTCTGCCCACCAGGAAGCACCTCGGCAGGCTCGATGGATTTGGTCACCGCGAGGGCTACCGCTCACTCTTTGTCGCATTCATGGTCGAAAAGACGACTTCAACAGGGCTCACCGGGTCGCGCTACAACACTTACAATTGATCGAACCTTGGGTGGAAGAGCACAAAAGCTTAATCGAGCAGAATTACATCGACCTGGGCCGGCCGAGGAAGAAGGGAGACGTAACCAGAGAGCACAACTCCAGCTTCACACGTTGGTTCAAGCAAAGGCAACTGGTTCAAGCAGCGAGCAAAACGCCATCTACGGAAGATGAAAAACTCATATTCTCCTTATCACAGGGCCCCGGGCACAACGTAAGGACCTATCATCGTACGACATCAAGGTTACAGATTCTACACCGAGGAAAAGGACAAGGATAGTGAATATCAAAACTCAGGAGTAACTATGCTATCCTACGGCGATGACGAGGCTACTGTCAAGGAAAGATTCTTCGGAAGGATCGAGGAGATATGGGAGCTCAACTACTGTGGAGAGTCGGTGCCAATGTTCCGTGTGAGATGGGCCAAGGACGTCGTCAAAGAAGGCCGGTATTTCACCACCATGGTAATACCCGATGCCAAATCGAAGAACGCCTCCGCAAAAATGAGCCATGGGTACTCGCTAGCCAAGTTGAGCAATGCTTCTTCATTACCGACCCGTCAAAGCCTAGCCGTGTTGTCGTGAGGAGGGGCAAGAGGAGCATCATCGGAATGGAAGGAGACGCCAATGAGGAAGACTTGGACAAGAACGGCGATCCGAAGATCGAGGAGGAATTCGACAAGTACTTCGACATGCCGACTACTAGCAAACAAAGAAGGAAGACCTCCCTACCTACTAAAGGTTGTCCGTTCACGTGAAGAAATCTCAAGGTGCCCGGCCTAAAGTATTCAACCGCGAAGAAGGGAAAGAAGAGAAGCTAGCTCGGAACCGGCCGGGATGAAGATGACTTTTTTGTGTATTAATTTGTGTGTGTGTGAGACAAGCATATATATGTATACCATGAATAAAATAATGGTCTACTAACAAATGTGTGTATATTCTTTTCTTTAAAATGTGTGTATGTTCTTTCTTTAAATATAACAAAAAATGTTTATGTTCTTTATTTAAATTTAACCAAAAATAATTTTTTTTAAGAAAAAAAAGTGAGACAGCCAGGATTCGAACCTGGCTGCCCCAAGTTGTGTTTGTATGTGAACCATTGGGCTATGCTGGTGTGCTTGTCACATAACAGCTAGCAGTGCTTTTTAGCACTTTTAGCCACGAAATTATGTGGCGCATCCCCCAGAAGATGCGCCACAGAATCAGGAACTTCTGTGGCGCATCCCTCCACGGATGCACCACAGAATTTCTTTCCCCCACTTACATGTGGGCCCGTCCCCGCGCCTGCCTCATTCTTCCAAAATTCGCCTGCCTCTTCCACGCCCGCGCCAACCGCCGCCACCGCGTCCGCCACCCCGCAGCGCTCGACCCCGCGCCCCGGCCACGGCCGCGCCGCTCGTCGTCCAGCCCCCTCCCCAAGACGAGTTCATCCTTCCCCGTCTGGCCTCCTCCCTCCCGTTCCAGGCTCCCCTAACCCTATCCGAGAGCACGGGGAAGCCCGGCGTCCTAGTGCCGCTCGCTCCCGGCGGCAATCCATTCCTTCCCCTCGCTCCCCAGAGCCAGCGGCAATCCATTCCTTCCCCTCGCTCCCCGGCGGCGTGCAACAGAGAGAAGCACAGCAGGCGCTCCAACCCAATCCTCCCACTCTCCAAGCGCTCCGGGACTGTTCGACAGATTGTTCAGCCGATTCAGGTACAAGTCCAAGTGTCTAAACCTCTTTTTCTTGCATTCCAACTGATTGATTATTTAGGTTCAGTTGAACTTGGGGAAAACTTGGGGAAAACGTCTTCAGAAGGAGAATGCGTGCTTGAGTTGCTTGGAGTATTTGTGTACTGTTAGTACCTAGGCTCTATCTTCCTCTCCCTTTCATGCTTGTTCGTCTTATGTATCCAGATTGCCTACCACATCGTTGTAATCCTCCCTACTAGAGAGTTTGAGTGAATCCAATTACCAGGTTGTTAACACAGTACCACGAGTATTTGTGTACTGGTAGTAAAGATTCATTGTTGCTTACACTAAAATTCATTGTTGCTTGGAGTAGCAGTACACTAAAATTCATTTGTGTACTGGCAGTAAAATTCATTCTTGCTAGGATTAGAGTGAGCTTGCTTGGTACTGCTACCATGATTTAGCAATAGTTGTTTATGAAGTGCTAGGATTAAAATTCATTTGCAAGGTCCTTGCGAGTTGTTTATAATATGTTGCTGCAACTAAATTGTTGTGCCTAACTTAGTAATTTTCTTGGTTCCTAATACACAAGCACGAGATTCTTCTGATTTTTTACTTATATAAGTTCATGATCCTTTTATTTTTTTTGGTTGTACAGGTGCAGAGGTGCTTGTGTGTGTTAGGCAAGAAGACGCCCTTGGAATCGATTTGTGAAATATTTGCAAGTACCCGAGAGGTTGTGTGTGCTTGTGTTCTGTGCTACCACGACCATCGTGTCGTGGTTGTTTGTGCTCTGACATAGATGTGGTGATTGTCGTGTATGTGGATGTTGCCGGCCGGCGATGCCGGCAACATGATTTGTGAAATATTTGCAGGTACCCCCGAGAGGCCCTTGAGATTGCCGGAACGTGATTAACTTCCGTTCCGGCAAATTCGGGTACTCCATATGTCCCTTTTTTAGCAAAGGTCATGCCGAAATTTTTCGTGAATTTTAGCATGACTTTGCTAAAAATAGGACATATGGGGTATTGCGACTAATGCATGGGCCGGGGTATCTTAGTACTTAATTAAGTGATTTTTTTCTTATATTTGTTGTACTAACTTTTTGTCTCTTTTTAATGCAGTGCAAACATGTCGGCCGACGCGGAGCCCGGCACTTCTAAGCACATGAGCGTCGAAAAGTTGCTAGAGACGCCATCAAGTCATTCTGGGCTCTGTCCCAGGAGTTGGAGGAGGTGGAGGCCGCCGAAGCTGCTAGTGGTGGCGACCGTGCCGACGATGAGCAAGAGGATGACGCCGAAACCACCGATGGAGTTGCTAGTGGCGGCCATGAGGATGCACCACCACCGATGGCGGCGACCACACGGATGGCAGCAACCCGACCGCTCAGAAGCAGAAGAAGCCAAGGAAGGATCGGACACCGCAAGCGCTCGCCAACGTCACAGACATGTTCACTGAGGTCACGCCAAGTGGCCTACCAGTGGAGCCTAAGAACTTGCCAAAGGGTACGCATGCAACTATGGTGCATCCTCCGGGAAAGCGTGTCGATCAACACGAAGGACCTCAGAAGCAAGGCAATGAGGCTTTGGTCGAAAACCTCCTCAAGAAGCTTCACCAACGATACACGTTCCGGAGCCGTTCAACAAAAAGGTGGACAGTTTAGCCATCACGAAGATGAGCACCGCCTTGAGCAGCTGGAAATCCCGGGTGAAGAAGAAGATTGATAAGGGTGACAGCTGAGAGGAGATAAGTGCCAAAGAGCCGATGCTCGACCAAGAAGAGTTCGAGGCATTCAAGTTGTCCTTAAATTCGAGGAGGCTAAAAAATGGACCAAGTGGGGGAAGCAAATGCGGGACCTGAACATAGGTAACCACTGTTTGGGAAGCGGCGGTTACCGAGGAAAACAACCCGTTTGGGACAAGGAGGATGCCGAGATTGCACGTCTGGGAAAAGAAAACCCATGGCATAAAATCACGGACGAGCAGGTTAGGAACTTTGTCCGGTCCCGCTACTATCTGAACAAGGCGACGGAGGAATTCGTTACCGACGATGACGATGTGAGGGCATTCGAGAAAGTGCTGGTAAGGAATTTAATTACCGCGGATATCTCAAAGTCCATTGCGTTGATCTAATTAGATAACGAAGCCATATTTCTACATGGGTTCACCTTAATTTCCTTTGTCTGCAGGAGGACGAGTTGAAGGCTGACGCTGAGGCTGGCCCGTCGTCCCAGGGGTCGACGGAGCCGTGGGACACGACTTTCAACAGGGCGATGAACGTTTACAAGGAAAGGGACAAGTTGGCGCCGCCGACGTCAGCTGGCCGTGTGTCCGGCTTTGGTACGAGCATGAAGTTCCTCCAGTACTACAGCACGGACTCCGAGACGAGAAAGGAGAGGAGGAAGCCGACTAGGGATAAAGCCGAGGTTTTGGAGCTAAGGAAGAAGGTGGAGTCACTAGAGCAGGAAAAAGTGGACTCCAGCACGGTGGACAAGTTAGTGGAGGAGAAGCTCCGGGCGATGTTACCCCCTGGGTTGATGGAGGGGTTAGCTGCTTGGAATGCGGGAGGTCGACAGGGGCCGATACACGTGCCCAGCTTCACCGGCAGCAACTCCAGCAATAACGTGTCGCCGGACCTGGTGACCCCGCTGCCCAACACCGCGGCGCAGCCGCTCCATTTGGTCCCACCGGCGCCCCCTACCGTGAAAGATACCGAGGCGTGCCGGTGGCGGCGGTGAATGATAGGCCTGCCGCCGGCACCGGCGCCCTTGTCTCGACATTAGCCGAGCTCAACGCCATCACCAAGGTAAACTAAATAGTTAGTCCGCGGCATCTTCTATAACTATGCCTTTGATGACTGCCATCTCATGATGCCCAACATGTGTTGACTCAGGACACGCCTTGCATACTCCTGCATAGGGTGGGGGCCGGCGGCGAGTTGAAGGAAGTTGCTCAGGGCACTGTCGTACAACCAATGAGCCGCGATATGTACAACACTAAAATGAGCGAGGCCGTGATGAAGGTCAGGTTGACTACGGTAGTGCCTGAGTTTCATGACATCGACCCCCCATGCAACCTCCGGGAGCCGAGGAGGACCACATGGTCCTTGGAAATTGCGTCAAGTGGATCATGGAATGGCCGAAGACCCGTATTCGTCTTGGGGAGGGTCTTCAGGGGTTGAGGCGCACCACTGGCGCCACCTCGAGGCCCCCGATCGTTCGGCCCTCGAAGCCGCCACAAAAAACTGTTGGGAAGGAACCGGCGCCACAAGCAGCCGTCGCCACCACCCGGAAGGAACCGGCGGTCGTCGCCACCACCAGCCGCCACCAAAAACTGTTGGGAGCGTCTGTACCGCAACCGTCGAAAGACAAAGCTGTTGCACCTCAACTTGGTGGCAACGACGACGATGATGATCAGGATAATGTCGACGTCGATGCCTTCCTCAACACTGGCGCCAGCAAAGATTTGTACATGCCTCCTGTACATGTGGATGACGAACCCTTCTGTGCTCACCGCGGTCAACCTGCTCGTCCCACTGCATGCACGCAGCGCCTGACCTTCCAGGGTTTATCTCAACAATACACGCCTCCGGAGGCCGGCGATCAAGCTCAACCGGCTAACGTTTTCAGCCCTGGCACACTTCGTAAGTCGGTTCACGAGGGAGTGCAATCCCCAGAGGTGAAGAAGAAGCACAGGAAGAGAAGTAGGCCAGGCGCCTCTGCGAGCCAGCCAGCTCCTAAGACTATCCGGGGTCATGAAGACATGGTATCACCCCGTGCAGATGGCTTGACCCGAGTTCATGAAGCTGGTAAACCGATACTGCCTCCGGAGCTGCTCCGCCTCGCACGTGGACCCATGCTCTCTTTGCATCAAGCTATCTTGACGCTAGAGGGCATCCTTCTTAAAGACGAGCATCCAAATTACCCGGTGTTCACGGCCAAGGTGCCAATGGACTTGGACTTCGTCCATGAAGACCCCGCGGATCTGTTCTTCATAGCGTACGAGGACGTCTTTAAGATGTTTCACTCTAGACGGCTGGACTATAACTTGATCCGCCTATACGCGCTCAATCTGGCGATGAAGATCAAGAGAGATGCAAACCCGTACGTCGCGGTAGCGGATCCCTACTACATGCGTGACAGCCAGCTGGTGGAAGGATCAGGGACACGGACCATGGCAACGGAGTACCTCCAGAGGTTGATGCTGAGCAACAAGAGGAAGAACAGCCTTCTTGTGCCTTTCTTTCCCGAGTAAGTACACATCCGCTCGCCGCCGTCGTAACTTATGCTTTCTCATAGATTTCTTCCATTGCTGATCCTTTCCAACATTCTGTTTCAATTGTGCTGAGCAGGGACAAGTACTGCACACTCATCATCCTAAACCCGAGGTGGTCAATTGCCACTTATTTCGACTCGGGGAGTTTGGATATGAAGAAAGACTACACCAGAATAAAGGGTGTTCTCGATGAGGCTCTCGGGGGCTACGCCCAAAAGGGAGGCCCCTTCGAAAAGAAGGGGGAATGTCTCAGGAATGACAACACACACCGGTTCAAGCATGTGACCGAGTTCCCTTGCATCAAGCAGAAGCCTGGCAGCGTGAAGGAGGCCTTCTACGTCCTCCATCACCTTAAAGGGTATGTCCGGAATGCAGAGACGATGAAGATGTCATCTAGTCTCCGAGAATGGACCAAATGTGCGGGGGAAATCACCGATGCTGATCTTAGAGAAGGCTTTCATCCATCCAGTTGAAGTTATCAGAAATCATCGTCGAAGATGTCAACACAAAAGGGGGGGGGGGGGGGGCTTACACTACGTCAGAGGTAGGATGTATTATAAAAGAAAGTCTTGCCTCACTCGCAAGAAGTGCTTCTTTATTTTCTTTATTATAGACTTATTCACTTAGATGAATAAATCATACTCTATTTATATTATTAACCAATATATCCCAATCCATCTCCAGGTTTGCCTCAGAGGGAGATCGAAGAACGCCTAGAGATGCAGCATGACACCAGGACGTGGATGATGAAAGACTGCTATAAACCGTTCCCGGCGCCGATGCATAAGAAGGCTCCATGATCGTGCTCCCGCTCTTGCTCACCATCATCGCCGATGTACTCTATTTGATCCTAGTTTAGGCGGTGACCACTTCATTTGTATATATGTATGAAATGATGAACTTTTGTATCATGACTTGTGTAAAAATTCGGCACTTGTCACTATATGTATGTATCTCGGGCTCTAAGTAATGTGATGACATAGTAATGTGTCTGTTTTCATATACCGTGTCAAATATATTATTGTTTCTATTATATCTATATAAATCTTGTATATATACCTGTATTTGTACAGCGGGCAGCAGCAAATTGCGAATACATGTAGAAGTATTCTGTGGCGCATGGTTTTTTTTGTGGCGCACCTATTTCTGTGGCGCACGATTTGGGGATGAGCCACTCATATAATTCTGTGGCGCATTGTGCTGGGTGCGCCACAGAAACTTGGTCTTTCTGTGGCGCACCCCCGGATGCACCACAAAATTATATTTTAGTGGCGAGCATTCTGTGGCGCACCCGCCATGCGCCACCGAATGCTGAAATGGGTGCGCCACAGATAGCCCTTTTCCTACTAGTGTGGGCAAATGGCTGAACACCTTGTGGGCGGTTTCGGTCGTGCGCGTGGATGAGTCTCGGCCAGTGAAGAACCCATGTCGTTGCCGGTTTTCGGCGGTAGGGTCGTCGAACACATTGTCCTACGGTGGTGGCGGTGGTGTGCCGAGATGGCGATGACTCGGGTTGAAGTGGGTGTAGGGTACACCGCCTGGGTAGGAAGTGGAAACAACTCCGGTGGTGGCGGCATGAGCGGAATGTGGCGTGGCGACGGGCGCGAAGAGGATGGACGTGGCGGAGTCAAGGACGAGAGGAGATAGGATGAAACCGGTGTGGGGTGGGGGGAGGGGGTACTAGCATGTGTACCAATGTTTGACGGGTCAGGGAAGGACAACGGGAGAACACCGCAGCCGTCCACGCGTGTCCGATGCAGACGCAAACCAGACCATATTTGAGTCGGAAATGGGTCCGCGCGAACAACAAAACACATCGTTCTGTTTGCGTCGCCTCCTTGAACCGTGGTTTTTGCCCACGAGGATAGAAACGGACGCGGACAGACAAAATACGTCGTCGCATTGGAGTTGGCCTAAGTGTATTGCCGTGAGCTTCAAAATAATTTGAACTTGTAATACTAATGTGGTGTATGCACAAAATAAATTTTCTTTTTGACCAGGACAAGTGCTTTCATGTAGTCATGTAGACAGTACAAACATCATGCGTTTGTAGCCCGGCCAACTGCAGTACAAACGCATTTTACGGTCAGGCAGGCCAGAGTTCTCATGTACAAACGCACACCCGATATTATTTAGTTCGGGTCCCTTTTTAGTTTGGGCTATTTTTTATTTTTTTTTGAGAATTCCAGGTCTTTTACAGTACAGCTGTAGTATCTGAACTCACGCACAACTCACTCCACACACACTCAACACCACACGCACGCCACCTGTGCGTAAGCTAGACCTAACCAGACTATACTAAGCTTCTGGGCCCCGTGAGCCTAGACCTACTGGGAAACCCCTGCGGTGGTGGGCACACCACAATACCTCTGACTGAACCACGGTGGAATTGGCCCAGAAGCACTGTTCACATGAACAGTGCCGCGCCGGGCACTGTTCACGCGGGTGAGACACCGCGAGCTGATCCAGGGAGAGCCCAAACAAACGGACCTTTACCGCGGGCTGCGGCCGGGCGATGTAAGCTTCGCAGCAACTGCCAACTGATCTGTTCTGGGGGAGCGCATGTACGTCGCTCGTTAGCGGCGGTTCCGCGCCGCGCCGCCTGCGTGCTTGGTGCGTAAGTCGGTCCAAGTATTGTGCGCGCGGACGTTCGCCAAATGCTTGCTGCGTGCTTCCTCTGCTTCCTTTGTTTCATTCATACATGTTCGTACTAGACTAGAAATGCATGCATGCATATTAGGAGACGTCGAGCTAGCTAGCTAGTAGACGCACGCATGCGTATCAGGAGACGTTGCGTTAGCTAGCTACTCCCTCCGTTTATAAATATAAGATGTTTTAGCTTTTGTCCACATTCACATGTGTTAACATGTATGTAGACATATTTTAATGTGTATGTACACTTATTTGGTTGTGCACCTAGCCAACATGTGAGCTAGCTAAAACATCTTATATTAAAAAACAGAACGAGTAGCTCGCTCCCATGATCAACACGATTCATTTTCTATTTTCTGGTACGTTTGACGTGCACAACATAATATACGCACGAATCAGACAAAAGTATGAAAATAATCTCTCGAAATTAAAAATATCGGAAATACATGTAACAATTTTTAAAAGTGAAGAAAAACTAATATAGAAACGGCAAATAATAGTTAACCAAAAATGAAGATGAACCAAAAAGTTGTGCAATCAAAAATACTGTTGAACTGTAAGTGTAGTAGGTGAACCGAAGTATACTAAACCGTAAATGCCGGTGAACCAAATATAAAAGCGAAACAAAAGTGCTGGTGAAAAAACAAAAATAATAGTGAACCAAATGTGCAGATGAACCCAAAAAAAAAATGTAGCGGGACCAAAAATTAGTATTGAACCGTAAATGCGAGTGAACCGAAATAATAGTGAACCGAAAATGCTGGTGGTGGAACGAAAGTGCGTGTGAAGAACCGAAAATAATAGTGAACCAAATGTGTTGATGAACCAATAAAATGTAGTGGGGCCAAAATTAATATTGAACCATAAATGCAAGAGAACCGAAATAATAGTGAACCAAAAATCTTGGAGAGCCAAAAATAAAATTGAACCATAAATGCAAGTGAACCAAAAATAATATTGAACCATAAAATGCGAGTGAACCGAAATAAAATAGTGAACCAAAAATGTTGGAGAACCCAAAAATGCAGGTGAACCGAGTATAAAAAGTGGAACAAAAGTGCGGGCGAAGAATCAAAAATAATACTCCCTCCATTCCGGTTTATATGATGTATTTGGCAAATCTCTATAACCTAGGTGAATGAGGATTGGCCATGTAAAATCCATCTCCCCAATATTTCACCCAATTAGCACTCTCATATTTAATGCCTAGATTAATTAGGGAAAGGGCAAACCCAATCGGTTTTCATATTGTTCTTGGGAAAGGTCAAAACCCAACATTAATTGCTCGTAATTAATGTTAATTGTTGCTTACTCCCTTCGTCCTCAAATAAGTGGACGTTTAGCATTTGAAATTTTTCCACAAAAGAGTGTACATCTATCTTCCCAATGCAATTTAAAGTAGACAATAATGTTTCTCTCTCATGACATGGGAGTCATGCCCAATAATATTTAACAAATGGTCTCCTTATTTCCTACATGCACTTAGCTTATTGGAGGTGGGGTAATTAAATAGGAGCGAGATAGTGAGTTGCATCTTCCCAATGCATTTTCTACTCCACTCCATAATTTGTCTTAAAATTTCTAGATGTTCACTTATTTTAGGACGGAGGGAGTATTCTTGAAAAAACCTGATTTTGGAATTGCATCCTATAAACCGGAATGGAGGGAGTAGTGAACCAAATGTGCATATGAACCAAAAAATATAGTGGAACCAAAATTAATATTGAACCAAAAATGTTGCAGAACCGAAAATGAAGATGAACCAAAAATGTCGTGGAACCAAAAAAGTTGTGTAACCATTTTCAAATTTGGAACCATTTTCAAATTTGGAACCATTTTCAAAATCAGAACTATTTTCAATTTTGGAACCATTTTCAACTTTGGGACCATTTTCTATTTTGAAACCATTTTTAAAATTGGAACCACTTTCAAATTTGTAACCATTTTCAAAATTAGAACTGCTTTCAAAATTGGAACCATTTTCAGATTTGGAACCATTTTCAAATTTAAAAATGGTTCCAATTTTAAAAGAAATGAAAGCAAAACAGAAAAGAAAAACAAAACAAAAACAAAAAACAGAAACAGAAAAGAAAACGAAAAAAGAAGATAATAAAAAACGGAAAAAGGAAAATAGAAAAAGAGAAGAAAAGAAAAAGGAAAGAGTAAACGTTCAGCGCATCAGGGTACGTTTTTTAGCTGAACGATTCAGCATGCATGTGTGCATATGTGTGCTCGCGAACTAAATGGGCCCGGCCCAGAAAGGAGCTCCTTCAGGCGGCCGCAGCGATTCGCGCCGCTAATGAGCGGCGTATAGGATAACAGCCCATCTGGACCGCCCCTCTTCAACCTTGCATCCCAAGAGAAATGTCCATCCTCTCAACCAGTCAGTCACCCGAGACCTGAGATCTGACGCCGCTAAACCCTAACTCTCAAGAACGCGCTCCTCCGGCTCGGCGCCCGTGAAGCCGTTCTGCGCACCGCGCGCTCGCCCGTGTCAAGGACGAGCCTTGCGAGACTCCGCACACGCGCGGCGGCGGCAGCCCGCGGATCAACGAGGGGCGCACGGCGTCACCACCCCGCGGCCAAGTTCGCTTCACCCAAGATGGAGCCGGGCACCGGCGGCGGCTCTTCGTCCAAGAATAAGAAGGCGCCGGCGACGGAGTGGGCGGTGCCGCTTGACTACGTCAGGTCGGCGCTCAAGATGGAAGGGCCGGACGACCCAGAGGACTTCCCCGGCCAGCGACTCGCCCTGGCCGCGTCCTCGACGACGTCCCGCCGACGGACATGGAGTTTGTGCTCGCTTGGTCGAGGGAGCAGCACACGAAGGAGGCGTCTTCTCGAGCGCGTGGCTCGCCGTTAATCGCGGTTTGACCCGGGCAACGAGGAGGAGCCCGACCGAGTAGGTGGCACGGCGACGACGCCGGAGCAGGCCTCGACCGTGTCAACGACAAGCCGCCGAGCGACGGCGACGACGACGGCGACGACTACACGACGTTCTACAGCTAGCTGGGCTTGTAGAACGCCGTGTTCTAGTTTAAATTATGTTTTTTTAGTCTATTATGTAATCCGCTTAAAATCTGTATGAATTTTACCTATATAATAAAATTCGTCTAAGTTTGGTTACATTTCGTCCAAATTTAAAAAAAATAAATGTTGGGTCTACTATCTTGGGTTCCATAGCTGGGAATCGGCGACACCCAGGACAAAAAAATAGCGCCTGCGCCCCAAGGCAGCCCATTTTAGCGCCGGAAAACGACCTGGGCGAACACTGGAGATGTTCTGAGCCGCCACCGCATTGCACACCCGCGGCCACAAACCCAGGAAGAATGATCATGTCTGTTACATCATACAATAACGCCTAAGGACGGGAAACTAGGTGTTACTGATGCTAAATTGCATTCCACACTGAGGCAACCCAGGAAGCTAAAAGTTGGAGCAGAGATGTGTGAGAAAAATACACGGCAGAATTGCGTATTGTGTCCCTGGGTGTCAGGTTTGAGTTCCTCATCCATAACGGATAAACGGCCGCCGCTGCACCATAAATATGATAAATCGATCAGCTGCGTCGATCTGCACGTGCGATTGAAGCTACACGGATTATAAAACAAAGTACTCTAGCAGACTTTTCAGGGGGACAATTGAAAAAAGGGGATGCTTGGCGTCGTCCCTGGAGCCTGTCACGATTGATTAATTCAGTTCAGCATCTGGCTGTGGCTTGCCCGGAAGAGAACAAAATCAGTTGATTTCTCAGAGAGATGAGCAAAAACTCTTTTTTTCTGAAACAAGCCACGGCCCACGGGTGAATCTAGTTGGGGAAACGCTTTGATCCAACAACAGCAGCAGCAGAAGCATGCATGGACAACTGTACCATCCATTTCATAAAAAATATTTCGAGATGCACGATGGCTAGTCAGACAAAAAGGTGTATTGTATATTTCACCATTTCCATTGCTAATGAAGCATAGACCTCAGTTACAAAACTTGCAGGAATGGTAGTTGTCGACGACCACACATGAACACATTATTATTACAAATATGGCAGTGCCGATCGACTAAAGAAGCAACACAACGGCGGACACCGCGACCGCACCGAGCAGACCGACTCCGACCAGGCGGGAAGACGAACTTGCCGGACCAGGTGCAGGGGCAGGCGAGTTGTAATAGTAGCTAGGTCCTGGTGATGACGCCGGGGAATGGATCGGCGCGCGAGCCGCGGTTGACTGATCGTTGCCAACGCTCTCGGTATGGTTGGGGCCGTCCGTAGTCGGAGAGGAGGGTGTCGGTGGCTTCCGATGATGATGTTCTGGTGCAGGCGCCGAAGCGTGATGATGGTGGTGACCATGGTGGTGATGGTGATGGTGCGGGCTAGGAGCATTGTCCACCTCCTGGGTATGGATCGTCATCGGCGCCGGAGCTTGGTGGCCGTGGTGGTGCTCGGTGTGGTATGGAAATGGCGACGGGGCTTGGGGAAAGCCAAACTGCTCGATGTTCAACGGCGAAGGCGCTGGAGCGTGGTGGCGATGGTGGTGCCTGGTTAGATCGTTGTTCTCCTGCTCGTCTGCGTCGATGTTGATCGGCGAAGGCGCGGGGGCTCGGTGGCCATGATGGTGGTGGCCACCGTGAGCGGGAGCAGGCGACGGTGCCGCACCGTGATGGCCATGGTGGCCGTGATGGTGATGATGAGGGCTCGGCGCTGGAGCGTGATGACCATGATGGTGTCTGGAACTCGGCCCTTCAGCGGGTGACGCTGCCGGCGCGTGTGCCGAGGACAGAGCAACAAGCGAGGCCAGGAGAAGTGCCATCACCGCGGCCACTGGCGAGATCGGCGTCGCCATGACAGGAAGGTTTAGGAGTGTTGATGGTGGTGATGGTGTTGTGATAGTGGGGAGGCGGCGTCTATATATAGCCGCGAACGAAATGAGAGCAAGGATCGAGGAGAGAGGGAGGACGGCTTGTCGTCTTAACCATGGCAAGTATTGAATCCTGTAAATTAACACTTACCATAAAATTGCAATTTTGGTTGATTTGTTTCTGATCTCGACGAGCATGCAAGGAAGTAAATCAATGCTATTCAATCGTTCGCAATCAGAATGACCCTGTGAATATACAGAGATATACAGCTATGATCTGCTGAATATTTGGGATATCTATATTGATATGGTGCTCCCCACAGAAAATAAATCAGTGCCATTCAGTCGTATCACAAGCACATTTGTATTGTGGCCGTATGTATAGGAAATATTTATGGTCCTGCCTACAGAATATCTCGGCTATTTATAAGAAGATCGTAATTATACGCTCCCAGATTTACCTCAGAATTTCAGATCGCAAAACTGAGAAGCCATATAACAAAGTCACAATCTTATACTCCCTCCGTTTCAAATTAAATGACTTCCATTTGACCAACTGTGAATGTATCTAGACATGTTACATGTATATATACATCTACATGTGGATAAATGGAAGTCATCTAATTTACAACTGAGGGAGTAATAAGATTTAAAAAAATACAAACTGATCCAAGGGGAATTAGTCACCCTCCCGGTCATGCATAAGCCGATGGCAGTCCCTGAGGCTGGCTCGATACAGCACCAACTCCCAATCGCCTTTACTATAAGAAGATAACTTTACCACAATATAAATCAAATTTCCCTATAAACTAGCATGGTGACCCTTGCAAATGCAAAAGCATAATCTTTGATCCATTTAAAATGCTAATTAAGTATTTGACTTTACCTTAAGCAATTTTCCCCATCCTATGCATCATCTTATTGCAAAATACATGACGTTTTCAGATATTGGTATGTTTTTAAAGTTGTAAATTTGATATTTATTGTGTATTACGATATTTGATTAAGTTGCTAAGAAATAACGTACAATATGAATTACCTTTTAGAAAATAGTAAATGTATTGATTATTTTTTCTCATAATGTTCAAAAAATTATACGTCGGCCTGCAAAGACAATAGTCAAACTCACAAATGTCCGCTAGCATAGGCCTCTCTTATTTTTTGCATGGATATGGGCATACATAGTGATCCATTTATGTTCATATGCTCCTTATAAATGAAAATGTAGGTTTGTGTTGAGATTATTGCTTGTATATACAATTGGATAATCATTTCATAATAAGATTACATGATAAATCATGGTCTAAAAAAATATTAGATGATAAATATATTATACAAAATGTACAACAAATTATTAAATAATTTAAGCCTTTATTTAATACGGAAGTATTTTTTACAACATTTATTGGAATATTATTAAATAAGTAAAATAAGATTATAAAATAAGATAGAACAAATAGTCCTAATCTAATCTTGATCTTCTTCTTCTTTTCCGGTAATAAGAGAAATAAAAAATGTTGTATTACTATTAACTTGTTTGCCTTCATCAAGGTTTAAGCGTTGCTTTTTTGGAACTGAGCTATAGGGAATCAAGAACTAGTCTTGATCCCCAATTGGTGATGTGATAACCCGAATTTTTCTAGTTATTGTTTAATTTGGGTAAAATTATATTTAGCTCCTTTTTATTTTGTTTTGCTAAGCTATAATATTTTTGATTGAGTGCATGCAACTTTAGCTAATTGATCGAGCTGGTTAGTACGTGCATGTGCTGGTGCACTGAACCATGTATGCATGCATACGTGAGATAGTTAAATGGAGAGAGAAGCAGCTCAGGCATGCACTGCAAGCATGCTGTTTGCGTACCGCTTGGTTAGCTTAGCTAAGATTGAGATCAGCCTTTCATCAGCTTGTATTGCTAGCGGATAGGGTTGTACTGCTTGTACTGCGCACTAGATATTTTGCTTGCACGGCGGCAAAGCTTAGCCGAGAAGGATCAAGCAGGGGTACGTGTTGAGCTCTGGTTACAGGAGGTAGTACGTGTCACCCCATGCAGGTAACAGCAGGGGAGGAAATATCTAGCCCGCACTTATCCATCGCATTCTTATCCTTTGGGCTAGTATAAATAGAGGACCAGGTGCTGCCATCGGAGCACATCGGGCAGAGTTTAGGCAGACAAATAGAATCATCAGAAGAGGTCGGTGGTCGTGCACTGGTGTGCCGCTCGTTTGCGGAGCCACTAAAGTACAGGCTAATATTGACGTAGTGGCCGATACTGCCGTAGTTTTGATCAGGCAAGTAGCTACTCTACTAATCTCTTGATTTCTCCGAGTAGTATTTCTACTGCTCCGAGCGTATATCTTCTGGTTGTTATTCCGTTGTGGTGCTTGTGCCGTTGCTTGCACCAGATCCATGCTGATAACTTAATTGAATCTTGATATTGTTTAAGAGATGCTTTTGATGCCATCTCTTTCTTGCTTACGGTACCATAATATGGATGGTATCATTTCCGTAATACTTTTGATAGCCATGATTATGCCATTGAGATATGCGATGGTGATAAGTGAGAAATCATCATGAGATAGAAGGGATCACGCGGAGGCGTGACAATTGATGTCTTGGCTTCATATATCCCTAACTTCTTTGTTATCCACATATCCAATTGTCCTTGTATTGGTGTCACGACTGCAACCATATTGTACCGGTCGCAGTTCAGGTATGGGACTGTCTGAGTTCTCCAATGAGAACGACACTTGGTCCGAACAGGGTATCGGCGATGGATTCCTTGGGAACGGCCCATACTAGTAAGTCAAGTCATCGTGTCTCGGCGGGCTAAAGGACTCTGCTCTTCTGGAACCCGCGTGGTTCTGGTTGAGGCTGTCGATGTCGGAGTACCCCTCTTAAGAGTGTAAAAGTGTGAATATTCACCTCTGTGAGTCCCGGGTAGGGAACCTTGCTGGTCACATGTGATTACCAATACATATCTGTTCCCTTGATAATTCACTCATTCCTCTAAATCCAGCTTTGTTGATATTTTATCGCTTCCGTTGATATCTTGTTTAATTCCTTTTAATACAGTAAGGCTGTTATTACTGTATTTTATTCTCTGATATTTTGTTGCCTAGTATTGTATCTGCTTGCTGAGTATGACTTTGTTATACTCACCCTTGCTTCTTCGTGTTTTTATATGATCAGAGTTCGCAGCGGAAGCCGTCGTATCCGAGGAGTAGGCTGGACCAGTTGGGTGGGACGCGACTAGAGAATCTTTTATTCTTGAAAATGTAATTAAACATGTAAATATGATTAGATGAGCTGTTGAGATCCACTGTGCTGGTTTATGCCTGCTTTTCTAGCCGTTCGCGTGTATAGGCCTTCGGGTCTATATGCGTGCGGCGGCTGTCATTTCTCCGGGCCGGGTCTCGGGGCGTGACAGGTGATCACACAAAAGTATTTTCATCTAGGCAACTTTAGTGACAAATGGGCCACTTTTGGGTTTATAGAGGATACATTGGTTAAGAAGGCAACGAGGGACAAAAAAAAACTCAGTGATCCATTTATTATTAGGAAACAAGAAGATATTTTCAAACAAGATAAGAGCCATAGTATTTGCACAACTATAGTAAGGGGGAACTACAAGCTTGGTATCTTATATCCAAGGAGGCCTACCAGGAAATCGCCGAGGTGTTGGGCAGGCCACTCGGGTCCTAGGGCCAAGTGTATGCTACCCATGTATGGTTTTGCTAATTAACGATAATTTCTATGGACTAATGTTTGCATTGAGTTATACGTGAAGGGTTCTTCTATAGGCAATACTTTAAATCAATGTGTTGGATTCAAGGTTGGTTGTGATGAACCACAAGTATAGCGGATCTATCGTAGTCTGATTAGTAAGAGTGTCGAACTCAATAAAGAGCAGGTATTGGTCAATGGATTTCAGCAAAGTTTCACTGTAGATACCACAAGACAATTTTATAAGTTGTATTGAACATAAAAGGAATTTAATACCAAGTAAATTAAAAAATTGGACAGGTGCAGCAAGTGGCCCAGTCCTTACTTGAGCTAATTAAGGACAAGCCAGTTGTGTTATAATGATTAAAACGTTCCAAATGACATATGTGAATCTAGTCAAGTTACATTGATTAAATTTCATTTTTTGTTAAGTGTTGCGTGAGTGAGCCTATGCTAATGCATTGCCCTTACTTGGAAAAATCACATACTCCCTCCGTCCACAAGAAGATGTCTCAACTTTTTCTAAATATGTATGTATCTACACACTAAATCATTTCTAGATACATAGAAATTTTGACAAAGTTGAGACATCCTTTTGTGGACGGAGGGAGTACTTATGATTAAACTCTCCATGCAAGCATCCACAAATACAAAAGAGTAATTAAAATAAATCTAACCATAGCATTAAACTATGGGGCCCAAACATTTCCTCATGCAATAAATTTGTAAACTAGGGTTATGCATTATGTCACTCCCCCGCCCATCATAGACAAACAAAATACACAATGCATTTCCGTACGATCATAAAGTTGAAGTGTCATGTAGTCTACGTTCACATGACACCATTAGAGAAATAACACCACAAAATAAATATCAAAACATTGAACTTTACTCAACTTCTCATGATTACTAGTAACAAGCAGACTTCTCACATGTCCTCAAGAAATAAAGAACTACTTACAAGACATCATATGGATTATGCTCAATGGAGATGAATGTATGACTGAAAGTTTGAACATAACAATCTTTCACCCAATAAAATTTCTAAGCATCAACTACAAAGAGTAATCAACACCAAAAGTAACTCGAAAGATACAAGTTATAGTTCATAGATTCACGATCGAGATGGAGTGGAGATGGCGGTGAAGATGATGTTGATCGTGAGGTTGATGGAGATGATGATCCCGATGATGCACGACGTGATGACAATGGCCTCGATTTCCCTCTACGGGAGAGAAATTTCCCCAGAAGGATCAGCCTGTCAGAGAGCTCTATCTATTTATCTCTCTTCCGTCCCCGATGTGACGGTATAAAAAATAATATGAAACGCTCCCCGAGCAAATTAGGTCAAGGAAAGGAAATAGCCGAAAAGGCGTCGGGAGCAGAGGCCACAACTGGTGGCGTGGTAGGATGGTGCATCCAGGGTGTTGTGCCACGCCACATGGCAGCTCCCCATGGCCCATCTTCTAGCTCTGGCCTTCTTTTGTTTTTCAGGACTTCGTGATTTTTTCTCGCGATTTTTGGAGCTCTAGGACGGAGCAACCTAATAGGGCAATGCGACCACCGATTGTGTGGCTACCTTGATTCAGCTCATGCCCCGTGATCTGGGATTGGTGGACAGTGGCGGACGGCTACCTAGCTCAAGAACGGGCGAAGGAGACCGTCGGGACCTCACGCAGAGCTCTTAGTCGGGACCTCACACAAAGCTCTTAGTCGCATCCATGCAGGGTGCTCGTGAGGGCAGCTTGGAGAAGGATAGGAGGCAGTGCGAGCTCCGGGAGGGGTAGGAATGGCGAGGCACGAATGTGGACGGTGTGTAACGGCGGAACGAAATGATCCTGAAAGTTGCCTTGTGCCACTATTTTCAGATTTGCAGTGTATCTAAAGAGAATGAGGCAAGTACCTGTAAATATGAGGGGTACGAACTTCTCGTTTTTGTGCTTACCTAAGAGAAAAATTACTGGGGAGCCATGTTTATAGGATCAGGTTCATAAAACGGCAGTTATTTTACGGGACAACCTCTTTTACAGGATGTGCTCTCACAAAAGCGCACCTTCTTCTTACGAGGTCAATCATTGATTCGGATCCCTCCTTGATCTCTCGTTGTTATAGCGGTTTTGCTAATTCTCAGCTAGCTGAGATTTAACTTAGCGCTCAGTCACATCCGTATCTGCCAGATCTGTACATGCTTTGTGATTCGTGTTTTCTGCTGGGTTGGCCTGTTTATTGTAGTTGTGTTGGGCTCGTTTTGGTCCCGAAACGTGGGCAGCGTTTGTTGTTTGTTTGCTGGGCCTTTTATGTGGTCCGACTGAGTTTTTTCTGGAGAGTGCGAAATAAATAATTGGACTGGGCTGGGTATTTGCTGGGCTGTTGGTTGGCTTTTTGCGGTCCGACTGGATTTTTTCCCTGTAGATTGTGAATCAGATAACTTGGGCTGGTGTTAGGTTATGTATGGTCCGTCTTTTTTTAAAAAAATTGTCGGTTTTTTCTGAAAATTTGAAATATTTTATCAGGTTATTGCGTGAATGTTTGTTTCTGTGACCGCTGAAATTTTGAATTTTTTTTGTTGATTTTATTTGTGTTGCAAGCATTTTGAAATTAGATTTTTTTAATCCATATGTAGTTTCTTTAGTGTAATGTGTCAAATTAGTTTTAGTGATAAGAAAATAGGTTTTTTATTCTGTTTGGCTAGGACGATTTAAAGAAATGGATTTTTTTCGTGATTGTCTTTTTTGGGTTTGTGTTTCTAGTTTGATATGACATTTTGGTGTTGATTTATATATATTTTGTCATGTTAATTTTCGAATAGATGTCGCTTTTTAAGAAGTACCCGTCCAGTGATAAGGGTTTTGCAGAAGACAATTTTTTTCATACGTTGGGACTTTTGATGTCAACGATATAAACCAGGTTCTATGTGAGATGTACGATTACCACATAAGAGGAAGTTGAATTTTGCCGAGTCTGCAGCCAGTTGCAACTGCATTTGCAAGTGGAATTTTGTATGCAGTTGCCACTGCACTTGCAACTGGGATTTTTTTAGCTAGTTGCAACTGCAAGTGCAACTGAGATTTTGTGTGTAGAAGCCAGTTGCAACTGCATTTTGAATTTTGGATTTTTTCGAGCCAGTTGCAACTGCACTTGCAACTGAGATTCCCCGAATTTGGAAGCCAGTTTCAACAGAGATCTATTCCTTTTTGTGTTCTGTGTTTTATGTTTTATTTTCTATATTATTATTTTAATATATTTTTTGTTTTTATGTCGGAAAGTTTGGCAATTAACGATGACCAACAGAGAGGTTGTTTTCGGCACCGGCATCAACATAGTCGAACGCGGACGGCCTCTCGGCGAGACACGGGGTCGGCGAGATGACGGCGGCCGGTCGCTATTTTTTTTTTTTTTTGTTTTACTTTTTTGTATTATTGTTTTTAATATTTTTCTTTTTGTTTTTTTCCGGAAGCCTGTTGCAACTGCACTTGCAACTGAGATTTTCTCGAATCTATAAGCCAGTTGTGTCGGCCTTCGGGGAACGGGGGTTCCCCGTACCCCGGGCGCGCGCACCCGGGCCGCCACTGACAACCAAGCCATGGAGAAACAAAGACAGAGGAAGGCCCCGAGGAGGGAGCTGCGGGAACGCTTTGCGCCACATCCTTCGGAGCCCACCCCGGGAAGGACGCGGTCACCTCGAGAAGACCGGGACCAACAATGTGGTGTACGATTCATGCATTTCAACCCGGCAAGGGTTTCTTCGCAGGCAAGGAAGGTGCGGTAGACGTCACGGACAAGACCGCACGCGCCCCCTGCCGGGTGCAGGCGTGACACCGACAAGACCCGGCTCGCTGTCCTCTCGGCATAGGCGCAGCGCCCGGCGCGATGCCCAGACCTTTGACAAGACAAGACTCGCCGTCTCTTCCGTTCCGGCGGGGTGGATGGCAGGAAGGACAGCGCGGTGCCGCGCTGCCACGGAGGCAGCCGGCGAGCGCCACCTTGGCTTGGGCGTGACGCGTGCCATGCTTCGGTGGCGCACATGCAGCATAATGATACGTCTCAAACGTATCTATAATTTTTGATGTTCCATGTTGATATTATGCCTATTGTTATATGTTTTATATACACTTCATAGCATTTTTATGCATTTTCTGGGACTAACTTATTAACAAGATGCCACAGTGCCAGTTCCTGTTTTCTGCTGTTTTTGTATTTCAAAAAAGCTGTTAAGAAAATATTCTCGGAATTGGACGAAAATCAACGTACATCAATATTTCACCGACACGTCCACGAAGTCCAAAGGGGGAACGGAGAGGAGCCAAGAAGGCTCCACACCACCCTAGGGCGCGGCCCTGCTGCCTGCGATGCCGAGGGGTGGTGTGGGGTCCTCGGTTGCCTCCCGACGCCGCCCTTTCGCCTATATATTCCTTCGGTCCCGAAAACCCTAAATACCCGAGTCATATTCCACAAAAAGTTCCGTAGCTCCGCCGCCATCAAAAACAAGTTTCGGGGGTCAGAAGTTCCTGTTCCGACACCCTGCCGAGACGGGGATTGACCCCCGGAGCCTTCTCCATCAACGCCACCGCCTCCATCATGCTCCGTGAGTAGTTCCCCCATGGACTACGGGTTCTAGCAGTAGCTAGTTGGTACTCTCTCTCCCATGTACTTCAATACAATGATCTCATGAGCTGCCTTACATGATTGAGATCCATATGATGTAATCGGTGTTGTGTTTGTTGGGATCCGATGAATTGTTATATTATGATCAGTCTATTCATTAAAGTTTGTGAGTTATTTTTGCCGCAATCTTGTTGTGTTTAATGCTTGTCACTAGTGCACGAGTGGCATGATCTTAGATTTAAGCTCTATAATTGTTGCTTAGATTGTATCTACAAGTTGTATGCACATGTCTTTGTCCGGAACCCGAGGCCCCGGAGTGACAGCATATGGGATAACCGGAGGGGATGGTTTTGATATGAGGATTACATGTTTTCACCAAGTGTTAATGCTTTGTTCTGGTGCTCTATTAAAAGGAGTACCTTAATTACCAGTAGTTTCCCTTGAGCCCCCGCTGCAAACGGGCTGGTAGGACAAAAGATGTTATGCAAGTTTCTCATTGCGAGCACGTATGACTATATATGGAAAACATGCCTACATGATTAATAGACTGGATGTTCTGTCTTAATGCTATTTCAATTATGTCAATTGTCCAACTGTAATTTGTTCACCCAACACTTGTTCTTGGAGAGTTACTACTAGCGTAGATAGCTAGGAACCCCGGTCCATCTGTAATCATCATTGCTTTTCCGCCAACCCCACGCAAACAACTATTTTCTGATGCCATTGCTTCTATTTTACTGTTACTATTGCTCTCATATTACTGCTGCTTTCACATCACCCTTGTTACTAGTGCTTTTCCAGATGCAGCTGAATTGACAACTCCGCTGTTAAGGCTTATAAGTATTCTTTGTCTCCCCTTGTGTCGAATCAATAAATTTGGGCTTTATTTCCCTCGAAGACTGTTGCGATCCCCTATACTTGTGGGTCATCACATAACCACTTGTGGTGTCCCCTTGGCATATAAAAGGAGTCCCTAGGTCATCTTAGGACGAGGATAGGAGAAGAAGAAGAAGCACCATAGCTTGTTGTCACCTTGAGCTCTCCACTTAGACTCGGGGGCTAGAAGAACAAAACCCCGGGAACCCCCTGGGCTTGTTCTTCCCTAGCTCACGAGGGTAGAGCAGCTCTTGCCGACATCTCCGTGTAAGCCACCGCCACCACAATACATCCAGACAAGCAGGACGTAGGACGTTGGGTGTTACGCGGCAACGCGGCCTGAAACTGGGTAAATCCTTGTGTGCTTGTGTTTGAGCTCGGGGACCGAATCCGGAGCACCTCGCCCCCTCCTACCGAACAAACAGGGGGTGCCCAGCATCCCCGGTGTCCGCGTACCGATACGCGACAAGTTGCAACTGCACTTGCAACTGAGATTTTCTCGAGTCTATAAGCCAGTTGCAACTGTTATTTTCTCGAGTCCATAAGCCAGTTTGCAACTGCACTTGCAACTGAGATTTTCTCGGGTCTATAAGCCAGTTGCAACTGCAGTTGTAAATGAGTTTTTTTAGCCAATTGCAACTGCATTAACAATTGAGATATCTCGAGTCTATAAGCCAGTTTCAACTTTACTTGCAACTGAGATTTTCTCGCGTATGGAAGCCAGTTGCAACTGAACCTGCAACTGGTTTTTTTCTCGAGCCAGTAACGATGACCATCAGAGAGGTTGATTTTGGCCGTGGTATCAACATAGTCGAACGCGGACGTCCATTCATCGAGACACGGGGTTGGCGAGACGACGGCGACCGACCTCTATTCTTTTTTTGTATTATTTGTTTAATTATTATATTTTTATTGTCTGGAAGCCAGTTGCAACTGAGATTTTCTCGAGTCTATAAGCCAGTTGTAACTGCACTTGCAACAACGATTTTCTCGAGTCTATAATCCAGTTGCAACTTCACTTGCAACTGAGATTTTCTCGAGTCTATAAGCTAGTTGCAGCATCACTTGCAACTGAGTTATTTTAGCAAGTTGCAACTGAGATTTTATGTGAGTCTATAAGCCAGTTACAATTGTACTTGCAACTGAGATTTTCTCGCGTATGGAAGCCAGTTGCAACTGAACATGCAACTGGTTTTTTTTTTCTCGATCCAGTTGCAACTGCACTTGCCTGAGATTCCCCGAGTTTGGAAGCCAGTTTGAACTGAGATATATTCTTTTTGTGTTTTATGTTTTATTTTTTATGTTATCATTTTATTTTATTTTTGTTATTTTTGTCGGAAGGTTTTGGAAAATAACGATGACCATCGGGGAGGTTGTTTTGGGCCCGGTATCAACATAGTCGAACGCGGACGACCTCTCGTCGAGACACGGGGTTGGCGAGACGACGGCGGCCGGCCTCTATTCTTTTTTTGTTTTATTTTTTGAATTATTTTTTAATTATTATATTTTTTCTAGAAGCCAATTGCAACTGCACTTGTAACTGAGATTTTCTTGAGTCTATAAGCCAGTTGCAACAGCGATTTTCTCGAGTCTATAAGCCAGTTGCAACTGCACTTGCAACTGAGATTTTCTCGAGTCTATAGTTGCAACTGCACTTGCAAGTGAGTTTTTTTTATCCAGTTGCAACTGTACTTACGACTGAGATTTTCTCCGAGTCGGTAAGCCAGTTCGACTGTATTTGCTACTAAGATTTTCTCGTGTGTGGAAGCCAGTTGCAACTGAACCTGCAACTGGTTTTTTTCTTGATCCAGTTACAACTATACTTGCAACTGAGATTCCCCGAGTTTGGAAGCCAGTTTCAACAGAGATCTATTTTTTTTGTGTTTTTTGTTTTATATTTTATATTACCATTTTAATTATTATTTTTGTTATTTTTGTCGGAAGGTTTGGCAATTAACGATAACCATCAGAGAGGTTGTTTTCGGCCCGGGCATCAACATTGTCGAACGCGGATGGCCTCTCGGCGAGACACGGATCGGCGAGAAGACGGCGGCCGACCTCTATTTCTTTTTTGTTTTATGTTTTTTTTTGTATTGTTGTTTTAATTATTTTTTGTTTTTGTTTATGTCTGGATGTCAGTTGCAACTGAACTTGTAACTGAGATTTTCTCGAGTCTATAAGCCAGCTACAACTGCACTTGCAACTGAGATTTTCTCGAGTCTATAAGCCAGTTGCAACTACACTTGCAACTGAGTTTTTTCAGCTGCAACTCCACCGCAACTGAAAAATTCTCAGTTGCAACCGGAAATAATCTCAGCTATAATTGAAACTCCTAGTTACCACCCCACCCGCAATTGAAAAGTCTCAATTGCAGCCCCACCCGCAACTGGAAAAGTTTTTGTCAAAAAGTAGGCGTTTCCTCCTATTTTTTTAAAAAAAAACTCATTTGCTTCAGTCCCCAAATGTCTTCCACTTACTAGGGTTTTTATCTCATTTTTCTAATCTCCTCTATGTTGCCGAAACATTTTTCGTAAAATCGTTTGTTAACCTATACGAAAAAAACAAAGAATCGTACCTAGAGGAGGCACAGCCGTAGCAAGCAACATGTCACAAAAACCGTAGGAATCAAGAAGGTTGTGGAGCACCTAGGCCCATTACAGCAGCGTCAAGGCCCATTACAAGCAGAGACAAGGCCCATATGAATTTCAGCTAACGAGGAAAAACTTGATCGGTCGGGAATGGAATAATGAGATATGGATGACGTCACCCGACTGAGAATTAGCCTTTTCTTTTTGAAACTTTTCCACTATATTAAGTCAGCAAGCCGCCTCATTAAAAACCTTCCAGTCCCCTAAGGTACCCTGGTAAGGAAAAGAGTGCGTCTGAAACTTGCCGCTTTAACCAACACCAACCATTACATCGTTTATCAACGTCCTCATTAACCAACCCGGAGGTTCGTTAATCCAGCTAATAGAATTTTGATTACAAAAACTATAACTAGCAAGCTCATGAGCCACAGTATTAGCTGCTCGAGGACTATGCCTAAATTTCACCTTCCCAATTGAAGTAGCCAAGTCCACACATTCTGCAAAAATAACCGCCGCTGCATCCCACCATTGAGATTGACCAGTACATAAATCAATAACATGTGTGGAATCAGATTCTGCCTCAATATTGTGAAATCCCAGCGCATTTGCAAGACTCAGTCCATCTCTCATTGTTGTTGCTTCCGTAGTCGCAGCATCTAAGCCTCGCTCCATGTATAAGCATTGAGCTGCAACAAAATTACCCCGGCTGTCCCGAAGAACGGCTGTCGTGGCTCCAGCTCCAATATTCGCATGAAATGCAGCATCAACATTTACCTTGATGAATCCAGGTCTAGGTTTTGTCCACTTTTCACCTGCCCCTGCAACAAAATTAGCACAAGATTTTTTGTAGTTACCCGCAATTGCTAAAATAGACATTGGCCAACGCCAAACCACTGGGATAGTCTTGTTATGTGTTATTTGTCTCCGAATCCACCAAAGATACCAGCATCCAGTAAGAAGCACCTCCTTAAACCCCACTTCAGGAAGATCAAGAGAGAATTATCAACATGATTTAGTAGCTCTTCCAATACAACCGAACCAGATCTGTTGTGTTGGGATTTCTCCTTAATCTGATCAATCATTCCCAGCTTTGACCACAACGCAATCGCCGGCTGGCATTGGAAAATAAGATGCTTCACATCCTCCGATGCATGGTGATAGATAGGGCACTCTCCGGACAGTCAAATATACCTATTAGCTAGTATGCACTTCAGAGGGATGATTCCATGTAAAGCTCTCCAACCGAATATCTGAACGTTACGTGGAATTTGTAGTTTCCATAGGGCTTTCCAAACTGGTTGCATCTCCGAAGTGGAAGGGTTCACCCCGGCGTTTGCATGGCCTCAAAAAGTATGTACCCATTCGGCATGGTAAGCAGTCCGCACTGCAAAAATCCCCGTTGGACTAAGGTGCCATATCATCCACATCAAAAAATTGTCAATCAATATTTGTTCATCCCAAGTTCCTGTGATTGGGCAAATTAGCTCACTTACTCTAGATAGAATTGAAAGGCCGTGCGGGGAAATCACCTTCCTATCTGGACTAGTTGGGATCCACGGATCACTCCAAATGTTGACATCTTCTCCTGTACCAATTCTCCAAATATATCCCATTTTAAAAGTAGGAATTGCAGCAACTAAACTCTGCCAGGTAAAAGAAGAACCACTTTTAGGCCCAGCTTGTAGGATGGTACCATTCGGGAAATATTTTGCCTTTAAGATTCGAGCACATAGAGAGTTTGGGTTCGTGATTATCCTCCATATTTGTTTTGCGAGCATCGCCAAATTGAAGGAATGAAGATCTCTAAAACCCATACCTCCCTCACATTTAGGGTAACAAAGCTTCCACCAGGTATACCAATGCATCTTTTTATCATCCTCATCATCTCCCCACCAAAATTGGGCTATAAGATCAGTAATCTCCTTACAAAACCCCTTTGGAAGATTAAACATAGACATAGCAAACACCGGTATTGCTTGGGCTACAACCTTCAATAGGATTTCTTTACCACCTAGGGAAAGCTGCTTCTCCATCCATCCTATAAGCCGCTGCTTAATTCTCTCTACAAAGTGTTTAAAACAATCACTCCGATCTGCACCAACCATCGCAGGTAACCCCAAATATTTATCCGATAAAGTTTCAGTATCAATGTGTAACTCTTGGCATATATCCGCTCTCGTGTTGACATTTGTGTTCGGACTAAAGAAAATACTTGATTTAGCCAAAATCACCATCTGTCCAGAACTTGCACAATAGGAATCCAACACTTGCCGTAAGGAAGCTGCATTTAAAACATCCGCTCTCATAAGAATTAAAGAATCGCCAGCAAATAAAAGGTGTGAGACTGATGGTGCATTTCTGCACACTCTAATTCCTTCAATACCACCAGCTTCTTCAAACTGCAACATGCTAGATAGACCTTCAGCACATAATAGAAATAGATATGGAGAAAGGGGATCTCCCTGTCTAATACCACGAGTAGGGATAAACTCCTCCGTTTCCTGTGAATTAAACCTTATCTTATATTTAACTAAGCTCACACAAGTCATTATCATATCAATCCATTGAGAATGAAATCCTAGCTTCTCCATAATGTTCCTCAAGAAAACCCATTCCACTCTATCATAAGCTTTATGCATATCAAGTTTCACCGCATATGGACACATTCATATGCAATCAGAATGTTATCAGTAATCAATCTTCATGGAACAAATGCACTCTGTGTAGGTGAAATAATATCAATAGTCATCAATCTTGCAACCAACATTTTTGAAATTATTTTGTAAAGCACATTACATAAACTTATTGGCCGAAATTGAGTAACCAATTCAGGGGAGTCAATTTTAGGAATCATGACTATGGTCGTATCATTCCAATCAGAAGGGATTTGTCTTGAATTGATAGCAAACAAGACTTCTTCAGTGATATCAGGACCAAGGATATCCCAATATTTTTTAAAGAAAATAGCATGAAGGCCATCGAGGCCGGGGGATTTTAGGTCCCCTATACAGAACACAGCTTTTCTGACATCATCTGTGTCATATGGAGCTAAAAGCATATCATTCATCAAATCTGTCACCTTAGCTTCCACCTTGTTCAGCACATTCGGATATGTGTGTGTAACTTCAGACTGAAAAGGTTAGTAAAATAATTTTGCACATGGGTATTAAGAACCCCCGTACCTTCCAACACGGCAGATGCATAAGCATGGAAAAAAAGTGTTCTTATCTCCACTCTTCAGCCAATTTGCCCGAGATCTCTGCATCCATTGTATCTCCTCAAGTTCCAACAGATATTCAATCAGCTCAGCCAGTTCTTTTCTCCTTTCATCATTTTCATCTGTCATTGGACCCGTCATCACCTTCTCCAAGTCGCGCTGAGCTTTTCTCAATCTTTTCTTTGGCTTTTTTAGTAGACGTTGATCCCAGTCATGGAATTCCCTATGCATAGGTGATAGTTTTTCATGGATATTCGTCCCACCATGATCAACACACACCTGGTCCCAAGCCTCCTTGACCGTATTAGAGAAGCTCTCCTCTCGAAGCCATCTTGCCTCAAATCGCAGTGGTTGTGTCCCAGTACCTCCCCCATTTCGATTTGCATAATACTCAGTATTCACCAATAAAGGTCGGTGATCAGACCTAGCGAACTGCAGATGCTCCAGAGCAGCGGATGGGAACAAATGCGCCCATTCATCATTAATCAGCCCTCTGTCCAGACGCTCCCTAATTCTTCCCCTTCGCCAAGTGAAAGGGTCACCAATAAAGACCATATCCCTCAAATTACGATCATCAATCGCTCGCTGGAATTCCTGCATATACTGCTGCGGTCTGGGGTTGCCTCCCTGTTTTTCATGCAAAAAACTAAATTTCATTCAAATCCCCAATCAAAAGCCAAGGAAGAGCAGGGTTTTGGTGCATCCGACGCATCCTGTCCCAAGTTTTAAACTTATCTTCCAACGGAACTCTCCGTACATACCAGTAAGCCGCCAGAAAATATTGCTAGTTTTTACCTTCACATCAATAAACATGGGGTGTAATTCTAGTTGTTCCACTTGTATCTCCCTCTTCCAAAATAGAAGGAGTCCGCCTTTCCAACCATCGCTAGGACACACAAACTTCATATCCATCTTCATACGTCTTCGCAAGCACTCAGCTGGATAACTATCTAAGTGTGTCTCCGAAAGAAAAATAACATCAGGATCATGTTTGCGCTGGACATCCAGCACCGCAAGAACTGCCGGGTCGTTACCGAGGCCCAGCAATTCAGGGATAAGAGTTTCATTGTGCCCGGTGGTCACCCTCGAGGAGTGCCGCCGATCTTGCATCAAAAGTTTCACTAACCGAACTAGAACTTCCCAATCCATCATCACCTTTAAGTTTCTTCTTATTCTGATTCTTCTGCGGAGTAAGCAGAGGATCAGAGCGAGTCCCCTCAGGATTTTCAAACTGACCAACCCTCTTAGTTACCAACTATTGCCTTTCAGAGGTTACCAAAGATCTCCCATCCAATTCTTCTCCTTTCTCTCCTGATGAAGAATCTAAAGCCAATCGCTTCCTAGCCGAGGGAAACTCATCAAACATCTCAGTATCTTTACCCTGGCCATCATTCGGAGCAAACTCATCACTCCGTGTATTACCACTGTTCCATCTCCAACTAGTATGTTCCGCTAATCCCCCATTGCTGTCCAAGTCATCATCAAAATTATCTGTAGGGTTCCTACTCGACCAAAACCCCTACCAGGCGGAAACCCTCCTCTACCTCGTGATGATCCGCGGCTCGAGCCTCGGCTGCTGTTTCTCCCACGACCATCATCTGCTAGGATGAAGTTCCCCCACTCAAACTTGGTCTTATCATGTTCTCCGATACCACATTCTTCATGCCAATGCCCCAACATACCACAGTTCCAACAAAAGATCGGCAACTTCTCATACTTGATCTGGTACCATTCTCTCTTCCCACCTCTACTGATCGAGACAAACCTAATCAGTTTTTTATTTATATCCAGTCTAGCGCGAAATCGAACAAAAGCACCAACATAACCTGCTGGTAATTGAATTTGGACATCCGAAATTTCGCCCATGTTGCGGCACATACCTTTGATCACTTCCTCCTTCGGTAGTTATCTGGCAGTTTCAGAATACGAGCCCAGACCCCGATCTTGGTCAAGGCAATGGAGCTAGGGTTTGTAAAACCGTCATGCTCCTCGATCAGCACCGCTTGGTTCCGGAATAGCCATGGGCCTCCGTTTCTTGCAATATTCCAATCAGCTAAGCATCCAAATTGAATCGTGAAGAGATTATCCTCAATCTTCCTCCATCGCACAGGTTTTGCAGGGTTCCACGCCGAACGCATCTCAGCATACAGCGCAAAGGGGCTAAAACCTTCGAAGTGTGGATTTCGCAATGGCCAACCACTTGGATTGGATCTCTGGCGTGCTAACCTCCTCCTCCCAGATGAATTCGTCTTCCTCTTCCTCATGAAGATCTAATCTCCTCAGGAGATCTCCCACGTCTTCCTTCCCAGTCCGAGCTTGACTCGGTTCTCCGCATCCGCCATGGCTCCCTTGAAGGGTAGCGATCCTCCCCCGGTCCAGAAACCAGGAGACAACGCTGTGACGGCAGTACAAGACTCACGGTGGCGACGCCGCCGGAGGAAAGAGAAACCCTAGGTTTTTCGCTAGGGGAAAGTCTCAACTGAGAATTAGCTTAATTGTCAATCAGCTGAGAATTAGAGGGACCCTTGTTATATACGCCTGCAGCCTGCGGGGTCTGATTCAAGCACCAGCACCGTCACGTGTTTCATAACCAGACAATTAACTTAAGTACTCACAGAAACTCGAGACGACAGTACGCACAGAAAAATGCCCATCTTTGGTTGCAGACCGGGAGCATTTTGGCCTGGCCGGGATTACGCGCCGTCACCATCTCGCCCAGATCCGCTTCACCGGCGAGACCCCCTACTCGGAGACCAGTTCCAGTTGCACTCCATCTCCATTTCTACAGGCAACTAGGCAACTTCGACATAGTCATACCACTTAGGGCCAGTTCTACTCCTTAAAACTGTCAATACATTATTGCAAACTACAACAGGAAAAACTTAGTCCACTGGTGGAGCACATCACCCTACATCGACGAAACAAAGTTACAAATATAATCTATGTACACGACGAACTGGATGCTGCTGCGAGGCCAGACCAGGGTGCAGTCAGTTGGCAAACAATTGGGATACACGAAAATCTCGTTCCTCTAAGCGTGGCACTCCTCTAATAATGCCTCCTCACTCTAGTAGCCCCCGAATCCTTGACAACTTTAATTTTGCATATGTTGTGTCCATGGGTGTATGATTGGATGAGCGTTCTCAATCGATGGAGCTGAGATCTTAAACAGGGCCAGACTAACGCTATCGATGATGGTGGTCACAAGCCTGGCAAGCTTTGGCAGATCTGGGGTTTACATATGTACACTGATCACAAGTCCAAATGTTGCTATCATCCACACCACGGCTGGAGCTGCCTGATTTGGCACTGGCACCGGATGCCTTGTTCTTGCCACTTTTACTCTTACCACCCAGGTTCTTAGACGTGGTACTCTTGATGCCCGTGCTTTGGCTAGTAGAAGGTCCAACGTCATTTAATCCAGTCTCCAAAGCCCGGACAAGATTCTCAAAATAATTGCGAGTCACGCTGTAAGATACCCCAAAAAATGTCAATGAAAACACAATAGCAAAGGGTAGAAGATATGAAAAAATTAATCCAAATTACCTAGTTAATCCAGCCAACTTTGTACGGAAGTCATTGAAATCTTTTGAGGGGGAGTCTGCTTCAAGGAATATTTGGAGTTCTTTCTCTGCACATTGATGCAGCCGCTCCAAACCTGATTCCGCCTCACCTAGGCACATAAACATAAAGCAGATATCAGATGAGTGATATGCTTATATGTTCAGTATTAATGATGGTAAAGTACAGACCTTGCAGATATTCAAAGAACTGTCTCTTGGCATGTTCGTGCTCTGGGAGGTAATAACCATAGGCATATGTCCACTTCAATACCCTCCTACATTCGACAATCTACATTTCAAATTAAACCCAGTCATGAGAAAGCAAGAAGACTGAAAACTAAACTTGGGGGTTATAAGTTATAACAGTCATGAAGTGATACCTGCAGCCATGCCTCTATAATGAACTTAAGCTGTGACTCAGGTTGGCTTTGTATATCACTTAACTTTTCAAGCTGAGAAACATTTGTAAAAGTCACCATCTTAAGAGTTCTGGACAGGCTAACTTAGGCTACGATAGGCAGTGAAATGAACAGTGAGCATCATATATTCATATACCTTGTCATTCTGCAGACTTTGAAGGTCTCCTAATGCCTTATGCCTTGACTACATCATGAAGAAAAAGAAGTGTCAAAGAAACCAGAGTTACCAGATCACATGTTCTAACAGGTAATGATGTAACAGGATATTCATGTCACCCTGTCCACATGAACAGCACCAATATACTGGACCAAGCATTGACTTTAAACATAAGATTTCATCAACAACTAAAAGCAAGCAGCAAATCCCTTTCTACAAGAAACATGATTATTGTCAGCATCGCTACAACCGATCATAAATTCTTAAGAGGTTAGTTGTAGGACAAATAATTGTAATCAAGAAGAGCACTACAGCACAATGCCACTACCAAGATATTTGGTGTGAAACAAGATTGCTACCTCCCTTTTTTTCTTAACTTGGATTGATACACACGAATGATGGCACAATGCCAAAGCAAAAAGGAAAAAGCCAAACCTAGCTAACAGTATAATTGTCCCGTTTGAAAAGAACAAATTATCAGTATGGGTCCTATTAATGTTCTATCCATGCAACTTTTTTCACAACGAATAACTTACTGACTGATTGGCTGCCCATCGTTCATAATAATGTGTATATCTCTCAAGGGAGTTCTTCGCCATTTCTCTTCTTCTTTCAGATTCATCATACTGTACCACAACAAAAATGAAAGAACATGAGATCATATATTTAGGCAATGAAGTAAACATCTCCGATCAAAATAACTACCGCTCCTTCTTGTCTTGCTGCCTCATAACGGTTACAAGCATAAAACCCACCGGTCCTCTCTCCATGCTCAGACCATGATCCAAGACACAGCCTACATTGTAATAGCACAAAATCATATCAGCTATGTGAGATTCCAAGAGATAAAAAGCATAGAAACTATCCAAATAAGACTGATTGCATACCAGCAAAACTCAAATTTACACGGAGGTGTGCATGTAATGTGCATGCATCCCTGGTTTTTCTCAATAGGCCGCTTGCACTTAGGGCAAGGCTTTGAATTAGCTAGTATCCTGAAACCATAACCAGCAGTTAGGAAGACAGCAACGCAGTTCACACCTGATGAAACCAAGACTAAAAACATATATTTTCAGATTTACCATATGACTGGTCAAATACTTTACAGCTCCAAACATTGGTGGTTTCAGAAGATCACGACACTAATAAAACAATGACAGCCAAACTAAGAAGTTTTCCTCGACCCTATCTCTCTATTGACCTACCTGGTCGGCTAGCATGATAATCACAGCAGGCTGCAGTGCGTCCCACCAAGAGATCGAGGACGATTGTCAAACCACCATAAAAATTACAATCAATGTTATCTACCTAAAGCTTGTAACATCTGCAACCCACCCCACCTCGTAACAATAATCATGATAAGATCATGTATATACACGCACGGAATTTGAATTGACCAAATGGATGCAAGGTGTTGAACTGTTGAAGGTGTGGGGATAGACTATCATGGATTAACATGCCAAGTGTTGAAAATAATATTCTAGCTCCAGATCGACAATGAGCAAAGAAATCATCAAAGTAGTAAAAAGAGATGTCCTACTATACCAGTTCATATTCTCGGACTCTGCGCTGTTCTTGAGGATCCACTTCGAAACAGTGGCACAGTCTACTGGACGATGAGCTTCCTCAGTGCACTGCAGAATTTATTTCACATAATTTATATTCTGCCTATTATGAGATAAACAAAATAATCAGTCAAATACTCACATTCCAACAGAACCCATATGAACAGTTGCAATTAACATCGTAGCTGCCACTGCCCACAATGAATTCTACCGCATATTCACATCCAGGAGCAGGACACCACTTTGTCTGTTCCACGTAAAAATGGCTTTAATAAACAGGGTAGTAAGATACAATATTAGCTATTAATTGAAGTGCTAGCTAAACATGGCAGTTATCATTGTGCTGTGTTGTTCACCACAACTACCAATTAACAACGGCATTCAAAAAGGTAAAATAATTGCATATAAGAAGACTAATTGTTGATAAAAATAAACATTACAAAAGTTTAGCATTCACATTGTCAAATAAAATAAATATCTTTGATCAAAAAGTAAATCTGAATATCAGCTCTACAGCTTTTTCATTGTTAGTGGTATTACAATACCTCTATATCAAGCTTGAAGCTATAGCCACGTACCTTTCTATTATCTTCGATGTAAGATCTGCGAAGATATCTCCCATACTTTTCCGTATCCTCTTCATTAGCCAGTGAATTAATCATATCTTGTCCAACTGCAGCAGCACAGGGCGGATCAGGACATCTCAACATCAGACATCCTGGACCATCATTTATAGCAGTGCTAATGTAACCTGTCAATGAGTATGAAAATTTAAGCAGTGACATCATAGAATCATTATCATATAGGTCATCTATACTTATTTGGGGTACATTGCCCATGATACCTTGGAATAACATCAGAATGCAAACCAGTAAAAACCCCAATCAAAGAACAGAGAAACAACACCATCTATCGCAGTAAAACTTGTTTACTGAAGAGTCTATAGTCTAAGTAATCAGTTTCTCCATTTAAGACTACATTGTTACATCCATAAAGCAATGTATATTTTCTCCCTGGAAAAGTATTACATATCTCACAACGAGATGCAAGCCTTTTACAGTATAAGTGCATGACAAAGATGTAACTGATGCTAATCACTCCAAAGATCTTTAGCATAGTGAGCATTGTGTTTAAGCGAGCTTGTTGGGTAACCCTGACATTAGTGAAAAGAACATTTGAGAAATGGAGTGCAGAAAAGAGAATGCCAGCAGCAGAAGTGCAGTCCATGGTTTGCGAGCTGTGAAGCAGAAACTATGATTCCACACAACAAAGAATTTAAGGCCCATATACAGAAGAGTATTTAAAGTACAGATTGACCAACCTCTCCAGCATGCACTACAGAAAGGATGTCCACATGCGGCAGCACTCATTGAAGCGCGAGGGCAACTTTCGAAACAAATTCCACATGTCAGCTGGTATGAAGTGGAAGAAATGTGTAAGCACTGAATATTTAAGAGCTATGTTGTAGATGAGATTTTGTAGAAGCCATTAAAAACAGGCAAGAGAGATGGCATAAAGATGGCAGATGCACATGCTGGCATGCCGATAGCAAGCGAAATAAAAGCATGCTACCAACACCTTACCCCAAACAATCTGAGCTGGTAATCATGCATATTGACACGACTAGGTTCTAAAAATACTGGCACGTGACAAATATGAAAGCCTGTACAAATAACTGACTGACAATGTTTAGTCTGTTTGTATTTTATGTGCTTTACGTACATTACTCAAACATTCACTACTCATCCTACAAATGGGATGGGGGAGTGGAAATGCAGAGACCACTTTGTAGCTCAGAAATGATTGACCAGTCATTTCCAACAACTACTATATGATTCAAGGAAATGAATATGCTTGGTCAAGTGAAAGAAAGAGTTGAAGTAATTGTAGTGTTGTACTTCTCTGTCATTTGGCATTTCAATGCGCTTCTCTGGAAAACCAACAACCTTACGAACACGTTCTTCATCAGCAAACCATTCATCATGCACCTTACTAACACTCCTGTGGGGAAAAGCATTAAATGAAATGGAATTAACAGTCTACATAGATTACAGATAACCACCCAGTGATTTGCATCCAGATGGAAAGAACAAATGAAGTATGAACATATGGACAAGTGCATTGGAATTTATACAACTATGGTCACTTCAGTTAATGGGCTAAAAACCAAAGTGGTACAAAATAAACTTCCATGGATGAACTTTGCAAAGATAGCTCAATTTGGATAATGACACAGTTTCCAAAGTAACAATGTTTTTTATCATCGTATGTTGTCCTAAATCACAACAACAACAACAACAAAGCCTTTTTTCCCAAACAAGTTGGGGTAGGCTAGAGTTGTCCTAAATCACAGACCTATTTTTTTTTACCTGGTCACATACTTACATATGATGGAATATATTTCATGATGAATCTAATTATGGGTCAATCCAGATTTATTTTAAATATAGTGTTCAAACTAAGTGTTGACGATCACAGATGCCAGGACATCTTATATTTGTAACATGAGTAAGATAGTGATAAACAGCAGCCCAATAAACCTAGCTTGCAACACTTTTGCACATCACATTAGTAACCTCTTGCATGCATATACCTTTTGTATTTTAATCGGGCAAAGATAATTATACCAATACAGAATGTAACTTGAGTCACAATTACAAGAATCTAAAAGCCATGACAATATCCCCCTCCCCAAATTGTTTTTTACCAGATTACTAGAAGGCGTGGTGAAAATAAGTGGGTGATGGATATTACCAATTGTAGCTGCGAAGGAGAGCACATGCTTCCGACTTTGAAATGGAAAGCACAGTTGCAACCCTATTTATGTCATCCTCTTGGCGCTGCGTTATACCAGCTTCACTCAATATGCAGTAACTTTGCTGGGGCAAAAAAAAGGCGAATGACAACAAGAACATGGCATTAAGGTCGAATAAGTAATAAAATTGAGCTGAGAGCAACTAATTTCACAAATCAATACAAATAGTATCACATGCAACCTCTTAAGCAACAAATTATGATTGCTATACAAATCAAAACTATGTGATGAACAAAAAAAATATAACACATTATTTGAAGGTAGAACATTGCTATTTGACTTGGCAAACCTTCTCTGATGTGATGCCTAAAGAGCTTCTGCGAACTTTGAATATTGTTAGTTAGGTTTGGCACAGATGTAGCTTCTCTAAGAAACCATTTTTTATAGTTTACATGCTTATATTGTGCAATTCAATATTTCTGAGAAAGCCAAAAGCTGTTTACTAGGGAGTTTGGCTTTCAGAGTGCACATATTTAAAGTATATTTTCATGTTTGGGAGCCTGAAACATAAAGCAACAGTACACTTAAGGAAAAAAGTGTACAATATCAGGTTATCCTGCCATAAAACACTCCTTATACCCCCAACACATATACCAATCAAAGCAGAGACTGATACCCGAAGGCAATTGAAATTTCTACAGGAACCTGGTTGAGTGGTCAAGGCAGGGTGGGTCCGCCGGCCTAATGACAGGAAACCTTAATAGCGGGCAGTCGATGGATGAGCAGACGGAAATGCCCCTCGTCTACATAAGGAGGTACAGTAAAGAAAGCAGGTCCCAGCAAGTAGTGGTGAAAATGGCCAGGGCAATGGATTACCTCAATGGCAAGAAGCTTGGAAAGGACACAGATAAAGGATTCAGCGGAGGCGATGATAACAACTGACAAACGATGAGAAGATTGGTGTTGCCGGGTAAATAAGAAAGGTAGTGGGATGGAGAGAAGTCCAAAAACAATAGAGAAACCACGTAAATTACTCGAGTTTGCTAGATAATGAAGCTACCAAGTTGGGAAGTTTGTCCATTCAAACAAGAGGATAACCTGGGGAAAAATAAACTAGAGATGAACCACAATATGTAATGCCATCCTCTCTGTTGATGTCCGGCAACAAAAACTTTGCATCAGAACTGGAAGGAGCTCCGCCGGATTTTGGTCATGGTGTGGTGCAGCAGGTGAGCAATTTTTTGCCATTGTCGAGTTCAAATGTATCATACTTCAATGGGTTTTGGACATGGACATATGATCGAAACATTGACTAGTGTTATGTCATGGTAGCACATACTCTATGATCTGACATTTAATTAGTAAGGTACAAGCAACCAGCCGTAAAATGTTCCTTGTTTTAGTCTACCACATGACATTGAGAAAAAAAAAATGACTTACTATTTGCTAGTAAAGACACTTATGTACAAAGTAAAAAGTTACATCTCAACAAACTAACCATCGTAATTCATAATATTGCATCATCTAATTGTTTAGTGTTTTTATTTTTCACGGATCAAGTACTTCGTTGTCGGACAAAGTATGAGCAGCCTAAATGCATATGTATTCCCGGACGGCCCTAGCTTGCACCAACACATATATTAAGTATGACACCCTATGCAGGGGCATTGGCCTGAGGCGCATCCAACGAAGGCCATAAGGGTAGCATAGAAACAGCAATCTCGTCGATTGTCTAGATTCACTACCCTGCAGTTCCCGCATTCCCGCATTAAAAAAGGATGAAAGCACAAGCTTCGTGACTGCGACACTCCAAAGCACACACACCTCATCCCGGGCGGGCGGGGAACCGAGATCACCTGTTGGCGGTGGGAGAGGAGCTCGGCGGAGTCGTCCGAGTCGTGGTCCGCGAAGTCGTAGTCGGCGTCGCCGTCGTCGCTGGCGGCGAGCCCAGCCTCCCCGCCGCTGTAGAAATCGTCGTCCTCCGCCGAGTCGTTGGCGTCGTGCATGTCGTCCTCGGAGTCCATCGCCGCCCCGCCGCCGCCGCCGCTCGCCTCCGCGCGCCGGAGCCTCAGGAGCAGCGCGGATCGGGCGGATCGGAGCGGCGCCCACCACGATGAGGGAGCAATCGGGCCCGGCGCGCGGGGCGCCCGCGCGCACTCGACGGCAGAGGAGGATGCGGCGGTGCTCGCCGGGAGGATGGGGAGAGCAGGGTGGAATGGCGGATTCACTCGCTCGCCGCTACTGCCTACAGAGGAAATGGCTACGAATGCAAAAGCTTCTCCTCTCGTTTTCTTACACCTTTCTCCCCCACTTTGCTTTCAGTTGTTTATCCCTTCTCGCTCGTGTTTGTGCGCGTACTGTTCTTTTCTTACTGTTCTTTCTCTCTCCATGGTTTTAGCTCTCTATTGGATTTGTATTGACTTCCAAGTTTGTCCCAGGTGTTGTGCTCAAGCTCATTGGATCTTGGCAGACACATGTAGATAATGAAAGCGAAAGTTCAACTCCTAGCCTTTGCATTACATTATAGGCCCTGTTTGGATTGTAGGTATTTTCTTGGAAGTGCTCTGGTATTTAGTTCGAATTTGAATTACCGTTAGCGGTGACGATGAATTAGAAAATGTATTACTCACTCAGATCCTATATAAGTGTCGTGACCAGTTTAGAGATTTGTACGTGTGTAGCTCAGTTTTCGAGTCACTTTCCCCGGATCGGAAGGAGTATGTTCCAACTCTAAGTTGATGCAGCACATTATCTTCATACCATGTTCAAGACGATGTCCTAACACAACCCTGAGTATTGCCTATTGTGCCTCCCAAAAAATGCAACTTGGGGTAACAGACCACTAAGCAGTTATTTAGGAAAAATAGGTATGCCTCGTAGCCATCCAGACTGGGCCTCGATTCACCCTACTGTGCCTCCCACGACATAGTGGGTTTAAATAGATATCGAGTGTCGCTACCAATCATGTAAAATCTCAAATTATCAATCTTCGTGCTCACCTCCCCTTTGGGTGGTTCTATAGGGGTGCATAAAGACGAAGGAGAGATTGACCTAAGAAAATTATAATGATTAAGGTACAACCTCCGATCCATATTAATGGACTCAACTTTATCTAGATACGGATGTATCTAGTTAAGTGTTTAGACTAGATGCATCCGTATCTAGACAATGTTGAGACCATTAATATGGATCGGAGGGAGTATGTAGAACATGATAGTGTTTGTATTTTGTAGTTCTATTGTCGTGTACTACTCTACCTAATGATTTTTAGATCTCTCGGGTAAAATGACCATGTGTCCAACGCTCAAAGTAGAATACATCCAAAATCATGCAACTACAAAGTTTGAAACTACGTATTGAAGGTTATGTGGGTCAAAATTATTGACTTTGAAGTTGGAAAAACTAGAATAAAAGTTGAGTTTATAAGGCTTATCTTGATATATTGATGATTCTTATATACAAGTGGCGTGTGACGTCGCAGAGTTAAGTGACAGCTGAATGCCTCACAAATAATGTCCAAAAGCGAAAACTGAAATAAGAAACTATATCGGGACACGGTAATTATCAACAACCACTCATACTAACCGATTGACACATAGAGTATTTTACAAAAAGAAAAGGTCCCAACAACCAATAAGAGGTACGAAACTTTTCGTTGAGAGAAGTAGAATTGACCGGTCAAAGAAGAAAACGGTCAAAAAATGTACAAAAGATGACTCACTTATCAATCTCGGCTAGGCCTAGAGTTAGCACAATCGAGAACGGAAACAACATACACACTAACATGCCGCACATACGCGCCGGTGCCGGTGGCATATGGCGGTAGGTTTCCCCGTGGTGTGTGAAGGACTGATGTCAGAACATACAAGCTGTTGGGCCACGTTGGGTGCAACTACTGCAAAAAAAAAAACAACTCTAACGAACCCACCCAAGATCCTGTTCAGAAAGAAGCCAATGAAGGCTCGCCACTAGATGCGGATGTGGAACTTGAAGCAACGCGTCGGGCATTGCAATCCTTGTACCTCGTCACTGACAGCTCCGTCAGCTTGTCGTAACTGCGAAGGTTCTTGATGTTTGTAGTTTGTTATTACTGTTGGAAAAAACTGTAAATATTCGTTATGTGATGGAATAATATTTCAATAATCATATCGTGAGAATGTTGGGACTACATTGCCTTGTTCACATGTTTATTTGACCTACCAATGTAAGGTTTTCCTTTCTATGTGTAATTGCAAAAACATTTCAATATGCTCACAAGTGCTTCGAAGCGTAAACATGAATGTCGCTCTCTTCATGGTAACCATGTGTAAAGTTCTAATGTTATTGAAAATCTTGGGATACGCCTAGGGCTCGTTTGACTGAGAATTAAGTAAATTAGTGGCTGACAAACGCCACCGCCACCCCTTCCCCATGACCTTCTTCTCCACTCCCGGCATGCTGCCGAAACGCCACCGCCACCCCTTCCTTGTAACACATCGAACACTCCTAGGGCTCGTTTGACTGAGAATTAAGTAAATTAGTGGCTGACAAACGCCACCGCCACCCCTTCCCCATGACCTTCTCCTCACCCCCGGTCAGCGCGTTGTCGTGCACCTGGCGGCCGGCCTCGACCATTCCCTAAGTGGCTAAGTCTGATGTAAGGCTCTCATCTTCTTCAGCGCCAGCACACCCCGCCCCCACCCTAAGTTTCTCGCTCACCTCCGTTTTGACGTCGTCGCCTTTGGTTCACTCATTTCCTCGTTGTTGACGTGGTTGGTGTCCGCCTCTCTCTCTCTCTCTCTCTCTCCCCTCTCTCTCTTTGTTCGATGTGTTACAAGGAAGAAGAAACTATGAGGAGATAAGAATAAGGTGGGCCCGACACATGAATCTCTTCGGCCGGGTCATAAGTTAATTCTTGTGTGACTGGTTACTAATGAAAGCGATATTTTTTTACCATATTTGGAAGGAGCAAAGGAAGATGACATTCGAAAACCCTATCAGATTCTACCAATTTCGAGAGCAACTAAAAAAAACAACACAATTTTCGAAGGGCAGATGTAAACGCCCCTTCACATAATCGTCATGCTCAACCGTCGGATGAAAAAAAGATATGGGGCTTTCCCCCAATCCCCTCTCCATCTCTCCAGCATGGACAAACGTCTTCCCCCCACCCCACCTACCCCCCACGCCCGCGTCGCTCGTCGGCCTCCCTCTCCGGCACGCCGTCGTCGATACGTCCGCTCGAGGTCTCTCTCGCCCCCTCCCCCTCCCTTCCCCGCTCTCTATGTCTATCAAAGCGGGAGGATCTTCTCACATAGATCCGATGATCAGATCTCGCCGTCCTATTGAAATTTCCACCCCGTACCGTATCCCCCGCTGGTGCTGCGGAATCGATTTTTGGTACTGATGCGATCTGGTTTTGACATGGGCAGGCATGGCGACGGCGTTCAAGGCGTTCGTGAACAGTCCCGTCGGCCCCAAGACCACCCACTTCTGGGGCCCCGTCGCGAACTGGGGCTTCGTCCTCGCGGTACGTGCTCCGTGGATCCTGTGTATGGTTTTTTCACTAACCTGTGCAATTTGGCGGATCGCGACGACTAGTATATTATAACTGCACTTTTGCGGCCTTGATTACAGTTGTAGTTCTATCTAGGCGAACGAACATGTTGCAATCTGTTGAGAGAGTATGATTCTACTTGAGGAACATATGACAGACGCTACAAGCAGAAACTGTTGAAAGAGACGGCTCTTTGTTAGGGCTTAGATAAATGTTCTGTCGGTTATCTTTCAACTTAAATTAACTAACCTTTTTCCACTTTGTTTTAATGTAATAGTAATAAGAAATAGCTGTACTCATAGATGTTAGTTGCTCCATGATGGAGTATATCCTGATATAGGATCCTTTCAGGGTGCTTGACAATTGTGTATGGAGCTAAACTTGTCAGATGAGCTGCGCATAATTGGTAGATAATGAAGTTGATTTTGTTGCATCGCTATATCCCACTCCTCTGAACGGAGTGAGTACTTGTTAATAGTGTATTACTATGTCCAACCGTTCACATGCAATGCCATTTAAATGTGTGAGTGTACATCTCACAGATTGCTGCGCACACGATAAAATCATGAAACCTTGCGCAAGCTTATCGCCCTGAGCTATTTAACGATGATTTGTTTTAGGCATAACATGCATCAGTGTTTATTAACTAGTACATTTGTTTACACTTCACATAAACTACCTCGGATCTCTTCACCATTCACATAAATAAGTGTGACACATTTGTTAAGTGATATCAGATGTGGGAGTATGTTCTGGAAGTATGATATAGGCTTGCATATTTGCATAATTGAATAATCACTTTAGGTTCTATCTTGACTTTACTTAACATTCATTGTCTATACAGTGTATAAGTGACTAATCCCTATTTTGGTTCCAGGGCTTGGTTGACTTGAACAAGCCTCCTGAAATGATATCTGGCAATATGACAGCAGGTAGGTGAAATACTTGGATGTCACAGATCCTATTTGATGAACAGCTCTCAAATTAATCAATAATTCCTATTGTTTTATGTAGCCATGTGTGTGTATTCTGGACTCTTTATGAGGTTCGCATGGATGGTGCAACCCCGAAACTACTTGCTTTTGGCGTGCCATGCCTCCAACGAAACCGTTCAGCTCTATCATTTATCTCGCTGCGCTAAGGCTCAGGGGTAAGTCTTCAGCAGTGAATCTGTTCCTACTTCCTACCATAGTGGCACATCACCATATATTTTGTCAGACGCATGGTTGTACTCTTTGCATTTTTTTTTCGAGGATAAGGTGGTCGTATCCACCGCTCGAATAGATAGAATAGAATTGACCCAGTTTATAAGGGAAACCGGGCCCAAAAACCATACAAACTATACAGTGCCCTGTTTATGAGGGAAACAGGGCTAGAAAACCGCACAGACGAAGCGACCCGTCGCCCACATGACACAAGTCGACCAAACGCCACCACACACGCCACCCATTCCGGGGCCGCCGCCCCGGCGAAGCAACCAGATCGACCTTCGCATTGCCCGAAAGCGATCCAGTCATGGTCGCCGAACCCTCTGCCCGCGCAGTCTTCATCCAGGTTGCCACCAAAACCACCCTGTTCCGAGGCCGCCGCCCCGGCATAGCAACCAGATCGACCTTCGCATTGCCCGAAGGTGATCCAGTCAGGTCGACGAACCCTCTGCCCGCGCAGTCTACATCCAGGTCGCCACCTAGGCCCCCGCGCAGTCTACATCCAGGTCGCCACCCAGACCCCCGCTAGACAACGGCTCTGCCTCATAGGACCGTCGTAGCGTGGGAGACCGAGGCCGCCGCCTCGACGTCCACCACCATCCGGGGCCGCCTCCCCGACATCCGCCCCCCCGACCACGGTGCTATCCTGCCCATCCAACGCGAAGCCATCGCACCGCGAGGGCCAATAACTCCAAGACGACGCCTCCAACAAGGTAGTGACGCGTCCGTCACCGTCGCCCGCCCCGACGAGGCTTAGGTCTTAGCCCGGAGAGTATTGGAACCACTCGCGTCGGACCGGGTCAAGATTCCACAACGACGTGATCAAGAAGGGAACGACGCCCGAAGGCGCCGCCGTCGTTGGCATAGACCGGAGTCCATACAAGCTTTCGCTCGGAATTCTCCCCGTCCGTGAAGCTCAGGGAGCAGCCGGTTGGGAGCCTATCCCCGTCGCCACCACCGACCTTCATCGCATGCTGCCGCCACCGTGGCACCTCATGCCACGGCGGCAGCCCTGCCGGCCGTGCCCATGCCGCAGCCACCGGTCCGGGGCCGCCGCCCCGGCTTCCTCAGCCACCTCCGCCCTCGAGCTCGCTCATCCACTGCCGCTCTGAACTCGGCCTTCTCGCGCCGCCCGGGCGCCGGAGCTCCGCTCCCCGAGCCTACGCCACTGCGCTCCGCCCCGCTCGAAAACGCTGCTCCAGCGCGCCCGAGCCCGATTAGCCCAGATCGGGCCCGCCAAGCCCATCGGGCGCGCAACACCTCCAGCGACGGCGCTGCAGCCGCCCTACCCCGTCGCCCATGGCCAGAGCCCCGACCTCCACCTCCGCGCGAGCCCGCCGGCTCGCCGTCCTCTGCCCCGACCGCCGCCGCCCCCACGGGCCGGTCAACCACCCGCCGAGCGCCAAGGACCGCCCCGACCACCGTTTTTGGCAGCGGAGGGGTGCCGCCACCGCCGCGGACGAGGCCGCCGACGGCAGCGGCAAGGTAGCTCCGGCGGAGAGGGACCTGGGGCGCCGGATTTTGTGCCCCTGGCGCCACCTGGGGGGACGGCGCGAGGGGAGCGTATCGTGTTCTGTTACTCTTTGCATTTATTCCTGTCATAGTGATGAAACTCCTAGCTGCCATAACATGATGATGATACTGAAATACTATGCAATAGTAAAAAGTTATTGATGCCTGAGTTTTGATTTGACAGGTATCTGGACAAGAAAGAGCCGGAGGCCCAAAAGTAAAGAACATTTTGTTTCTGAAGCCAGAGCCGTGTGGTGTGACTCCACAGTCAGTCTTTCAATCCAATAATTAAAAGAGGAAAATTGTTTCTGCAGCACTGGCGTTGCTTTTCCTGTACCGTGCTGACTTATATGTATTTTTGCATGAGGATATAGCTTTTGAAATGGAATTATGGATTGGAAACCTCTATCCGCGATACTCCTGCATGTTATGCAGCGTTACAGCTCCCTTGTTCCTGAAACCTGATTCATGACATATTTTTTTCCAATGCTCATAGCCTTAAGTACGCGATACTTCTTAGTTATCGGGCCCATAGTGGCTGCTTGATTTTACTGTTGGTTTCCATCTGCACCTATATTGTTCGCTGCATCTTTGGAGGACTCCCTCCCTCTATATTACTGAGTACTAGTTTCCTCGCTCTATTTCCGTATCCAACAGCCGCAACAAGGCAAAGCTGGCCTGACAACCAACGAGAGGTCGAACGGCCCGGCTCAGAGGCTGTATCATGTACTCGAATGGAATTCGAATTATCAACGCTTGCAACAGCAGTGATTGGGACAGACGTGGAGCCGGTCGGGTCGACGACACCTCGCCGTGGCGTTCTGATCCCGACGAACGCTGACGCACATGGACAAAAAACAGACTGGATAGTGCGAAACAGAAAAACAGAAGCAGTTGCTACTTCTCCATGAAAATCAAACACAAGGAGAATAAACATTGACCAGTGGTGTGTCTCCCTCAGTAAACAATTATTAACAGAGAGGTAAACCTTATGCAGTGCATGGAACGTTTCACAAATGGAGAAAATGGATCCGCTAATATATTCATAAAGAGAATCCACTGTGCTAATGCATTGCACATTTGGCACTTTGATGAATTCGCCGAGAAAAGATATTTTCTTATTCGACAAAGGAAAGTTAATTAACTCAATTTTGCACCGAGCAAGTCCGCATTTATACCTGACCTCTGAATAACTAGATGCACAAATCCAGGCAGAGTTTCACACAAGTAAATAACATGAGTTTCGTACGGTCTAAAAGTATGCCCTGGTGTCCTTGTAAAGTTCAAGGACTAGTGTCTAATTTATATTTTTTGTTTGAGCCCTTATAAAAATGTGCCCTTTAATATATGAGCCGACTCTAGGCCCTTCAGGACCCTTCACTAGTTCAAAAAAGCAGGTCAACTAAGGCGATGGATGACCTATCTGAAGACTAAACCATTGTTTTTTGAGTTTTAAGGCAGTCAGTCCTGCCATCCGATTAGATAGAAGAGAAGTTTATGTACATTGTGTCAAGCCGAGTCAAGTGACTCGGAAAAGGAGATTACAAACCCAAAACACAACTATGCCACGTCTCCCGGATCCTGGGTGTTTCAAATTTGGATTTGCAGATGTTCCATCATCTGTCCATGTGATGGTAAACATCTCCTTGGCCACTCGCTCCAGCTGGGTACATGTGTATCGTAGACATGTCCTTTGTGCTCTGGTTGATGAAGCAAATACCTCGTATGGAGAGAGTGCGTATGTGCGTGTATAACTCACACTACAAGGCGGATCAGGCGAAGCCACTTGGACGATGGCACACACTCGAGCAAACGTACAATCATTTTGTTTGCTTCCTTCTCAATTATGCTTAGCGATGTTATCCCGAGTAAAAAATCACTCCTCGACGAAGCTCCGAGAGGAAAAACTTAACTTTAGGAGGGGCCTTAAATTTCCACAAGCCTTATCGTTTGTATTTACAAAAGTAAGATAAAGTGAATATAATTTAGTCATTTACTTTGTTTTGCACAAATTCCCGCCGAACTCACATATACTTTCGGCTTCTTTTCTCCCCATCCGTGTTTCTTTACCAGCTCATTTGCATTGTAAACGCTACACCTGAGGTAAAAGAAACCGTTCTTAATATAAGCCGCGCAAATGAGGAGGATGGGGAAAAAAGAAGCCGAAGATGGGTATTGGCGTGGACTCACGTTCTATATGTAGCACGAGGAGAAGACGACGCATGGCAAAATCTTTGACGACGAGCCTCATCCTCTCCCGATTCCGACGGAGCCACCATTTTTCTTTCCGTTTTCGTGGTGACTTGAGCAACCGATTCAGACCCAGACCTCCCCTTGCCCTCTCCTCCGACCATTCCCCCGCACGAACGAGAAACCACTTTCCTATTTCGGTCGGGGCTCGCTGGCCGGCCGGCTTCAAATGCCGGTCCCCGCTCGCTCCATCATTGCCTGAGCAATTCCCCCGGCTCAGGACCGGTTCCTTCCTGAAATCTCTCCCTGCTTCTGGAATTCTCTGCCCCCGACGCTGCGTCTCGGCCACGTCGCGTCCCGTCGAGGTTGGATTCTGGAGTCCAACCTCGAATCTTCGCAGATAAGAATTGGCTTTTTCTGATCAAATTTGCTCGACCTTCTTGCCTAGCCTACCGGCTGAGCTTGAGGGTCCGATTCGGGGAGGCGTTCCGGTGAGAGCGAGCATAGCATGACGATCGATCTGTCCACCATGCCCGGGAGCTCTTGCCATCTCCTGGACTCCTCCGCTGGGAGGAGGGACATGAACTTCTTCAGGAACCGCTACGTGCTCGGGCTCACCGGCGTCGCAGGAATCGGCGGCTTCCTCTTTGGCTACGACACAGGTACGGTTGGACGGATGGATTTCTTTTGCAACTTTTTCATGCTGTATAGCGGTTGTTCAGATGTTAGTACAAGAACTATTCCCCTTGTGGAAATGTCGGAAGCGACAGTTTTCTGGTTGCTTTGGGGCTATTTACTTCTGAAGACATTCGCATGAAATCTGGTTCAGTTTGATATTGTGAATATAAATACTTTGCTTGTTAGAATGCTTAGCTAAGACATTTCTACTGGTAGGTGTCATATCTGGAGCCCTACTGTACATCCGCGACGAATTCCCTGCCGTCAAAGACAATCTGTTCTTGCAGGTTCAATCCGGTCAACCAATTACTGGTCATTAACATATCATAGTTCTTCCATGCCTACTGAGTACTGAGTTTGGTTTCTTCCACAGGAGACAATTGTTAGCATGGCATTGCTTGGAGCCATGCTTGGAGCAGCTGGGGGTGGTTGGATAAATGATGCGTATGGTCGTAAGAAGTCGACTCTTCTTGCTGACATGATGTTCGCACTTGGCTCACTTGTTATGTGTGCTGCTGGCGGTCCTTACGTTCTGATTCTTGGAAGGCTCTTTGTTGGTTTGGGTGTTGGGATAGCATCAGTCACCGCCCCGGTTTACATCGCTGAAGCTGCTCCTTCAGAAATTAGGGGAGGTTTGGTGTCGACTAATGTCCTCATGATCACTGGTGGCCAATTCTTCTCCTACCTGGTCAATCTTGGCTTTACTGGGGTAATATTCAGACTCTTATTTATCAGCATCGCCTCTTTTTTTTGTTCCTTACTTGAAATGGCTTTCAGCTACAGTTCGTTAACTTGAAATTGAGCCATCTCAGTCTAGATGATAGTATGATACTAGAATTGCTAATAGGTAGGTTCACTTCAACGCGTGCTAAACAGGCAGCACCACACTAGTACAAGTTTCTTTGTTGCTTATATGAACCCACATTGTGCAAATTAGCTTTCCGTAAGGCCTACATGGCAATCCTTGTGGTCGACCTTATACATTGTGAGAAAAACAAAGCTCTCCTTAAGCTTAAAGTTGACCTCAAGCTTGTGGGCTGCCCACAAGGATTAAGAAATACTTTTTCTCTCTCCTCTCTCTTGCATGTAGCTATATGAACAAGTTATGTGAGTCCTAGCGTATAACAAAGATGGCCATTTTCCACTGTAGATATTACCACATGCCCTAAGTAAGCATCAACCTCTAGTTCAGAATTTTAAGTAGGACTTTCTACGGTTTGGGTGAAACTGGTTTTGAAAACCCCTAGATGATATTGCCGGCTGCAGTCGATTTTATGTCGCATGCAAAGTATCAACTATATTTATAACAGTGCATCTTATCTTCAAACTAGAATGCAGCTTTTGTTGTTTCAAACTTTCAGTTGCTTTGTAAATTCTGGGTATCTTGCTCAACTTGAGTAGATCAAATATAATGCCCACGACTTTAGATGGTACCAACAAGATAATTTATCAACCTGCACTGATACTTGGGTGTGTTTCTCTTGCACAAGAACCATGTCAAAAGTTCAATTTGTTATGCTATATTTAAAAGAATTCTCCTGAGAAAGTTTTTTCAGTACGGTGACAATTTCATCCTAACTTTCAGCTTTTTATGCATATGTATCTTTTGTGCATTAACATTCTTGTTGGTGCTAGTTACTTTCATAACACTGTACTATCAATGAACGAGAGTCGGCTTCCCCCATCAGCAGCGATGGATTTTTGACCTACAAGGTGCTGCTTGGTGCGTAGCAACTTTGGTGTTGGTGAAATGCTCTGTCTTTGTGCTTTGGGAGTTCTTTATAGTAGTGGCGTCATGGTTATATATTTCTGTCAAATGCACATTTAGTCACTTACCATTGCCTGACACACTATAATTTTGTGGCTTATCTACTGTTTCCTCTTGAAAAATAATAATATATTTGCTCACAAAAAAGAAGTAAATAATACATTGAGACATAAGTCTGGTATGTAAATAAACAGGTAACAGGAGATATGATCATATTGCACCATCTTTGTTAAAACATAGAGAGTTCAGTGGAGTTACGGAGAAGCTGTTTTTGTATCAGTATTTTGTTGCAATAATATGCACGCCACATGTCATAGGTTCCTGGAACATGGCGCTGGATGCTTGGAGTTGCTGCTGTGCCAGCAGTCATACAGTTTGTGCTGATGCTTTTTCTTCCAGAATCTCCACGTTGGCTTTACCGAAAGGTTTCTGGCGTTTGTTTCAGTTATGTCTTATCACTTTGATTGCTACCTTTTCTTTATTCTAATTTTAATTTCCTGTACAGAATGAAAAGGCAAAAGCTATTGCTGTCCTGGAGCAGATATATGACTCTGGTCGTCTAGAAGAAGAGGTCGATCTGCTTGCTTCGTCTTCCATGCATGAATTCCAGTCTAACTGTACTGGGAGCTATTTGGACATATTCAGGTCGAAAGAACTAAGGCTAGCCTTTTGTGCTGGAGCTGGTCTTCAGGTATGTCCGGCCTCTGCCTTATTCATGATTCTTGTTGCTTGATAAATGAGAATACTGCTAACTAAGACATTCATTTGACCCTCTACACTGGAAATGCACCTTTTCAAGTGATAAGCATGCTTTGAGAAGTGGACGCTGTAACATGATTTTGATTCTGACACTGTCAGTTAGACATTTTGCTGTTACGAAATCATTTTGAGATTACCCAAGGTCAATCAAACTATGCTTTCATGCAAGTGTCAGTTATCAGTGATGCAGATAGTCTACCATGCTAATAAGTCCTGAATGCATGATACAGTAGGAGAACCAAGTAGGCAAATGATGTCATTTATTGTAACATATCTGAATCTTTGCAGGCCTTCCAGCAATTTACTGGCATCAACACTGTGATGTACTACAGCCCCACGATTGTCCAGATGGCTGGATTCACTTCCAACAGGTCGGCCTTGCTCCTCCCTCGTCATCGCTGGCATGAATGCGAGTGGAACCATAGTTGGAATCTACCTCATCGACCGCTGTGGTCGCCGCCGCCTGGCCCTCACAAGCTTAGCCGGGGTTGTGCTTTCTCTCGTCATTCTCGCACTGGCCTTCATACTGCAGTCATCATCCAGACTCTGTGGTAGCTTATTCAGCGGTTCCTGCCAAGGCGCGCTGGGATGGTTTGCAGTCGGAGGGCTCGCTCTATACATTGCCTTCTTTTCTCCGGGCATGGGCCCAGTCCCATGGGCCGTGAACTCTGAGATCTACCCCGAGGCCTACCGTGGAATGTGCGGGGGCATGTCAGCCACTGTCAACTGGATCTCCAACCTGATCGTGGCGCAGACATTCCTCTCGATTGTGGGGTGGGTCGGTACCGGCCCTACATTTCTGATCATCGCCGGAATTGCTGCGATGGCCTTCATCTTTGTGGCTCTGTACGTGCCGGAGACGAAGGGCCTGAGCTTCGAGCAGGTCGAGCTCCTGTGGAAGGAGAGAGCTTGGGGAAACCAGGACAGCCATGAGAGGCTCTTGGGTACGGCACCGTAGAGCTTCCGCCAGCTCTGGTCCTGCAGCGGGGTGCCCCTTTTAACATGGCGCCATGCTGCACCTGGCTAGACCGCGCCAATCGCTGTGGCCTCTAGCTAGGATGGTCTTGTAAAGAACTGGATGGATGCAGATACAACCTGTGTCTCGGCCGTGGTGTTTAGATGTTGCCTGGTTGTATTTATTATGGTCGTGTGCTTATGTCGAAAAGACCGTATATGACCGTGATGGGTTTCCTGCACTGCCAGCACGAGTGATGGTGTAAGAGAATCAATGAGCTACGCTGGCAGGGAAAAGTAGATGAACCAAACTGATGTCTTTAGCAGTTCATGTTTTGTTTGGGTTCTGCGTCTGTAATTCTAAAACTGGCTCCCAGATTGCCAGTTCTGTGTAAAACCTTGCAGTGGCATTGTACCAATCATGGCCTCATGAGTGGAGTTTCTACCTTCCTGTTGCTCGATGAAGAAACTTGAACTGTTCGTGAATAAAAGTGAAGGTTTTAGATTCACAGGGAGCTCCTCCCCGGTTCCATTTCATGACAGAACGAAACCACAAGTGTTCGAGGCAGAAACAACACAAAATATGAGGCTGCTTTTCATCTCGCAAGCAGTTCTCAGCAAAACACTACAAACCAGGGAAACGGCCCTAGGCCAGCATTGACAGCTACAACGAAGACAATGATGGATCATAAAAATGAAGGTTTACCAAGTGTTGGATTTGAATCACTTTTCGCAGGGAAAAGGAATATATTGATCAGAAAAGTTTGATGCGTTCGATATCAATTGCAACATTTAGCTCCACAAGATAAACACCTGGCCAACAGGCGGTAAAGGTTTTTTAGTCTCCCAACATAAGCAAACAAGCTCTTGAATGGCACTATTCTGATCTCCCTTGCAATATTGAAATGCTAAACTCACTTGTTCCATCATCAAAAGCGCCGTTCTTTCGGCCACCCTCGAAGCATATTGTGTGATCTATTCTTGGTTCCAGAAAGTATTACATGTACTGCGTCGCTGCAGTCAGATTTCAGAATGATGGGCTTGGACACCACGCCTTCCTCGCAAGCCGCCATGAATAGATATGGACCTGTAACCTGTTAGAGTGTTAGTTTGCTGAATAGATGTGGACCTGTAGCCGGCAATTGTTGAGCTTCCCTCATATCTTCACCTCACCTTCTGTAGCTGTTGGTCTAGGGCTAGGCCGAGTCTATCGATCGATCGGTAGACACTGCATACGGACAGAAAAGAAAAGACGACGCCGACTTCTCTTATCCGGGATTCTGTTGCGCAGTAGTCAGCTTGGATGAGCAACGCAAACTAACACGGACTATCGCGCGCGGTCGTCATTTTAGGCGTGAAGCGATCGCCCAGAGAGAGGGAAGCGCGCGCGTCGTCGCCGGCCGTTGCAAATTAAGCATGGGCACGCCCGTAAACAACGCACACGGCGGCGCGCCTGCCGCGAGTCGGTCAGGTGGGCTTCCCAGGCCCTCGAAAGGGCGCCTGTTGCGGAGCTCTAAACGCGCATCCATCCACGCTGGAGACACGGGGTCCGGTAGAAGCTAAGCTAGGCACCCACGCGCGCGCGCGCCATGGAACGGGCGGCGGCCGGCTGGCCGGCTGCGCTGTGCGCCTGGCCGTATGTGCGCCGAAAGACGCACGGTTGTTCGTTAATGGCCTCGATCGGCCCGCCCGCGCCCCGGTGCCCCGGAGTCGCGCGAGCTGATGCGCTTCGCGGCGTGCGCGCGTGGGCGCGGCAGCATTTGCGTTGGCGTACCTGCGTGCCTAACTGCCTACCCCTCTCGCTCGGACGTACGTATGTGCCGTACGGTCGCTGCCTCTCGTTTCTGCTTACGTGGTATAGGTTTGACAGCTCTGAGTGTCCGTCTTCACTCTTCTCCGTCATATATGTAGCCACACTCACTATGATAAGAGGATGTACACTGGTCATATAAGACAATATTTTCTAATTTCTTTCATGTTATTATTATCTAGAGAAGACGGAAAACCAAGTGTAATATTAGTCATCTCTTAAATTATCTCTAACAGTTATTATTTACATGTTCCTAAAATTATTACTCCTTATCATCTTGCACAAGCAGGGATCAAACTAGTCATGGAGCATGTTAGGATGTCTCCAACGTGCCGACGCAAACGGACAAGCCTTTTGTCCGCATTTTATCCGTTTGCGTCGGCCAACGGACATGCCATGTCCGCGCGTGTCCGGCGTGCGTGCCAGTGCGCCCAACGACCTGACGCAACTCAATTTTTTCTTAACAAGCTATATATGGGCCGTTTTCTATAGCACCTAGGGGGCTGAGCCACAAACGGCCTTTTTACATATATAAAAGTAAAACAGAAAATATAAATATCTAAATAAAATGCCCGTGGCGGGCTTCTACTCGTCCTTCTCGGAGAGGACGATATACAGTGTACTCCGGCGCCTTCCAAAGCTGCGTCGGTGGAACGCTGGCCTGCGGCGGCGGCGGGGGCTATTCCTGCTCCTGCTCGGGGAGGGGCGGCGCCCGCTGGACCGTCCATCTGCCGCCAGTCCAGCTCTAGTTCTGGCCGAGCAGGCCATCGGGGAGGCGAGGCGCCTGCGGAAGGTCTTGGTCCACCTCCATGGCCTCCCACCATGGTGCCTGCTCCATGGCCGCCTGGTGCCGCTCCAAGGCCTCCTGCAGCTGCCTGGCCACCGCCTCCAGCACCAGGTTTCAGCGCCGCTGTTCGTCCGATTTCGGACTGCTTGGACTTCTCGAGGAACCGCGCGAGCTCAAGATCCTCCTGTTCCTCGTCGGCGTCCACCTCCTGCTTCACCGAAGGCGGGTAGGCGGTGCTGCGCCACACCTCGGTTGGAGGTGTCGGAGGTGGGGCGGCGGGGATGACGCGCGGCCACTTGGCGTCAATGGAGCCCGCGCGAAGAGGGACTGGCGCCGTAGACTGTGCTCGTTGCGGAACTAGCTGGTGTCCCAGTATAGCGAGTTCGCCGCGAAGGCCGGGTCACACCGATACTCCGGCGGGAGTCGCGGGCGGCGGCGCTGGATCTCCCGCGTCCTTGCGCGGCCGCTCGTCGGGACGCGTGACACCGGAGTCCGCTGCGGGTTGAGGTGCCACTGGTCAGGCAATTTTGCATCTGACCACGACACCGGGACCGCGTGGTTCCAGTACCATCAACAGTCCTCCACCGGGACGTAGTGACGGTCTCGCACGGCGACCACGACGCCTGGTGGCGCGATGGTGAATGGCGCGGGTGGAGCCGCTAGAGGGGAAGGTGAAGGCGATGGGGTGCGGTGACGGTGGCGGCCCGAGGACAAGCCCGCCTCGCGATCGTGCTTGGTTTTGCCCATTCCCGGCCACCGGAGCGGCATGGTCGCTGTGGCCGCGGTGGCTTGTGGGCGGCGTGGTGGCTAGGGTTTCGATAGGTGGGGGCGAGTGGAATGTGGCCGTCCCTATCCACGGGCCCTCGCATTAAAATGGACCGGACCAACGTCTGTGTCGCTGCCACGTGGGCCAGGGGAGGACACCACGCGGGCATGCGGTCAGTCTGTCGCTGTCCGCGTGGACGCAAACCTGGCCAAGATTTGGGCCAGGAATGCGTCGAGGCGGGCGCGTGGCGGACAAAAACGGACCGGCAGCAGTTTTGCGTCTGCACGTTGGTTCGTGTTTTTGGTCCGCCTCGACCCAAACGGACGCTCGCAGACCATTTGCGCCGGCCCGTTGGAGACATCCTTATTCATCATCGTGTTCCACAGGATTAATCTGATCGAAGGGATTCTCTTTTAGGTCTCTTTGGTTCAGAGGAATAAGTCATCCAAAAAAATAGCATTACTTTCGTACACTACAATTTGTTACGATATCTAGCAAGAGATTAAATCTCTGGAAATTTTTCCATGTGACATGACATTATATTCCGGCATTTTTCATGTTTTTGTGTTTTTCAATTACCGTGAAGCAAAGAAGACCAATTTGTTTCTAAGACTGGTCTTGTTGATCACCATCTCCACACAAAACACGAATCTTTATCCTGCCAAACTTTTCATAACCATGCTCTTCAACAATGTTGTCCAGTAAAAGCGGTGCCATATCTCCTTGTCATACAAATCATGCCAAATAGGCCTGCCATACACATAAACACTATTGTTTTCGACTAAAAGAACTCTCCATGCTTGAACTCAATACTGTAGTAATTACACGAGCCACCCATATACGGTCACTGACTCTCCTTATGCTGACGTGGTGTAGGTATGACAACGTTGACCATCTGCGTACGTCTCGACATGACATATATACGTACATTTTGTCCAAAAAAATGATGTACATGCCCCTCACCCAACATACACATTCAAACATGCCCATCGAATCCCTAATTCTATACCCGGACCTAAAGTCCCTAATTCCCCTTCCAAAATCCCGAGCCCGATACCCAATCAAGCTTCCTAATTTTTTTCAGCGACTCATCCTTGTAAATCTCTCGTGATTTGTTTTTGAGGCAACATGAATTGCCCACTAATTTTCAATAAAGAAAATCACAATCCACAAACATAATTCTTATAAAGTCCAAAACATAAATATCTCGAGGTGGTTTCCTCTTGTTGTACAAATAAACCCAGGGATCAATAGAATTGTGTTGCATCAAAATATCCTTTCTCCCTTCTACAACCTCTTGAGCTTCAACCCTCCTATTATCGCGCATCTATGATCATGGCGAGCCCAACTTCCCCTACCTAATCCACACACCAGCTATCCATTCTCCCGATCTTTCTTGGTCCAATCTCCTTCTTTATTCGTGCCTACCTACCAAATTAGCAGGAATTAAACTAGCTATACTTGTCGTGGAAGATGCTATTCGCATCATTGTGTGTGCAAGATGAGTCTGATGGAAGTATCCCAAGTGCTACATTGAAAACATGTTCTTCGTGACATCCTCGTTTTCTAATTTCTCTAAGAGCGTCTTGTTGATCACTAGCCCATGCAAACATAAACTAATATTTATTGTGCCATATTTTGCATAACCATGTTCCTTAACATTGTTTTCCACTAAATCCGGTGAACATGTTTCTTTGTAGAACAAATTGTACCAAATATTCTTCCCATCAACATAAGCTCTATTGTTTTCCGATTCCAACAAAAAATCTCCACACCTCAACTCAACACTGGAGTAATCGGCACGAATCTACAATGACAATTTCATACAATATGAATGTACCAAATCAAACCCAAAAACCTACTGTAGTATGATCACATTTTCCGAACAAAAACCCTTCCCAAAAACCTAATCTCTCAATGATAGATCCATCACAACTGCTCCTACAGAATGATAGGATTGAAAAAAATCCTATATTTTATTAGAAAAACTCTGAGACATTGTTGGATATATTTTCTCTTACCATATACATGAGGTGGTTCACCCTCGGAACAATGAACATGCGCCACTGTTTTACCAACCTCCTTGCTCCTAGTGGTCAAAGGAAGGTCAGCAAAACATACATGGGTATAAAAGGTAGTTACATCTTGAGTGACCATAGATTAAGGTCTAAAAGTACAATGCCCAAACTGATCGAACCCTTTGAGACAAGTACAATCACTGGATATACATTCTTCTTTATTACTTTTATTTCGTTCTATGACATGTTGATTGTACATAACTGGTTGTTTGGTCTGAACCCAACATAATTTGTGAAATTTTTGTAAAGAAAAAGAGACAGACAATAAATTTTCGCGGTTTCAAAATAAGGTTTATTAAGATGGCTACATGATTCATAAATAAGAGTGATGACTAAAAACTTGCTAGCTCTGGGAACTTGTCATATGGAAAGTGGTATGCAGTGGCAGAGCTTGCTAGAGTTTGCTGGGGGGGGGGGTATTTGAGTTCCTGGGGGGCAAAAACACATAAAACTAATCTAATCTCTGACAATTTTTTCCTTCATGTATTTGCAAAATATGTGTGTGTGGGGAGGGGGGCCCCCCCAACATGACCTAAGCTCTGCCACTTATGGTATGCACTCCAAACAAGCTAAGAGGTCTCCGTTCGAATGTATAGGTCAGGCGCTGCCATGTGCCGGATTGGAGCTACCTTTGTCATGATGTTTGAAATGGCTATTTTCTCCACTTCCATGACAATAATCACCGAATATGGGCGCTGAACTAGTTTCTAGAGAGACAAGTGGATTGGAAACTCTTCACTCCTTTATCGTGCGCTAGAGCTATTCAAGCAGGGTTCCACAAAGAACAAGTCTATTCACCAGATATGCAGGGTGATAGATGGACCCAAACCGCAACTAGTCTCACAACCCGAGTTCGTGGATCTTTGAATCCTACTACAAAACCCACCTTGACCATGTTTGGTAGGGACATTTTTTATTGGCTTGGACATCCTCTCGTGACTATTTGTCCATATAGACATGCATGGTTAATTTCTTCGACCGACGCGAGACGTTCTGATCATGCAAGTGCGGGATGGCCGTACCCGAACCAAGCTCTTTGCACGGGGCATGCTCCGTGTCAAAATTACCGCGACAACTAACCTTGCGATGATGGAACTTTCACTTTCATTTGAATTTCTTGAGATTTCAACTATTTTGCTGGCCATCGGATCACACTGGTCTACTTATGATGCAGAGACTAAGCTTCAAGCTCTCACTAATACTGCTACTCCCTATCCTTCTAGATAGTCACTAACAATAATTCTATCCCATTCTTCCTCATCGAAGATAGTAAAATGAAAACTCATTAGTAGTGGATAAAGACAAAAGGATAACAACTCAACCTAGATTGCCTTTTCCGCCAATGGAAAAGGAAATGTGGATTTCTCCATCCATTTGATCCTACTTCAGAATTGACGAGTCTAGAACCCACAACTTCCACCTTGACAGGGAGACATCCTAACGAATTGGATCAATTGGATTGCTCTTTCTCGACAAGGTGGGGAAAATCGGTTGCCGCGTTCATCATGCTCCCACGCCACCATGGGCGATGTGCACATCACAAATCAATGATGGAGGAGTTACGTATTAGTGGGCCGTGGCGAACATCCGCTTCCAAAGTTAGTTTCCTTTTATGCGTGTAGCCCGCATGCCGCAATGTGTGGCCTAGTCTCGGCTGGTTTTTAAAAAGAAAAACATAACTTTTACTTGAAAGATAGTACTCATGTTGGTTACTCAAAGAGAAGATATAGATTTGGCATATTCGCTTTGAGCAATCGTGCATACCTTTATTGCCCCTTTGAGATGATTGTTACTGTCGTAGGCGCACTATTGATCTACCGAGAACCAAGCAATCACAGCATGATGACGACACCGATATTTGTTAACGCAGTTCGGCGAACTCGCCTACATCTGCGGGGCATGACTACGGGCGCTCCTCCCCATTGATACCGCAACCCTGGCCGCCTTAGGCGCCGGCACAAGCCGCCAGCTCCCCCTGCGTGCCTGTTGCTATCAAGTCGTCATAGGTTACATGTGTGGTGCTCCCCTCATTATATGGGAGATCCAGGCTACAAGAGTTCAACTCGAACACTACTCGTATCCTATCCAAACCTAATACAACTCCAAGTCCAAACGTAACCCAACTCGTACACAATATTCGACACAAACACAACAAACTCCACCTTGGCGAATATTCTCCACCACCTTGAATTCGTCAATGCGTCAAACCTTCCATGTACACCGGACTTGAGTTGTCTACCATGAGTTTCGCTGCTACTCCCAGACTCCATGTGACTCCACCTGCAACTGTAGTCCCTTCTTCCCGTTTCAACATCATCACACACTGATCACTGATCTGCGTGAAAGTGCTTCCAACTTGAAGGAATTTCACCGTCGCCTTTTAGTCACCTTGAGTCAAATTCACAGTCGTCTCATCCAGTATCGTCTTCTACATGTCTCACAGCTATAGCACTCCGCCTCCTTCTGTATCTAGTCATCCGCACTTTGCCTTGTGCAGTGAACATCACAAAAAATATAAGGCCATGTACTCTCTACAAGCTTGTGACATTTCAGACTCTCCAACACTTTCTCAGATTCCCTATGACCGACTCTTGTCTATCACTTGATGGCCATCCCGATAGACCCAGTCACCAACTTGAACCCGATAATCGCCAACACTGTTTCAACACCCCTGCACACATGTTCGACAACATGTCTGACCGCCTGTGCCCTGGTCTATCGCCGTGTCCCGTGCTTACCGCACGCCTCGCCGCTATTACGGCGTCGAGCATCTGCAATCTTGGCCAAGATCTATCGGGTCGCTAACCCACACCACCTCAGGCCCCACTGCAGATAACCACCAGTCATACTCGACCGTTGCCGAGTTCCACGTATCTCTCGAACCCTGACGTCCAGTCCGACCAACGTGCTTCTCGCCTTCCCGCTGACTAGGCTTCGATTCTACGGATCCTTACACCATAGCCCCTCCATCAGCCGAGTGGAATCTCCCGCAAGACTCCAGCTCCACCTTCAACATGACTCCTTGGTAGATGATCAATCCACACCACGCCCCGTCGACCTCAAGATCTCATATGCGCGCCATCTTGAATCAACCCCGCGTCATCGCATGTTGAAACACGCATATCCATGCGCCGCGTATTGCCACGCCACAGAATTCGGACACCATCAGCCCTCACGCTCCTACGTCGTCGTCGCCGATCTTCACCGTCTTCTGTGTCGTTAGACTGTCCAGTCCAACCCAGCCGAACTTGTTCAACTGCAACCATGCTTTATCATACGCCTAGCCCACCCGCCATGTTGGCGCTGCACTAACTGGCGCCTTGTATACATGATCCTCACGACGCACTCTAGCACGCCACCTATCTGCCGACTTTCCGGTAGAAACCCATGCAAACTGAGCAACAAAACTTAAAAGAAATTGCTTCACGGTAGCTTCTTGGGTGCATGTACCATGTCCCACAGCTCACAATGCTCCTTTTCTTTTCTTCCATGTTGCTTCTCCGTGCACCGCATCTACCCCATGTTGCAGATCTTTTTTTCACGTCACAAATCTCCCTTGCTGTTGTTCTCCGATCGCTGCATATGCACTGCACCTGCATGCAAGCACATTGGAACACCACGCTGGTGGCCTGGACAGCCCATGGCCCAGTCCCTTCCAAGACCACAGCACGATGCGACTCGGCCTCAGCCGGATGCTCGCGCGCCTCTCGTACGCGTGTACGTACGCCTGCCCTGCGTGGCCCACTGCAACTCGGCTCACCTGCATCGGACCCCACGCTCTCGTCTCTCGATCGATCAAGTATCGAGCCTGCGTACGTGGCTTCTGCTGGTCGTGTTGCTGGCCTGCGCTCGCCGCACGCCCTGATGCGTCCCTCGCCGAGTCCGATTCAAATACGATCCATCCGATTGCTTTTCGATCTCGTCGACTTGATTCACGATCTCGTCGTTTCCACTGGCTTCCATCGACCTAGATCTTCTGAACGCTTCGCTCTCGCTCTTGCTCCAGATCAGGCGACCACCATAAAACAACCCGATCTCTCCTTCGGCGACACCACCTCTAGATCAACGATTCATGGCCTTCAACCTGGCTCTGATACCAATTGTTACTGTCGTAGGCGCACTATTGATCGACCGAGAACCAAGCAATCACAGCATGATGATGACACCGAGATTTGTTAACGCAGTTCGGCGAACTCGCCTACATCTACGGGGCATGACTACGGGCGCTCCTCCCCATTGATACCGCAACCCTGGCCGCCTTAGGCGCCGCACAAGCCGGCGGCTCCCCCTGCATGCTTGTTGCTATCAAGTCGTCATATGTTACACGTGTGGTGCTCCCCTCATTATATGGGAGGTCCAGGCTACAAGAGTTCGACTCGAACACTACTCGTATCATATCCACACCTAATACAACTCTAAGTCCAAACGTAACCCAACTCGTACACAATATTCGACACAAACACAACAATGTTCTTCTGAATGTGATACGCAACACAATCATTAATTGCTGTTCGAAACAGAATGAAGTGGCAATTCTATTTTAGAAATCAATTTACTAATACAATCCCTGAATTAATATACTTGTGCAAATCGCAAAGCATAGTTAAATGGAGGATCGATCCTGCGCCAGGTGGGAGTTTTTGAGCTCAAAGTGGTCGTATCCACCGCCCGAATAGACAGAAGAGATGACCCAGTTTATAAGGAAGACCGGGCCCAAAAACCATACAAACAGTACAATACCCAGTTTATAAGGAAAACAGGGCAAAAAACCACACAGGTGAGCCGGCCCGCCGACCACACGACACAAGTCGACCAAACACCACGAACACACACCACCTGCTCCAGGGCCGCCGCCCCGGCATCGCAACCAGGACGAAGCCTCGCATAGCCCGAAGTCGAACTAGTCATGGTCGACGAGCCTGCTGTCCACACAGCACCAGGACGGCACCAAATCCCACCTGCTCCGGACCGCCGCCCCGACGTAGCAACCAGATCAACCTTCGCATAACCCGAAAGGGATCCAGTCAGGTCGACGAACCCTCTGCCCGTGCAGTCTTCATCCAAGTCGCCACCCAAACCCACGCAAGGCGACGGCCCTGCCTCATAGAACCGTCGCGGCGTGGGAGCCCGAGACCGCTACCTCGACGTCCACCACCGTCCGGGGCCGCCGCCCCGGCATCCACGTCTCTCGGCCACCGAAACTCACCCGCCATCTGCCGCGAACCAACCGCACCGTGATGGCCTGGGTCTCAAAGACGACGCCTCCAAGAAGGTCGCAACGCGTCCGTCGCCGCCGCCCGCTCCGGAGGAGCTTGGGTTTTCACCCGGATACCACAGGACCGCTCACGTCGGTCTGGATGGAACCACCACAACGACGCAAACAAGAGAGGGAACGACGCCAAAGGCGCCGCCGTCGTCGGCACCGACCGAAGTCATGTGCAGGGCTTTCGCCCCGGAGGTCCATCCGACCGCAAAGCAAGAGGAGCAAACAAGAATGGTGACGAGATGCAGCCCCGACCTCCAAGCTCGACCGCGAGCCATGGATGTCGCGGCGCCCATGGCCGCGGCACCTATGCCGCACCGCTGCAGCAGCCACTGTGTCACATCCCAAATTTTGAAACTAAGAAAAACTTAGTTTCACAAGACCCAAAATTCAGAACCAACAAAAACTTTTTGAAATGTTTCACTGATGATTGTGTTTTCCTTCCTGTTGCTGTGTTGAACCTTGTGTGACCTGTTGTTTAAGTTGTTTGACTAGTAAATATAAGACCCAACCAATATAAAAATATATTTAACTTTGGTGATCATGTCACGACAAGAAAAATATTCCATGTATCTTTTCCATTCTTATTTTGGCCAACTCCATTTCAATGATACTTGGTTTACCAACAACCAAAACTAATACCCATTATTTGAGAAAGTAAAAGTATTTCCAAAACTATGTGTTCCCATAAATGTGGAGATCTATATGATATCTCCTATCTATCTTTTAAACTTGATATTTTGCATTTGTATGCAACTCCCATTTTATAAGCTTTGGTTATCATTTCATTTTAAAAGAGAACACCAGTGAGAAATATATTACCCCACATATTTTGTCTTGCTCAAAACCCTTTCCAAAAATATCAAGGTGGAGTTGAGATAGTTTTAAACATCATCTTGTCATAATTAAGTGTGGTCATATTTATAAGATAGTATTGTTAATTATGTAAATGGTGGTGTGATTAATTCTTGTGGTTTGATTTGTGTGATCCTGATTGTGATGTTGATCTTGTTGTGATTGTCTGCTTGTTGGACTTATGGTTGAATTGATTGTTAAATCTTGTTTTATTGATTGCTTGGGTGAATAATTACACCAATATACTTGAGTGTTAAGTTAAAAACCCACTGGTCACAAATTTGGAATGTGACTTGAATTTAAAGTAAACTCCTCAAGTTATTCAACAAATAGAAATTAAGATCATGAATTAAAGAAATGATCTTAATAAATTACTTTCCCTACTTAACTATCTATTTCCTTCAAATAAATATTTTCTCCATGAAGATAAAAACTATTTGCAGTTAATATATTTGTCAAGGAAGTTCCAAGAGTTCAAAATTAATATTTTAAACTTGCTTTAAAAATTCTAAAGGATTATAAAATAGTATTTAAGAAAAATGCCTTATTTAAACCCCATGAACAAAAGTTGTTCAAAACATTTTATTTTGACACCCCAATTTTTGTGGAGCTTCTACAAGTATTGGGGAGGCTACCTGAATTTTCTAAAAAATTTATAAAATGTTTAAGTACCCCAATTAATTCCCTAAAATGCTACTGGTTTTAAAAGAAAAATAAAAGGAATAGAAAAGGACCTAGTTGTGATGGGAAAACTTTGCCAAGGGGTTTTCTGTAAGAACATCATCTTCCCTGTAGCTGCAGTGCCCGCGCGGCGCCGTGTTCCTCGTCCTCGCTCGACGTCGCTCGCCGCCCGGACCCCCCCCTAGCGCTCTCCTGCCGCTTGAAGAGATAAGGAGGCCCCCCACCACGACGCTCTGCTCTCACTCGCCCTCCTGCTCTCTCCCTCTCCCTCTGTTTCCCTCACCACGGCCGAACTCCCTCCATGGATGCCGCCGCACGTCGCCGCCGATTGGAACCTCCCCGAGCAGATCGAAGCGTGCAGCCGTCTCCGCCTCGTCGTCCTCTGCATCCCCGTCCAGGGAATCGACACGGGAAGCCTCGAATCGGGCGTGCCGTCTCCATCTCCTTCTGCTCCGGCCGCCACCTTTCGAGCAAACTCACGAGCAGCTCCGACCATCTCTCTCCGCCATTTCTGCACCCCCGTGGTCCCCTTATTCTGCTCTAGCTTATGGACATCGCCGTTTCTTCCCAGGTTCGCCGGAGCCGCTGCGCCGTCATCGCCGTGCTCCCTGCTGCCTCGCCGTCTCTGCGTGTCGAGGAAGAAGAAGAGGCCCGTACCCCTTCGTCTCGCGCTTGGGCCTCTGGCTGGGACAGGATCTGTGCCGCTCGGCCGGATCTGGGCCAGTTTGAGCCCAGTAATGTTTTTTTTTCCAGGAGATCTAGTATATGATTTTATTTCCTGTTAAATTTGTGGTATAGATTAATTCATTTGTGGTAAATCTGTGGTGGATAATTGAGTGCTTCAAATTTTTTAGTATTCCTGTGTGTTTTCTTAAACATGCCACACTGGCTGTTTGCAAAAATATGTTTTTAAGTGCTATCTACATTAAATCTTGTAAAAAGATCCTTTTTCACTAAATATTTAATATCTAGAGTTTTATAACTCCAAAAATTGCAAACTAAAATTCTATGGAAAGCTTGAAGTGATTCCTTTCCAGATCTGTTGGCCTTGTATGCAGATGAAGTCTAAAACAAAAGTTCTATTCATTCTTAAAAATACACCAGTGGCACTTTGGTGATTTTTGTAGGTTTTTGTGAGATGAATTTTGGAGTAAATCCAATTGGCTTGTCTTCTATATGTGTAGGAGAACATATCCCTAAATTGGTTTGAATTTAGGAGTCACTGATTGACTGTGGTGCTAATTATAAGGTTTAGACCTTTTCTGCCTATTTTTATTAGGCCTTTAATTAATTGTTGTGTTATAACCTTATGGTTATAAATGTGTTTCCTAGCATGTGTAGAGTGGTAACCCACTGTTGTGGCATGCTTCCTTATTTCACTAGCATGTTAGGAGAATTACTTGTGAATCATGTGTTTGTTAGGGTTTTATTCCCTATATAGCTTTTCTCCTAGTAATTAGGAATTTGTTAAGCTTGTTGATTTTGATGTGAGAGTATTGTGGGTGATTAATATGTATGCCTTGCTGGTTAATGGTTGTTGTGATACTGTTGCTTGCATGTTACTATTGTTTTGCTGCTATAATATGTTAGTACTGTTAGTGGCATGTGTTAGGCTTAATTGAGTTAAACATGTGTTATTTAGTGGTGATTGAAGCAACCAACAAGTAGTTAATTATGCTTGTGTTGCTTGATATTTTGAATTAGCGAGATAATCTTTTTAACTAAGTTTGGGCTACTGGTTGCTTAGGTTGCTAATAGTGCATAGCCTTGCTGGTAAGTAGAAACTATTTGGTGACTTAACTTTTGTCTGAAGTATTTCCTGATTAGGAAAAATGGTTGTTAATTACCTCTAGTTGAGGATGTCCTTGTGCCCTCTTGTTTTGGCATGTGTATGGTGTTATACTCCTGATTAGTATAATGCCCTTGTAAATGTAGATCTTAGTTTGTTGCTTGATTAAAATAGTGCTATGTTGTGGTTTGTTCCTTGTTTGTATACCACTTGTGGTTTGGTTTGCTTATTGAGTGTTGTTTTATTTTCATGTTGCGACGCTAGAGATAAACGCTACCGGAGTGGTATTTGGGAAGGATTTATCGGAGAAGGATGAGAGTTTATTTCTTTGATCAATGAGGAGAAGTCCAGGAACATCATGCTGGAATCAGGCAAGCTATTCTCTGAGCTTGCATCTATATACGTCTATTTTGGTTCACATGTTTTACTTATAAAGAGCATAAATGACTTATGTGGTGTTTGCCACTAAAGCTATAGTTTTGAAAACCCTTTGTTTTAAAAATACAGGTATTATTTTGACACCCTATATGGAGATATTAGATGGAAATTCTTTTTCAAACTATAGGATGGGAAAAACATTGTTTACTCAAAACTCCTTTGAAAATACTTGTGTGGTTATGGAATACCGAGATGTCGGTGTGGAAGTGAAGAAGTGGAGAATGGGGATGTTTATGAAAAATGCACATTGTGTCTTTGTACTATGACGACCAGCCGATAATCTGTGCGACCACATTTACCCCCATATGGGAACGGGGCTTAGTCATATAATTTGCTCTTATTAGTATGGGATACCTCATCGACGGAGATGACTCCGTTATGCGTGAGGGGATGGTTTGTGAACTCCCCTGACCTGGGTCCTCGCTCAAACTCTATGGAAAGATAAGGAGGAGGATTGAAGACTTCATAAATGTGGTCGCCGGGAAAAACATATGAGTCCTCACACTTGGGGTTACCGACGGGGACCGGACTGAGTGTCGATGGGAATTATCATATGGGTAGGATCCTATACTAGCATGAGCAAAGGAGAGGCTATGGTCGGTGGCTCAACTTCGCATACACCTTGTATGGCGGGACGTGGCTGACACGATGAGCTACCGGATGGATGTGGGTTAAAAGCGTGCTACCTCTGCAGAGGGTAAAACTATTCGAATAGCCGAGTCCTCGGATATGGACAGTTGGGAGGCTGTCCTCTGACCATGTGCAAGTTTTGCAAAGTTTTGAGATTTGAAAATAAAATGGAGATGTGTGGTATCTGCAACTCTACCGACGGGCTGGTATGAGGTTGCTGGAGAATGATTTGACCATGACGGGCTATGGTCGAGAAGTGAAGAGTTTTGTGATTTGAAAGTGGAAAATGTTTTAGGCAACTATACCAATGGGCTGGTATGAGGTTGTTGGGATTGAATGACCATGAAGGGTTATGGTCGAAAAAGGAGGAGTTTTGGAGAAATAAACAAATGGTGATTTTCCGGGAAAAATGTTTATTAAAGAGACTTCTTACCTTTTTCAACAAGGATGTATTTACGGGAAAAAGTTTTAAAAGCGACTTCTTACAAAAACTGATTTATGGGAAAAAGTTCTAAAGCCTTCTTTCCTGTTTCAAATAAAGTTATAGGAATTTAAAACAAAGGTTTATTAAACAAAAGTCCATCCTCCTCTTTTTCAATAAGGAGGTGGAGTTTTCAAAACAAAGAAAGTTTTATTTAAACAATAAAAATAGTAGTGCATGCTTATTCCGGGGGTAGTTTGCGAGTACATTCAAATGTACTCATATTGGTTTCGTCCCTGGCTATTGTCTTAGCTAGATTCTGAAGAGGAGCAGTTCGAAGAAGAAGTGCTTAATGACGTCAATGCGAACTAGGGCGCTTCCCAGTCAGCTGCCTGTAGGGTTAAGGCAAATGACTTGGGCTCCACGTTGTTTGGTGTTATCCGCTGCAAGTACCTGTTGAAGTTACGACTTCAATCAAGTAAGTATATTTATTCGGTATTTATGGGTGTTCTGTGATGCCAATTCGAGTTATGTGCAACAACAGACTGATCACGGGATTGTTGCAGGAAACATAACGAGTATCTCGGATAGTTAATCCGGGGTCCCCACACACTGGTCCGGGGCCGCCGCCCGAACGCCGGAGCACAGCGGCAGGAGAGGCTACCTCCTGCCTCCGCGCCGGAGTCTCCGCCATCAACAGAGCCGCAGCCCGCTCGGCTCACCCACGGCCCAGATGGGGGCCGGTCGGACCAGAACGAGAACGCCCGCGGCCTCCTCCCAAGCCGCACCTCCGCGCCGTAGTCCGCTGGGCTGTCGTCCTCCTCCGCACCGCTGCACCGCCGCACCCGAGTCGCCACTGTAGCCGCCGTGGGAAAGCCGCGCGCCTGGAGAGAACACGCCCCGCCGCCACCGTCCTTGGGTGCGGTCGGCTTTGCCGGCGCTCCCTCCGGCGGCGGCGATGCGGGGGAAGGGGCGGGGAGGTCCCCGGCGGCGGCGGCTTTTAGGGTTCCCCGAGCCGCCCCAGGCGGGCGACGCAGGGTCGGGCGTGTTTTCCACGACCGTGGTGGTTTCGTTTCTCTGCTCCCCAGGTGGGAGTTCTCTAAGCAGAAGATGGTCAAATGCCATGTGCCTAATCCCTTGTGTTAAAACAAACTATGTAGTATATAATGCCTACATACAGCTGTAAAAAGATACTCCCTCCATTCCTGTTTATTAGATGCCTTTGCCAATTCTCTACGACCAAGGTAGCCAGTGAGTGGGCAAGGGAAAGAGATTAATTAGCTTAATTAGGGCTTATTTTGAAGGAAACCGATGCATGCAAACCGAGGGTGTTTAATGCAGAATTCCAACCTTCACCTCTAGGCCCACGTTCGGTTGCATGCAAACCCAGCCGAACGAAAATTGACGCATGCAGTGGTTTCCTCTCTCCCTACAATTAATTAGCTGCTATACTCAGACTAGTCACAATGGGGAGTAACATAGGAGTAACATCAGTGCCACATAGGCAAAAAATCTGATGTGGCGGGTAATTAATGAGGAGAGAGATGGGTGTGGTAACTAGCTATGTTACCATAACATCACACATTTCAAGACAAGATGAGTGTATAACCTATTAAATATGACACTATACACATGTTACCCCCCACTATGGAGGTAGTAACTTAGAGTAGTAACATATGCATGTTACTAGTCTAAGTTACTCCCCATTGTGACTAGTCTTACGATTCCTCCTCTCTCCTAATTCACCATTTATTGTCAAAATTGCATCTAACTCTTGGAAAAAGCTGGTTTTGAGAATACATCTAATAAACCGGAATGGAGGGAGTACACTACATCCTGCAACGCATTAAGTGCACATCAATATTTAACAATCTCTTCAACATGTACTTTCAAAAGACCTTTCGAAAGAATAGGAAAGATACATCTGCAACAAGCTAGCATGCTATTTATAATATACATATTTGTACTTGCATTGTGATTTGCACAATATTTTGACAAAAGCACCTAACATACAATGCCATAGGAAAATTCCAAACTAAATAAGATCAGGTCAAAATGGTGTAGCGACAATTAATGTCCTATATACATATTTGTGCTTGTTTGATTTGCACAATATCTTGACACAAACAGCCGTATCATACAATTAATGTCATAGGCAAATTCCAAACTAAACATGATCCGATCAAAATGGTGTGGCAACAGACGACAATGGCTGCAAGCTGGCTCCCCATCTTAACTGGAACCAGAGGACAATCCACGGGGTAAACGCTTTAACGGGATTCGATATATGTCGATCAGCTGCGTGCGGGCCATGATGATAAAACAAACCACCCGGCCACGCACGTCGCCGCCGCGCGCGCGGTCTATACGCGGCGTCACCTCGGGGAACGGGAGACACATTTAAGCGCTCGGCCACGTGGGAGAGCAAGCTAGCTAGTTGCCAGTTTGCCACACATATCTGTGCTGGACTTCCGGAGTGCTAGCTGGTCTTCTCTCTAGTTCTGTGCCTCTAAGAAATACTGTTCCTGGATTTGTAACTTCACGGGTATATAAAGGGCCATGCAATTGCCAGGAGTCCGTGTTGTGTTGTGTTGTGCCATCCATCAGGTGATCGAGCCCCTGCCATCGAGAGACATAGAGAGCTGATTGATTTGCTTTGGCTAATACTTATGGAGCTTGAAGCTGGGTATGTAGATTGGAGAGGGAATGCTGTGGATGGAAGGAAGCATGGTGGCATCAGGGCAACACTCTTCATATACGGTGAGAAACTAGCTAGGTAGCTAGCCCCATTCTGCCATGTATCTATGCCATCTAAAATGCTTCCTTGTAGTGCACTTGGATGCTTTCCCTTTTGATCTGCCTATTTGGTTTGCTTTGTCTCGTGTTCTGTATACGCCACACTTCTTGAGACATGCCCGTGTTATTTGCTAGACCTCCCGTATTGAACTTTTTATGCTTCTTGTTCTACGTCTCTCCCTTTAATTTGTCCTTATCACCTCCATGGGTTTATATGTTACTCATGGAGTAAGATAAAACAGAGTGTTCGTGGCCATGTAGTGCTCTATTTATGCATTCTTTGCCAATTATATGTCTCTATTTTAGTACTCCCTCTCTATTAAAATGTAATACTTTCTAAACTTTTTGGTTTTGTCCTGATTCATACGTATGTAGACATATTTTAGTGTGTTGATTCACTCATTTGGTAACGAACCAGGACAAAACCCAAAAGACTAGAAAGTTTTATATTTTGGTCCGGAGGAAGTATTTGCCTAAGCAGCAAGCGTGAATCTTACGTCGTAACACAACAGAAGTGTAAGGCCTGTGATGATTTGTTAGTACATGGCTTTCACCAACAGTTACTCATTCCAGACATAGTAGAATTTCTTCCCATATAGGACAAAAAGAATATGGGGCAAACTTTGTATATAACTTAAATTTGCGTTTATTACATGCACCAGTGCTTCACAGGTGCTTATGCACATAACTGTCTCTTACAAATAACTAAATAATCTAACAATCTAAACACTTACAAAGATACGTGACCATCCAAAATCTTCTGTTCTTGACGCCTTCGCTACAGATAACTGAATTGAGCTAATAAGAAACTGGGTCTCAACTGGAGCTCACAAGTAATTCTGGTTTCACGAAATATTTACATGGCTTAGCCTAACCTGATAAATATGAATTGCTCCTCTCTGGCTGATCCTAGAATAACAGAGTCGCGTGTTTCTTGGACCAGAATCGAACAAACTATTGGAACTGACTTATATGTTCATTTGCAGTTCTGTCATTCTGCGAAGTTGCCCTAGCAGCGCAAACTTCAGTCTTGTGGCCTATTTCCACGGGACACTGCATCTGGATATTGTAACCTCGTCAACTCTGATTACCTCTCTGGTTGGTGCCATGTCATTCTTTGCTGCCCTGATGAACTTTATCTCCAGTGCATATATCCAGCGAACCACTGCTATATTTGTATTCGGCCCCTTTGTGGTCCTGGTCCTGGTAGGTCTTTTTTCCCATTGAATTCCTGTTAAGATAAATGTCAATTAGGCCTAATGACGAAGTTGCATTCTTTAAAGCTCTTCACAATCATCACGCTATCAAATAGGCTGTAAACTTTTATGTTTCTCTGTCTTGCCAAGTTCCTATTTCAAAATAACTGTTGTAGTGAAGTTGTCATCATGAAATAGGTTCGCTTACTATTGTATAATATGACCATAAAATTTTGTAGTATGCTCCAACAATAAAAAACAAGAGCATGCACCAAGGCTTTGGCAGTCTTTCGTTTCAGTAACTGATAAAATTCAAGAGAACGATGGCCCTTTGATTGAGCAATCTGCCAACAAGCTGGACAATCTGGGGTCATAGTAACTGCTATAAGAATTATTTATGCCTTTGACATTGGGGACGTAGATGCCAAAAATTAGAATTCTAAACATTTTCTGTTCAAACAATGCAGGGTTATATGTTGCTAGCACTGCAGGCACACTTGCCTTCACTACATCCTCCAGATTGTGAGATAAACAAAGAACCAAACAACTGTGAACCAGCTGAAGGCTGGAACTTAACACTGCTCTACCTGAGCTTATTAGTGTTTGCCGTTGGAGAAGGCTGCATGCGCTCCTGCCTACCATTCCTTGGTGGAGATCAGTTCAGCAATGATGATCCGAAAGAAACCCAGCTTAAGGGTATGTTCTTGAGTTGGCTCAAGTTTGCAAACTCCCTTGGAGCGCTCATCGGACTGGTATTCTTAGTCTGGATCGAAAACAATTTGGGCTGGGCCATTGGCTTTATGGTATCTGCACTTCTTGTATTTGTAGGACTGTTTGTGGCAGCCAGTGGACTGCCTTTCTACAAAACACACAAACCCAAGGGAAGTCAGCTGACTAGAATATTGCAGGTAAAAGTTCACATGCCATGTGGTTTTGTCAATATAATTGAGTATGCATGCCAATTATAAAGGCCCCAGCATGGTAATTACAAAACTGAATTTTGTTGAACACAATTCTAGACTAGTAGGTTACTTCTGTCCAAGGGTGCGTACATTTTTACAGTGCATTGCATTGTATTGTTCTTTGATACTTCATCCTGAAAGTCACTATGTCATATCCTTATAAAGTTCAACCGAAAGATTATTACTCGTAATGCAAGGAAGGAATTAAACCATTTTTTTTCACATATATGAAACTATTTTTTTTCAATATATAAACAAGCTCCTGTGAAATTTCTACCAAGAAAAAAAAAAGAAAACATGAAAAAAAAATGTTCTCAAGTCATGGCTGGTTTTCCAGGGTATTGTGACTCCATCAAAGAAGAGGCAGGCTGCCATTGTGGATGATATTGAGCTGCAAGAAACCAGAACAGCAGATTGTGTTGATGTGCAAGATAAATCTGACAGCAAGATCATTGGGTATAAGTTCCCTATACTTATCATTCAGAAAATTGTTACTACAGTAATATTTTCTGAAGAGCAAGGGAGGGTTGCATTTCAGGAAATGGAAATATAAAAAACATGGTTCGTTTTTGTCAGATATATCAATATCATGATCCATGATAGTATATGAACTATGAATTTCTTACACATTCTTGAGTACATGTGACAGAGATAACAATCGGTGTTCATTCTGCAGCACCAATCAACTTGAAGAGGAGACCATGTCATCATCCAAATGCTTCCAATCTTCATCAGCTGCTTGCTCATCTACCTGCCATTCACGTTGCTGATGACACTAACCATACAAGTCGGCAGCACGATGGACGAAAGGATAGGCGCGATCAAGATATCCTCCGCCTCTCTCATCGCAATCCCAACAGCATTTCACATGCTTATGCAACCATGCTACCAGTGGATATTGACACCACTGCTAAAAAGATTCACAGGCTACACGCACGGAATCACACCACTGCAGCGTATCGGTGCTGGCTCCACATGCGGGATAGCAGCAGCATGTTTTGCCACATTAGTGGAAACAAGAAGACTGACAGTCGCAGAACAACATGGGATAACATCGACAGGAGCAGCTGTCCCGATGTCTGTGTTCTGGCTGGTGATGCAATTCTTCCTGCTAAGCATCATGGATATAGCATCCTTCAGTGGACTGATCGAATTCATAAAGAGCAAGTCATCTCCGCAAGCAGAGCTGATAGCACCGGCAGCACAATCCCTTCTTGCTGGAATAGCAGCCTGGTTGGCATGTGCCTTCATACAGCTAGTAAACAGAGCAACAAGGCATGGAGACGACATAAGAGGATGGCTAGACGGAACAGACTTCAACAGGACGCGCCTCGATCCTTTCTTCTTGGTACTGGCAGCCTTAGAGCTAGTGGCACTGATCAACTATGCTTTCTGGGCGAGGAGATATGCTAACAAGCAACAGAGCAGTACATAGGTGATAGGTTAATTCATACAGACCAAAGAATTTTGATGAATTTACTTTAGTTAGTCTACCTATGCTATGCAGATTGTAACAGCGAAATCCTATAATGCCCATCGATCAAAAGTAGCTAGAAAGCAAACAGAGCGACAAGGCATGGGACAGCGAAAGAGGTTGGCTGGATGGAAGTCTGAACAAACTTCAGTCAGCCATTGAGCTGGTGGCTGGTAGCATGGATCAACTATGCTTTGAGGATATATGCCAACAGGCAACAGAGTGTTAGATTTTCCTTTTTTGAAGAGTTTTGTAGATTTTTAAGTAATCAAACAACTAGAGAGTTTGTTTCACTCACTATGTCACTTAGTGCACATGATGGAAATAAACAAACTAGGGCAAACGGAAACTCACATGTGCACCCGGGTGCACATGCTCCCTTTTTTTTCGAACTTTTTTTGAAAATTCAAAACATGTCGAAAAATTCCGAAAAAAATCATGCACGTACCTGAGCATGTCACGCACCATCGTGTCAAATTTGGCGACGAAACGACATCGCGGCCGCCCTGTGCAAAAATGACAAAATTCTGACAGAAAATAGATCCAAATTTTTGAATTTTCAGATCTGAGATTTGTCATGTTTGCACAGGGCGGCCGCGATGTCGTTTCGTCGCCAAATTTGACACGATGGTGCGTGACATGCTCAGGTACGTGCATGATTTTTTTCGGAATTTTTCGACATGTTTTGAATTTTAAAAAAAAATCGAAAAAAAGGGAGCATGTGCACCCGGGTGCACATCGCTTATTGAAGGGGACTTGGCGGTACATCAAGTTTTTGTTCATACGTCGTCCCACTTTGTTAGCACTAATCTTGCTATTTTATATCTGCATTAGCTTATTTGCATGTAGTTCAAGTCATAGGAATTGTAGACCGGTGAAGTTCCAGCTGAGCACGTCGGAGGCGAGATGCCGAGGCGTCGTGCGATGCGACGATGGCGAGATGCCGTGGTGCCGTGTGAAGCGGCGTGATACGTGAGAGCAGTGGAGCATGGTGGTCTGCATGAATAGGTTCGGCTGAGTGATTCCGTCGTAGTTTGTTAGCTGCATGCGTGTAAGGCCGGGTCTTCTGGTGCCTAGAGTGATTCTAGGAGCTGATCAGGTCATGTGTTAGTGGTGTGAGTGCGTGCGTGCGGGCATGCTGGTAGTGGCGAGTGTGGCCTCCGGGCGTGGCTTGTGTTTGCCTATTTAAGGTGTTGTAAATCATGTTTCAGTTCGAGCCAAGTGAATAGAGAAAAAGCCCGGCTGTGTGAAACAGTTCGGGGCCAAAACTCCTGTGTCTCCATTGTTGTTCCTTGTGAGTGTTGTGAGAGGCAACAACTAGAGGTAGAAGAAGAGGAGCTGCCCTTGGTAGCTCCAACACACTTTTCACCCGGCAAGAACCCACTTTTCACCCGGCAACAACAAATCTTGGCGCCGACCGATAGGCCAGCAGATTCAGCTCCCTTCCCCTTCAGCAAGCTAGAAAACTTTTGAGCGTCCCCACTCCTCCTTAATGTTCATCAGCATGACATCTTGGCATGGCGTGCTATGATCGAATGCCACTTGGAATCTTTCGGGGCCGACATGCACCACCATCCCAATGACATCTAGAACTGGATCAAAGTACACATTAGACATATTTTGAAAGACTAGCTAACCAGATAAGAATTTTTTTACCAACCTGTAAGCATTTTGTTTATATAAGTCTTGCCGCATGAATGAAATTCTTAAAGCGTGAAGACAACTTAGATATGGACGTGTTAGGTCCAGCAAGACGAAACTCCGTGTGAGCGTGCATGACGGCGTAAGAGCATCTCTAGCACAGCCCGCAAAAGGCCCAAACCCGCAAAATAACCGCCCGATACGGATTCGAAACCTTAAAACCGTAGAGAACAGAACCCTCAAAACTCCCCGGCCCATAAAACTTTTTGAAGGCCCCCGTGAATCCGGCCCTCGGAACGGTTAATTCGCAGATTTCGCCGCCGAACCGAGTGGGCCCTGTATATGGTGAAAACGATTGGCGGGAGGGAGTATTCACCACGCGCGACTTTCCCCTCTTCCGCATCTCGCCGCCGCCAGCGCCGCTGCCTGCAATTCGCCCCTTTTCCCGGCCGCATCTGCAGGCGCCCCGCCGCACGCGAGTCGCCCCGGCCGCGGACGTACCCTGCCGCCGGTTTCCGGCTCGCCCCGTCCGTGGAGAACCCTTTCCGGCCAAATCTGCGCCGCCGCCGCCGATCTGTCGGTGAGTCCATCTCCGCTCGATTTCGTTTTGTTTTCGGACGGAGTAGCATGTAGTGATTATGCGGTGCCCGTTTCAGATGGAGTTGAGCCCGGAAGAAGAGTTCTTGCTCTCCGATTCGTCCTCCTCCGACGACTCCGACGTGGAGACGCTGTTTGAAAGCCGGCGGCAGCAAATGGTGGTCGCCGTCCTCGTCGTCAAGGGGTTCGAGGACCGGTATGCAAAGTAGCGGCAAGGATCCAAGGTTGGCCGCCTTATTTATAATTTAGTTCTTATTTATTTATAATTCCATTTTTATGATATTCATGTCTACTTCATGTTTTGCATTTACAGTTTCTGACCGAGGCGCGGCGGAGCAGCACCCGTAAAACATATTCTGTTTTGAGGGTCGGCTTTGCGGGTGCTGCTCCGTCGCGCCTCATTTCGAGCCAAAAAACGCGCGTTGCGCGACCTGCAAAACAGTTTTGCGGTTCGCGTTATGCGGGCACTGCTAGAGATGCTCTAATACTCAGTTGGTATGGTCAATGCAATTGGTAGTGGCATGTCAGCCAGCTGGAAGCTGATAAGGTACTACTAGGGTTCACTCGGATTACACACCAGATTCAGATGCAAGGTTCGAATTGAGTCTGAGAAAGGAGGAAGAAGCTGGGGACAGGGAAGAGAGAAAGGGGACAGGGAAGCCAGAGCCGGTTGGCTGTTACAAGCGTGATCAACCTTCCTATATACTACTTGCTCCAGACGTCTCCTTGGTAGCGTGGGTTGGGCTTGCCGGGCCTCTTGGGCCTGCTGTCGATGATGGGTGCCTCCTCTCCTGTAGTCCCTGGGTCGAGTGTAGGTGAAGTAGATGTAGGGCCCCTGACACCCCCCCAATCCTTGAAAACCAGCTTGTCCCCAAGCTGGTGCTACTGGAAATCTGCTCCGCAACTCTTCCTTGTCTTCCCAGGTAGCAGAAGCGGCATCACCAGTCGACCATTGTATCAAGACTTGCTCCACTGTCTTGTTGGCCTTCTTGCGCCAACGATGAGCCAGAGTCTTGATGGGAATAGCAAACACATTAGTAACATCAGGAAGGACAGAGGATGCGGTCATACTAGATGCAAATGCTTGGCGAAGCAACGAGACATGGAAAACTAGATGCACAGTGGAACCCTTCGGTAGGTCGATCTTGTAAGCCACATCGCTTATCTTTGCCAGCACACGAAAAGGCCCATAGTACTTGAACAACAACTTATGATTAGCCCTGGGAGCCACTGAAGCATGAATGTATGGCTGGAGTTTCAAGAAAACTTGATCATTCACTTTGAACTCCCAGAAAGTCCTGTTCTTATCAGCGTATTTCTTCATCAGCATCTGAGCTCTCAACAGATGCTGCAGCAGCAGATCATGAACCACTCGTCGTTCAGTGAGCCATTCTTGCACATTTGACACGATGCAATCCCCAGGTGCTTCTATTCCCCAATGCCTGGGCTCATGACCATAGAGAACGACAAACGGAGAAGAGTTTAAGGTGGAATGAAAGCTAGTATTATACCAATACTCTGCCATAGAAATCCATTGACTCCACTTCTTTGGACAAGAATGAACAAAACATCTGAGATATGTTTCGACGCACTGATTCACTCTTTCCGTTTGTCCATCTGTGGCAGGATGGTAAGCTGTACTCATCTTTAGTTCTGTGCCGATGGCTTTAAAGAGTTCCTGCCAGAAGTGACTAGCAAAAACTGGATCCCTGTCGGACACAATTGATTCAGGTAGACTATGCAACTTAAAAATGTTGTCCACAAACAAGGAAGCAACTTTGGCTGCAGTATATGGATGTGCCATTGGGATGAAGTGGCCGTATTTGGAGAAAGTGTCAACAACCACAAGCAAGCAATTGTAAGGACCGGACTGTGGTAAACCTTCCACAAAATCAAGTGCAATGTGTTGCCATGGTCGTTTAGGAACTGGCAGAGGACACAACAACCCTGGATATTTGATGCATTCAGGTTTGGCCTGCTGGCATACTTGGCAAGATTGCACCCATGCTTTAATCTGTTTCTTCATACCTGGCCAAATAAACAGATTTCGAATGCGTTTGTATGTGACCGGGGCTCTAGAGTGGCCACCCAACGAACTGTTGTGAAAAGCTGTGAAGATCTTAGTTTGCAAGTCGAGATTGGTGTCGAGCCAGATCTTTCCATGATAACGAATCAACCCATCACTCAAGCTAAAATGTGGTATGGAGTTCTTGTCAATTGCCAATGCTTCTAGGAGTTTTTGGGATTTAGCATCGTGTATATAACCGGCTGCAACTTCTGATAACCAGGCAGGTTGGCAAGTGGAAATGGCTGCCACTAATGCTGTGTCCTCATGTTTCTTTCTGGGCAAAGCGTCATCTACGGTATTGGTTTTGCCCTGATGATAAAGTATCTTGTATCTCAAACCCAATAACTTGGAGAAAGCCTTCTTCTGCCACAGTGTGCTCAATCTTTGCTCTTCGAGATGCACAAGACTTCTTTGGTCAGTTTTGATGATGAATTCATCATGCAACAAGTACGACCGCCAGTGTTCCACGGCCAAAAGGATGGCAAGGTACGCTTTTTCATATGTAGATAAGCCACTATTGCGAGGACCCAATGGTTTGCTCAGGTAAGCAACTGGGTGACCTGCTTGTTGCAACACAGCACCAATGCCCTGATCACTCGCATCTGTCTCAATGACAAATGTTTGATTGAAATCAGGGATTGCCAAGACCGGTGCCGTCATGAGTGCCTTCTGCAGCAACCGAAAAGCTTTGTCGGCTTCCTGAGTCCAAATAAATTGCGTCCCCTTTTTCAGTAACCGTGTCATGGGTTTTGCTATCATTCCAAAATGTGCCACAAACTTCCTATAATAGCCAGCAAACCCGAGGATACTTCTGAGGTCCTTGACATACTCTGGAACCTTCCAATTAGCTATTTCTGCTATCTTCTCTGGATCTGTTGCAACACCTGCACCACTAATGATATGTCTGAGATAAGCAAGGCTTGTCTGAGCAAAAGAACACTTTCTACGTCTCACTTGCCACTTGTCCTTCTGCAGAAGTTCCAGTACCCGGGTCAAATGTGTGAGATGATCTTCGAGTGTCTTGCTGTACACTAATATATCATCAAAGAAAACCAAAGCACACTTCCGTAACACAGGCTACAGTGTTGCGTTCATAGCCCCTTGAAACGTCGCTAGTGCACCGGCTAAACCGAACGGCATTACTTTATACTCGTAGTGGCCAGAGTGAGTATAGAATGCTGTTTTGTATTCTTCTCCTTCTGCAAGTCGTATTTGGTGAAAGCCGACTCGCAAGTCGAGTTTGGAAAACCAATGTGCTCCAGTTAACTCATCAATTACAGGTATTGGAAATTTCCTGGGCACTGTCAAGGCATTAAGTCTTCTGTAGTCAATGCACAATCGCCATGTCAAATCCTTCTTCTGTACCAATATAGCAGGAGATGCGAAAGCACTTGTACTGTGTTGGATAACACCACTTTGGAGCAATTCCATCACTTGACGCTCTATCTCGTCCTTGTTAGCTGGTGAATGTCTGTACGGCCTTATTTGCACCGGTTGAGCACCCTCTACCAGTGGAATGATGTGATCACATGATCTTGCTGGAGGGAGCCCCTCAGGTGTGCTGAAAACCGTCTCAAATTGCTGGAGAACAGCTTGCACTGTTGGAGGTAGATCTTCCTCTTGGTGGGTGTTCGCAGTACTCACTGGCTGTATCACCAACAACTGCTCAATATCTTGCCTGTGTGACAATCCAGATAACTGCTCCAGTGTGATAGTACTTAAGATGACTGCGTTTCCACCAACACCTTGCAAGAAAACTTCTCTACCATTATCAGTTATCTGCATTCGCTTGGTTGGCCAATCTATGTTCATTGGACTGTATTGGTAGAGCCAATCCTGACCATGGATGATGTCAAATACCCCCAACTGCAACACCTTGAAATCTGACACAAACTCATGCCCTTGTGTAGTCCACTGACAACTGAGAACTTCTTCAGTACATTTGAGCTCTCTGTCGTCTGCGACCTTCACTCTTACTGGTTTCGGCATAGTAGAAGCAGCAGGTAAAATACTGAGCAAGGACTTGTTCACAAATGAAGTAGTACTGCCAGAGTCCACGAGAAGCAAAATTTGCTGCCCATTCAGGGTGCCTTGCAATTGCAGGACTGTCGGTGCACTCTCATCGACTGCCAGTTTTTCAGACAGTGCTTGCAAAGAGATCGCACAAGCCAACTCTTGTCTTGTTTCGGTTTCATCAGGTTCACCATCGTCAACAATTCCAAGAGCGTTAGCTCCCATAAGCTCCAATAACTCCTCAACAATATGCAATTGAATGGTGTTTGGAAAATGTTCATACCAGTGCCCGGGGTTGGCACTGGAAAGGACTGTGTTCCAGCGACCACCCCCCCCCCCCGCTTTAGCGTGAGATTGCCGAGGCCTTGCCCGAGATCGGTCCCGACCGATGGAGCTCCGATCAACGGCGTGCTCGTCGGTGTACGGGCGTCAGCGAGATGGGCCGCTGACAGATCCCTTTGTCCAGGTAACGGATCGGTCCCGGCTGGCGGGGCGCCGAGCAGAGATTTGCCCGCCAGCGTACGGGCGTCAGCGGCGTGAGCCACTGCCAGATCCGGAGCGGGCGGCTCCGATGTGGAAACCCCCGAGCTCGTCGTGACTTGTCGTTGCAGCGCCGCAACCGCCGTCTGGAGTGCGTCGACGCGCCCCTCGAGTTGTGGCCGCCATGCGTTGATCTCGTTGGAGAGTCTGTCGAAGCGCGCGTCGAACTTGTCAGTGCGGAGATCCTGCTTCGTCTCCGCCGTCGCCAACAAACCCTTGAGCTGCTTGAACATCTCCGCGTTGGTGAGTTCCCCGTCCGCCATGGCGCTCTCCTGCGCTTCACGGACCTGTCGCTGGTGTCAAGTTTCGATGGTCGACCCCAGGACGTAGAAAGTGGAGAAAAATTGGGAAGCGGTGGAGGGTTTGGCTCTGATACCAGGTGATAAGGTACTACTAGGGTTCACTCGGATTACACACCAGATTCAGATACAAGGTTCGAATTGAGTCTGAGAAAGGAGGAAGAAGCTGGGGACAAGGAAGAGAGAAAGGGGACAGGGAAGCCAGAGCCGGTTTGCCGTGATCCAACTGGATAGCTGTTACAAGCGTGATCAACCTTCCTATATAATACATGCTCCAGACGTCTCCTTGGTAGCGTGGGTTGGGCTTGCCGGGCCTCTTGGGCCTGCTGTCGATGATGGGCGCCTCCTCTCCTGTAGTCCCTGGGTCGAGTGTAGGTGAAGTAGATGTAGGGCCCCTGACAGAAGCCCACATATGTGAATAAGTAACCTTGTCGGTCCGCATATCCTTGTTGAAATGATATGCTTGCTGTCCATATGCTACTGCTTCCATTTTGTCCCCTTGTCAAAAAAACCACGTATACTTATCCAATTGAGTCAAATGGAAGCTGGATAAGTACTATTTTAAACCAACTGGATAAGTAAACTTGGCTATTTTGACACTGGGACAAAATGGAAGCAATTGCATATGGAGAGCAAGCATATCGTTTCAACAAGGACATGCATACTGAAGAGGTTTACTATTCAGATATGTGGGGTTTCAGCGGTCATACATGGCACCACAAATTCAACCGAGTATTACGTTGTCATCACGCCAACAACGAGTTTCGTCTTGCTGAACCTAACATATCCATCCCTAAGCTGCCGACACGGTTCGTGACATTTCAATGATGCGGCAAGACTTAAAAAGAAAATGTTGCACAGTTTGAGAAAAAGGATGAACCCGTCATCAAACAATTTTACGAACCTGTAAGCATTCTGTTTCTTTGATCCAATTCTATATGTGTACTTTGAATAGAATGTGTCAAAAAAGCCACGTTTACTAAGCCCATCACCTTCTTTTCTAATAGAATGCCGTGGCTAACAACTTGCTTTCTGCATACACTATCACAATAGCATGTTACATATAAACTAATGATAATACCACTGGAAGTGTCAATAGTTGCACTATATTAGCAACTCGTGATAATTCCACAAGCAAGAGACAGTCATGGGCATATGAGAACAATTCGATGTACTTCCTTCAGAGTAGGGTATGTATCTAACTTGTTAGATTTATGCACTTTAAGTACTGTTAGATCTATCTACTTTAAGTGGTGTTTGATCTCTCTTGATAACCCCTAGTTTTTTCAATTACTTAGAACCCTGAATTAGTGGTATGACATTTTTGCAGAAAGGGGACTACAGTATTACACGATAATCAGGAGCTAAATAATATTCTAGACAACATATGTGTGGCAAACACCGGTATTATGAGGGTATCCTATAGAATAAGATATGTGTACCAATCATCATAGCTCCATGGAAACAAATGTACAGATGAAATACAGAAGCATATCCAACACAAAACAACCAGCAAGTTTAGCAAGGGATAGTGAATATTATCAGACTAAACTCTCGGTACAACTCACATATGCTCAACCATTCACTAAAAAAAAGGAAAAATAAACCTGTGTCTGTTCGGACATTTGTCCAAACGTCTTGTGTGCATTGATGCCGGCTGCGGCCGGGCGGCAAAAGACCACTTCCGTGGTGACACGGCAAGGTGAGGGAGATACCCCGCATTGAGGTCGACATCCATGTCAGGACTTCGTCGTCGCTACACTTCTTCAGGACAGCAACACCAGTTCAGTCAACGGACGCTCCAGATGAACCGATACCGCTTCGCGGCATCTGACGGCTTACATTCAAATTGAGCTTAAACTTGGGCGGGAGTCAAATCCCTGCCAAATATTTGTAACACAAATCGCGGCTCCTCTGGGTATATATAACCAGGGAGAGAGAGAGGATGGGTGGCGCGATATAACCAAAACCCTAATTTTCCTGTTCTTGTCTACCTACTTCCTTTACCAGTTCTTTCTTATCCTGCAATTAGCTTCCTATTTTACTGTTCTAGATCTAGCTTTCCTGCATAATTACCGGAACAGTGTCCGAATTGCTCGTCTTGTACCTCGATCCTGATCAGGTCCATGACAAATGGTATCAGAAGCTCTCCCCCCCCGAGCGCCTCCCTTCCACTCCAACCAAAGCTGCGACGTCGCTGGATCTGAGGTTGCCAAGATCTCCCGATCTGGTGGTAAAATCCCTCCCCTTTCCACCGTCGTTTTGCTCAATTCCGTACCGCGCTCCGCGGAGGAGATCCATCCATTTCACAACATCGATGCCACACCGGCGTACCTGCTCCCAGGAAAGGATGGCGGCGGCGCAAGAAGAAGCAGAGCTTCTGGAAGCGGCCCAAGCACAAGCGGAGGAAGAAGAACAAATCCGCTCGCGTCTGCCACGGGAGGTTCTCAACCTCAATCGGCGTCTGGAACACCAGCAGAGCTCCGTCGACTCGCTCCAAAGCGACATGTCGCGGCTCACGGAGATGGTCGCCCAGATCGCTCTGGCGGTCAAGGTACCCTCTGATCCAGTTGTGCTTACCGATGATAGCTCAAAGGAGCAGAATTTCACCACTCCATCACCTCCACACAACCCTCTCAGCCCAATTCCTGAAACCACAACGCCGCGACCTACACCCACTGCACCCGCAACCCCGCAAGCCAAACCACCATCCAGACCTCAAGCATACAACGACACTTCCAGAGCTGGTTCATCATCCGCACCACCTCCAAACCAACAGATCTATCAGACGATGTCTCCGACCTCGCATCCAAACAGCTACTACCCACCACCGCCACCACAATACCCACCCAACTACAACAATTACCAATACCAGCAACCAATTCCATCCCAACAACTGACGTATTACCCACCGCAAACTTACCAGCAGCCACCACCATTCCAGCAGCCATTCCATTATCAACAGCCACCATACTACCCACCACCAAACCCTCATACCCTTACTATCCACCAAACAATGGGTTTTACCACTATCCACCTCCACCGAGCCAAACAATACAACAGTATCAACATCCACCAAATACCTACACGCCTCCTCCACTACCCACAACCCCAAACCCTTCAGCAGCACCCAAACCCACCACACCATCACCACCAGCTTCGCCACAACACCACCAACACCACAACAACAACACTGAGCCATACATCCGAACACCGAACCTTGAACTACCACTGTTCTTTGGTGAAAATGCACAAGGCTGGTTGGATGAATGTGAAAGCATCTTCATATTGGCGGGCATAGCTACTGAAGCCAAAATCAAGTGGGCCAATGCACATGTCAGAGGAAAGGCCAAGATTTGGTTATCTGGGATAGACATACATACCATGGACTGGACAAAGTTCTGTGAGTTGTTGTGTGCACGATTTCTTGGACCAGGTGAACATGACTCGATGGAGCAATTTCACAATCTGAAGCAGTCATCCACAGTAGCTCAGTACATCGATGCCTTTGAGGAATACATGATAAACATGCAACGTGATCACCCGTACCTGATGGATAACTTCTTTCTGCTCCGGTTCCTCAGTGGCTTGAAAGAGACATTAAAACATGCAGTGAAAAGCCATACTCCTACTACACTGAAGTCAGCTTATTGGCATGCAAGACAACAAGAGTTGGCATATCTGGCAACATCAAGGAAACCAATGCAGCAGAGTAACACACCTAGAGCTGCTCCCCAAACACTGTCTCGACAGCAAAACACACCCCGAGATGCAAGGCCACGTCCAGTACCTGATAAGCCCAGAGAGCCGAGAAAATGCTGGTACTGCCCTGAACTTTGGACATATGGCCACAAGTGCCCCAACTTTCAAAGCATTGTGCGTGCTCTTCATTTGCAAGGCCATAGTGACAGTGAAGATTCAGTTGAACCGATTGACACATACCATGACGAAGAACCAACATTACCTGAGACTCCAGCGCTGCCGGCACCTGACCAACAACCTCCCCAAGAACAAGCAGCTCCTAAACCGAAGATCATGCAGATTTTAGCCGAAGCATTGCATGGAATGCCAGGGGATACAACACTGTCAGTCTTTGTACACTTTGGTACTAAAAGAGCAGTGGCACTAATTGATAGTGGCAGTACAGACACCTTTGTCGACATCACCTTTGCAACAAAGGCCAACCTGCCAGTGGAAGAAACTACAGATCATCCAGTAATGGTAGCAGGAGGAGGTGAATTGATATCAGCTGGGCACCTACCAAACTGCAAGTTTCGAATACAGAACAACAAGTTCAACTATGATTGCAAAATTCTGCCACTGAAGGGGTATGACATGGTTTTAGGAGCAAACTGGCTTAAAACTCATACACCCAACTTCACTGACTGGGAACAGAGAAGTATATCCATCACTGTGGATGGAAAATGGTGCAGTTTAGCGGATAGGGCAGTCCCTAAAGACAAATCTATCATCTCGGCCAAAGCCTGCACTAAGTTGCTCAACCAAGGAGCTCAAGCCTACCTTATTCGAGTAGAATCTTAGGAGGCAACTAGCAAGCAAGGAGCAACAGCAACAACAACTGTACCAAAAGAAGTCAGTGATATATTGCAGCAATACGATGATGTCGTTGCAGAACCCACAGGCTTACCTCCACACCGAGACTGTGATCACCAAATTCCTATCCATGAGGGTGCAAACCCACCAAATGTCAGACCATACCGAATGCCATACAAACAGAAGAACATAGTGGAAGAGTTGGTCAGGAACATGCCCAAAAATTCAGAGATCAGACCCAGTACGAGCCCCTACTCATCTCCAGCAATTCTGGTCAGGAAAAAAGACAAGTCATGGAGACTCTGCATCGACTACAGGCAGTTGAATGCATTAACTGTGAAAAACAAATACCGTATACCAGTGATCGAAGATCTACTTGATGAACTCCAAGGGGCCACAATCTTCTCTAAGCTAGACTTGAAAGCTGGGTATCATCAAATCCGTATGCATGAACCTGATATTGCCAAAACTGCTTTCACCACACACATGGGTCACTTTGAATACATGGTCATGCCCTTTGGGCTCACTAATGCCCCTGCTACCTTCCAGAACTTGATGAACAAGATTTTCAGTGAGCAGCTCAGAAAATTTGTCCTCGTCCTCTTTGACGATATACTAATCTACAACAAGACAATGGCTGAACACAAGCATCATCTGAGCACAGTGCTACAAATACTCCGGCAGCATCAACTAAAAGCAAAAGCTTCTAAGTGTACTTTTGCGGCTCCATCAGTTGATTATCTAGCCCATGTGATATCAGGAGAAGGGGTAGCCACTGACCCAGAAAAGATTGCCGAAATTGCCAATTGGAAAACACCAATGAACATCAAGCAACTGCGAAGATTCTTGGGTTTCACTGGATATTATAGGCGATTTATAGAAGGATATGCTTCTATCTGTAGACCATTACATGATCTTCTCAAGAAGGATTCATTTCTCTGGACTGAGCTGCAGCAACAAGCTTTTGATAAGCTAAAGCTGGTAATGGCAACACCACCTGTGCTAGCATTACCAATATTCTCCTTGCCATTTGTTCTTGAAACGGATGCATCAGGCCACGGCTTAGGAGCAGTCCTTATGCAGCAAGGCAAACCACTTGCTTACTTTAGCAAAACATTGGGCCCAAAAGCTTCTACTCAGTCAATTTACGAAAAGGAAGGCATGGCAATTCTTGAGGCATTACGCAAATGGAGGCACTATTTACTTTGTAACAAGTTGTTGATCAAGACTGATCAGAAAAGTCTCAAATATCTCTCAAGTCAGAGGCTTTTGGAGGGCATTCAGCATAAACTAATGCTGAAGTTACTGGAATTCGACTACACCATCGAATACAAAAAGGGCATTGATAATACTGCAGCGGGTGCTCTCTCACGCAAACACTTGGACAGTGAAACTGCTTGCCTGGCTATCTCTGCAGCTGTACCGAGCTGGATGACCGATATCGAACAAACCTATGTTGGCGATGCTAAATGCACCCAACTTCGTCAAGAACTAGCTATCTCACCAACTAGTCACCCCAACTTCACACTCAGCTCTGGAATACAGAGATACAAGAATAATTGGTGATTGGCACAGCTACTGACTTGAAGGAAAAATTGTTTACTTCCTTTCATGCTTCAATCTTTGGGGGACATTCAGGAGGCAGAGTTACACATCACCGCATCAAGCAACTCTTCTATTGGCCCAACATGAAGCAGTTCATCACTGAGAAAGTGGCACAGTGCCCAGTTTGTCAAATCTCCAAGACTGAAAGAGTACATTACCCTGGCCTCTTAGACCCTTTGGACATTCCCAATATGAAATGGAAGGACATTAGTATGGACTTTGTTGAAGGACTGCCGAAGTCAAGAGGTAAAGATGTGATCCTAGTCATTGTGGAAAGACTCACTAAATATGCTCACTTCTTGCCACTCTCCCACCCATTCACTGCAACACAAGTATCCAAAGTATTCATGGATAACATCTTCAAATTACATGGGCCTCCTCAGACCATTGTCACTGATAGGGACAGGATTTTCACATCCAAGATATGGCAAGAACTGTTCTCTGCTTTGAAGGTGTAATTGCACTTCAGCACTACATATCATCCAGAGTCGGATGGGCAAACCGAGCGCATCAACCAATGCCTTGAGCAGTATCTTCGAAGCATGGCATTTAAAGAACCAAACAAATGGGCTGACTGTCTTCCTGTAGCAGAGTGGTGGTATAACACATCCCATCACACCTCACTCAAAATTTCTCCATTTGAGGCTCTGTATGAGTATCCCCCACCTCAGCTCCATGCGATTTCGGTCCCCTGCAATGTATCACAAAAAGTAGAAATAACACTGAAGGAAAAGGATCACATGATCAAATTCTTGCACAAGAACCTGTTACAAGCACAAAACAGGATGAAGAAGTATGCAGACCTCAAGAGGACGGATAGAAGCTTTGATGTGGGTGACATTGTCTATTTAAAGATGCAACCATATCGTGAGACAACTCTCAGGTTGCGAAATGCACTGAAACTCTCTTCCAAGTACTATGGTCCCTTCAAGATCCGGACAAAGGTTGGCAACCGTGCTTACAAACTACAGCTCCCCGAAGGCACTCAACTCCATGATGTGTTTCATGTAAACCAGTTAAAGAAGCATCTCGGACCACGAGCAGTGCCTAATCCCCAGCTTCCACTACATACACCTGATGGTAAGATCAAGCATGCTCCATTGGCTGTTCTGCAGTACAGGCAGATTCCACGAAAGGCTGGTGCATACGACATTCCAGTTCCGCAGTGGCTGGTACATTGGGAGAACATGTCGCCGGAGGAAGCAACTTGGGAGGACGCCAAATTCATCCAGGCGACCTTCCCTTCTTTCCATCCTTGAAGTATGGACTTCGGCCGGGGAGTACTGTCAGGACTTCGTCGTCGCTACACTTCTTCAGGACAGCAACTCCAGTTCAGTCAACGGACGCTCCAGATGAACCGATACCGCTTCGCGGCATCTGACGGCTTACATTCAAATTGAGCTTAAACTTGGGCGGGAGTCAAATCCCTGCCAAATATTTGTAATACAAACCGCGGCTCCTCTGGGTATATATAACCAGGGAGAGAGGGAGGATGAGTGGCGCGATATAACCAAAACCCTAATTTTCCTGTTCTTGTCTACCTACTTCCTTTACCGGTTCTTTCTTATCCTGCAATTAGCTTGTCTGAATTGCTCGTCTTGTACCTCGATCCCGATCAGGTCCTTGACAATCCAGGTGTCCCTCGAAGCCACCGGAGCCATCGCCGCGGGGAGGCACGATGAAGCTTAACTGCGGTGGCTCGGTTTTGAGGTGAGGAAAGACAATGGGGTTGGAGAACGCTTCACAGATGGAGGAAGAGGGGCGGATGGGCTATTCCTTGGCTGCAGACGGCGGGTAGGTTCCTAGTTTCGGGCAAAGAGGTGAGCGGCCGGTGCACGTGAGAGGTTGGGAGGAGATTCGTTCGCGAGGTTCGGCGGCGGGTGGAGGAGGCGGCGGTGGAGCCGGTGGGCAGTCAAGTTTATTCTGCCTGGTGGGACCAATTTATCAGTCGCACTTCCAAGTGGGTCCCACCAGTCAGCATGTTCTTCCTCCTCTTCCTCTCTTTTGTTCGTTACCCCCAAATCCCTCTCTTTCCTCTCAATCACCATGGTTGGCACGCACGCCGGAGAACGTCCTGCTTCAGGTAATTACTCCCCGTTCCAGTTAGTCAACCATCACCTTCCTCCGCTTTCATCTCCCCTTGATCAATCGCGATTCTCCAGCGCCGTATCGTGGACCCCGGCGTTGCAGTTTTCGGGGTTGGCAGGACACGGGGCAGAAGCTGCGTCTGAGGGCCACGAGATGAAGGTGTTCGGACGCCGCGGAATGCGGCCACCGCCTCCATTGGCTCTCAGTGCCAGCTCGGGCCCTGGGCGCCCGCCCTCGGAGGCTCCTACATTATCCCCTAGGAGCCCAGATTAAAGGTGGAGATGGCGGAGAGAATATTGCCAGAATGCAGGAGGTATATTGTACGCTTTAATTCATGTGCTAGCCTATAGTAATTTTCACACTGGACATGCATCGCTGACAGATTTAGCGAGGACTTTCAGCTGTAGGCAACCCTTTGGAGGTTTCGGTGATTTAACTTTGGCCCTGTGCAGTTCATATGGATACATATAATGTACTAGTCCTATTTCTCAATCCCCGTGTCCATTCTCTTAGACTTTATTTGCCAAATGTACTCACTGAGCACACACTATTAGACCCGAAACTTTGGTGGATAAGTAGACCAATTTTTGCCGATAATTGATAATGAGGCAATTCCCTTATAGTTGCTCTGTGTGCGTATTGTAAGAAGATGGAGCCATACTGTACCGTGGCATGTTCGATGGACATTGATATCCTGGTTTCTCAAGTATTTGAAGAAAGTAGGGAGCCAACCACTCCACACCTAACACATGTCCCACACGAAGCGGTACAATGCCTACTTCACTTTCCGTGTTCAGTCATCGTTCCCGTCTTGTTGTTGTCGGGCACGATATGGTGTTACAGTTATAGAAAAGTGGATAAGAAGGCAAATATTGTCATCCTTTCTTCTTAGCCTTCAACTCTCACATGTCACAAGCAAATACATTCGTGTAGTAGGCATGAAACACTGGGGTCTGCAAGTATTGATCCACTGGAATCAGCACATCAGCAGTACACCATAACCTCACAATGGAGCATACTTAGATAGGAATGAAAACGATATAAGGAATGGTAAGTAACTAAGTATGCGACAGAGCTCATTTCTCCCCTGCATTTGTGCTGGAAAGATATCTTCGGTTAGCAGTCTGGAAGAGGATTTAATCAGTAGCTAACCAGGACATACTATGGGTTGCAGCTGTTTGACTTCTCTACTCTGGTACGGCAAATGGTGATATTTTAATTTGAACTTCATTTTCATATTACCTTAATGTGCCTTTCTAGTTTCTAATAAAGCAGTAAATCTATTAATTACGTTAGCTCATAAAAGAAAGACTCGACGTTTGGAAATGTAAGGCTTAGTTTGACTGTACAAATTGAGCTTTGACCAGCAAGCAGTATGATTAGTATGAACACAAATTGGATACCATTGGATTCGTATTAAAAAAAGCACTTTTCTATGACTGATTTTGCAACAACTAACAAAATAGTGTACAAAAAAATTGCACTCAAAGTTTAAGCTTGGACATTCAAATTACTCCCTGCATTTCTAAACAGAGGGAGTATGGCTTTTGTCTTATGACTCAATGTATTGAGCACTGATCGGTAATTTATGTTGCTCTACTTCCGAGATATTTATATACATAGTTCTCATGTCGCTTTCAGACGCGTCCCTTCCAGTTCATAAGTTAAGATGCACTACTTTGAAGGAAGTTAGCTTATCCGGACAACTTGATCTAGTAACAATCATTGAATTAGGAGCTAACTTACAAAATATCAGTCTCAGGATGATGGCACACTGATTGCAATATCTGATAGTTGTTGGTACTTGTGGACTTCAATTATCTCATTGCAGATGTACCTAATCATTTTTCTGGTTCTACAAATGTGAGTCAGTAGGAAAAGTAATAATGGAAGTCAGAATGGAAATCACATTAATTTTTATAGTTGGTAAGAATGACATTAAGTAGGAAAGAATCTTTGATTAATCCCGTCGATGTTGTCACTCCTTTTTATACGAATATCACCTGCTGATATATACCCATCTTACTGTTAGGGATGCTACAGGCAGGCCTCCAGACAGTGATCAGGAGGAATAAGAAGCACCATGGCACCTGCAGGCTTTGTGGATTGGAGGGGAAAGACCATCAATAAAGAGGTGCATGGCGGAGTCAGAGCAGCATGGTTTTTGTATGGTAAGTCATCATACGCCGAATCCTACTTGCAGACATTTTTACGCATGAAATATCTTACTGTTCCCATTTTTCAAGCTTCGACTAGGAGTTCAAAACATTGAGCCATTTTTTATGCACCACCCTTGCAGTTCTGACTGTGGTAACCAACGTGGTTATTATCCCAAATCTGCTAAATCTTGTTACTTATCTCCATGGAACAATGCATACGGGAGTCTCGGGCTCTACAACTACAGCAACTAATTTTTTGGTGCCACATCAGGGTTTGCACTGATAGGAGCTTTCCTCTCTGACTCCTACATTACTCGCTCTAGAACTATGCTCCTTTTTGGTCCATTTATGTTTTTGGTAATATGAATCTTCCTCTCTTCAGTTATCTACATAATTTCTGATTTTCTGTTATGAGGAACTATTATTTTTTTACTTACATCTTCTCTTGCTTTTTCTAACGAGAATTTGTACCAACAATAGAGATTGGCAATAATACCTTTTGCCGATTTATCAGTTGTTTAAACATAAGCAGTGTCAGTTAAAGAAGTGAATATACTATCTCACTACCCTCAGATCCGTGCTAAACATGGTTACACAGTTGCTGCAAATTTATCATGAATTTGAGTCTCCTTAAATGTCATTCTCCAACTCTGATGTAGTCTCATTAACATCGAGGAAAACTGTTTGACGAAGCTTTGAAAGCTTTTCCAACCAGTGGAACTCGCCTGCCAGCACTGACTAGGCAGCCCGTGTGGACACACGCTGAGCTGGACATGTGTGGGGACCCCGGACTAGCCGTCCGAAATACCCGATTATGCTTAACACAACGATCCCGTGATCAGTATGTCGTTGCACATAATCCGAACTGAATATCAAAGTTTACATCCATACAATACCGAGTTTCAAGTCTTACACACATGGCCATACTGGCCTAATTATACATAGGTGCCTTCAAGGGCCAAATCATCTTTATTCAGCGGAAGCTACGGTAGTAGGGCTAATCCATTCAAACAACACCCGACAGGCAGCTGACTTATGAAGATCCTAGTTTGCATAGACGTCGCCGAACTCCTCTTCAACGTAGGGCTCCTCGAAATCTGGCTAAGACAATAGCCAGGGACGAAACCAATATGAGTACATTTGAATGTACTCGCAAACTACCCCAACTAGAGTAAGCACTAGTTTTAGTTGAAAACTTTTACTTAGCTTTGAAACATCTTAAAAGAAAGCCTTTTCTGAAAAGGGGTAAGAAGAAATTTTTACAACTATCCTTTAAGAAGACATCATTTTAGCTGTTTCCCCGAAACTCCTCCGGTATCCAACCACATCCCAAATCATGGTTCCCAAACCCATCACAACCTCGTACCAACTCATTGGTACAGGTATGCAACCTTTTCCACTTCATTTTCCTTTCAAAACTCAATATTTTATAAAACTTGCACATGGTCTTAAGACAGCCTCCCAACTGTCCATATCCGAGGACTCGGCTATTCGAATAGTTTTACCCTCTGCAGAGGTAGCACGCTTTTCCCACACCCATCCGGTCACTCATCGTGTCAGCCACGTCCCGCCATACCAGAGGTATGCGAAGTTGAGTTCCCGGCCATAGCCTGTCCTTTGCTCATGCTAGTATAGGACCCTGCCTCTACGACACTTTCCATCGACACTTAAATCCTCAGAAACTAAGTGTGAGGACTCGTAGTTCTGTCCGGCGGACCCAAGGGAGCCCTTCAATCCTCTTTCTTCTTTACGCTCATACCGGCTTCCGGTAGACTTCTATTAAGAGGACCCAGGTCAGGGGGTAGGTCCTCAGACCATCCCCTCATGGAACGAGGTTATCCTCGTTATTGAGGCATCCAGTACTAACACGAGCAAATTATATGACTACGCCCTTGCCCATATGTGGGTAAATGTGGTCGCACCGGTTATTGGTTGGTCGCCATAGTGTTAGGACACAATGTGCACTTTTCCAAAACAACACCACCATTCTCCAACTTAATACCGACCTTTCGGCATTTCACCTTCATCCAAGTACCTTCAAAGGAGTTTTGAAAAACATTGTTTTTCCCAACTTATAGTTTTAAATAACTACTTTATACTTCTACATAAGGTGGCAAAATAGTTTTCAGGTATTTTGCAAAAGGGATTTTTCTAAAATCATTGATTCCTTGGAATAACTCTTGAGACTAAAATAGATGTATATAAATGCAAGCTCAGTGAAGTAGCTTGCCTTGTTCAACACAGTGGTACTGGTCCTGATCTTCGGGTTCAACGAAACCTCCTTCTTCGATAAATCCGTCAACGGTATCGTCTAAACGTTAAACAAGCAAGACAAACAATTACTACTCTAACTCAAGCATCATCACATCATTACAATCACAAATGCTACAATTAGCTACTGCACACATCAAGCAACACAAGGTGGTTTTAATTTAATTGAATTAATCTTTATTTAATTGTTTTCAAACTAAGGCAGAAACTAGTTGTACACCAATTAATTCACCATTTAATCTATGTTGGTCACAAAATTTCAAACTAAAATTCTATGGATAGCTACTGATGTGTAGAAGACCACCCAATTGGATTGGGGTCATTTGGAGTTACCAAACTCCCTACACATTTGTTTTAGTTCAGAAGGACTTTAATCAAGTTTTAGCTACCAAACCAATTAAGTTGCTCCAAAATTTAAATCCTTTTAGGGGTAACTAACCTTGGTTGAATGTGACCTAACAAAATTGGTTTTAGTTTAATTGGACCTACTATTAAATCACACTAATTGGTTTAGTGCAGAAGGGTGCACTGAAGTTCAACCAAAGGCTAAGGAGTTTACACTACTCAATTAATTCTACCAAAATTTGGGGAGCTAAAGGATCCTAATACAAAGCTACCAAAATTGGTTTCGAGTTATTTGGATTTATATAACTCCAGAAACAAATGGTTTAGTGTTTTAAACCTTCTGGAGCATTTTTATTAATACATTTTTATTATTTATTTAAATGAGATGAGACCACTTTGGTGAGTTAAAGAATTTTATAAGCTTTCCAGAACAGTTGAGTTTGATTTATTGGATTCCTAGAACTCGAGTTATTGAATTTCAAAACTAGGTCCAGTACTGAAAAGCAGAGGAGTTTGAAATTCGGAAAAACCTAATTTACTGGATAATGTTGAAAATCCTGACGGGTGGGGTCCGCTCGTCAGTGACTCAACGGAAACGTTTCGCGCGCGGGTTTAAGTTTAAAACGCTGACGGGTGGGGTCCACCAGTCAGTGACTACTTAATCGAAACGGTATGCTACCGTTAATCTCTAATCCTACGGCTGTGGATCGAAGACACGGCGGCGACCATTTCCTGGCGGCGCCGTGGCTCCGGCGACGGCGGAGTGCACGATTCGCTCACCTGAGAGCTCGGGAGGTGGCGGAGATGACGGGGATCGACGGCGGAGGGAGTGGGGAAGCTCTGGGGTGAGTCGTACGTGCTGGGACGGCTTCACTCGACGACGGCGTGCTCAGCTCCTCCTCCGCGGCCGCACTCCAAGTCCGGCGATTCCTCCGCGGCGCTGCTGTGCACGAAACACGGGCAAAACGCGGCGGGTGAGCTAGGGTGTAATGGTGATGCGAGCAAGGGCCAGAGAGAAGGCAGGGGAAGAGAGGCACGACCTGGCCGTGATCGTCTTCTTCCTCGGCGCGGCAGCGCTCTGCCGTGCGTGTGCACGGTGGCTGCGATGGAAAAGCTCGCCCTCCTGGCGATGCTCTGGTGTGAGGGGTGTGTGTGGGAAGTGGTGGAGGTGTGTGGAGAAGAGGTGGTGCGGGGTGGGTTTTTATAGCGGCGGAGGCGCTCGGCGCTCCACGGCTCGGTGGTGGGGAGAGGAAAGGAGAGGCGCTGGGTCCGGCTGAGGGTGCCAGTGAGGTTGCGGGGAGCTAGGGGGTGTCGCAGAAGCGGTCGGGTGGTCGAGGGGGACAGGGGTGACGCGCGGGCGTCGATGCCGTGCTCGGCCGGCCATGGCGAGCGGCGTGCTCCTGCGCGTGCGCTGGGGTCGGGTAGGGCGCGTGCAGGGCAACCGAGGGGCAGTGGGGGCTCGTACACGACGCGGTGGTGGTGACGGAACCAGAGGGGCGAGGTGGGGCAGCGCGGAGGCGTGCGGTGCTCGCAGTGGACCTCGGCGTCGTCGCGTCGCTCGGCGTGCTCTGGCGTGGACGACGCGCACGCCAGAGGGCTCTGCGGCGGTCGAGTCTCGTCGAGCAGGAGCGGAGAGGGTTGGGTGGTGTGGCGGGCACGGCGCGGCGTCGTCTCGGCGTCGCGTCTGCTCTGTCCACGAGGCGACCCGTGCGGGTGCTTGCCAAGGACGGCAATGGCGTGGCGCCAGCGGCTTGCCTCCTCTGGGGTCAACGAGCGTGTCACCTCTCCATCCTTCGAGTGAGTGAGGCGAGGTGAGTGAGTGGAAGCTACTGGACTGCTTGATTGCACTGAATCGAGCTCCAATTTTGGATTGGATTTTCGGGTTTGAGATGAACTCAATGGTGATCAACAAGTGTTCGATCAAATTCCCGAACCAAGTTCAAATTTGAATTTTCTGAAATTCTTTCCATGGTTTGCTTCAAAATATTTTTCCAAGGTTTGTGGTACCACTGGATTATTTATTCTTGAAGTGCATCTTGGTGTTCTTGATGGTTTTCCAAAGTTAAAGAAACATTTGGAATTTTGAAAATAGAATTTAGAATAGAATTTAAAATAAAAAGAGAGGGAAAAGGAGTAAGGATGGAATGAGAGGGATCACTTCTCTCCACTGAATTTTTGTTTGGAAGAACACGTTGAAATCCATTTGAAGATTTAGTGTGACACTTGTCACATTATTTTTATTGTTTTAGCTCTTGTTTTATTTCTTTTCTTATCTTCAAGTAATTGTTTAGAGCAAACAACAACTCAAGCAAGCAAACACAAACAAACACACATAAAATAACAAAAGTTTTTGTTGGCCCACAAATTTTGACTAACACAGCTGGGTTACAATTTTGGGATGTTACAACATGGGTCTCACCTATCAGCTCTATCTTCTTTCTCCCGTTCCTTTCATCATCCCCAATTGGCTATAAGTGCTTCAAACGTGGTGGTTTTATGCCATTTACCCTTGCTTAGCTAGATACTTTTCATAACTAAAATGTATGGATGTGCAAAATTATAATGGGCGAGGTGAAAATGGATTTTTAAATATATTTAACTAAAACCTTAAAACTGCCTTATAGCATAAATTTATGGAGGTACAAACTTATAATGCGCCCGCTAAGAAATGGAGCAAATGCTAAACCCTAAAACTGCCTTATATATAATTAAAAAAATACTCAAGCAACAGACAAATAGCACATGTGCCATTTTTATTGAGAAGAACAACTGTGAGACACCACGGGGAGGCGAGCCCTCAAACCCAGGTGGGATGAGAGAGCAAAGAAACCACTAGCTAACTGAGTGACTCAGTTCTTGAGAACTGCCTTATAACTTGTCTGACAAAGCATACTTACTCCTTCATATCCTTGACCCTAATATCAACTTAATGTGGATATGTAGGGATACCTTTTGGTGTAACCTGCTAGTATTGACATCTTCTTTGTTCTGTCCAAATAAAGCCTTACATTAACATCCCTTACGATGTTTACATTTAAAAAGTTATACATTATGCTACACTTTCTCAGCTTCAAAAATTCAGTGATAAGGATATCCATGATTTCAACCAGGTTTAGCTTGTAACACTAAGTTCTTCATCGAATGTACACTGGCTGACTGCTGTTTTATGCACCGTCTATGGGCGATTATGTATGTACTGCTATTGTATAATCAAGCATGCATTTGTGCAGGGATACGGATTACTCGCACTGCAAGCCTACCTTCCCTCACTCCATCCACCTCCTTGCAACATTGAAACAGAGCTAAACAACTGCAAAGAGGTCCATGGATGGAATGCTACCTTATTGTATACAGCCTTGTATATGAGTGCATTTGGTGACGGTTTTATCCGTGTTTGCTTGCCATCCCTTGGAGCAGACCAATTTGACCATGAAGATCCCTCTGAGTCCCACCAACAGTCTAGCTTCTTTAACTGGTATACCTTTGGAATCTCCTCTGGAGGTTTTGTAGGACTGATTTTCATAGTGTGGCTCGAGAACTACAAAGGGTGGGATATCGGACTCGGGGTGTGTGCCATCCTAATTCTGCTTGGATTGCTCGTAGTTGCTGCTGGTCTCTCTTTCTACCGCAACCAAATACCAGAAGGAAGTCCCCTAACTCGAATACTGCAGGTTATCCTACATTCTTCCTGGCTTAAAACATAAGATACCATCCGAATTCTTAGGAGATTATTAGAAACATAACTTAACTACAATCTTGCCTCTCCCAGGTTCTTGTGGTTGCATTCAGGACCAGAAAGCTTGAACTTCCTGAGAAACTGGAAGAAGCACAGGAAAGCTGTACTGGGACAAGGACACGTTCTGTTGACACACTCTCTCAAACAAATACTCTGAAGTAAGATTCAGTTACATACTACCATTTCGTTACTTCTGTGTGGACTACTTATCAAGTTGGCATAGAGAGTGGAATCTACAGAGTTTTAAACTTTTAATAGTTTTCACTATTATAGACTCTTTCATGCATTTTGCCAGATTCCTTGATAAAGCTTGCATCAACCGTGGCGAAAATGGAGCCTGGTCAGTTTGCAGTGTGACGAAGGTGGAGGAGACAAAGATTGTGCTCCGTGTTCTTCCTCTCTTCATCAGCTCCATGATTAGCTATATATCGAACGTTATCCTCTTCACATTCACTGTGCAGCAAGGTGGCATGATGAACACAAGGCTGGGCAAGATCCATGTTTCCCCTGCGACACTCTTTATCATCCCCACCATATTCCAATTGATAATGCTAGCTGTCTATGACCAGTTCCTTGTGCCATTCTTGCGTAAACGCACAGGCTATGTTGGTGGAGTCACTCACTTGCAGCGCATCGGCATAGGCTTCGCATCCATGTTACTTGCGTCAGTCATCGCAACGATTGTTGAGAGGAAGAGGAAGGAAGCTGTGGTGCAGATGTCCTTGTTCTGGCTTGCACCTCAGTTCTTCCTGCTTGGTGTGGCAGATGTGACATCATTCACCGGGCTCCTCGAGTTCTTCAACAGTGAGGCACCACGTGGCATGAAGTCTATTGCCACAGCATTGTTCTGGTGTGAGCTGGGGCTTGCGTCATTGATGGCCACATTGCTGGTGGAAACTGTGAACAGCGCCACACGGCACGGGCACCAGGGAGGCTGGCTTGAGGGCACAAGCTTGAACAACAGCCATCTTGACCTGTTCTACTGGATTGTGGCTATTGTCGGATTGCTTGGCTTCTTCAACTACCTGTACTGGGCCAAGAAGTATGTGTACCAGCACAACCCACGCATCATTGAGACATCGGCCAATCAGGATCCACTTTGAGATATTGCGTATTTGTTTTCATTTGAGAAAAAAGAGAAAGATGTCTGATTCACCAGGACAGGGATTAGTCCAGTTTGCAAGAAATATATAAGCCTGTACCAGTGTTCTGCTCTCACATGCATATTGGTTGAGTTATTACTCCATTTGTGTAACCACCAAAAGAAATGGATTTTTCCATAACATTGTCTAACGGATAGTTATTGGCAAAGAAACATCCAAGAGCAAATATGTTACATGTCTGAACACTCGAGTTGTCACCCCGGTCATATTTCAGCAATGGTTACACCTTCAGTACTTATTAGTCATATATCTTACGCTGTAGTTTTTCTTTACCCCCATAATTCATTACTTAGCTTATTCTTTTGATTTAACTCGGATCATCCCTTTTGATTTCATTTACTTAGCTTATTCTTTTGGTTAAACTCGGATCATCCCTTTTGTTTCGGAAACTGGATCATCACTCGGGATTGGGAGTTGAGGTAGGGACACGCAGCATATGCGGCCTTGTTGCCGGACACCTCCACAGGGGCGGCGCCACTACTCATCGAGTGAGGCTTCAACCGGTAACCAGCACCGCAGTAGTGCCACAGTAACCCCACTGGCTACAGCACAGGTCCGGCGGGCAGTTGTAGTTCATCATGACATTTGACTCCTAGTTCAAGCCCTGACAAAAAAAATCTAATAATGTGTGGGTTGTGTTACACAATGTTTATACTATTGATTGTTATTCTAAAGCATTTTCTTATGATTGTGGTGTTGTCACTATTTACAAAATAGAGTACAAGAAATTTAATGGCAGTATTCGATCTTGGACAGTCAAATTATGCCCCAGACAGAGCGAGTACGCTTTTCATCTTATGGACCTATGTGTTAAGGGCTGGTTGATGTACTTGTGAGTTTTTGTTTACTTAGATAACATGTTGCTTTCAGAGATGAGCTTTGCAGTTCACAAGTTAGGGTGGTGCACTACTTTGAAGGAAGTTAGCTTGTCAAATGGACTTGTGCTTCGCATAGTCAACGAATAGGACCTAAGTTGCAAAATGTCGCTGTCAGTATGATGGCACACTGATAGCAACATCTTCTTGGTACTTGTGGTTGTGGACTTCTAGAATCTCATTTTACAGGTCTCTAATATATTTTCTACTTTAACATTACTGAATGTCTTTTGACCTGCTAATTTACACTCCTCTTATTGTCAGGGACTCGTGCCACAGTAACTTCACTGGCTGCAGCACAAGTCTGGTGGGATATTGCAATTCTGCGCGACCACAGATTTGGCGGCTCAAAGGAGGAGCACCGCTAGCCCAAATTCCAGGAATGTCATCACTAGCGGCATTTCTAGCTTTGTCATCTGTGGCTAATTAGTGCCAGGTATTAAGGTCCTGTTCTACTTGAGAGTTGAAATGGAGGAAGTTCAGCATAGCAAGGAGGGTTTATATCCTTTGAGCATATTCGGATTGATTTTGGGTTTTGATATTATCTGTTGAACATCACGTACTCAAGAAAATTTTTGTGGGAATCTGGGAGATTTTGTTTCCAGTATGTGGCCTCACCTAAGTTGTGACATTAGTCTGTCTATGACTATCTGAGGAAATTTATTAGCAAGTGGAACCTACTTCTGTCTCTTCTGCTGGATGTACTATGCACATGAAGTCTAACTACTTGAACTACTTATATTGTGCAAGTAAGCTAGGAACATTGGATGAGCACCTGCATGCCTAGTCCGTCCAAACTGATGAATGATCTGGTTTGTGAAAATGGTAGAGTTGGTTGCATTATATACTGCACTGTAACAAGAGAAATATGAATACGAACCACAAAACTATTAGCCTTCAGTTCTCATATATTGTTTGCAGTGGTATGGCTTCTCAATTTTTTTATGGCTGATGGTGATGGTTGATTTGGAACTATATTTTCACATTTCTTATATACCTTTCTAGCTATGTGATAATAGCTTTAGTTCATGATTAACAATTATTGTGAATTTTTTCTCGAACACGCATCTAAATGCTCCTTTCTGTATTAGAAGAGATCAAGATATAGCCAAGATGGTGTAAAGTACAACAATCAAGGCAAAGCGAAAGGAAAAGAACAAACAGAGAAACATCAAAAGAACCGTACAGCTATAGTGTGAATTATTTCTTCCTACAAGCTACTCCCTCCATTTTTTAATATAAGAACATCTTATATTAAAAAACGGAGGGAGTAATATAAGTAGTTAAGGTGCTTTCAGACCTGAGCATTTTTTGTTCGTAAGTTTTTTTTAGAGAAAACGCAAAGGACCTTTGCGTTTTATTTCATTGAAAATATAGAGTTGGTTACAATCCTCCTAGGAGGCAAAGTACAAGGAGAACAAAATCAGTGTACATCCCAGGTCTGAGGTAGCAAAACCCTTAGCCCGGCCGCGCCGGCTCGGACCCAAATTGCAGCCTCCTCCTGGATCTTGGAGAGGACAGAAGCTGTCGATGGTTGTGCTCCGTCGAAGACGCATTCGTTTCTTTGTTTCCAGACCATCCAAGGGAGGAGAAGGGTGATCGAAGCCAACCCTTTCCTCTGTGGCTTGGGTGTGTTGGCCTTGGCGTTGCTCCACAAGTCTAGCAGCGATGCCTCTTGATCCGGGGCCGCGATCATCATGCGAAGCCATGCCAGGGTTTCATGCCAGACCTGGCGCGTGAAGGGGCATTCGACGAAGATGTGGTGGATGGTCTCGACAGCCAGGTCGCAGAGTGGGCAACGCGGATGGTGTGGCAGGCCGTGTCCAGCACCAATCCTGCTGTGCGAGCCAATGGAAAAACTTGATCTTTGGCGGCGCCCAGGGCCTCCAGATCAGTTTCCAAGCACGGCATGTGGTGGAGTCTTGGAAGGTGGCAAGGTAGCCGGACTGCGCGGTGTAAGTACCTGAAGCAGTCCATCTCCAAACCAGGCGGTCGGGCTCGTCGGTGAGAGCTATGCCCGCGATCGTCTGCCATAGCAGCAGGTATTGCCCGATTTCATGAACGCCCAGGACACCTTGTATGTCGCGAGCCCATCTGTTGGCATGTAAGCCGTCCGCGACAGTCAGCTTCCTTCTGTTGGTTTTCTAGCCTTTAGATCGCTGCCGCTTGCAAAGCAAACTTCAAGCACGTATGAGACTTGCAATGCAAAGCTAGCTTCTTTGATCCTTGGCTAGTATACCCGTACGTGAGCAGCTAGCCGGGACGTGATGCTCTGATCGATTTCCCGTACGTGCTAGCTAGCTCTTGATCGTATACGATCGGAACTTCTCGGCAACGTTGCGAAACTAGCGACGGAACGGAAACACAGAGGAATCGATTTTGGATCGCTACAGGCCCGTATCGTGCCTGTCCTTGCTCTCTTCTTTATTTCTCTGTAATTTTCGTTGTCTTTACAGAGCAGCCGTACCGGTGCTTTTATACACCTCCAGGAGTACTAGGGAATTTAGACTAGGAATAGGAATCCTAAATCTACTTGGACTCATACGTGAGAACTTTCCTAAACAGAATTCTACACAACTTAGTAGGAATCTATCTAGAACTCTTTGGTTAACCAAGTCGTATCCGAACACAACTAGGTTAACACCTTCACCTTCGTCGCTTGGGGATGCAAGCGTAGAGTTGGGGTGAGGTGCCATACTTCTGAGGAAGTTATCTTATCAAAAGACTGTTGCTCAAAACATTAATGAATTAAGAAGCAACGAAATATTTCTCATCAAGTCAGAATGATGCACGCTGATGGCATACTTGCAGACTTCTATACTCTTTCATTGTACTTATCCATGTTTCCATTTTTTTAGACCCTGTTTTCATTTCTTTAATATAGAGCACCTGTTGTAGTGTCCAGAATTCAGTCCTTTGTAAGTAGCAGCCACTGCGGTTGGTACTACTGGTGCTTGCAACAATATAATAGCATAAAATAGGCAACAGTTTCTGATCTTTTTGTTGTGGGGAAAGTCTTTGATTGATCAAGTTGCTGTCATCACTCCGTTGAATGTGAACTGTCCACCTGCTTATTTATACCCCTCATTATTTGGGATGCAACAGGCAGACAGTAACCAAGAGGAAGAAGAAGCACCGTGATAGTTGGGAGCTTTGTGACCTGGAGGGGAAACCCCATCAACAGAGAGGTGCATGGAGGAGTCAGAGCAGCATGGTTTTTGTATGGTAAGTTCCTATGCGTCGAGTCCCTGCTTTGCAGATACATATGCCGATATCTCAGTTTCCCTGTATTTTCAAGCTTCTGTTCTAAGTTCGAAATATTAGAGCATTTGTGTGCCTTGTTCGCCTTGCAGTTGTGACTGTGGTAATGAACACGGTTATTGTCCCAAACCTGCTGAATCTGGTTACCTATATCCATGGAACGATGCATATGGGGGTCTCGGACTCTGCAACTACTGTCACTAATCTTGTTGGTGCCACATGCGGGTTTGCATTGATCGGAGCTTTCATCTCGGACTCTTACATCATGCGCTCGACAACCATACTCCTCTTTGGTCCATTGATGTTTCTGGTAATATGCCTTCTTGTCTGTCAATTATCTATAGGATTCCTATTGTGATACAAGGAAAATATTCTATTGTTATGTACATATTCTCATGCTGTTTACTAAGACGAGAACTTGCCAACAGTAGAGAAAGGAGGCGATAACACCTTTGCTGCTTTATTAATTAGGTTTGAAACATAAACAGCTCAATCAAAATGAAGAAGTGAATCAGCAAACTTGGTATTTTCAGGTCACTGCTAAAAAACTGTGAATATGAAAATCACTGCTGGTTTTCATAAGTTTAATTTTCTCCTATTTTGTGTTTTTTTTTCTAATTGTGATGTGATTTCACCAAAGAAAACGGCTGAAAGTTTCTATCTCGGAAGTACATCTCCAAAGCTGAAATTCAGTTGCGATACATATAAAACAATTGTGGGTTTACATGAAAAGAGGGAGCATGGCTAGTTAAGGATAGAGTTCAAACACACCTATCTAGGACAGCGATATTAATTTATTGCAAATGGAGACGTCTAACTTTGAATTATAGCTTCTCATGTCTTAATACAGATCAGTACCTGACAAGGATAGGATAACTACTCTTGCATATACTTTGACCATTAAATCCACTTAATTTTTTATATGAAAGAACATGACTGCTCTAAAAAGGCTAGTATCCATCTCCTTGTCTTGTCCCGCTACGACTTAAATTAACATCCTTCACAATATTTTTTTTGAACTGTTTCCTCCACAATGTTTTCCTGTAGGAAATGCAAACTGGTTTAGGATGTAAATAATGCTACTCAATTTCCTTGCCAACAGCCTCTACAATCACTTTAGAGTATTGTCACTGATTTCAAAAAAAAGTTTAAGTTGTAAAGCAAATGCGGTGTTTAGTCAAATGTCCACTAGCTGATTTTCTAGGAAACTATTTATGATAGTATGATAAATAGTTTTCTAGGAAACTATTTATGATAGGAAACATTCATCTGTGCAGGGCTATGGATTGCTCGCACTACAAGCACACTTACCCTCACTTCATCCTGCACCTTGCAATGTTGAAGCAGACCTAAGCAACTGCAAAGAGGTCCACGGCTGGAACGCTACCTTACTGTACGCAGCCTTGTATATCAATGGATTTGGTGATGGTTTTGTGCGTTCATGCTTGTCATCCCTCGGAGCAGACCAATTTGACCATAGAGATCCTGCCGAAGCCCGCCAGAAGTCCAGCTTCTTTAACTGGTATACCTTCGGGATCTCCCTTGGAGGTTTTATAGGGTTAATTTTCATAGTGTGGCTCGAAAACTACAAGGGTTGGGACATCGGACTTGGGGTGTGTGCCATCCTAATTCTGTTTGGATTGCTCATTGTTGCTGCTGGTCTGCCTTTCTACCGCAACCAAGTGCCAGAAGGAAGCCCTCTAACTCGAATATTGCAGGTTTTGTGCTCTTTCTTGCCTTAAAATTGGAAACATAAAATCCATTTCAATTATCAACAAGTGTTTTCTGAATACTTACTTAACTACAATCTTCCCAGGTTCTTGTGGTTGCATGCAAGAACAGGAAACTTGAACTTCCTGAGAAGCTGGAAGAAGCACAGGAAAGCATTACTGGAACTGGAACTGGGACTAGGACAGGGTCTGTTGAAGTACTCTCTCAAACAAAAAGTCTGAAGTAAGATTCAGTGAATAATTACCATCTTCTGAGCGAGTACAGACAAGAGAGTGTTTAGTTGTTTGCCTATTACAAACTCTTTCATGCTTGTCGACAGATTCCTGGACAAAGCCTGCATCGACCGTGGCAAGGATGGAGATTGGGAAGTTTGCACTGCAGCGAAGGTGGAGGAGACAAAGATCGTGCTCCGTGTGCTTCCTCTCTTCTTCAGCTCCATGATCGCATATGTATCGAACACTATCGTCTTCCTGTTCACTGTGCAGCAAGGTGGCCTGACCAACACAAGGCTGGGCAAGGTCCATGTTTCCCCTGCGACTCTCTTCATCATCCCCACCACATTCCAGATGATAATGCTTCCCGTCTATGATCGGTTCATTGTGCCATTCTTGCGTAAACGCACAGGCTATGTCGGTGGCATCACTCATCTGCAGCGCATAGCCATAGGCTTCGCCTCCATGATACTTGCCTCGGTCATCGCTGCGGTTGTCGAGAAGAAAAGAAAGGAGGCTGTAGTGCAGATGTCCCTGTTCTGGCTTACACCCCAGTTCTTCCTGCTTGGTGTGTCGGACGTGACATCATTCACCGGACTCCTCGAGTTCTTTAACAGTGAGGCGCCACGGGGCATGAAGTCAATTGCCACGGCATTGTTCTGGTGTGAGATAGGGCTTGCGTCATTGATGGCCACTTTCCTGGTGGATGTTGTGAACAGCGCCACGAGACACGCGCACCAGGAAGGTTGGCTCGAGGGTAAAAGTTTGAACAGCAGTCATCTTGACCGGTTCTACTGGGTTGTGGCTGTCGTCGGATTGCTTGGCTTCTTGAACTACCTGTACTGGGCCAAGAAGTATGTATACCAGCACAATCCACGCATGGGTGAGCAATCAGTTGATCAGGATTTGCCTTGAAATAGCACATTTGCAAATTTGCATGTTTTTCTGCTTCAGAGAACGGAATTCCTGATTGACCATGCCATGTATAAGTCTTGATATCTTGATATTCCATGCCATGTATAAGTCAAGTTTGCAAAGCAATGTACAAACATGTACTAGTACTAGTCAAGATGGCGCGACGACACGCCGCGCCTGTGTGTACATGAGCATATTTTGTGTTTTCAATAGTGTTAATTAGTTAGTTTTTTATTAAAAAAGTAAAATGGATGTGCTGAAGCGAAAAATTGTATGTATTAAGAGAAGTGTTTGTAGTTAGACGTGTAAGTTCAATTTATATTGACAGGTACCGTATGTTTGTTAAATCATTGTATAATTCTGTAATCACTAACTGTAATATTTTAAAGATAAGCTGGGATGATACAATGGATAGTATTGTTGGAAAATTTAACGTGTTGACACGCGGTGGACGTTGTGTTTGGAAATTTTGAATTCCGATTGGATTTTTTTCCCAGTGAAAAAACAAAAGAATTATTTAGAGGACTAACTCAACAAATTGTAAACAGAATAAACATTTGTTAGATCATGTGGGAAGTTCGAAAAATTCTTAATTGTCAATTTTTTTTTAGTTTTATTTTTGTATGCAATGGTTATTTGGTACAATCTTTGTGTTTAAAGTTTGAAATTTTATTAAATTTGGAATTTGTGGTACGCCGTGCCCGCTACATTGGTATTGATATATTATGTATCTGTCTACGCAATTTGTATTGAGTGAACGCAGCAAAACCTGTTCGGGAAAAGAAAATCAGAGAAACATGTATGAAATATATTTGAAACTTTTGTGAATATCGTTGAATATTCCTGAGGAAATAATATTTTTTGTGTGTTATGTCAGAAAAAAAAGTCAAATATGTTTGAATATTTTAAGTTGGTTAAAATTTGGAGAAAATTATAATGCACTTCCTCCTTAAAACAATTTCTTTTAAATGAAAATATTTCTAAAAATACCCTCACAAAAACAAAAAGTGTGATGACTGTTTGTAGCATATGATCAAATTTCAAATTTAGATATTTTTTAAACAATTGTGTTGCAAAATAAAATGGCTTGAAATTATTTTTTCTTTTTTTCTGTTCATTATTCCAATGTTGTTTTATTGCGGACGAAAAGAAAAGCAAAAATACAAAAAGAAAAACAAATATGAAGATTGAATTTCAATGTTTTTTGACAACTTTATTTGAGCGAAATGAAATTAAAAAAATGGAAAATTACAATTGTTTTGTAAGTTGAAATGTCTTGCAAATTATTTTTCTTCTTCTTGGTCATTATTGTAATGTTGTTTTGCTGCAAACCAAAAGAAAAGCAGAAAAAACAAAAGAAAACAAATACAAAGATGGGGCTAAATGGAGGTGAGATGTTATTTTTACAAATTTTATATTTGATATTCTAGTTGTTTTAATTAAGCAGGAATTATAGTTGTTAAATAATGCATGGAAATGTAATATATGTAAAGATTTTAATTTTCTGAAAATATTGATATGTTAGTTTTTTTATATTATGGTTTGGAAGTTATGATTTTCAGCTCATATTTATTATTTTATGCATATGTGTTATTTGTATTATATTATACACAATTTATATTTTGGTACAACTTTTGTGTGGTAAGTTTGAGAATTTGTTAAATTTAGAAAATTTTGATATATTGTTTGTATTTTTTTTGAATTGTAGTTTAAAAGTATGAATTTCCAAGAAGTTGGTAAATTTTTTTAAAAAATATTATGATCTCCTAGAATAACATCAAGAGAAAATGATTTTCAGCTCATATTTATTGTTTTATGCATATATGTTATTTACATTATAGTATGCACAATTTATATTTTTGTACAACTTTTGTGTGGTAAGTTTGAGAATTTGTTAAATTTAGAAAATTTTGATATATTGTTTGTATTTTTTGTTAAATGTGGATTTAAAAATATGAATTTCAAAGAAGTTGGTAAAATTTTAAAAAATTTAATATGTTATTTGGATTATGTTGTATGCAATTTATTTTGTGATGCAACTTTTGTGCGGGAAGTTTGAAAGTTTGTTAAACTTGTTAAATTTAGAGTTTTTTTATACTCCGTATATTGTTTGTATTTTTTTTTTTTGAATTTTAGGTTGGAAGATATGAATTACTGAGAATTTGGGAAAATTTTAAAAAATTTCGTATGCTATTTGCATTATTTTGTGGACAATTTAATTTTTTATACAACATTTGTGCGGAAAGTTTGAAAGTTTGTTAAATTTAGAGAATTTTGATATATTTTTTGTATTGTAAATTGAAAGATATAAATTTTTTGAATTTTAGCATTTTTTTATATTTATGAAATTTATGGCAGTTGGATCCCACATGTCAGGTTTTATTTTTTATTTTTAGAAAACATTAAAAAAATAAGAAAACTGACATGTGGGGTCGCGTTTGACGTCACGCTGACGTCACTAATGCGCGAGATCCGCCGCGGCGGCGTGGGCAACGCCGGCGTCGCGCCCGTGCGAGGTAGGGCGCGCGCGTGGCCACTTCCGACGCGGCTGGACGCGGGGTGCCCGCAGGTGGCGGCGCCGCCTCGTTTTGGTCGCCGGAGCATCGCCGGCGACGCGCGGACACGGCGGAGGACAGCGGGCGCGGCGGCGTTGATTCCTGCGCGATGACGGCGTTCCGGCAAGCGAAGCTCGGCAAGGAGGGAGAGGAGGCGGCGGCGGAGCACGTGGTCTGCTTCGATTTGAGCGAGGAGGGGCGTTGAGGTGGCGGAGCGCGTCGGCGGCGGCGGCGGACTCGGTCCATCGCGGAAGAAGAAGGAGAATAGGGGAGTTGTGGCGCGATTTTTCATGGAGATCCCTGACTTTTTCGGGATTTGCAATTCGGTCCTTTGCGGGGGTTTCTGCAATTTGTCCGGGCTAAAATTCATGCGGAGGGATCACCGGCTGGCTACCGGAGCCACCGGTAGTGACCGGGTGACGTGTCATCGCCTGGTTGGTGCGGAGGTGCACTTACTGTTCCCAGGAACAGTAACGCGAGTTGAGGAGGACGTGGCTCCATCCTGGCCGTTGGTTTCGTCGATCGGACGCTCAGAAAAAAACGGGCGACGTGGCGCGAGGGAGAAGGCGTGGCGATGTCCGCCCTTTATATATAAAGGTATTCCCTTCATTATCAAAGAGGGTGACAGTTCTATTATCGGACGGCTGAGAAACGAAGATACCAGTTCGAGTTATGAAGATAGTAGAGCTATAATTCAAGTGCCAGGTGACCGTTTTCGCACCAACATCGTCTGTTTCCTTCAGGCTGAAGATGCCATTGTCGCACCATTACTTTAGTGTTTTCGTTCGATTCTCCGTTGCATCGGAGCTTCTTTCTTGCCCTCATATTCGATGGTCTGGAGTAGATCTGGCAAAGTGTTTGGGATTAAGATCCTTGTAGATCAACCTTAAATCAAGAACTAATGATAACTAGTGCCCTCGCCCCCAACCCCGTGTCCTCCTATGGGCGACTTGGCTGGGCAAACCCTAGCAGCCACCTTCGTCACCCTCCTCCCCCCCTCGCAGTCGCCAGTGGCGAGGCACTCGTTCGGATGGCCGGCGTGCTGATTTAGACGTGGCTGGAGCACGTGGTAGCACCGCGAGGGTTTGCCTCTGTGGGGAGGTTGAGATGCGATGGCACGTGATACGTCTCAAACGTATCTATAATTTTTGGATGTTTCATGCATAATATATATCATTGCCACATGCTTTTATAATATTTTTATATCATTTTGGCACATTTTATGGAACTAACCTATTAATAAGATGCCCAGTGCCAGTTTCTGTTTTTGCTGTCTTTTTGTTTCAGAAAAGTTAGTCGGGGAATTTTCTCGGAATAAGCTGCCAATTTACGTGAATTATTTTTACATGGAAACAAAGTCTGCGCCAGGAGGACGCCTGCAGGGGGGCCCCACCGGGGCCAGACGACCCCCAGGCACGGCCCACCTTGGACCGCGCCTGGGCCCCACCTGGGCGGCTCCGAGACCTCCTCGAGTCGCTCTTTCGCCTATAAATTGCCTTCGTCCCGGAAACCCTCGATACCCGATCATATTTTCCAGAAAACATCCGAGGCCGCCGCCGTCGCCAACCCTAGATCGGGAGGGTTCTGAAGCTCTTCCCGGCACCCTGCCGGAGGGGGAGATCATCATCGGAGGCATCTACACCACCATGCCTGCCTCCGGAGTGATGCGTGAGTAGTCCACCACGGGGCTACGGGTCCATGGCAGTAGCTAGATGGTTGTCTCTTCTCCTTTGTGCTCCATTGTTTAGATCTTATGAGCTGCCTACATGATTGAGATCATCTTTATGTAATACTATGTGTTGTGTTTGCGGGGATCCGATGAATTATGGAGTCATGACATTATTGTTCAATTTATCTATGATATGTTTTATTTATGATCTTGCATGCTCTCCGATGCTTGTGTATGCTTTGGCCGAAGTAATTACTTGTGTCAGTAGAGGGAGTATTTATGCTTTTGTACGGTCTATGTATTTTGACGTAATGCCCATATTAAATGAAACGGTGAACTTTGTGTCATGATAGTATTGTGTTGTGCCCATGTTTGTCAATTGCCCCGCTGTAATTTGTTTACCCAACACGTTTATCTTTTGGAGAGACACCACTAGTGAACTGTGGACCCCGGTCCTATTTTCCTACATTGCTTACAACCGTTTTAATAGCTTTTCCTAGTCATTTGCTCGCTGGTCATTTTTGCTCTCATATTATTTTCCACCATACATTTAATCCTTTGTGTTCAGTAAGCCGTAGAGATTGACACCCTCTCTGTTTCGTTGGGACAAAGTAGTTTGTTCGTGTGTGCGCAGGTCCACGTCAACAGCTCTTTTCGGCGCCATTGCCATTGTCACCTAGCCGAAGCCTTATCCAAGTTCTACTGGTTCGATAACCTTGGTTTTGTAATCAAGGGAAAACTGCTGCCACGCTACATCATACCTTCCTCTTGGGGTTCCCAGCAAACGTGTGATCCACGCCATAAAGCTCTTTTCTGGTGCCGTTGCCGGGGACTTGGAAGCTTCAGCGAGGGGAGTTTCGCACGTCCTTATACTCTATTTTGTTATTGTCTTGCTTAGTATATTTTTTATTAGTCTTGTTTTGCTTTTCGTTTGCTTTAAAACTCAAAAACACAAATAAAAATTCCAGCAAGTAGTTTATTTCGGTTTTGCTTAGTATCTTGTTTTTATTTTGCTAAAATGGGTTCAGAGGAGAACACTAAGTTGTGTGACTTCACTAGCACAAACAACAATGATTTTATATGCACTCCTATTGCTCCACCTGCTTCTACAGCAGAGTTTTATGAAATTAAACCTGCCCTTTTAAATCTAGTTATGAAAGAGCAATTTTCTGGTGCTAGTTCTGATGATGCTGCCTCTCACTTGAATAATTTATTTGAATTATGTGACATGCAAAAGTACAAAGAGGTAAATGGTGACATTATAAAACTGAAACTATTCCCTATCTCCTTGAGAGGAAGAGCTAAAGAATGGTTATTATGTTTGCCTAGGAATAGCATAGATTCTTGAACTAAATGCAAAGATGCTTTCATTGGGAAATACTACCCACCTACTAAAATTATATCACTAAGAAGTGACATCACGAATTTTAAACAATATGATAATGAACATGTTACTCAAGCTTGGGAAAGAATGAAATATATGGTTAAAAATTGTCCCACTCATGGACTGACTACTTGGATGATTATCCAAACTTTCTATGCAGGCTTAAATTTTTCCTCAAGGAATTTATTGGATTCGGCTGCTGGAGGTACCTTCATGTCCACAAAATTAGGTGCAGCAACAAAGCTCCTAGATGATATGATTGCAAATTACTCCCAATGGCACACTGAAAGAGCTCCAACTGGTAAGAAGGTAAATTCTGTTGAGGAGATCTCCTCTTTGAATGATAAAGTTGATGCTATTATGTTTATGCTTTCTGGTAATCAAGTTCCTGTTGATCCAAATAATGTTCCTTTAGCATCTTTGGTTGCTCAATAAGAACAAGTTGATGTGAATTTCATTAGAAATAATTTCAACAATAATGCTTATAGGAACAACTTTGGTAATAATAATAATTATAAGCCATATCCTCCAAGTGGTAGTAATTCTTTTGGTAATTCTTATTGTAATTCCTACAACAACAATAAAAATGTGTCCTCTGATCTTGAAAGCATGCTTAAGGATTTTATTACATCACAAAAAGCTTTGAATAAAAGTGTTGAGGAAAAACTAGGAAAATTGGATGTCCTTAGTGTTAAGGTTGATAATCTTGTTCATGATGTTGAGTTTCTTAAAATAAAAGTTTTGCCTATTGACATTAAGGAACATAAGTCTCTGAATGCTATACAAATTAAAATTGATAACAACATAAGAATGTTGGCCGAATTACATGCTAGGTGGGAAAGAGAAGAGAAAGAAGCTGAAATTGCTGAAACTAGTAAGATTGCTAATGTTTGCACTATTTTTACTGATGATGATATTAAAATTTCGAATGCTCATGAGTCACCTAAAATACCGAAATATGCCAATGATAAAAAAAATTGGAGTAGGAAAGATTTCCATTGCACCTATTAAAAATCAAAAGCTCTCCAATAGTGCTAAAACTGTCTCTAAAAGAAGTGCTGAAATTAATTCTGATGATAATGATCCTTTTAGAGATGATGCTCCTGTTATTTTTGATGACAATGATCTTGATTTTGATAATTGTAACCTTAATGAAGTCATTAAGTTTTTACAAAAGCTTGCAAAAAATCCTAATGCTAGTAAAATGAACATGGATTTTACCCAACATATCACAAATGCTTTGATTAGAGTTAGGGAAGAAAAGATAAAGTGTGAATTTTCTATCCCTCGGAAATTAGAAGATGCTTGGGAACCTACTATTAAGATGAAAGTTAATGATGCAATGCTATGTGTGATCTTGGTGCTAGTGTTTCCATTATGCCTAAAAAGTTGTATGACATTCTTGATTTGGAACCACTAGAAAATTGTACTTTGAATGTTTATTATATTGATTCTACCTTGAATAAACCTGTGGAAAAAATAGGTGATGTTCTTATTATGGTTAATGGTAATTATGTCCCTGTAGATTTTATTGTCATGGATATTGAATGCAAACTTTCTTGTCCTATTATGTTGAGTAGACCTTTTCGTAGAACTGTGGGCGCTATCATTGATATGAAAGAAGGAAACATTAAATTTCATTTTCCACTTAAGAAAGGGATGGAACACTTCCCATAAAGATAATGAGACCATCTTTTGTGTCTTTTGTTAAGTCAAGTGATTTGGATGTTGGAAATCTCTACTATATAATATCGTTAAAGGTGATGGTCGCCTGGTACGTCATAATAGAACTGCCCCTGAAGTTGATACAAATTACGCACCATGCCACCTATAAGTGAAAAAACGGTCTGTGTCACAGTTTCCTTCCCAACGTCTCCATCATTGACCAGCCAGAAGTTGTATGTTCATACCCGTCATTGTAATCACTTGGTAATGGACGGCGCCGGCGGCGGATTTGGCAATGGCGGCGGACAAGCGCGGACTCGGGCTGCCCAGCAGCGGCCGAGCTTGAAGCGTCGTGGGTGCTCGACCTACTCCCCGGCGGCGGCATCACAAGAGCGGATGCGAGTTTGGCGGCCCCGGCCACGACGTCACAGGGGCTAATACGAGTTATGTTGCGGGGGCAGTCATGACGACGAGGACGCCATAGGCGGATGCAGATCCGGTATCAGGCAGCCACAGATGTCCCCTACGTCGAGAAGCTGCCATGGATTTCTAGCTGATGTTGTCGCGTCCGTCCTTGCCATGCCGTCGCCGTCTACTTCAAGCTATAGTATCTGTACCTAAAATAGAGTCAGTGCATTTCTTATCTCTGTCCGGACCCCGGAGTCGACCGTCGCCATAGCCGTGAGCCCGTGACGGCCTCCATCCACATCCAGTAGTACACGTCTGGGATAGTCATCCATCTACCGCTGTCAGCCTGAAATCAATGCGCTCATGACCTTTCTGGGTACGATGGTCCTGTTACTTCTATGATATGTACCAGATCGGTAACTGTAGGCTCCTCACATACCTGAATCTTGTAAATCATCACAAAACGAATCTAGCATGAAAATCATAGAAGTTTTCCATCGAGGTTATCCTTCAACGATGGATTCTTGTAAGCGCTGAAGTGTGGTGCTAAAAGAAAAGAAAAACATCAGTAAAAGCTTGGTCTTCCTGTAATTTTCACCTAATGCAGTTCTGCTTGGTCGCTTGCTGTAATTTTAACCTCTTGCAGTTCTTATCTAATTAATCATATCGGTCTCATTTATTCTATTGCAGTTTGTTTGCTTATGCTCTCATATGAACTTAGTCGGCAAATTCAGGTCTCTTCTGGTAATAATTGCATCAATTTTTTCATATTTCATTCTATATTACCACACCGTAATTATTGGAAGACATGTACTCCTAGATGTTTTCAGAAAGTTTTGGCCCTATATATTCTGAGTATTGATCTCTAACTTTTGTGTTAATGCACATTTACCACTCATTTGTTGGTCAGATTTCTGCATCCATCTATGGTTGGTCTCTCTTGATAGTATGGATCTCACACAAAAAAAAAATTACGCCGGATATTTACAAACGAGCCAGGCCTTCATTCTGTGTTATTGACGATCTTTTTCTTGAGGCATGTATGCTTGACATCCCATTCTTATGTGAGTTTCTTTTCAACCATCAACCTCTTCCCTTGAAAATGCATTATTTATTCTAAATAACTTTGTACCTTTGTTATAAGTACATGAAGCCCGTAGCAACGCACGGGCATGTTTGCTAGTATTGATAATACTTGATCTTTTTGCCATTGTGCCTGGCTAAAAGGCGTTAAAGAAAAACGCTTATGGGAGGCAACCCATTGATTTTACTTTCAGTTTGTTTTATTTTTCTTTGAGTCAAGGTTGCTGTTACTTTGGTAACACTTCCTTTGTATCCTTTTAATTTCGTTTTTGTGTGCCAAGAATAGCCTCTAATGGGAGGAAAGTAAAATTTTAAGTTTGTTGTCCAGAAACAGATTTATGTTCGTCACCGTACGAAAATCCAAAAAATCACAGAACGTGATCTGGGGCTGTAAATTTTTGACAGCAAGAATCTAGGTTTTGTCTACCTTTCGTTAGTTTTGAGTTTTCTGATTCGAGGTGTCCTAGTAGCTCGAAAAAATCATCTTTGCGTTCTGTTCTGTTTTTGACATATTCTGTTTAAGTTTTTTGCATTGCACGTTTTAGGGCAAAGTGGAGTTCTTTTATCCACGGAACATCACTTAGATCTTTGTGACAGTAGCTAATGTTTAGAAACAAGTTTATGCAATTTGTCAAGTGAGAACTGAAGGTGGATTATTTTGTTTGAAGACTAACCCCTCTAATAAGTTTGTGATAAGTTTTGTGTGAAGGAAGTTTTCAAGTGTTGAGAGAACGAGTGATGAAAGAAAATCAAGAAGGGATTAAAGCTCAAGCTTGGGGAGGCTCCCCTGGACCTCCACCAAATATTCAAGAAGTCTTAAGCGTCTAAGCTTGGGGATGCTTGGGCATCCCCTTCTTCATCGACAATTAATCAGGTCGATCCCCATGAAACTATATTTTTATTCTTTTACATAATATGTGCCGTTCTTGGAGCGGCATTTATGTTTTGCTTTCCTTTTTGTTTTGTTTTGTTTTGTTTGCTGGTACTTTTCAATAAATGGATTCTTGCATTCTTGTGTGGGAGAGAGACACGCTCCGCTTTTTCATTAAACACTCATGTTCTTCACTTATATGTGTAGAGTGCCTTAGCTTTTTATTATCTTAGCTTCTAGCTATTGTTTTTCATGTATCTCTTGTTCAGAGTTGTTAGTTACTTGTAGTTAGGTTGTACTCTCTTGTGTTACATGCATATTTGCTTAGAGAGTTGTTTCAAATAAATTGATTGGTGTTTGCTTGAAAGGAACTATCATGTAGGAAGTGGTAAAATAAATTCAAATAGCATTGTCTTGAGTAATTTGATGCTTGCCAATTGTTTTGAGATATAATTTAGATGAATGCTTAAACTTGTGGATCATTTGCTTAAGAATGGACTAGTGGAGAAATACCGTAAAGCTTAAAATTATGATGCTTGTTCTGATTGTTATTTCTCAAAGTCCAGATATTCTTTTTGCAAAACATGTTTGGTTGACAAGGAAGACAGTGTGGAGTCTAATGGTTATGCTTAATGTATATCTTGTGGTCATTCGTGTATTCGGTTGTTAATATGTATTTGCTTGACACCTTGCTAAGCCTAAAAACTCTGTACTGAGAGGGAATGTTTCTCGTGCATCCAAAAAACTTGAGCCAAATATCCATGCCATTTGTGTCCACCATACCTACCTACATGTGGTATTTCCAAGCCACTCCAAGTAAATTTTTCGTGTGCTACCTTTATATATTCAAAATGTTATTACTTCTTTTTTGTGCCTCTACTACTAAGCTCATGAGGAAGTAGTGGGTGGTCTTTATTGCATTTGTTGGACAGACTTATTTCAGGACTTGTATGCTTCATCTACATGTCCACTAATTTTACAAAAAGAGCTGGCAACGGGGTGTCCAGCCCAATAAAAGATAAATTACAACTTTCACCAAAAAACTCTCCTCACATTTTGTTCCTGTGAATTCAATCAAATATCTGCATGTGTAAACAAAGGAGATAAAGAGGAATGATCTGCTTACTGCAGAAATAACGTTCCTCATGGGAGCCGCTCTTAAAAGTCTATCTAGCAAATGTAGTAATGCATTGCTCACTAGCATTCATTGACCATAGTATGCATCTCTCAAAAATATATTTTTATGTCTCTATATGCTTTCAAAAACTAAAAAGCTCTAGCACACGATTAATCTCTGCTTCCCTCTGCGAAGGGCCTTTCTTTTACTTTTATGTTGAGTCAGTTTTCTTTTCCAATCTTTATCGCTCAAGCAAACACATAGTATCAATTGCAGTACAAGTCTAGTACATTTTATCTTTATGTTTAACTGTGAAAACTTTATATTAACATTATCTTGAGATAAGTATGTTACAAGTTGAAGCTCTTGCTGAAAACTTAAATCTTTCTTTGTGTTGGTTGATGTCACATCCCGAAAATTCAGTTCTGATTTTAGTGGTGTTTTCTCACGCCGAAAAAAAAACTTTTCCTTTTATTAAATGAGCTTCTTAAATATTTTGTGGATGATCTTGACTTTGGTTTTGTTCTCTCTGAAGTTTCCCATGTTCCCTGGACTCCATCCACCAGCCTCGACCATCTCATGCTTGGGTTCTCCCTCGAAAACCCTATCCCTCCGTGATAATCTTTTGGTCCCGATTATCTCCACTTATCAAAGGGATGTCTATTTCCATCGCCAATAAAATCCCACCAAAAATACCAGAGGACTCCCATATCCACACAAAGCCAACCTATGCAAAAATATTTCGTACTCCAATCCAATATTTCCAATTTCGGAGTTAACTGTTAAATGTCGGCTCCGATCCCAATTTTATTCGGTTAACTTAGGAGTCTCGGAAAATCCTCATAATTTAGGGAGTTGCATATTTTTGCATTTCCTACACTTCTTCCGTTGAACTCAAACTCATTCGAGCAAGTTTTGACCTACTTCCTTTGTTAACCCAAAGTTGATGCCGGTACGCGGCTTAGCGGACACATTCCCAAAATCCTTTTTCTACTACACCAAATAAGTTCAAACTCCTTAGACACTCTCCATATACCAAACATACCCAGTGGAAATTGTTTGGGATTTTTCTGAGTTGAGGAAGACCACGGTCCTTTCATCGAGCACCTTGTGTGCGTTTGACTTTCGAAAAACTTTGTGTTACCAAGTGTGGAGTTTTTGCGTGGGACCTGTGTAGTGGCGTGGGCCTCGTACTTAGCAACCCATAGATACCTCCGTTCTTGCGTTTGGTGCTCCGAGTCACCGGGAACGCGTTGATGCCGCTCGCGTCGCGCTCTAGACGCACGCTTTGGCATGACCTAACCTCGCTTAGCTTAAACCTGTTTAGCCTAACCCACCGTCACAGTGCAGCCTCGTGCGACACTGTGCGTCCAGCACGGCAGCCTCACCCCTCCTTGTTCTTATCCCTCCCTGGTGGAGGAGAAATATCTCGAGGGAGCCAGGTGGCCATCAATGGCCACCACCTATTTTCCCTCTCCTCCCCTCTTTATAAGGCCACCCCAGAGCAGCTCGAGGAAACCCTAGCCACTCCTCCCCATTCCCTCTCCCCTGCTCTTCCATTCGGTGCAACAAAGTGAGGGAAAGCCACACAGTATTTTGCCCATCATGGCTGCCATGGCCGAGCAAGTCGTGCTCGCGGGCGACGCACGAGAGCCAGCCCAGCCGTCGGCCTTGCCGCCCCTGAGTGTGGGGTGGCGTGGCGAGCTGGTCCGCACCGCTGGCCGTCGCCCTTACCCTCCCGGCGGTCGGCAACGTAGTCCGTGGAAGCAGCCCGTGCGCCGAAGCCATTTCCCGTACGTGAAGCAAGCTAGAAGAAAGTGTACAGGAAACTGATCGTTGCAAAATGAGCTAGCTTTTTTTTTCTGATTAAATCTCGCCGATCCATATCTTTTGATCCGTGGCTCCGATTGAGGTGATTCAAATTTGTAAAAACTTATTTTTAAAATCCCTATCCAGTGGTGTTATTTATTTTATTTTTGGGAGTTGTTGTTTTCGCGGCCTTTTATTTATGCGCTATATTGTTCAGGCGTTCGTCGAGGCCCTACCCCGCGGCGAGTCCAAGAATTCCCCGAACCATAGGAAGCCGTCGTCGCAGGCAAGCTAACCACTTGCTATGACCAGTCTTGCAGTGTTGTTTGCTTATTTGATTACATATTATCATGCCATGTATGTGTATGTGTTTGCTTGTTATTCATGAAGTGTGCGTCATGAGATATCATGACTTTGACATTTAATTTCCATAGAGTTGTGGTGTGTGTCTGGGGGTACCACTCCCCATTCCCGAGGCGATGGACTGGGGGAACCGCCACAGTCGAAGGAATGGAGGAACGATGCCCTACTATTTTTTTTGTAGTCAAACGAAATGGCGCTGGTCGGAGGTAGCTCCGCCACAGTCGTCCGATTGACGCTATTTTCTTTTGTAGTCAAACGAGATGGCGCTGGTCGGAGGTAGCTCCGCCACAGTCGTTCGATTGACGCTTTTTGGACATTGATACGTGGTGGCGCCATAGTCGCCCGGTCAATACGATCTATTTGCTGCTTGAATTCTTGTATTGATCTGTGATGGCGCCTTAGTCACCCGGTCAATACAAACTACTATTTCTTGAAATATTGTGTTGCTAATGTCTTGTCGTTTGATGATATATTATTATGATATTGTGATGGTTGTGTTGGACGGAACTTCTGTTGTTTGACTTGTTATGATGAAACCGATTAAATGAAACACCCATCCAAACATCGATAGGGTCAGTCCATGGTGCCACTAATCTGACATCGAAAGCACTACCACTGTCGCTCATATGGGCGGGCCTTGGCCTACGTAACCTATTGAGCCTCCTTAGATGCTACCATTTTGGCAAGTCTAGTCGGTTACCTTTGTGGTCGGGGCTAGTCTTGTGAAGGTTCCGGAGCTAGGCGTCGCTCATGAGTTGGGGACGTGCCGGATTCACTTCGTCATAAGACATAGAGTTATGTCTGTAGCTATACAGGGAGTGTCTTGGTAGCGTGAACGGTCATGTGAGTGTATCTTGCTGAGTTCGTCTTAGGGATGATGTCTTGAAGTACCGGCTCAGTGTGGTGCACTTAGATGGGTGGTAACTGCAGCCTCTCGAGAGTGTCAAATCTGGATGTCTAGCCTCGTTCCAAGGTTATGGAACAACAGTTCAGTGTCGGTCACACTGTGTGTCTTTGTCGTGTCCGGAGGTTAAACATAAGTTCGGTTTGAAAGAAAGATGAACAACCTGATTTCACTAAATGAACAATAAGATGATGCAGGGAATGTTACTTGAGCTGTGGATGGTTACCGTGTTTAGGGATGACGGCGTGATCGTTGGGAGCCTAGAGTTAGGCCTGAGCCAACATCAACCGTGCATGCCCAACGTGGAAAGATGAGGCCAGTGGGCCTAGCAGTGGTAACAGATGTGATAAGCCTTGTGAGGCTAGAGGCCAGTGAGCCTAGCTGTGATAATATGAGTTGTTGTGTTACTTGGTACCAACTGGTACACCTGTTTACTCGTCACAGGTAATCTCTTTGTGTGATTGCCGGTACACGATCCAACCCTACCTGGCTTGGACTTTGTATTGGTGATACCCCCGTTGTATGTTTATGCTATATTTTGCTTGTGATGCCATCTCGACCTCCCCTTTTGGCTCACGGAGTCTTCTGGTAAGATAGGCACGCACGTTGATTTTCGTCCAATTCCGAGAACTTTGGTTTTTAGACCTTTTCTGCAATGCACAGACATAATAAACAGTAACTGACACTGTGACATCTTGTTAATAGGTTAGTTCCAGAAAATGCATAATAATGATATGAAGTGTATGTAAAACATGTAGCAATATGTATAAAACAAGCATGGAACATCAAAAATTATAGATACGTTTGAGACGTATCAAGCATCCCCAAGCTTAGTTCCTGCTCGTCCTCGAGTAGGTAAACGATAAAAACAACATAATTTTTGAAGTGACATGCTACCAACACAATCTTGATCAAATAATATTGTAAAGCACATGAATGAATGGAGTGATCCAAGTCAATGGTCTATAGTTTGCTAACAAGTAAACAAGGAGTAAACAAACTGAATCATACAAGTAAAAACTTTCATGAATAGTACTTTGGAGACATTGGAGCTATAAGAATTTGCATAAGAGTTAGCTCACCCAGCAATAGATTCAAAGTAAAAGTGTTTGACCAACACAGAGGAAGATTTAAGTTTCAGCAATTGCTTCAACTTCAACATAATTATATTAGCATATAACAATTGTTGTTCCAAAGTTGACACTAGTGTTTGCTTGTGGAGATAGAAAGAAGTAGGAAAACTAACTCAACATAAAAGTAAAAGAAAAGCCCTTCGCAGAGGGAAGCAGGGATTAAATCATGTGCTAGAGCTTTTTAAGTTTTTGAAAGCATATAGAGAGTATAAAAATATTTTGAGACGTGTATGCTAATGGTCAACGAATCAGTGATAGACAATACAGTATGACCCATGCCAACCAGACTTTACAAGAGCGGCTCCCATGAAGGACGTTATTTCTACCAAGCGGGCAGATCATCCCTCTTCTCTTTTGTTGTGAACATTGCTTGACTGATTACTCAGGGCAAAAAGATGTGAAGAGAATTTGTGGTTAAAGTTGTTATTAATTGGGACTGGGCACCCCGTTGCCAGCTCTTTTTGCAAAATTATTGGATAAGCGGATGTATATGCCACTAGTCCAGCGTAAAGTCTGATTGACAAGTGAAATAAAGACCATCTACCACGTCCTCATGAGCTTGTAAACAGTGACGCAAAAAAGAGTAGTAACAGCTTTGAATATTTTAAAGGTAGCACATGAAAAATTTACTTGGAGTGGCAGGAAAATACCACATAATAGGTATTTATGGTGGACACAGATGGCATGGATTTTGGCTCAAGGATTTGGATGCACAAGCAGCATTCCTGCTTAGTACAGAGTTTAGGCTATCAAGGTTATTTAAGCAAACACAGACTGTCAACCGGTACAGCAAGAAATTATATGATAAACATACTTGAAAGATTATAAGACTCCACATTGTCTCCCTTGTCAACCAAAACCTTTTACTAGAAAATATCTAGACCTTCGGTACTACCAATGATACAAAACTGAACATCAACAAGCTTTACGGTAGTTCTTTACTAATAACCTTTACTTACAAAATGCACAATTTTAAACTTTACTTACTTGGTAACTCAAAACAATTGACAAGTATCAAATTACTCAAGACAGTGATCTACAAGACTATGTAAGCATTTTCTTATACCATTACCACATGCATAGCATTTTTTGTTCCAACCAAACACCAATCAACTTATTTAAACAACTCTCCAAACAAATATAAGTGAAGCAAGAGAGTACTTTCTACAAAACAACTAATAGCTCTGAACAAGAGATACATGAAAATAAGAGCTAGAAGCTTTAGCAGTGCTAGACAGGAATACTCAACAAATATAAGTGAAGAATAGGAGTATTCTAATGAAAAAGCGGAGCGTGTCTCTCTCCCAAACAAGAATGTTGTGATCAAGCAGTGTAGTGACCAGAGAACAAAATAAAAACAAAACTGAAAATAAAAGCACACAGACGCTCCAAGAAAAGTACATATAATGTGAAGGAATAAAAATATAGTCTTACTAGAGATGACGTGATAGTTTGTTGATGAAGAAGGGGATGCCTTGGGCATCACCAAGCTTAGATGCTTGAGTCTTCTTGAAATATGTTGGGGAGATCCAGGGGAGCCTCCCCAAGCTTAAGCTCTTCACTCTTCTTGATCTTATTATATCATCCTCCTCTCTTAATACTTGAAAACTTCATCCACACAAAACTCAACATAAATCTCATTAGAGGGTTAGTTCTCAAAAACTTTAATCCACTTTGGTTCTGTAGAGACAAATTGCTAGAACTCAATAAAACATTAGGTACAGTTACTAAGCTTATTTGTGGCCCTCCACATTAGAGAGCCTCGCATAAAACTCGTAAAGAGACAATGCAAAAAAATAGAGACAGAATCTGTCAAAAACAGAACAGCCAGTAAAGATGAATTTTGTCGAGACACTTACGTTGCTCAAATCGAAAAATGTTGAACTAACGAAATATAGCTACATATATCAGGAGTACGCACAAAAAATTGCAGACCAAAATCACGTTCCGTTGATTTTATGAATTTTGTACAGTGAACAACAGAAATCTGTTCCTACGCAGCAATCCAAATTTTAGCACCATCTTGCCATTAGAGACTTTTCTTGGCACAAAAATGAAAACAAAAAGATACAAAGGATATGCTACAGAGGTAACAACATCCTTGACTCAACAAAAAGCAAAAGAAAACAGGAAGCAAAAATAACATGGGTTGTCTCCCACAAGCGCTTTTCTTTAAAGCCTTTTAGCTAGGCATGATAATTTTAATGATGCTCTCGTAGAAGTAAGAGTTGAATATAAGAGAGCATAAAAAATCAAATATAGAACATATTTATATCTAAAACACTTCCTATGCATAGGAGTCTTATAAGAAAACAAATCAATAAAGCACAAAGTGACTAGCATAGGAAGACAAAACAAGTGCAATTTCAAAACTTTCAATATAAAGAGAGAAGACTTAATATTATTGAGATATATGAATCTGTGTCTCCCTCTCTCATAATGATCATTAGATATTACAACAACCAGCATATAAAAGCTACACAATAGAAAGCTCAAAACTTGCATCATAAAGAGAGGAAATTGCATAACATGAAGATTTCTATAACCATATTTTCCTCTCTCAAAATAATTCTCAGTAGCATCATGAATAGAATCAACAATATAGCTATCACATAAAGCAATCTTTTCATGATCCACATGCATAAAAGTATCATTACTCTCCACATAAGCATAATCAATTTCATTAGTAATAGTGAGAGTAAAACTATCACAGCCATCATTATAATCATCATAAATTGCAGGCATAGTATAGTCATAATAAACTTTATCCTCCATAGTAGGTGGCACCAAAATACCACTATCATTATAATCATCATAAACTGGAGATAAAGTATCATCAAAGAAAATTTTCTCCTCAAAGCTTGGGGGACTAAAAATATCATATTCATCAAAACCAGCTTCCCCAAGCTTAGACTTTTCCATAGCATTAGCAACAATGGTGTTCAATGAATTAATGCTAATAACATTGGTACCACTCTTATGCAGACATAATTCCATAGGTTTTTTAATTCTCTCTTCAAACACATCATGTCCTAGCTCAAGATAAATTTCATAGAGATCTCTATTTTTTTTGTTATTTTCCATTAAACCTAACTAGTGAAATTCAAAACAAGAAACAAAAAGATATAATTGCAGGATCTAAAGGAAATACCTTCAAGCACACACACACCAGCAACAGTGCTAGAAAATAGCTTAGCAGCCAGAGGATGTGACTACCTTTTACCTTACCTCCCCGGCAACGGCGCCAGAAAAATGTCTTGATGGCGTGTTAACGGTAGAGTGTTTTATTACTTCCCAGCAACAGCACCAGAAGATCTGCTTGTTGGCCGTGGCAACACACGTTCGTTGGGAGACCCCAAGAGTAAGGTATGATGTAGTGCAGCAGCAGTTTTCCCTTGAAATATGACCAAGGTTTATCGAACCAGGAGGACACGGAGGTTCTTCAGAAGGTTGTCAGCGGCGCAACTGACGTGGAACCTGCACACAACACAAGCAAACTACTTTGCCCCAACGAAACAGAGAGGTTGTCAATCTCTCCGGCTTGCTGAAGACAAAGGATTAAACGTATTGTGTGGAAAACAATAATGAGTGCAGAAAATAACAGAGAACAAATGATTGCAGTTGATGGTTTTATCAGTATGAGGAAATGGACCGGGGTCCACAGTTCACTAGTGATGTCTCTCCATAAAAGATAACTAACATGTTGGGTAAACAAATTACAGCTGGGTAATTGACAAATACTGAGCGCATGACAATGCAATATATGACAAGATGATTATTATGAGATTTAATTGGGCATTACAACAAAGTACATAGACTTGCTATCCAACGCATCTATGCCTAAATAATCCACCTTCCGGTTAGCATCCGCACCCCTTCCGGTATTGAGTTGTAAACAACAGATTATTTTATGAAGTAAAGTGTGTAATGTAAACAATGCAAATGACACATAGACAATGCATCATTGTTTTATCCCTAGTGGCAACATCACATCCACAACCTTAGTCGTTTCTGTCATCTCGAGCCCAGATTACTGGAGGCATGAACCCACTATCTAGCATAAATACTCCCTCTTGGAGTTACAAGCATCTACTTGGCCAACGCATCTACTAGCAACGGAGAGCATGCAAGATCATAAACAACATAAATAGATAGATTGATAAACAACTTGCTCATAGTATCAATATTCATCGGATCCCAGCAAACTCAACATGTAGCATTACAATAAGATGATCTTGATCATGTTAGGCAGCTCACAAGATCTAAACATGGAGGTACAAGGTGGAGAGACAACCATCTAGCTACTGCTATGGACCCGTAGTCCAAGGATGAACTACTCACGCATCACTCCGGAGGCAGGCATGGCGGTGTAGAAGCCTCCGGTGAGGATCTCCCCTCCGGCAGGGTGTCCGGAAGAGCCTCAGAACCCTCCCGATCTAGGGTTCACGACGGCGGCGGCGACGGAACTTTTCGTGGAATATTATCGGTGTCTTTAGGGTTTTCGGGACATCGGGAATATATAGGCGAAAGGGCGGCGTCGGGAGGCACCCGAGGCGGCCACGCCAGGGCTGGGCGTGGGCTCCTCGTGGCCCATCTCGACCTCCCCTTTTGGCTCATGGAGTCTTCTGGTAAAATAGGCACGCACGTTGATTTTCGTCCAATTCCGAGAACTTTGGTTTTTGGACCTTTTCTGCAATGCACAGACATAATAAACAGGAACTGGCACTGTGGCATCTTGTTAATAGGTTACTTCCAGAAAATGCATAATAATGATATGAAGTGTATGTAAAACATGTAGCAATTTGTATAAAACAAGAATGGAACATCAAAAATTATAGATACGTTTGAGACGTATCATTGAGGCACACCAGGCTGAGACGCCTGGTCCTTAGCAGAATCCTCTGCAGAGTGTCGAGGGTTGTGGCAGGCCGGCCCATGGTACCCTGGTTTCCACTGGGCCGACAGTAGCCCCCGGGACCGCGATGGGCACGCTAGAGTCTTGTGGACGCAGGCGAAGCGTCGTAGGCCCAAAGAAGCCTGCCTGGGCTGAGACACATGGCGAGCAGCGGGCGCTCACGCAGCCACGATCTCCTCGTCTGTAACGGGCGTAGTGGCGGGGCCCGCCACGCCTTGGTAACGGCTCGCTGAGGTGATAAAGCCTGCGAGCACGGCGCGGGCACTCATTACGCCGCACATCCCCTTTCGCCTCCTTCCTTCCAGAGCACAACTCTCCTCCGAGCTTCCCTATCTTCACGCCTCAGCTGCAATGGCGCCCAAGAAAGCCGCAAGCTCCGAGAAGGGCAAGGCGGTGATGCAGGCGAGCGAGCCTGCCGTGATGAAGCAGGACGGAGCCCTCAAGCCGGCGCTGTCGGGGTACCGCGTCAGCACGGAGGCGCATCTGGACAAGGTGCGCCACATGGCGGCCTCCAAGACCAACGAGCACAAGGCCACGGTGCTTAAGCCGGCGAGCGACCTCGGCAAGCTCGGTGCCACCTTCTACCCCATCTTCCTTCACACTCTCTTCGCTGGGCTTGTGCCCCCTTTCTCCGACTTCTTCCTGGCGGTTCTGGAGTTCTACCAGATCCAGATTCTCCACCTTCACCCCAACTCCATTCTCATTCTCTCCATCTCCGCATATCTCTGCGAGGCGTACATCGGCGTTCCGCCTTCGGTCGCCCTCTTCCACAGCTTCTACGTGCTTCGGTTCACGGCGAACAATGAGCGGACGGGGTGCGTCTCCTTCCGCATCACAGACGGCATGGGAGGCGTCTACATCCCCATCACGTGGGCCGGCGAGGTTGCCGTCTCCAACGTGTCGAAGAAGGTGGAAGATTTCCGCAAGCGGTGGTTCTTCGTGGACGCCAAGAGGTCAAGTCCTTTCTTCGAGTTGCCTGACGCGCTCCCGACGAAGAGGATATGCTGGGCGAGTGAGGCTCTCGCGGGCCCAACACTTGGCAGCCTGGTTGGGCGTCTGGCGGAGCTTCGAGAGGCTGGCCTTACTGGACAGATGGTGGCCAAGGACTTCGTGAGGCGCCGCATCGCTCCGCTCCAGGCGCACTCGGAGTCGATGTGGATGTACTCGGGCCCGACAGACAAGATGCGCCTGAACTCTGCCCTCTTCTCGAGGGGGGAAGTGGATGGCATCATGGAGATCCTGTTCACTTCTCCATCCATCCCCAAGCCATCGTCTCACTTTGCAGAGCCGCTCCACAGGTTCGAGATCGAATCTCGACTTGAATTTGTGGAGGGGATGCCCAAGTTCGATCAGTGGGGCCTGGTGGCCGAGGGGCAGGTAGGGCCCCGCGACAACCCGGCGTCGGCGGAGCAGGCGGCGCCCACCGATGGTGGAGAAGAGGCGGCGGAGATGCCGGCGGCGTCGAACGCGGGCGTGGATGGTGCCTCAGGGGGCGCCAATCCCTCGGCAGGGGATGCGAGTTCCTCGAGGGTCGTACCGCTTGAGGCTGAGATCCAGGAGGTCTGCTCAGGCAGCGACGACCCGTACCTCGTCGTTCCTTCGAGCCGCATCGAGGAGGGGGAGAGCAGCGACGGGGAGGCTTCGTCAGGCCGTCGCGAGCCCCGCACCAAGGCGCTCCACGACAAGCCTGTTGGGAGTCCGAAGAGCGCTCCTCTCGAGGAGGGGGCGGAGGAGCCTCAGAAGGAGGCGGAAGCGACCGCCTCACAGCCGCGGCGACCGGCGAAGAGGTGGATAGACACCGCTGAGTAAGTCTCATTTTTCTGCTTGCTTTTAATGATGTGCATTCGAATGCTCTTCTTGAGGGGTTTCTGCTTACTTTTTCGTCAGGCGTCCCATGGGGACGAAGCGGCGCAGACTCCGGAAGGTCGGAGAGAGTTCTGGTGCCGCAGCGAAGCCTGTGGTGCCTGCGGCTGGGGAGTCGCATCGCGAGGCTGCGGCTTCCCCTCTTCCCGCGGATGAACGCCGCGGGGAGGAGGAAACTGTGGCGAAGGCGCCGTCTTCTGTGCGACCCGTCACTCCCCCTGCGCAGCAGGAGAAATCGACGGAAGAGACAGCGGCGAAGGCCGCGACGTCGGTGGAGGGGCACGTCAACGCTGAGATGGAGGATGCTTCGGGCCCCCGAGGGGCCCCTGGCGCGGAAGAGGGAGAAGGCTCTCACCAGAGCCCCCAGGCGCGACATGAGTCTGCCCCAAGCCCCGAGCACCGTGCTTCGGGGCCTTCGGCAGATATCGAACCCTCCAGGCCTCTTGGGGACGCGTGGACCCTGGTTCTACGGGGTCGACGCCAGAGCGCAGCTCGCCGCGACTCCGTCTTTCACTTGGTCAGGGAGGCGCTCAACGGGCTTGAGGCCCATCACGCCGAGGAGGAGCTCGCCGTGGTGGAGGAGCGTGCCGACCTTGCGCGGGCTTGGGATCGCTTCCGCGAGACCGTAGAGCGCTGCCGCCAGGAGGACGCGGCGGCCCAGACACGGCGTGAGGAGGCGAAGCGCTTTGCCGAGGAGGTTCGTACCAGCGTGATCCGCGAGGCCGAGGAGTCCCTCGAGCAGATCAAGGCTGAGCGCGAGGCTGTCGCGGCTGGACGCGAGGCTCTCAAGGCGGAGATCGCCGCCAAGCACCAGGAGTTCGCGGCCCGCGAGAAGAAGATCATCGCGGACTGCGAGTCTGAGAGGTTAAGCCTGGAGAAGTTCCGCGAGGACCTGGGCACCCGCGACCAGCTGCTGGCTCAGCGCGGGGAAGATCTCTCCTTCCGCGAAGCTGAGCTGCGCAAGCACGAGGAGCAGGTTGATCAGGTCGAAAAGGACCAATCTGCGCAGCGGGAGAGCCTGGAGGCCCGCGTGAGCAAGGTGGCCCAGGACGAGGCCAGCTTTAAGGATCGCTTCGAGAAGGCCAACGCCAAACTCCGCTCGAAGGTGGAGAAGATGGCGGAGGAGTCCGAGACCAAGATGAAGCTCTTCCGCGACCGCTGCTCCCAGGTGTTCTCGAAGAAGGCCAAGCTCCAGGAGGAGCGTTTCAAGGGGAAGCGCGACGAGCTCAATGCCCGCATCGTGGAGCTTGAGAAGGATAAGAAGTGGTTGGCTTCCCGTGTTCAGAGTGCCAAGGATGCCCAGGCCCGTGCGGAGCAGGACCTTGCTTCCCAGATGGAGGATCTGAACGACGTTCAGCAGCAGGCAGCGCCCACAGTGTGGCTTGTAGAGGAGGCTCGGGACAGCGCGCAAGCTGCGCGGCTCTTGGTGCGCCAGCGTGAGTGCATGCTCCACTCCCTGGTGGTCCGCGCGCGGGCTGTCGCGGACCGCTTGGGAGCCGAGGCTCCCGCGCTCTCTGTCGAGGGGAACGCCGATATCGCCGCGTACCTCGACTTCTTCGAGCGGCTCGTCTCCAACCTTGAAGGGGCCGTGACTAGCCTCGACGACCTTGTCGATGAGGAGAGCCGCAAGCTCCTTGGTGTCGTGGTCGGCCACATCTTCGCCAACCTCGCCCACCTCCAGCCTGGCTTCGACTTCAAGACCGTGACGGAGCCTGTCGAGCAGAGGCGTGCCACGGCGCTGAACGCCGCGGTCTGGCAGGACGTGGAGGAGTTCGTCCGGCGGTTCCAGAGGGTTGAGGAGGACCCGACCGAGGAAGATGATGGCGAGGAAAGCGGCAAGGAGGAGGACGATGAGGCTGTCGACAGCGAGGACGACGGTGGCCCTACTGCTTGAGCTGCTCGTGTGGCAAGACGTGCTTGGAGCACAATTTATCTTAGGATTGGCTCTTTTGTTTGTAATGACATGTTAAGACTGTATGCAAGTGTGAGTGCCCCTCGGGAGGCCTTTTATCTCTTTTCCATGTCTTTTCGCTCTACGTCGTAAGGACCCTGCTTCCTGCGCTATGGCACTGCCGCTTCGGTATGTCAGAGTCAGGGCTCGACAAGGCCGGGGGTGCGTTAGGCTTGGAGAGGTAAGGGCTCGCGAGGCGCGATGCTCGGGAGCCCCCCTTTGACGCGCAAGCAGCCCATGAAGCGTAAGAGAGAAAAGAGGCTCGAGAGGCGCAAAACTAGCGAGGGAAAAACTCAATAGGTTCTAGACTTAGCTTTTTGCGAGCCGTTTGCCTTGTAGAGGGCATCATATGCCCTGACGAGGCGCTTTTGCTCTCGAGGTTGCCTGTGGCTAACCTTGGGGTCCCGCAGTCTTGCTTCCTGCGCTGGAGAAGCAGGCATGCCCACAAGCAATGCACGGTTGTATAACTCATGCGCGCTCATAGGTTTTTTCATGTGTGTCTCGCGAGGAGAGTAAGTACCAAGGTCCTTGGTGAGGTGACGTGCATGGGAGCAGGCCCATGAGTCAGAGCTCGGATCCTTTGGGTTTTACCAAGGTCCTTGGTGAGGTGACGTGCATGGGAGCGGGCCCATGAGTCAGAGCTCAGATCCTTTGGGTTTTGCGATGCTGCTGGGATGCTCCCGAGGCACAGGCACCGTATTCAGCCCCCGCTCGCGAGATACGCATCAGGGTAAGTATGAGCGTGAATGATTGCAGGAAAATAGCTGCTTACTGTGGCAATATTACATAACGGCGCTAAGGCGCATAGGTTCGTGCTGAAATGAAATTGTTCATTACATTTGGCATGGCTAAAATAAACTCCGCCATGTCTGAGCATGGGGTTCCACACGGAGTGGCTGAGGCTTCTCGCGGCCCGTGGCGACGCGTTGTAGAGAGAGCTCAGATGATGTAGGCCCTCGTGGAGGGAGAGGCTTTGTCAAGCTGGGGATGTGATGGCGCATGCCTCCCTCTTGGGACAAAAAATGCCTGCCGCGACTGATCACGGGTAGAACTTACGTAGATGCTCGATGTTCCACGGGTTTTTGACTGGAATGCCGTCCTCCGTCTCGAGCCGTGCTGCGCCGGGCCTGGAGACGTGCGCGACCCTGAAGGGCCCCTCCCACATGGGTGAGAGCTTGTGGAGGCCTTCCCTGGAGAGTATCCTCCTCAGGACGAGGTCGCCTGTCTCGAGGGTGCGCGGGCGTATGTGGCGGCTGTGGTAGCGGCGGAGGTCTTGCTGGTACCTGCCGCTCGGAGGGCAGCATTGCAGCGGATTCCCTCGAGCAGCAGCAGGTCGTCATTGCGGAGGTCATCTGGTTGGCCTCGTTGAAGGCGAGGACTCGCGGGACCCGTGCTTGAGCTCGTTGGGGAGGACTGCTTCAGCTCCGTAGACGAGGGAGAACGGCGTTTCACCAGTGGGCTTCGTAGCTATCGTGCGAATGGACTAGAGCACGGATGGGAGCTCATCGATCTAGTTCTTGCCGCTGGCCTTGAGGCGATTGAAGCTTCTTGTTTTGAGGCCCCTGAGCACTTCAGCATTTGCTCGCTTGGCTTGCCCGTTGCTTCGTGGGTGAGCCACCGAGGCGTAGCAGATTTGGGTGCCGAGGCTGCCGCAGTAGGACTTGAAGAGGCCACTGGTGAACTATGTGCCGCTGTCAGTGATGATGCGATTTGGCACGCCGAAGCGGCAGACCAGGCTCTTGATGAATTTCACCGCCGACCTCGCCGGGATGGTGCGCACTGCTTCAACCTCCGCCCATTTGGTGAACTTGTCGATGGCGACGTAGAGGTAGCGGTAGCCCCCGAGCGCTCGTGGGAAGGGTCCCAGGATGTCCAGCCCCCAGACCGCAAAGGGCCATGAAAGCGGGATGGTTTGAAGATCCTGCGCAGGGTGGTGGATCTGCTTGGCGTGGAATTGGCATGCCTCGCAAGACTGGACGATGGCAGTGGTGTCTTAAAGCACTGTAGGCCAGTAGAAGCCACTTCTGAAGACCTTCCCCGCGAGGGTGCGCGAGGATGAGTGATGGCCACATTCTCCACTGTGTATGTCCCTGATCAGCTGACGACCTTCTTCTGAGGGGACGCATCGCAACGCGATCCCGTTGGGACGCTTACGGTACAGATCTCCCTCGTGGAGGCAGTATGACTTGGCCTGACGAGCGATTCTTTCTGCTTCTGCATCTTCTTCAGGGAGGACACCATCCTGCAGGTATTCCTTGATCTCAACAATCCAGTCTGCAGCTTGACGCACCAAGGTCAGCAGCAGGCGATCTCCTGAGGGCGGACCACAGTCTGGTGCTCCAGTTGCTGGCGCTAGCGGGAGCTCTTCGTCAATGTCCATGTCAGCTGCTTCTTTCGGCTGTTTGACTGATGCCCTGGTGAGCCTCTCCTCGAATACGCCTGCTTGCTGGGTTTCCCTTCTTGATGCTCGCTTCGCGATGTCATCCGCCTCCTGATTCTCCCCTCGAGGGATATGCATGAGTTCCATTCCCCTGAAGTTCTTCTCGAGCCTGTGGACCTCCTCGAGGTAAGCGGTCATGTGGCCGTCTTTAGGTTTGTAGCTCTTGTTGGAGAAGTTGACCAGGAGCTGGGAATCGCCCTTGATGAGTATGCGTTTGATGCCGAGAGCGATTGCAGCTCTGAGCCCTGCGAGGAGACCTTCGTACTCAGCGATGTTGTTGGAGATCTTGTCGTTGCCCGTGAAGCATAGCTGGACAGCGTAGAAGAGCTTGTCGCCTGTTGGTGAAGTCAGGACAGCGCCAGCCCCCGCGCTTTGGCATGCGAATGCTCCGTCGAAGTGCATGGTCCAGTCGTTGGGCGCTGTCCCGCCTGACAATGCGGCCTCGTCCTCCTGAGGCTCTTCCTGACACGTGTCCGTACACTCGGCCGTGAAGTCCGCCAGTGCCCTGCCCTTGATGACCCTGGTGGTGTCAAACTGCAGCTCGAAAGGTTGCAGCTCGATGCCCCATCCTGCGACGCGGTCTGTGGTGTTTGGGTTGCGCAGGACTTGCTCCAGAGGGTACGATGTGACCACCCTGATGGGGTGGCCCTGGAAGTAGTGGCGTAGCTTCCTGGAGGCGATGTGGAGCGCGAAGAGGAGCTTTTGCTGCATGGTGTACCGCTCGCGAGCATCCCGCAGCACTGTGCTGACGAAGTAGACGGGGTGCTCGACAAGCGTTGTCGATGGTGGATCAGCGCTGGGCTCTTCGCGGTGCTCTTCAGGGGCCTTGTCGAGGTTTTCTTGCGGCGGGTCCTCGGCGAGGACGTTTGTTGGTCGCGCAGGCTCGACTTGGGGCTCGGGGCTTGGGGAGGCTATTTCCTTGTTGGGAGGCTCTGAGTTTGGCGAGGCAGTGTCTTTCTTGGCGAGGACCGGCTCTTCCCTTTCTGCCACCAGGACCGTGCTTGCCGTCTGAGGAGTGGCTGCCAAGTACAGCTTCAGAGGCTCGCGAGGTCGTGGGGCGACCATGATTGGTGGACTGGGTAGGTACTTCTTCAGGTCTTCGAATGCCTTGGCTGCTTCTGGCGTCCACTTGAATGTGCCAGACCTCTTCATGATCTTGAAAAACGGCAGCGCCCTCTCGCCGAACTTGGAGATGAAACGGCCAAGGCTGGCCATGCATCCCGCCAGGTGTTGCATGTCCTTGCATTTCTTCTATGGCCTTGATCTTGTCGGGATTTGCTTCGATGCCGCGGTGAGACACTAGGAACCCGAGGAGTTTTCCTGATGGTATCCCAAAGACGCACTTGGCGGGGTTCAGCTTGATGTTGACCTTGCACAGGTTGGCAAAGGTTTCCTCGAGATCCTTCAGGAGTGTGTGCTCTTCGCGGGTCTTGTCCACGATGTCGTCGACGTAGGCTTCTGTGTTTCTCCCCATCTGAGCCCCCAAGGCGACCCTCATGAGCCTCTGGAACGTGGCGTCGGCGTTCTTCAGGCCGAAGGGCATGCAGACGTAGCAGAACAAACCACAAGGGGTGAGAAATGTTGTCTTCTCCTCGTCCTCCTGCGCCATTTTGATCTGGTGGTAGCCTGAGAAGGCATCCAGAAAACAGAGGAGGTCGCAGCCGGCTATTGAGTCCACGGTCTGGTCTATCCTCGGCAATGGGTATGGGTCCTTGGGACAGGCCTTGTTGAGGTCGGTGAATTCGATGCAGAGCCGGCCTCCACCAGTGTGCTTGGGGACGACCACGGTGTTGGAGAGCCAAGTGGGGTGTGCCACCTCTCGAATTATGTGTGCTTCTTTTAGCTTCTCTACTTCCTTGATGATGAATTCTTGCTTCTCTGGCGCTTGGCGCCGTGCTTTCTGCTTCACTGGGCGTGCGTTTGGACACGCGGCTAAGTGGTGCTCGATCACCTCCCTCGGTACTCCGGACATATCTAACGGCGTCCATGCGAACATGTCAGAGTTTGCCCTGAGAAAGGCGACGAGTGCGCTTTCCTATTTGATAGGCAAGCCAGCGCCTATGGTGACGCTAGCCCTCGAGCCGCTGGCGTCCAGTGGCACCTTCTTCGTGGCTGCCCTTTCCTGAGAGAACAACTGCTTCTTCTTTGCCGGCCTCGCGGGGGGCTCTTCTGCGTCCTCGTCAGTGGGAAATGCCACTGCAGCGGCCTTGTAGGCATGCTCGACAGAGCACACGGTGTCCTTGACCTGGCCATGTATGGTGATGGTGCCGCTGCAGCCTGGAAGCTTGACGATGTTGTAGGTAGGGTGAGTGACAGCCATGAACTTCGCGAGGGCGGGGTAGCCGAGGATGGCGTTGTAGGGCAGGCCGATGTGCGCGACGTCGAAGTCGATGAACTCGGTGCGGTAGTTTTCTTGCGTTCCGAAGGTGACTGGAAGCCTCACTTGCCCCAGCGGGGTGGTGGTTCCCTCTGTCACCCCCGAGAAGTGCCTGGTGGGCATCAGCCGCTCATATGGCACTTGAATCTTCTCGAAGGTCTCGACAGATATGACGTTCAGGCCTGCACCGTGTAACATCCTGAAATTTGGCCTTTCAAAAATTTTCTTTAAAAAATTTATTCTTGAAATTTGGGATTTAATTATCCCTTGATTTTGATTGCCCTTTTATAATTCTCAACCATTTGCAAACCTTGTCCAAGTTTGGGATCTCTTGTTTTGGATTCTATCCCACTTGGTGAACATGTTGCTGGCTCTTTTCACCCAAAAATATTATTTCAATATTATCTTTTATTTTAATAACCAAAATCCTATTGTTCTGACTTTACAAAGGAAGTACCTCAAAGGTCTTTCCTAAAATTCTGCAAAAATTAGGGAATGACCCCTAGGCAAAATATAGCCCAAATATGCAAAAACATTTGGTACCTTGTTTACAAAATGATGAAGTAATTCCCCACTTTAGTTTCTGCCCATTTTCTTCTTTATTTTCAAAGTGCAAAGCAAATGTTTTCTTCCTGGTGATCCAAGACCCTAGACACAACCCCAAGGAGTACACACACCTCAGGGAATTTTATGGAACCATTTCCATTTCATTTCCTTCTCCAAAATCCTTTTTCCCCTTTTGACCAGTATGGTTTTTCCAAACTTTCCTATAGCCCAACTTTCGTTTTGGACCAAGCACTAGTCAGCAAAGTTGGGGCATTTCCAATTTGGCGCACGTAGGAGAAAACCCTACCCAGTTTGGATCAGTGAGCTGAGAGATAAGGATCGATGCCGATCCTGGCAAGCCCAGAACAGTGGTGACCACTGTCACCACTGTCGAACACCTGTCCGAGAGGCGCCACCGCTTTCGCTCGTCGCCGTGCAGCCGCTTCCGCTCGTCGCCGTGCAGCCCTCCCTTTGCCTCTCCCCGCGCCCAGCCAGCCCCCCCCGCCCTTCCTCGCTTCTCCTGCCTCCACACGTCGCCGGAGACGCCGCCATCTGCTAGCCTCGCCGCGGCTAGACGACGCGCCGCGCAGCACAGTGGCTGTCGTGGCCGCGTGTCGGCAGCTCTCGCACGCACAAACCGTCCCCCTCCCCTGTGTGTCCATGAAGCTCCCCTCCATCCGCTGCCGCCGCCAGCTAGCCGACGCGCCGCTGCTACACCGTCACCGCGCCGCCCGTCGACACGCCACGGCCGCCAGAACCTCCCCTCCGCCTGCAAGTGCCACGCCACCCCGAGCCTCTCCACGGGAGCGCCATCTTCGTCGTCCAGCTCATCCGCTCCACGCCGCACCGACGCTACACCGACGACGCCGAGTCCGCTCCGCCACATCTCCGGGACACCGCATCCATGCCCGTGACGGCCACCACCTCCTCAACTCGCTATTTAAGGACCTCCCGAGCCCCTCCGAGCACCACACCGCCCTCCACTCGCCCTCAATCACCTCCCACAGAAGCCACGCCTCCCGGAGATCACCGTAGCGCCCGAATCAAGATCGCTGGAGCCGCTCGGGCTCCGCTCGATTCCCTCCCCTAGAGAGCTCAGCGTTTTACAGTTTCCAGATTTCCAGGCCATGATCAATACGGCACTAATCTCAGAGAAAGAGCACCGCACGATTTATGACTCCCACAAGCGGAAGTTCGAGCCACGTAAGAACCAACATGAAGGAGCTACTTCAAAACCACGCCCATGGCAGCCCAACAACCGTACCTCCACCCCACAGAATACGTGGAATCAACCCAGGAAGGAAGGATATCCCCGTGAAGGATTCTATCACCAGCGCCCCCTAGTGGATGATTGCAAGAGGGAGAACTCCTGCTTCAAGTGTGGCAAGACAGGACACTACATCAAGGATTGCCCCTTCACAACGGCAACAACAACAACTCCAACAACAATCACCCCGCTGGTGCGATCAAGCCACCTCAAGTTGCCCGTGTCCACCACATGTCTGCGGAGGAAGCATATGAAGCCTCAGATGTAGTGCTTGGTACGTGTACTATCAACACTAAACCCGCGCTGATTTTATTTGATTCTGGAGCTTCCCACTCTTTCATCTCAAAGGATTTTGTTGCCAAACACCGTTTTTCCGTTTCCCCTTTGGGCCATCTTTTGGTGATACAAACCCTTGCCTCTGAGATGAAAACAAACACCATGTGCCAAGACCTGACAATCAGCATCAACCAAGTAAAATTCCCAGCTCATCTCAACACTCTCAATGTGCCCGGCCTCGACGCCATCCTAGGTATGGATTGGTTGGTCCAGCATGCAGCTCAGATTGACTGTGCAACCAGAGCGGTTACTCTCACCAACCCGGAAGGCATACGTACCACCTACTTGCCAAATAAGCCCCACCAGATAGGGGAAGTGTATGTGGTCAGCGAATACCCGGATGTCTTTCCAGATGAACTACCCGGAATGCCCCCTGATCGTGATATTGAATTTGCCATTGAAGTGGTACCAGGAACAAACCCAATATTCAAGAAACATTACCGTATGACAAGTCCCGAGCTAGTGGAATTGAAGAAACAGCTTGACGAGTTAATTCGGAAGAAGTTCATTCGCCCGAGCATTTCACCCTGGGGATCACCAGTTTTGTTTGCAAAGAAGAGCGATGGTACACTCCGATTATGTATCGACTATCGTGCACTCAATGATGTCACCATCAAGAACAAGTACCCACTCCCAAGGATCAATGATCTGTTTGACCAACTCCGTGGTGCCCGAGTATTCTCCAAGATTGATCTCCGTACGGGTTACTACCAGCTGAAGATTCGAGAGAGTGATATTCCCAAGACCGCTTTCACCACCAGGTATGGATTGTATGAGTGCACCGTTATGTCCTTCGGCCTAACAAATGCACCGGCCTACTTCATGGGCATGATGAACAAGGTATTCATGGAATATCTCGACAAGTTTGTTGTGGTGTTTATCGACGACATCCTCATCTACTCCAAAAATGAGGAGGAGCACGCCGAACACCTCAAATTGGTTCTCGGAAGGCTACGTGAGCAACAACTTTATGCCAAGTACAGCAAGTGCCAGTTCTGGTTAAAGGAAGTGGAATTCCTAGGTCATGTATTGTCTGGAGCCGGTGTGGCCGTAAACCCCAACAAAATCTCCGATGTGTTAAACTGGAAAACACCCACCAATGTGTCAGAAATCAGGAGCTTCCTAGGATTGGCTGGTTACTACCGCAGATTCATTGAGAACTTTTCCAGGATAGCCAAGCCTATGACGGAGTTGTTAAAGAAGAATCGCAAGTATACCTGGTCAGACGAGTGTGAAGAAAGCTTCATCGAGTTGAAGACCCGGTTAACCACAACCCCAATTCTGGTGTTGCCTGATGATGCCAAAGATTTTACCGTATACTGTGATGCAAGCAGAAATGGACTAGGGGCCGTACTCATGCAAGAAGGAAACATCATCGCGTATGTGTCAAGGCAACTCAAGACCCACGGGCTCAACTACCCCACCCACGACTTGGAGTTAGCCGCCGTCATACTCGCCCTGAAGACTTGGCGACATCACCTTATAGGTCGAAGATGCGAGATCTACACTGATCACAAAAGCTTGAAGTACATCTTCACCCAGCCTGACCTCAACCTAAGGCAAAGGAGATGGCTAGAGGTGATCAAGGACTACGACCTTGGAATTCATTACCATCCAGGAAAGGCCAACGTGGTAGCAGATGCCCTGAGCAGGAAGCCCCCAAAGATGCAGCCAAGTTTAGAGAAGGAATTCGCAAAACTAAACTTGTGTGTGGGAAGTGAGGCCTATCTAAGCACCTTGGAGGTAAAACCAGACCTGGAGGAAGAGATAAGGACCGAGCAGGCGAACGACCCCGGCCTAAGCAAGATCAAGGCCAAGATACCGCTGGGCCAGGCCAAGGAATTTTCCCTGGACAGCCAAGGAGTACTCCGCTATGGTAACCGCCTTTGTGTACCCGACAAGGCCGCGCTAATACGGCAGATCCTCAGGGAAGCCCACGAGTCTGCCTATTCCATTCACCCGGGAGCACCAAGATGTACCAGGACTTGAAACAAATATTCTGGTGGTCCGGTATGAAGAAGGATATCGCCTACTATGTCGCATGCTGCAACGTATGCAACCTGGTGAAGGCCGAACATCAAAAACCCGTCGGATACCTCCAACCCCTTAAGATACCCAAATGGAAGTGGGACAACATAAGTATGGATTTCATTGTCGGACTTCCCAAATCCAGCCGAGGGAATGACTCTATCTGGGTCATTGTCGACCGTCTGACGAAGGTATCCCACTTTATCCCCGTCAAGACAACATACCGCTCGGACCAGCTGGCACAACTCTATGTAAACAGGATTGTCAAACTCCATGGAGTCCCGAAGACCATTGTGTCGGATAGAGGTACCCAATTTACCTCCAAATTTTGGACGAGCCTGCATCATGCCATGGGGACAAAGTTATCCTTCAGCACAGCCTATCACCCCCAGACAGACGGTCAAACCGAGCGAGTCAATCAAATATTAGAAGACATGCTCCGCTCGTGTGTGCTCGCCTACGGAGCAGGTTGGGAGGATAGCTTACCATATGCAGAGTTCTCATACAACAACAGCTACCAAGGCAGCCTAAAAATGTCACCCTTTGAAGCACTGTATGGTAGGAAATGCCGAACCCCACTCAACTGGTCCGAAGTTGGAGACCGCAAGATCTTTAGGCCCGATGATTTGTTGGAGGCAGAAAAGCAAGTACGTCTGATTCGAGACCGGCTCAAGGAAGCACAGTCCCGCCAGAAAAGTTATTACGACCGCAGACACCGTCAAATCCAGTTCGAAGAAAATGACTATGTCTATCTTCGTGTGACACCCCTCAAGGGCCTGCAAAGATTCCACATGAAAGGGAAGCTGGCCCCAAGATTCATTGGACCTTTCAAGATCCTAGCCAGGGAAGGGACAGTAGCCTACCAGCTGGAACTGCCAGAGGAACTAGATGGGGTACATGATGTTTTCCACGTATCTCAGCTACGGAAGTGTATCTCACCGCCAACCAAGCAGGCTGATTTTAAGGATTTGAAGTTGAGCAGCGAACTGACTTACGAGGAACACCCAGTCAGAATTTTGGATGAGTCAGAACGCCGCACCCGCAACAAGGTCACAAGGTTCTACAAGGTACAGTGGGATAAGCACACTGAAGACGAAGCTACTTGGGAACGAGAGGATTTGTTAAGGACTGAATATCCGTACCTGTTCAACGAGCAACCAAAATCTCGAGGACGAGATTCAACTTAAGGGGGGAAGGTCTGTAACATCCTAAAATTTGGCCTTTCAAAAATTTTCTTTAAAAAATTTATTCTTGAAATTTGGGATTTAATTATCCCTTGATTTTGATTGCCCTTTTAAAATTCTCAACCATTTGCAAACCTTGTCCAAGTTTGGGATCTCTTGTTTTGGATTCTATCCCACTTGGTGAACATGTTGCTGGCTCATTTCACCCAAAAATATTATTTCAATATTATCTTTTATTTTAATAACCAAAATCCTATTGTTCTGACTTTACAAAGGAAGTACCTCAAAGGTCTTTCCTAAAATTCTACAAAAATTAGGGAATGACCCCTAGGCAAAATATAGCCCAAATATGCAAAAACATTTGGTACCTTGTTTACAAAATGATGAAGTAATTCCCCACTTTAGTTTCTGCCCATTTTCTTCTTTATTTTCAAAGTGCAAAGCAAATGTTTTCTTCCTGGGGATCCAAGACCCTAGACACAACCCCAAGGAGTACACACACCTCTGGGAATTTTATGGAACCATTTCCATTTCATTTCCTTCTCCAAAATCCTTTTTCCCCTTTTGACCAGTATGGTTTTTCCAAACTTTCCTATAGCCCAACTTTCGCTTTGGACCAAGCACTAGTCAGCAAAGTTGGGGCATTTCCAATTTGGCGCACGTAGGAGAAAACCCTACCCAGTTTGGATCAGTGAGCTGAGAGATAAGGATCGATGCCGATCCTGGCAAGCCCAGAACAGTGGTGACCACTGTCACCACTGTCGAACACCTGGCCGAGCGGCGCCGCCGCTTCCGCTCGTCGCCGTGCAGCCCTCCCTTCGCCTCTCCCCGCGCCCAGCCAGGCCCCCCCCCGCCCTTCCTCGCTTCTCCTGCCTCCACGCGTCGCCGGAGACGCCGCCATCCGCTAGCCTCGCCGCGGCTAGACGACGCGCCGCACAGCACAGTGGCTGTCGTGGCCACGTGTCGGCAGCTCTCGCACGCACAAACCGTCCCCCCTCCCCTGTGTGTCCGTGAAGCTCCCCTCCACCCGCTGCCGCCGCCAGCTAGCCGACGCGCCGCTGCTACACCATCACCGCGCCGCCCGTCGACACGCCACGGCCGCCAGAACCTCCCCTCCGCCTGCAAGTGCCACGCCACCCCGAGCCTCTCCACAGGAGCGCCATCTTCGTCGTCCAGCTCATCCGCTCCACGCCGCACCGACGCTACACCGACGACGCCGAGTCCGCTCCGCCACATCTCCGGGACACCGCATCCATGCCCGTGACGGCCACCACCTCCTCAACTCGCTATTTAAGGACCTCCCGAGCCCCTCCGAGCACCACACCGCCCTCCACTCGCCCTCAATCAGCTCCCACAGAAGCCACGCCTCCCGGAGATCACCGTAGCGCCCGAATCAAGATCGCTGGAGCCGCTCGGGCTCCGCTCGATTCCCTCCCCTAGAGAGCTTCCGCCTCCGATTCCCCTTACCCACACACTCCCCAGACCACCATGAACCTCCAGCCGCCCTCGCCAGAGTAATTAGGGGCCGGAATTGCCGTATCTGTCATCGGCAGATCACCGGAGCCGCTGCCGTGCAAGCTCTGCTCACGCTAGGCCTCCCCAGCAAGTACAAGTGCGCCGACGAGCGGCGCAACGCCTCCCCGAGCCTTCCCGCACCATCTCCCTCGCCTCCCCTGCCCCCTAGCCGCCGGGAAACCTCGCCGGTGAGTTCGCCGGCGGTGAACAGTGCCATTTTCTATTTTCCAGTAGAATAACGGTTCAGCACAGTGCTAGTGGGACCCACTGTCAGGGTTTTAAACATTTCCAAAGGTTTTTCTGTTTTCTATTTTTCTGTTTAAATAAATGGCAGAAACTTTGAAAATCCATATCTCTCTCAAAAATCATCAAAAAAATATGAATCCTTTTTTGATGGCTTTGTTTTCAAAATGTCTGTCTTATGACATCAAAAGAATTTCATTTGGAGTTCATTTGCTTGATCGTTTATTCGATACCGTAGGAAGGGTTTTTAATGCATGTTTATTCTCTAAATAGATTCAAACTTCCCCAACGAAATTGAAGTCGAACCCGAACCCTACCACTCTGCTGAAGGCAAGCCATTAACCTAATCTCAAGCTTGGTCGAACTTCAGAAAATTGCTTGCTTGTTTAAATTGAATGTTGTTGCATATCATATGTCATGTTGCATTTTAATATTGCCGCACTATATATATATATATATATCTGTGGATCATCGCAACACCCTTTTATTTTGTCAAACGAGAAGGCGCTTGCCAGCGGAATCGCTGCCACAGTCATCCGGTTGACGTTTCTTTTATTTTTGTCAAACGAGAAGGTGCTTGCCAGCGGAATCGCTGCCACAGTCATCCGGTTGACGTTTCTTTTATTTTTGTCAAACGAGAAGGCGCTTGCCAGCGGAATCGCTGCCACAGTCATCCGGTTGACGTTTCTTTTATTTTGTCAAACGAGAAGGCGCTTGCCAGCGGAATCGCTGCCACAGTCATCCGGTTGACGTTTCTTTTATTTTGTCGAACGAGAAGGCGCTGGTCGGCGGGTTCGCCGCCATAGTCATCCGGTTGACGTTTTATTTTGCTATGCTTGGACTTTGGTACATGCCGGTGGATATGTTTATTTACTGCTGAAATTATTATATGGATGCCATGTGTTACTTTGTTAATATTGATGTCTGTAATCAAACAAAATGACTAAGAAGATAATCACCTCCCTCGACTAGTTGAGTCACATAGTGCCACTCACCAAACACAACCAGCACAACCATGCGTCGTCTGTGTGGGCGGACCATGGCCGGGTATTTTATCAGCCACCTTTGACGCCACCTTTTTGGCAAGTCTAGTCGGTTACCATAGTTGGTCGGGGCTAGTCTTGCGAAGGTTCCGGAGCTAGGCGTCGCTCATGGGTTGGGGACGTGCCGGATTCACTTTTGCATAAGGCATAGAGTTATGTCGGTGGCTATACAGGGAGTGTCTTGGTAGAGTAAACGACTGTGGAAGTATGGGTTTGTACTGTCCGCCATGGTTGGTTCTAGTACTTCGGTACCGGCGGTACAAGCTTAAACTTCAGCGTGTGGATAAAAGTTGCAACCTCTCGAGAGTGTAAATCTGGATATCTAGCCTTGTCCCTGGGTTATGGGACGTTGTTTGGGTCAAGTCATGCTATGAGTCAGTCCTGTCGAATATGGAGAAGTTATGAATGTGAAACCCAACCCTAAAGCCAGAGTTGGCTGGAATGACAGCCAGAGTTGGCTAGAGTAAAAGTCATAGTTGGCTAGAATTAAGCCAGAGTTGGCTAGAGGCTTGAAAGCCTAGATGTTGTTGGATGAGAACGTGATCTCATTCCAGCAACCACGAAACTTCCCTACAAAGGTAAGTAGGTAAGTTACGTCCAACCGTTCAGCTTGGACTCGCACTTCTAAACCCAAACTGATGCCATGCTACCTTCTGAACTTATGCCATGCCATATAGGTAGACCTTGTTTGTTTTTGGTCTAATGTCTTGCGAGTACATTCCATGTACTCACCTGGCTTTTCATGTGGCCAGACCCTGCTGCACCCGTCGCCGAGTACCCGCTGTACGAGAACTAGGAACCGTATTCCAGGCAGAACCCTGTGGAATAAAGCCCGCTGTCGCCACGCTACTATCTACGTTTCCGCTACGACTTCCGCTAGAGGCTTGATGTTAGAAAAATAATGTACATACTGTTGTGTGCGCCTCTTGCGCAAGAGCTAGAGCCTCACCCCGTGTTGTAATATTGTATCTGTCCGAACTCAAGGCCATATGAATATATTTGGTTATGTCTTTGTTTACCAAGTTGTCATATATCCAGTATTTCTGGGACTGGTATATGGGGTAGCTCGATCATCTGGATCGGGGTGCCACACACTGTCGGGGGAATAATTAACCCGCGACTTATTCAAAGCTAAAACAGCGGCTTCATCCGCATGATCACGCTACTATTTGGCCACGTAAAGATGGGCTGACCTAGGATCGCGGCCTACCGAAGGAAGACGATCGGCTTCGTGTAGAACTATTGTAACCTGACGAGCCTCTATGTATATAAAGAGGACTCGCAGGACTTAGACAGGGCCAAGCCCTCAAACCCTAGTTCATACGGCGAGTACCGAGATCGGATCGCCTCCATTGTAACACCTCATATATCATATCAATACCAATCTAGGGTAGGCAGGAAGTAGGTCTTTACCTCACATTGAGGGGCCGAACCTGGGTAAATCTGTGTTGATCTTTGTTCCTGCGATCCCAAGCTCGGAGACGCTTGACTCGCGCAATCCCACACGTACGAAGTCATCCATGACATCTGACGTGACAAACCCACGACAGTTGGCACCCACCGTGGGGCCTGCGGTCAAGAGCGTCACGTTCCGCGCAGGATCGATCAAAGGAGCTGAAGATCTTGCCGTCGGCCGCATTATCGCGGTCGATGGCATACCTTTCATTGGCGATTCAAGCTGGGGGCCGGAAGCTGTTTACCTGGAGACCGGCCGCGTCATCCCGTTTGGATCTATCAACATCTTCGTCGGTTTCATTGGTGGCGGATCTGTTAGCTCAGTCCAAGAAGGCGACTCAGCGGAAGAAGTCGCCGATGACGAAGAAGAGTCCGTGGAGAGCATGGACTCGCAAGAATTTGGGTCCATCATACCTGCCCTTGAAGAAAGTTACTGGGATTACGCACCAGGAATCACCTTAGTGCCAGATCAAGAGGCGGCACAAGTTGGGGTTTACATTGCACCCCCCGGCAACCCGCTACTTATCCCGGTGTCAGCCGCAAATGCCGCCGTCCGTGGAACAGAAATTGAGGCCGCCAGGGCCGAGCTCCTGTACGAGGTTCGGAGGACGGAAGAAGAGCGCTACAGACTCGACCAGGTGAACCAAGGAATCCAACAGGAACGACAAAGGGTAGCCGCGCTCACCGCGACTCAAAGACAAGTTGACTCGCAGGCGCTGGCGCGGGCGACTCAACCAACGGTAGAATTCCCTCCCACTCCAGCCGCTGGAGCAGGAGTCCAACCAATCGCAAGATGTTTGGGACCAACAACTGACCAAGAAGCGCAGCAACTACCATCGCAACAACCAAGGAGGTTTCATACCCCGCAAGGCCACTACCAAAGCCCCGTCGATAATATGTATGCTGCGGCTAATATCTTGACACAGATGGTACCAACAGGCGACGACCCGGTCAACACGGAAGCACGGCGTGTGATTCAGATGTTGAGCACTGCGGTCCTACAACAGGCCAACAAATCAGAGGTCGAAGGGCAGCAGCCCACCGTACCGGCCAACCACAGGATTGCAGCAGAGAGAAGCGTCCAGAGCAGGCCACCAGAGAATATTTCAAGAGTCGCACAAAGGCAGCAGGAACAAGTCGCAGAAGCACAGGCTATCATGCCAACGATGCAGACGCGGCCCGCGGGGATCAACAACCCCATGGGCACATCCACAACCCTGTCCTCGCGACTCAAGGGGCCGGCGTGTTTCACTGAAAAGATCAGATCGGAACCTTTCCCTGAAGACTTCAAAGGACCGCGCAAGGTGGCAAACTACAACGCCAGCATGGATCCTACCACCTGGCTAAACAATTACGAGATGGGGATGAGTATTTTAAACGCCTCAGAAGAGATATGTGCAAGATACCTCAACATGATGTTGGAGGGCGCGGCTCACATATGGCTACAAAATCTGCCCCCCAATTCTATAAATACCTGGGAGGAACTGAAAGATGCTTTCGTCAAGAACTTCCAAGGAACCTGCAAGCGACTCTGTAATATAGAAGATCATGAGCGTTGCGTTCAGAGGGAAGGCGAGTCAAGCCGCCACTGGATGAGAAGGGTGGCGGAAATAATACACTCCTCAGATAATATACCACCAAGCTCAGCCGTCCTGGTCATGGAGAAAAACTGCAAGTTCGAGCCGCTGATCCATATACTGGGCCGCATGAAGGATAAAGTCAAGAGCCTCAGCGAGGTAATGGCTGCGGCAAACAAATACGCCGGCTCGGACAAAACCAGAGACACGTCAGATGGAGAAGAGGAGGAAGTTGCTATCAAGGGAAAGAAAAATATCAGCAAGCCCCAACAGCAACAAACCAGCCACAACAACGCGAGTCAAAACAAGCGCAAGAGTAAAGAAGGAAACTCTGGGCTCGTCGCCAGCACGCGTGGAGGATTCAGAGGTCAACGAGGAAGGGGCCGAGGAAGCGGCTTTCGTCCAATTAATATGGAAGAAGTTTTCAGTCGGCCGTGCGATCTTCAAGCAGGAGGTGATGGGTGGCCAGCGGACCATACCAAGGCACAATGCAACTATTACAAGAAGTGGAAAGAGGAAAGCCAACATAATAGGGGAAATCACCATGAAGGAAACCCTTGTGCGGCTCATGGTTCAGGCGCCGGGCAGCACAATGCGAATAATCCCAAGTAAGCAGGGCAGTACCACACGATAGTTATCAACACCTCCAAGAGGGAGGAAAAATTAAGCCGCAAAAGCCAGCAAGTGAACGCTGTAATACCAGCAACCCCCAATTGGCTAAAGTGGTCGGAGCATGTAGTAACGTGGACCCGCGGCGATCACCTGCCGCAGGTGCGAGAACCAGGGAAGCTGGCGCTAGTTGTGGCACCCTACGTAGCAGGATACAAACTAACCAAAGTGCTTATGGACGGAGGAAGCAGCATAAACATCATGTACTACGACACGTTCAAGCGCCTTGGTCTCATGGATTCCAGCCTGCAACACACGACGACCGTGTTTCACGGCATCGTCCCAGGGAAATCTGCACAACCAGTGGGAAAGATAACCCTGGGAGTAACCTTTGGGACAGAAGAAAACTTTAGAAGCGAGTTCATATGCTTCGAAGTGGTGAAATTCCAAAGCCCGTATCACGCCCTGTTCGGACGAACAGCCTTCGCCAAGTTCATGGCCAGGCCCTGCTACGTGTACCTACAGTTGAAGATAGCAGGACCAAGAGGGGTCATCACGGTGCACGACGATAGAGAAAAAGCAATAGAGTGTGAGGAAGGAGACGCAGCCTTCGCAGAATCAGCCTGTGCCGCTGAAGAACTAAAGAGCTATAAGTCACAGGTGGACCCTAACGACATGAGCATGGTCACCACGCCATCCACCGAACCACCAATAAAATTCAAAGCGACCCAAGACACCAAGCTGATAGATCTCGTTCCTGGCGACTCATCTAAGCAGACAAGCATCGGAGCACACATGAAAAAAGAACAGGAACGGGCCCTCATCGCTTTCCTTCAGGAAAATCAGGACATCTTCGCATGGAAACCATCTGATATGCCAAGGGTACCAAGAGAGTTGGCAGAGCATAGCCTCAACGTGAACCCTGTGGCCAAACCTGATGGGGGGATAATAACCCGGTAGGCCCATGAAGAGGGAAGCGTGACCCGCCAGGCAGGAGGCCCGGCCAGGCCAGCTAACCATCAGCATGGGCCGGGTTATGTTGCTGGGCCAGTAAGTTGGCGGTAACCCGGTTCAGGAAGGAAAGGTTCTAGAAGACCAGAGGCGGTTCAGGACTTGGAGGACACGAAGGCCAGAAGAGCTAGAGTAGGATTCCGAGTCTGGGTAGAGCCCGGGTTCATCTTGTAAAGCGCCAGGAGACCCGGTCATCTATATAAACCGGTCCCTGAGCCCTAGTTGAGAGAGAACTTTACGATCCAAGCTTAGGCGAGAGAATCATAGATAGAAACCTACGCTACCAAGCAACCTTGTAACCTAGATCGAGATCCGGCTCTGTTGTCGTAGCCGGGTTATCGAGATCGAGATCAATAATAAGATAGCAGGAAGTAGGTCTTTATCTCCAATGGAGAGGCCGAACCTGGGTAAACCCTTTGTCCCTGCAGTGCTAAACAATCTCCCAGACGCCAGAGTCGCCTTGCCCATCATCTCAAGCTACCCCAAGGTAGCATCTGCCGTGTTATCTACCCCACGACAGTTGGCGCCGTCTGTGGGAATCGCGTCCAAAGGTGTCACCATCATGGGAGAAGCAATGCAAGGAGTGGAGAACTTTGTTTTCGGCGAGATCACCCTCAACTCGCAAGGAGAGCCCATCGTTGATGATTCTGGCTGGGGGCCGGAATCAGATCTACTTGAATCAGGTGATGTTATTCCAATTGGCAAGTTTAACGTTTTTGTTGGTATGATTGCAACTAGATCTGCTAGTGATGGAGACTATGAATCTGTGTCAGGAGCTGCCACAATTGTTCAATCTGATGGAGAAGAATCAGTTGGTACGGCTGAAGATGAGCTGCCCCTGGACGTACACGAGGAAAGATCGGGAAACCCGGCTCAAATCCCGGGTGATGTGGTGGACCATGCAGATTCAGAATCGATCTTGCCCCTGTTTGAAGGCCGGTTCGGATATGGAGCAGAAGAAGAGGATGAAGAGGAGCAAGAGTCCAGCCCAAGCCCGGTTAGGAGGGTGGCAGTTTACACCGCCCCTTCGACCAACGTGGGAGCATCACCGTCAACGGTCGTGCCACCTGCTTTTACTCCGGGTCAACAGCAGCAACAATTGCCACCAGTACTGGAATTGGCGGGTCAAAGAGTTGATGGAGACCCGGCTTCGGTGTCAGAGGAAAGTGAAGACACGGCGCGTTACAGGAACAGCTTCGGTTTTCTCAATAACCGGGCTCAGGGCGAAGAAAGAAACAAACGCTGGGCCCAGGCCTTGTTTAACAATGGCCTGGTCCTAGATCCATCAGCACTCACGAGGATGGTTACCCAGAAAACGCAGCAGCTAGAGCTATAGAATTGGATACAGCACGCCGGGCTTTGGAGCAGATGCGCAGAGACACAATGGCAGAGAAGCAAGATATGGAGGTTAGGCGAAAGCAAATAGAGGATGAGGAAAATCGTCTCAATGAGATGACCAGGGCACACCGGAGGAGGCACCAGAGCCGGCTGGCTCCAGGAGAAAACGCCATAAATCCCGCAGTATTGTTTAGAACCCAGAAGATCAACCAGTTGGTGTAACTCAGGTGGCTCCAGTTGTTAGAACAAATGCAGAACCAGACAGAGGAACAGGAAGAGCTGGAGTTGCAGCTGCAGCGGTGCCGGGTCTTCTCGCTGGGGGAGCCAGGGGAAATCCGGGTCTGCCGCCCAGGACACCAAGGTTCCACACGCCGGTGGGCCACTTTTCCAATCCAGCAGATAACGTGTATGCCGCAACTTTAGCACTTGACCGTATTCCATTGGGAGACTCGCCAGCAGATTGAAGCTCGGCGTGCCATTGACATGTTGCGCACTGCGGTTGTTCAGCAAGTTCAGTATTCAAAGGAGAAAAGCGCGCTTCATTCCACAACTTATCGTAGTAAGAGTCGCCACGGTGGGAACCCGCCATTGGCCGGGTTTGCCGCGGCACAGCAGCAAAACCCGCCCCAGCAGAACCAGAACCAGAATAATCAGCAGTACCAACCCGCCCCTGCAATTTCTGTGGCTCAGCAGATAGTCAATAGATCGCGAGCGGGAAGAAGTGCAGCCAATGCAAACCCGGCAGTACCTGCCGTTGGAGTACCACAAGGAGGACCGGGTCCCGTGCCAGCAGCGTCTGCAAGCTCGCCGGGTAACAATAATTTTTAGCAAGTTCTTCACCTTAGCGGGCCAAAGTGTCTTTCAGATGCCATTAGAGCGGAGCCTTTCCCTGAGAAGTTCAAGGAGCCAAGCAAGATTTCCAATTATGAGCCGAGCATGGACCCGGCAAGTTGGTTGAGCAGCTATGAGATGGCAATGTGTATACGCAATGCCACAGAGAATGTTTGTGCAAAGTACATGTATTTGATGATGAGCGATGGTGCAGCGAAGTTGTGGTTCAAGAATCTGCCAGAGAAATCTATCAATTCCTGGGATGAGTTGAAAACAATTTTTATCAAGCACTTTCAGGGTACGTGCAAGCGTTATTTTCCATTGAAGATCTTGATCGTTGTGTACAGAGGAAAGGCGAGTCAGCACGTCACTGGATGGGCCGGGTCACGGAGATCCTGCACTCTTCATCGGTATCGAGCCCAAGGACGCAATTTCATCGATGGAGAAAACTTGCAAGTACGCTCCCTTGGTCCAGAAGCTGGGTCGCATGAAGGAGGGACACCGGGTTAAGCCTGTTACTATGGCAGAGTTGATGGATGCGTGCAACAGACACGCAGCCACGGACAAGACCCAGGATGATAGTGAGGAAGAAAAAGGGAAAGGTACTGCGAATAATGGAGGAAAGAACAACAATGGCCCGGGAAACAATAACAACAACAATCAGAATCAGCACAAGCGTGGGCATCAGGAGGGAAACTCAGAGCTAGTGGCAAACGCAAATGCCGGGTTTCAGAGGCAAAGGATGGATGGGAATTATCAGGAAAACAGAGGTTATCAGGAAAACAGAGGTTATCAGGGAAACAATGGGAATTACAGTGGTGGAAATAGTTATCAAGGATCACGTCCAATGAGCACTGAAGAGGCCTTCAGGATGCCGTGTCCTCGTCATAGCAAGAACGGCAGACCCGCCAATCATTCATTGGCCCAGTGTGTAGATCTGAACAGGTGGAAAAACAATGAAGTTCAGAGAGCTTTGCAAGGAGCAAACAGAGTGGAGGACCCGGCCCGAGTGCTAACCCGGCTGCGGGGCCTCTAACTGGAGCAAATGCGGTACCAACTGGCAATACAGGACCCGGCCAAAATACAGGTAACCAGGGTGGATTCTCAAACCAGCCAAGGCAACTTGGCCAATATCATATATATACTAGTGGCACGACCAAGAGAGAGAGAAAGATAGTCAAAAGGGCAGTTAACTCAGTGGCTGTAGGGGTACCAAGGTATTTAAGATGGTCAGAGCATACTATTACGTGGAGTAGAGCAGATCACCCGGATGTGGTGGAACACCCGGGTCTGCTTGCTTTAGTTGTGGCTCCTCAAGTTCATGGCTTTGAGTTAAAGAAGGTTTTGATGGACGGTGGCAGTAGCATTAATATCTTGTATTGGGAAACATTTATACGTATGGGTCTGAAGGAGTCACAGTTACAGAAAACGTCAACAATATTTCATGGTATAGTTCCTGGGAAGTCAGCTACACCAGAGGGAAAAATTTCATTAGAGGTTGCTTTTGGCGAGTCTATCCATAACTTTAGGTCAGAGTGGCTCACTTTTGAGGTGGTGAAATTTCCAAGTCCTTATCATGCGTTGTTTGGAAGGCCGGCTTTGCCAAGTTCATGGCAAGGCCGTGTTATGTGTACTTGCAGTTGAAGATACCGGGTCCCAAGGGGATCATACTATTCATGGTAACAGAGAAATTGCAGCAGAATGTGACGAGGGAGATGCAGCCCTGGCAGAGCGAACTTGTGCTAGAGAGGAGTTGAAAGCTTACAGGTCTAATCTTGACCCGCAGGACAACAAGGCACTCAAAAAACCAACAACAGAAGATGACAGGGCAAAGTTTAAAGCAGCAAAGATACTAAGATGGTGGATTTTGTGCCTGGGGATTCCTCCAAGCAGTTCGCCATAGGGACCAGCCTAACTGATAAATAGGAAAGCGCGCTCATCGAGTTCATCCGTGAGAATCGGGATGTTTTTGCATGGACACCTAGTGACATGCCAGGCATTCCGACTGAACTCGCTGAGCACCGTTTACATGTTGATCCAAAGGCAAGGCCGGTAAAACAAGGTTTGAGAAAAATGAATGCAGAGAGAAGAAAAGCTATAGGAGAGGAGATAGCCCGGTTATTGGAAGCCGGCTTTATCATGGAGGTTTTCACCCAGAGTGGTTGGCTAACCCGGTTTTGGTTCTGAAGAAAAATAATGAGTGGAGGATGTGCATTGATTTTACAAGTCTCAACAAGCATTGTCCAAAGGACCCGTTTGCACTGCCGCGCATCGATCAAATTGTTGACGCAGTTGCAGGCAGCGAGCTCTTGTGTTTTCTGGACGCATATTCAGGTTATCATCAGATCAAGCTTAATAGGCAGGATTGGGAAAAGACATCGTTCATCACCCCCTTTGGTGCTTTTTGTTACAAGACCATGACTTTTGGGTTGAAGAACGCAGGAGCAACTTATCAGAGGTGTATTCAAAACTGTTTTCATGATCAGATTGGGCGCAATGTGCATGCTTATGTGGATGATGTGGTGATCAAGTCAGAAAAAGCCGGGTCATTTATTAGTGACCTTACAGAAACATTCAAAAATTTGAGGAAGTACAAGATGAAGCTCAATCCTACAAAGTGCGTGTTTGGAGTTCCAGCGGGAAAATTGCTCGGTTTCATTGTGTCAGAGCGTGGAATTGAGGCAAACCCGGAAAAAATCAGAGCCATCCAAAGTTTGAAAAAACCAGAGGAATTGGCAGATGTTCAGAAGTTGACAGGCTGTGTGGCTGCGCTAAGCCGGTTTATATCCCGGCTCGGAGAAAAGCAATCCCTTTGTACAAGTTACTGAAGAAAACAGACAACTTTGTGTGGAATCAGGAAGCAGATGAGGCATTTGAAGCTCTGAAGAAACAGTTATCAGAAGCGCCAGTTCTGGCGGCCCCGGGTCCCAAGGAACCCATGTTGTTATACGTCGCTGCCGGGCCTCAGGCTGTGAGTGCTGTGGTGGTGGTCGAGCGTAAGGAGGAAGGCAAGGAAAACCCGGTTCAGAGGCCGGTCTATTATGTTAGTGAGGTGTTATCAGAAGCAAAGCAGCGCTATCCGCACTGGCAGAAGCTAGTGTTTGGTGTTTTCATGGCAAGTAGAAAGTTGAAACCATATTTTCAGGAGCATCCAATCACAGTGGTGAGTTCAATACCCTTAGCAGATATCATCAGGAATTCAGAAGCTACAGGAAGAATTGCCAAGTGGGCAATAGAGATGGGGCCTTACCACATTGACTATGTGCCTCGCACAGCTATCAAATCTCAAGCATTGGCTGATTTTCTTAATGATTGGACACAGTTGAGTGCACCACCCTTACCCGGGTCTCAAGCCTTGGGTCATGCACTTTGACGGGTCTAAGCAAGCACAAGGTTCAGGAGCTGGAGTTGTGTTAACTTCTCCCAAGGGTGATAAGTTGAGCTATGTTTTGCAGATTCACTTTGATTGTTCTAACAATGTGGCAGAATATGAGGCCTTGTTACATGGTTTGCGTATGGCAAAGGAGATGAGCATCAAGCATATCAATTGCTATGGGGATTCAGATCTTGTGGCACAGCAAGTTTCAGGAACATGGGATAGAAAAGATGCGACAATGGCGGCTTACAGAAGAGAGGTGGACAGGGTAGCCGGGTTTTTCTCAGGCTATCAGGTGGATCATATTGATCGCAGGAAAAATGATGCTGCAGATGCTTTGTCAAGACTCGGCTCACGTAGAGAGCCGGTTCCACCTAATGTTTTCTTGGACGAGCTATGGACTCCATCAGTCAAGCTCAGGACGTAGAAGAACTGCGGGTCAGGAAGACCCGGATTCGCAATTAGTAGCAGCAACTCATGAAATTCCAGAGTGGACAGAACCTTATTTGGCGTATCTTTTGCGTGGAGAGCTGCCAGAGCAGGAAGTTATATCCCGGCAAATTGTGCGCCGGGCTAAGGCTTACGTGGTTATTGATGGCGAGTTATATAAGAGAAGTGTTTCTGGAGTGTTTCAGAGATGTGTGTCTGGAAAGGAAGGCCGGCAAATTTGAAAGAGATTCATGAGGGAGATTGTGGTCATCATGCTTCAACAAGGTCTTTAGTAGCAAAAGCTTTCAGACACGGTTTCTTTGGCTCACAGCCCAGGCAGATGCAGAGCGCCTGGTAAGTAGATGTGATGGTTGCCAGAGATACGCAAGGCAAATTCATGTGCCGGCTCAGGAGTTGCGAACAATACCTTGACTTGGCCCTTTGCAGTTTGGGGGCTTGATATGGTGGGTCCTTTTAGCATGTCTCCTTGCAAGAAAACCCACCTCTTGGTTGCCATTGACAAGTTTACAAAGTGGGTTGAGGTGATGCCTGTTACAAATTGTGAAGCAGCTACAGCAGTCAAGTTTTTGAAGCAGATCATACACAGGTTTGGGTATCCTCATAGTATCATCACAGACAATGGCACTAACATGTCCCTTGGTGAGATGGCAAAGTTCTGTGGAAACCAGGGTATACGTTTAGACGTTGCTTCAGTTGCTCATCCGCAGGCCAATGGACAAGTAGAACGAGCAAATCAGGAGTTGCTTCGAGGTTTGAAACCACGTCTCCGGGTCCCGTGTATCAGAGCCGCCGGAGCGTGGGTTGAGGAGTTGCCATCAGTAGTTTGGGGAATCAACACAACACCAAACAGATCCACCAAGATGACCCCTTTCTTTATGGTGTATGGGGCAGAGGCAGTTTTGCCAAGTGATATAATTCATGACTCGCCTCGCGTGGCGGCTTACGTTGAAACAGAAAATGAGCAGACCCGGCAGGATTCTGTGGACCTGCTAGAGGAGAACAGAGAACAAGCATTGGAGAGATCAGCAGTATATCAGCAAGATTTGAGGCGGTATCATAGTCGCCGGGTTAAAACTCGCACTTTCCAGGAGGGAGATTTAGTGCTGCGATGGACGCAATCCAAGGAAGGGATGCACAAGTTATCTCCTCCTTGGGAAGGGCCTTCATCATAAGCAAGAAATTGAACAATGGTTCATATTATTTGGTGGATGCTAGAGAAAAGTCCGAGTCTGTAAATGACACATCGCACTCTACCTTTTCATTGGAAGAGCGTGAGAGGCCATGGAACATTGCCCAGCTGCGCCCATACTATACTTAGCATGAGAAAGAGATATGAGATGTAATACACGATGTAACAGGCAGCAGGTTTCAGACGCGCTCTTTTCCTTACCAGGGTACCTAAGGGGCTGGAAGGTTTTTAATGAGGCGGCTTGCTGACCTAACCTTTTCTATCAATAAAGTAAAGGTTGAACAGAAATTTGTCTTGTTTCAGTTTCAGTTTATATTGGCAAGGTTATTTTTCTTTGTTTAATGTATGTTGTAGTAGTTTTTGTTCAGCTTGGTCTTGGGGGCTGGTCATTGAGGTGGCAAAGTTTTTCCCCAAGACCCGGCTATATGATTATCCGGGTCTCGAAATTTTTGTGACCCGGTAAGAGCAGTTTTTAGTTTAGTATTTTGGATTCAGTACTATGCATGTTAGTTTAATATCAGTTGTTTATGTTTTCTATCATAGAACAAGTGTTATGTTTTTTTTATCTTTGAGGACGCCCAGAGAGCGTGTCCCACCAGTATGTGGATCAATGGGGTAATGTTGCATAGTTAAGCCATTACTTTATAAACATTGATCCAGGTCTTGGGGGCTCTTACTTCAATAGTTTGTAGCTGCAATCCCAAGACCCGGCTTTTATGCCACTAGTTTATTCTTGGTTATCTTGCTGTTGAGCTGATGTGACTCGCAATTATTGGCCTGATTGCTCACCTGGAAATTCAATCAACCATGAGGCCCGTTGGGACTTGGTTCGACCCTGTTTTTCTCAGCGAAGTTGCGACAGGGTATCCATGCGAAAGCCGGCTCACAGTTAAAGAAATCAAAAGGGTCATCAAAACCACAGAGAGGTATCATCACAAAGTTTCAAGTAATAAAAGCAAAGTTTCAAAGGTGTACTACACACCACTGCAAGCAAGGATAATAGTGCTAAGTTATTACAATAACTTGCCCGAAGGGCCGAATGAAATTGTTTTTTGCAGAGATGAAAGCATCTGCATAAGTTTTCAAGCCTCGGCTTCAGGAGCCGGGTCACGGGGAGGCGAGCTGGATGGTTGTTCCTCGGTGGTCTTTGCCGGGTCATCTTCCTCGGCGGCCGCCGGGTTAGCTTCTGTCTCCTTGGTCTCTTGGCCTTGATCTTGCGCCGGGTGACTTGTCGAAGTGGCTGGAAGAAGTTTTCATCATCTTCTTCAACTATGGCCCGTGATGGAGGAGGAATAACTGGCGTAGAAGAGCTGGGTGCAGTGGAGGTACCAGGAGCATCTTGCCGGGTCAATGGAATCCTTATAGCTTTGCAGGAGATCGATGCGTTGTGGCTCGTCATCCATGATTTCTTCATCGTTTCGGTGTAACCAAACTGCAAAGTGGTGAGCTTCATTTTGCTGGCAATCACAGTGGCAACGTGCCGGGTTTGCTTCACAACCCGGGAGTAGCACTTTTATCAAATTCCTTGCCATCAGTGTCGAATTGGGGAAAGCCCTTCTTCAGGGGAGCGGGTTTAGCTGGGGATGGTAGGCCTTTGCCAAGGCAAGACCTCGCATCACCCCGGCCCTGCATGCATATCTCTTGAGCAGATGTATCCATTGTGGCATTGTTGACAGATGCCCAAGGACTTCAGTGTACTTGCTTGGCGGGTTCTCCCAATTCCTGCGGCTTTGATGACCTCGCAGCTGCCAAAGTACAGCTGACGTATCAGCGTGTACATGCACTTGATCTTCTCTGCAGCTGTTTTGCGAAGGTTCCCATCACGAGGGCCTGGGTAAGGAAAGATATAACAGTAAGATTTAAAAACCGGGTCTGCTTGCTCAGTTCAGTTCGAGTTCAGAGGAGTAGTGCTTACCCACTAAAGATTCAACCATAGAGGTGATCATTCTCTTTAGCCGGGTTAGCTCACTGGTGGTGTCATCCAGCTGCTTCTGCAGTGTGGTCAGTTGCTCTTGGAAGTTTTCCTCATGTTCCTGCTTATCTTTCTCCAAGTCAGAGTTTTCTTGAGTCAGAGCAGTGATCTTTTCTTCTAAGGCCTGAAGTTGAGCTGCATGATCAGCCCGGGTTTCAGATTCAGTTTTTGCAATATCCTTGAGCCGGGTGATTTATGCCTCGGCTTTGGCATGGTCTTCCTGTTAAAATACAAAAGATTGTGTTAGTCCCAGGTTACCGCAGGCAAGTTAACCCGGAACTTGGGGGCTACAATGTTCAAGTTTTGCTGTTAAAGTTGGCAAGTTTTGAATGATGGAAGTTTTTAGGTTCAAGTTGCCGAAGGAAAGTTAACCCGGAACTTGGGGGCTATACATGTGAAGTTTCTTAGTGTGTAAGGTGTAGTTCCAGGTTGCCGCAGGCGTGCAACCCGACACTTGGGGGCTGCATGCGCAAAAAGTTTAAAAGCATAAGTGTTAGTCCCAGGTAGCTGTGGACAGCTAACCCGGCACTTGGGGGCTACAGTGCCAAGTTTTGTCCTGGAAGATGAGCAGTTTTAAAGTGTTGAAGTTTTAAGTCCCAGCTTGTTGTAAACAGACAACCCGGGCCTTGGGGGCTACAGGGTTGAAATTTTTATCTATGGCATTTGTTTTTCAAGCACCAAGCTCATCAACAAGAGATAATCTTGGAGCTTGGGGGCTAGGCAGAGTGTAGTTATGCAAGAGGTAGCAAGAAAAAATGAGTACCTGGTATCGTTTCTGGATCAGGGAAACAAGTTCAGTCTCCAGATTCTTGTGGTGAGAAAGTCGAGTGAAATATTCTTCGCATAGAGACGGGACGGACATGGCATCCAGAGCCGGCAAATCTGACGAAGGATCCGGGCTCTTACCCTTGGCCGGAGATGCCGGGTTAGCATCTGGAGCTGGCACCTTGGCAAGAGTTTGAGGAGCATCTTGTACTGGAACGTGCCGGGTTCCAGTAACTTGTACTTCATCTTCTTTGGTTCCAGAGCCTAACCCGAGCGAATGAGCAGCTGGGGAGGATTCTGGCACTGGATCAACCGTGTTTTTTTGGAGAAGCCACGGGGGTTGCTTGCTCTGTTGGTTCATCTTTGTCCACCGATTCCTCAATATGTGCCTCCATAGGAGAAGGCTCTGTTGTTGCTGGAGGAGGAGACACCGCTGGAGGAGACTCTGGGTCTTCGTCAGCGAAGGCTCTGGCACTGGAGCAAGGTAGTGTTTTAGTCAAACAAAAAAGGAGCGGTAAAGTATAGAGGTATGGAAAAGGTATGTGAAGTATTTCTAACCCGGTGTTGATCTGGAAATCCTCGGGTGTGCTAACACCATCCGAGGAGGAATCTGACAAACGAGATGGTTTAGCGACCCGGATCTTGCCAGCTAAAGGGTACTTTTTGCTGGGCGTCTTCTGGATGGATTTAGCCCAGCTTGATAAAGAGCGTTGAGGGATACCTGGGCTCAGGGAAGCATGGCTTGTAGAAGATCGGGTTCGGCGCCTCTTGTTCGCCTCAGCCTCCTTCTCAGCCTCCTTTTCCTGTGTTTGTGCCTAAGTTTGAGATGAGTTCATCATGAAAACTGAGAAATGAGAATATGGTACCTTGGTGATGGTGGCCCGGGTCCTCTTTTGTGTAGGAGGTGCAGCAGTTTGGGGACCCGGCAGTACGTCAGAAGCCGGGTCAGTGGGGCCTGGAATAAAATTTGCCGGGTTATCAGTAGAGGTGTCCTTGTTGGGGACTTCGTTGTTAATCAATTGGATGAAGAGCCGGCCTACAGAGTCTAGCTCACCTTCTTCTTCTTCTTCTTCTTCTTCATCATCATCTTCACTTTCTGTGTCCTCCCCATCAGGAGAGGATGTAGGAGTAAAATCCACGCTCCACCACTTGGAGTCCTGAGAAAAAGCAGTCACAGTAAGTAACATTTTATGGATGAAATTACCGGGTCAAAGTTAGCATAAATGATCAAGGATTGGTTTTTACCGTGGAGGGTTTATTCTTAGCACTAAATGGGGCAAGCCTGTCCAGTGCAATGGCATCTTTCTTTTCGCCAAGCAATTTCTTGGCATTCTTCACAATCTGATCATCAGTTAGCGTCATCTCAGAATAACGCATGTTGTCTGTGGTTTCGCCAGTGTATTGGCAAAATAGCCGGGTCCTGATGCTGAGTGGCTGGATGAACCAACCGATCCAGCACTTGACCAGATCTGTGTCCTTGAAGGGTGGGCTCGAGCTTGACCCGGTCAGCATCATCAGCGTAGCTGTTCATCTTGGCTTCATATGTTAAGGCCGAGTTCCGGAAAGCCGGGTAACGGGCGTCATCAGACTCTGGTGAGGTGTCCTTGCAGTAAAAATATGTGTTTTGCCACCCTTGGGATGGCTGGCTAAAAGAAGGGCCGGGAAATCGCATTCCCTCCGGCGCTGGATCGCAACTCCACCATATGGGAGCACTTGGTCCTTGCGAGATGGGTTGCAGTAGAAAAATTCAAGGAAAAGCTCGAGGCTTGGAGTCATTTGCAGATAGTCCTCACAGAACACAACAAAGTTGCTGATGTTCAGCATAGAATTGGGTGCAATATCTTGAGGCCTAAGGCCGTAGTACTTCAAGACCCGGCGGAAAAACAGAGAGCCCGGGGGGCGAAGACCGCGCTGTACATGATCGAGGAAAACAACTACTTCACCTTCTTTGGGGTTGGGGCGGATTTCTTCCCCAGCAGCGCGCCAGCTGATCTCTGTTTTGGGAGGAAGCTCGCCGCAGTTCACGTATTCTTGCAGCATCAGAGTTGTCACTGTGGATTTGGTCCAGTTGACCTGAGCAGCAGCGGGGGCGGCGGAGCCAGATGCACCAGCGTGGGTGCTGTGGGGTTTCTTCGCGAGCTTCTTCGCCGCACGGGGACCTCCAGCCTTCACCTTGTCCTTCGTCATGACTGCGGAGCTTCAAGGTTTCTTGGCTACAACAATGGCGATGAGAAACCCTAGCCGTAGATGCGGATGTGTGGAGAGGAAAATGTGAAGCAAATTTGGGCAAGATTTAGAGTGGAATCGAGTGCGGAGCATGTATGTGCGGGAGAATCGTACCTGTGGATCTTCTCGCTGTGGTTTGGAGGCTCGGTTGGAGATTGGATCTGCGGTTGCTACAGTGCGAGCGCGATGAGGACGATGAAGATGAACGGAATGGGGGAAAATGACTGCGTGTCCCCTGGTCTTCTATTTATAACCGTGGTGAAAACCCTAGGGGTGTTGCGGTAAAAAGTGAAGAGATAAGGATCTTTGACCAAAAGTCAACAACAAACAGAATGAGATAATCACGGGGTATTAATTGATAAGATCGCGATTAAGATGGATGAGGATGGATTTACAGTTGGGCGATAATTTTCACTAAGTGTTAAGTACGAAACCCGGGGGAAAGTGAACCCGGCAAAAGGCAGCCGGGTTACGGCGTTAACCGCCAAAAGGACTGGCCAAGCTAAGGAGAAAAGAGACGTACTCTGGTATTTAATCTGTTATGTGTTATTTTATGTTTCATGTGATTAACCGGCTGGCCAGGATAACAGTTCTGCTCAAAGATGCAATATTCAAGAATAGAAGCAGAGCATGCCAACCTGGCAACCAGGTTAATCTGGGGGCTACTGATGGGGGGATAATAACCCGGTAGGCCCATGAAGAGGGAAGCGTGACCCGCCAGGCAGGAGGCCCGGCCAGGCCAGCTAACCATCAGCATGGGCCGGGTTATGTTGCTGGGCCAGTAAGTTAGGCGGTAACCCGGTTCAGGAAGGAAAGGTTCTAGAAGACTAGAGGCGGTTCAGGACTTGGAGGACACGAAGGCCAGAAGAGCTAGAGTAGGATTCCGAGTCTGGGTAGAGCCCGGGTTCATCTTGTAAAGCGCCAGGAGACCCGGTCATCTATATAAACCAGTCCCTGAGCCCTAGTTGAGGGAGAACTTTATGATCCAAGCTTAGGCGAGAGAATCATAGAGAGAAACCTACGCTACCAAGCAAACCTTGTAACCTAGATCGATATCCGGCTTTGTTGTCGTAGCCGGGTTATCGAGATCGAGATCAATAATAAGATAGCAGGAAGTAGGTCTTTATCTCCAATGGAGAGGCCGAACCTGGGTAAACCTTTTGTCCCTGCAGTGCTAAACAATCTCCCAGACGCCAGAGTCGCCTTGCCCATCATCTCAAGCTACCCCAAGGTAGCATCTGCCGTGTTATCTACCCCACGACAAAACCGGTGAAGCAGCCATTGCGGCGTTTCCACGACCACAGGAGAAAGGCGATAGGGGAAGAAATAGCTCGTCTATTGGCCGCAGGATTCATCACAGAAGTGTATCACCCGGAGTGGGTGGCAAATCCAGTCCTGGTTATGAAAAAGAATGGCACATGGCGAATGTGCATTGATTACACCAGTCTCAACAAAGCCTGCCCGAAGGATCCATTTGCCTTGCCACGGATTGACCAAGTGATTGACTCAACGGCCGGATGCGAGTTGTTATGCTTTCTAGATGCATATTCAGGCTACCATCAAATTAAGATGAAAAAGGAAGATCAGGAGAAGACATCCTTCATTACACCCTTTGGGGCCTTTTGCTATGTCAGCATGCCCTTTGGATTGAAGAACGCATGCGCGACTTACCAAAGGTGCATTCAAAATTGCTTGCATGAGCAGATAGGTCGCAACGTTCACGCCTGCGTGGACGACATTGTGATTAAATCGCAAGTATGCCAGGATCTTATCAGCAACCTGGAGGAGACATTAAAAAATCTCAAAAAATACAACATGAAGCTCAACCCGACGAAGTGCGTCTTTGGAGTACCAGCAGGGAAGCTACTGGGGTTTATAGTGTCAGAAAGAGGCATCAAAGCCAACCCTGACAAGATAAAGGCTGTAATGGACCTCCAAAAACCAGAAAAGATCAAGGATGTACAGCGACTTACCGGTTGCGTCGCGGCATTGAGTCGCTTTATATCAAGACTAGGAGAAAAAGCACTGCCTTTGTACAGATTGCTGAAAAAGTCAGATACCTTCGTTTGGGATGCAGAAGCCGACGAAGCTTTAACAGCCCTGAAAAGTCAGTTGACAAATGCTCCAGTGTTGGCGGCTCCAAAGGATAAGGAGCCCATGCTGTTGTATATAGCAGCAAACTCTCGTGCTGTAAGCGCCGTGATGGTCGTAGAAAGACACGAGCCAGGAAAGGAGTACCCAGTCCAAAGACCAGTGTATTATGTAAGTGAAGTACTCACGGCCTCAAAGCAGCATTACCCCCAATGGCAGAAGCTAGTATTTGGTGTGTTCATGGCGAGTCGCAAGCTGAAGCACTACTTCCAGGAACACCCAATAACTGTGGTCAGCTCAGCACCGCTGGCAGACATCATCCGCAATCGAGAGGCCACAGGGAGAGTAGCCAAGTGGGCGATTGAGTTGGGACCACATCATATAAGTTATGAGCCGCGCACATCAATTAAGTCGCAAGCCCTTGCAGATTTCATCAATGATTGGACAGAAATCCAAGTCGCTCCCAGCATGGCGGAAACAAAATACTGGACCATGCACTTCGATGGGTCAAGACAGTTACAAGGCTCGGGGGCTGGAGTTGTACTAACGTCCCCCAAGGGAGACAAGCTAAGATACGTGCTTCAAATATACTTCAACTGCACAAACAATGTGGCGGAGTATGAGGCATTGCTTCACGGACTCCGCATAGCAAAGGAGATGAGTGTTAGTCGCATACGCTGTTTTGGAGACTCAGATTTGGTAGCTCAACAGGTCTCTGGAACGTGGGACAGTAAGGACGCAAATATGGCTGCATACAGAAGAGAGGTGGACAGAATTGCTGGACACTTCACTGGATACCAAGTCGAGCATATTGATCGTAGACAAAATGAAGCGGCAGATGCCTTATCTCGGCTTGGATCCAATAGACAGCCGGTCCCGCCCAATGTTTTCTTGGCGGAGTTACACAACCCATCAGTTAAACCTCCAGCGGAGATTGACATCGCAGAGCCAGAAGATGATTCAACTTTAGTCGCAGCCCTGCATGAACAGCCATGATGGACAGAGCCATATATGGCATATTTAAGTCGCGGAGTGCTACCAGATGATGAGGTAGAGGCACGCAAAATAACACGACGAGCCAAGGCCTACACAATAATCAACAATGAGCTATACAAACGCAGCGTTTCAGGGACATTCCAAAGATGCGTATCACCAGAAGAAGGACGAAAAATCTTGCACGAAATTCATGCAGGCGATTGTGGCCATCATGCTTCGTCAAGATCTTTGGTGGCAAAGGCGTTCAGACATGGTTTCTTCTGGTTAACGGCGCTAGCAGACGCCGAGCAGATCGTCAGAGTGTGCGATGGATGCCAAAGATATGCCAGGCAAGATCATATGCCAGCTCAAGCACTTCGCACAATACCCATCACATGGCCTTTTGCCGTATTGGGTTTTGACATGGTAGGGCCCTTCAGACGGTCCCCAACGGGAAAAACTCACCTCCTGGTCGTGGTGGACAAATTCACAAAGTGGATAGAAGCAGAACCCGTGGGAGATTGCGAAGCTGAAACAGCAGTCAAGTTCTTGAAGAAGGTTATATTCCGCTTCGGGTACCCCCATAGTATCATCACAGACAACGGGAGCAACACCTCTGAAGGAGCTACACAAATATTTTGTGTAAACAATGGGATTAGGCTGTACCTTACGTCAGTATCACATCCACAGAGCAATGGACAAGCTGAGCGAGCTAACCAGGAAATCCTCCATGGAATTAAGCCGCGCCTTATTGAAAAGGTTGAAGCATCTCCAGGATGTTGGGTGGAGGAATTTCCAGCCGTGCTATGGAGCTTAAGAACAACCCCTAACAGATCCACATGATTTACACCATATTTCATGGTCTACGGGGTAGAAGCAGTTATGCCCAGCGATATCATACATGATTCACCAAGAGTTGCGGCCTATGTCGAAGCAGATAATAAAGCAGCTCGGCAAGATTCGGTGGACACACTAGAAGAGGTCAGAGACTTGGCACCATCAAGGTCAGCGGTATATCAGCAAGATTTGCGACGCCATCATGCCAGACGCATCAAAACCCGCACCTTTCAAGAAGGAGACCTAGTGTTGCGACTCAAGCAAGACCACAAGGGAATGCATAAGCTATCCTCTCCGTGGGAAGGACCCTATATCATCAGCAAGAACCTAAACAATGGATCATACTATCTGCTGGATGTAATGGAAGAAAGCAGCGATCGCCATGATTTCGAGGATCGTCTAGAGGCGCCTCGCCCTTGGAACGTCGCGCAACTACGACCGTACTACACATAAGAAAAAGCTAATCAGAGCTAAGCATCATTTTTTCCAGCTGCATATAGCTGAGTATCATCACAGCCACTAAGGGCTCCAGCCTCAAAATTGGTCGCCACTCAGGCGTGACCTACAACACCTGTATCAGAAATCGGCCGCCACCTAGGCGCGGCCGTACCTTATGTATCAAAAATCGGCCGCCACCTAGGTGCGGCCGTATGTCTCAAAAAGGGATCGCCACCTACGCGCGACCCAACCCTATGTATAACACTCGGTCGCCACCAAGGCGCGACCTTATGTGTCATCATAATCAAAGCTGCTTATAGCTATATATCATTATTGTTTCTTGGGGGCTTTGTTACCTTGAAACAACCAACTTACTGGCAATTATCAAATTTACCTTAAGTTGGATTGCAACTTGCATTATGCGTCCAAAGTACTAGGGTGTGGCGTCAATCGAGCTTGATTGCCTATCATGGCCGCTCTCGACCCTGAACACACATGTTCCTAGGAAATACTGAGTCGTGCAAGTGCCCACTTAAAGGATTCAGAAATACTGATTACTTATATCTTAACAATTGTTTTATCTATGATATCAAGTTACAGGTGACGATCTTCAAAACCTTCCGAGAAGAATTGAGATGATTATCAAGTCACATCAGCTCAATCCTTGGGGGCTACAACATATTATCATCAAAAAATTGAAGATTGATCATCATCAAGTGCTGAAGCTATCAAACTACTTTGACAAAGCAAGAAGTTCACGAAGTCAGATGCATCTTCCAGGTTGCTCAAAAAGTGCGAGTAAAAGCCAATCCAACATGATCATGAGTCGCAGAGGAAGAAAGTGCAAGCCAGAAAGAGAAAAGTGCAGCCTAAACGTTCAAGGAATCCTTCAAGATCAAGAAAACATATCAAGATATCCCATGAAGTTCAGGCTACACTTGGGGACTAATGTCGGGGGGATAATTAACCCGCGACTTATTCAAAGCTAAAACAGCGGCTTCATCCGCATGATCACGCTACTATTGGGCCACGTAAAGATGGCCTGACCTAGGATCGCGGCCTACCGAAGGAAGGCTCCAGAAGGTCGGTGTTAGCTTGCCTTGGAAGATAAGAAGACGATCGGCTTCGTGTAGAACTCTTGTAACCTGACGAGCCTCTATGTATATAAATAGGACTCGCAGGACTTAGACAGGGCCAAGGCCTCAAACCCTAGTTCATACGGCGAGTACCGAGATCGGATCGCCTCCATTGTAACACCTCATATATCATATCAATACCAATCTAGGGTAGGCAGGAAGTAGGTCTTTACCTCACATTGAGGGGCCGAACCTGGGTAAATCTGTGTTGATCTTTGTTCCTGCGATCCCAAGCTTGGAGACGCTTGACTCGCGCAATCCCACACCTATGAAGTCATCCATGACATCTGACGTGACAAACCCACGACATGCACCCCAATCTATGAGCGTCTTGGTGACGGCGATGTTGTTGATGGTGGGAGTGCACACCAGAGGGATGGTGCCCACGATCTCGGTGGACTTTGGGTGGTCGGTGGAGTCGAAGGCGATGGGGTATTGCGACCACTTGAGGGGCTGGGATGCCTCAACCCCAGGAAGCACGGCGTTGACCTCGCGAGTGAGCTGCTTGAAGTGGCGGTTGGACTTGGGAGCCTGAGCCCCGCCGAGGATGCATGCTGCCCCGCGAGGGACCTGGTAGCCCCAGGGTCCTCGTCAGGGAGATTGTTGTTTTGCCCGGCGGGGGTCTGCTGGAAGGCGTTCGCTTGAGGGTTCTGCTGGTAGTTGTTGTAGTTGTTCCAGCGTCCGCCGCGGCCACCACCACGGCCGCTGCGACTGTGGCGTTGTTCGCGGTTGTCCCGAAGCTTCTTGAGCTCCATCAGTCTTTAGTCGGGTGGTTGTGCTTGTTGTAGTAAATGCAGAATGGGCGATCATCTGTCTTCTTGGCGTCCTCTGCTGGAGCGGTCGCACGCTTTTATTTGCCGTCAGGCTCTGCCGCGAGGACAGCAGTGGGCTTGCGCTTCTCGCTAGCCTTCTTCTTGGGCTTGGACCCTCAGGAGGCTCTGCCTCTGGTTCTTGCTTGATGAAGAGGCGACCCTCTTCAGCCTTGGCACACTTGTCCGCCAGGTCGAAGAGCTTCACCACGGAGGTGAGGTCGTCGTGGATGCCAAGCTTCTCGCGCATCCTGACGTCCGTGACGCCCGACCCGAAGGCAGAAATGACCTGCGTGTCGGCGATATTCGGGATCTTGTTGCGGATTTGGTTGAAGCGCTGGATGTATCTGCGGAGGGTCTTGCCAGGCTTCTGACGCACAGCACGGAGGTCGTTGTAGGTGAGGCTACGCTCGTACGTGCCCTTGAAGTTCGCCAAGAAACTCTTGCAGAGCTCCTCCCATGAGTTGATTGTGTTCTCGGGGAGGTTCAAGAGCCACAAGAGTGCTGCGTCCTTGAGAGCCATGACGAACCAGTTGGCCATCATGTTGTCGTCGCCGCCTGTGGCCTGGACGGACACGGTGTAGAGCTGCAGAAACTCTAGGGGGTTAGTCTTGCCGTCGTAGCGCGGAGGGAGGTTCGGCTTGAACTTGACTGGCCAGACGACGCGGCGCAGGTCGCGGGTGAACGCGGTGCAGCCTGTGGCGTACGTCACGATGCCGTTGGCGAGCATGTGGCGGTTCTGACGCCCTGCGGCGGCGACGTCCTGGACGGCGCGGTTGTGGCGGTCCCGCTGTCGCTCGATTTCCACGCGCGCGTCCTCTGGCGCCCGCTGCACGATTTGGCAGTCATGCGGCGAAGAGGCGTGCGACGCGGCGCGGTTGTTCCCAGCCGGTGCTCCGGCTGGAGGAGGTGGCGGAGGCGGAGGAGGAGCGCTGTGCGCTACGTTCCCTGCGCGCCCGGAGTGGTGCACCAGCGAGCGAGAGGGCGCTGGAGCGGGTACACCAGCGGCGTTGACGAGCTCGGTGATGCGGTCGAGCGAGCCGTCGTGGCCCGCCTGCGTGGGACTGTAGCGCAGCAGCTCTTGCGCCATGAGCAGCGCAGCGCTTGGGCAGGGCGCCACCCGGCTCTGCGAGGAGGCGCCCTGATCCCTGGACGGGTGCAGGGAGGAAGCTTCCTCGTCGCCGTCGTTGTCCTCTGGGTGCTCGACGCGGGGCTCGGGGTCGGCGGGGCGAGCGGGCGGCCACGCGGGTTGCGGTTGACGGTGGGCTCGGTGTTGGCTCTGCCGGACGTCCGGCGGGCTAGACGCTCAGCACGTGTCTCGGCTATGGCGGAGGAGAGGTTGAAGACGCGCCTCAGCCCCTACCTGGCGCGCCAAATGTCGGAGACTAGTCCCAGGAACTAGGGATGTGTCTCTCTGATGCCAGGAACGAGTAAGGGGCTGAACACGCAATCAAACAACCCTCAGCTACCTCGGCGACGGTGCTCATCGAGCTCGGTGAGGGACATCACGACAGAGAGTAAACACGAGCCTCAACCTAGGTTCAGGCCCACCGTGAGGAGTAAAGACCCTTCTCCTGCTTGGTTGTATTGCACTGCTTGTAGAGGTTACAGAACAAGTGAGTTTGTGGGGGTTCAAGCTTTGCTATGGTGGAAGTCCGGAGGAAGGAGCTTGGTCTTCTTCCTTATGGTGGTGTGGACGAGCTTCTGCTGGACGAGATCCGGAGTCCCTTTCTTGGTCGTACACCGTCCCCTTTTATAGGTGCCTCGGGCCTCTTCCCCCAATTCACTAGGCGGGAAGGGCTACCACATGGCGACGAAGGAGGAGGACAGTGCACGGCTGCGGGGCTGTCCATGGACTTGGTCCATGGCAGAAAGCTGCCGCCCGTTGCAGGAAAAGCCACCGTCCATCCAGGAGGAGGGGCTGGCGCTGGCGAGGCCAGCGGGGTGCTCCACGGTGACGTTGGCTTGGAGCGTAGCGACCAACGGTCCCCTTATCACCAGAATGGCAATTCTTGTATTCCGCTTTGCTTGGTGCAGCTTTGTTGACCACCTTTTATCACCAAAGAGGCAACTGCGGCGTGGTCGTCACTGCGCGCAGGCGCGCGCGTCACTCATCGGTGGGCGCAGAGGCCATGTGCGCTCTGCAGTGGAGACCGAGCTTGCTTCCACTTGAAGGAACCCCGCGAGGGCTTGACTGCCTCGCTGAGGTTTTGAAGTACTTAACGCCTCGCGAGGGTGGCGCAGACGTGCGCCAGGACTTGGTGATATTTCTTGATAGAAGAAGCCCTCGCGAGGGAAAGGCTCCTCGCGAGGCACACCAGGCTGAGACGCCTGGTCCTTAGCAGAATCCTCTGCAGAGTGTCGAGGGTTGTGGCAGGCCGGCCCGTGGTACCCTGGTTTCCACTGGGCCGAAACCTGTGGCTCCAGCCCCTGAGGAAGATGGAGGTGTTGACACCACTCTCTGACTCAGCCTCACCCCGCCTGATGCAAGTGTCCGTCGAGCGGAGTAATCTCCTGTGTTAGCTTTAGTCTGGGTGGCGCTTGTAAGTTGGTAGGTGAGTGTCTGTGAGGTTGTTTGTAACCCCCTGTGCTTTCTTGTGCTGCATGTTTGTTCTGTCTGCGGTTAAGTTGTTCTTAGGTTAGCCCTGTGAAAAACTTGATGTTCTGATTTCCTTGTTAACCACTTGGTTAACATGTGACGGAATACCATGTCCTTTTCTTCAGTTGAAAAGTTTTGAAGAAATGACAGATCACATGAAAACAGAAGTGGTATATGTGAACCCAGACACATATGCACGCCTTGTAAAATTAATGCAAACTTTGAATGATATTATTTTCTAGTATGAGAATTTTTTTGTGTGTGTTGCACAAGTTTAACTATTAAGTTGAACTATTTAATGAGACACTGTAACCACGGTGTCCCGCTCACTTAATGTTGGCTCGTGCATAGGTTTGAAAAACTCGTACATGTATCAACGCAAGGTTCCTCACCCAATATGAACCTTGTGAGGACTCATGTTAAAGAAAGGGCCCAAGCCCTCCACGATGACCCCCATCACAAGCTTTAGTTGCTTGTTGAGTGTCCCATCATCGTTGGAGCACAAAAGGATTTCTTGTAGAGTGTTTTGTTTGCTGTTGTGCACGTGTTTATCCGGTATGGTTGAAATGATTATGCCATACTGCTGCACCGATTTGTTTGGGGCCATAAAAATGCAGGATTATTTTGCTAAAATTATATTTTCTAAGAATAGAAATTCTACTGCTTATATGCGTGTACCCTAGCCATGCTATCTTTGCTGCAAGACAAGAAGTATGGGCGGTGGAAAAAAAAATTCAGAAATGAAGGACGTAAGTTCTACTCCAACTAGAACTCTACAACGATTTTTGAGTGATCAGGTACCCCAGGAAAGTTCTTCCCTCGTATATATGGTGTTCTATAGGGAAAAGTCTTTGCAATAACAAATTTTGGGTGTGGCCCTACCCCTCAAAATTTAGGTGTTCTGAGCTCACTTTGGGTAACACAAACACCCTCCTTTTAAAGGAAACCTTGAATTTTTCAAAACCTGTATATGCATGAAAGTGTGTATATAGCTTTTCTAAAATACAACTCTAGATGAGAGAATGTGATAGCATATCCCAATCCTTTTGTTTATAAAGTTTGGGTAATTGCTTACCCAAGTTTAACCTTTGTTTTGTGGGATGTTAGCTTGGTTGTAGACTTGCTTGTTCATTTTTGCCATGGTTGTGTATGTGTGTATTTGAGCAAAAACCTTAGTTTGTATTTATATACCCATGGTGCTAGATCCTATATTGTGTGATTCTGTGAGCCCCTGCCATGTCATTTTTTTTGGGTGCGTCTTGTTTGATAGTAATGCTATGCTTGCAAAATGCCCAGCTTTGAGAAATACCTTGATGTGCGTGGATCTCCCTGAGTGTTTTAAACTCTAGCATCTTGAAGAAAAAGTTTTGAAAAAAGATTTAAAATATAGAGGTATATTAAAACCGTACAAGAAAATATCTTGTTATAACTCCGGGAATCTTTATAAGTCTCCGAATCTCGGGACGAGATTCTTTTTAAGGAGGGAAGGTCTGTCACATCCCGAAAATTCAGTTCTGATTTTAGTGGTGTTTTGTCACGCCAGAAAAAAAACTTTTCCTTTTATTAAATGACCTTCTTAAATATTTTGTGGATGATCTTGACTTTGGTTTTGTTCTCTCTGAAGTTTCCCATGTTCCTTGGACTCCATCCACCACCCTCGACCATCTCATGCTTGGGTTCTCCCTCGAAAACCCAATCCCTCCGTGATAATCTTTTGGTCCCGATTATCTCCACTTATCAAAGGGATGTCTATTTCCATCGCCAATAAAATCCCACCAAAAATATCAGAGGACTCCCATATCCACACAAAGCCAACCCATGCAAAAATATTTCGAACTCCAATCCAATATTTCCAATTTCGGAGTTAACTGTTAAATGTCGGCTCTGATCCCAATTTTATTCGGTCAACTTAGGAGTCTCAGAAAATCCTCATAATTTAGGGAGTTGCATATTTTTGCATTTCCTACACTTCTTCCGTTGAACTCAAACTCATTCGAGCAAGTTTTGACCTACTTCCTTTGTTAACCCAAAGTTGATGCCGGTATGCGGCTTAGCGGACACATTCCCAAAATCCTTTTTCTACTACACCAAATAAGTTCAAACTCCTTAGACACTCTCCATATACCAAACAAACCCAGTGGAAATTGTTTGGGATTTTTCTGAGTTGAGGAAGACCACGGTCCTTTCATCGAGCACCTTGTGTGCATTTGACTTTCGAAAAACTTTGTGTTACCAAGTGTGGAGTTTTTGCGTGGGACCTGTGTAGTGGCGTGAGCCTCGTCCTTAGAACCCCGTAGATACCTCCGTTCTTGCGTTTGGTGCTCCGAGTCACCGGGAACGCATTGATGCCGCTCGCATCGCGCTCTAAACGCACGCTTTGGCATGACCTAACCTCGCTTAGCTTAAACCTGTTTAGCCTAACCCGCCGTCACAGTGCAGCCTCGTGTGACACTGTGCGTCCAACATGGCAGCCTCACCCCTCCTCGTTCTTATCCCTCCCTGGTGGAGGAGAAATATCTCGAGGGAGCCAGGTGGCCATCAATGGCCACCACCTATTTTTCCTCTCCTCCCCTCTTTATAAGGCCACCCCAGAGCAGCTCGAGGAAACCCTAGCCACTCCTCCCCATTCCCTCTCCCCTGCTCTTCCATTCGGTGCAAGAAAGTGAGGGAAAGCCACACAGTATTTTGCCCATCATGGCTGCCATGGCCGAGCAAGTAGTGCTCGCGGGCGACGCACGAGAGCCAGCCCCGCCGTCGGCCTTGCCGCCCCTGAGTGTGGGGTGGCGTGGCGAGCCGGTCCGCACCGCTGGCCGTCGCCCTTACCCTCCCGGCGGTCGGCAACGTCGTCCGTGGAAGCAGCCTGTGCGCGAAGCCATTTCCCGTGCGTGAAGCAAGCTAGAAGAAAGTGTACAGGATCGTTGCAAAATGAGCTAGCTTTTTTTTTCTGATTAAATCTCGCCGATCCATATCTTTTGATCCGTGGCTCCGATTGAGGTGATTCAAATTTCTAAAATCTTATTTTTAAAATCCCTATCCAGTGGTGTTATTTATTTTATTTTTGGGAGTAGTTGTTTTCGCGGCCTTTTATTTATGCGCTATATTGTTCAGGCGTTCGTCGAGGCCCTACCCCGCGGCGAGTCCAAGAATTCCCCGAACCATAGGAAGCCGTCGTCGCAGGAAAGCAAACCACTTGCTATGACCAGTCTTGCAGTGTTGTTTTCTTATTTGATTACATATTATCATGCCATGTATGTGTATGTGTTTGCTTGTTATTCATGAAGTGTGCGTCATGAGATATCATGACTTTGACATTTAATTTCCGTAGAGTTGTGGTGTGTGTCTGGGGGTACCACTCCCCATTCCCGAGGCGATGGACTGGGGGAACCGCCACAGTCGAAGGAATGGAGGAACGATGCCCTACTATTTTTTTTGTAGTCAAACGAGATGGCGTTGGTCGGAGGTAGCTCCGCCACAGTCATCCGATTGACGTTATTTCCTTTTGTAGTCAAACGAGATGGCGCTGGTCGGAGGTAGCTCCGCCACAGTCATCCGATTGACACTTTTTGGACATTGATACGTGGTGGCGCCATAGTCGCCCGGTCAATACGATCTATTTGCGGCTTGAATTCTTGTATTGATCTGTGATGGCGCCTTAGTCACCCGGTCAATACAAACTACTATTTCTTGAAATATTGTGTTGCTAATGTCTTGTCGTTTGATGATATATTATTATGATATTGTGATGGTTGTGTTGGACGGAACATCTGTTGTTTGGACTTGTTATGATGAAACTGATTAAATGAAACACCCCTCCAAACATCGATAGGGTCAGTCCATGGTGCCACTAATCTGAACATCGAAAGTACTACCACTGTCGCTCATATGGGCGGACCTTGGCCTACGTAACCTATTGAGCCTCCTTTGATGCTACCATTTTGGCAAGTCTAGTCGGTTACCTTTGTGGTCGGGGCTAGTCTTGTGAAGTTTCCGGAGCTAGGCGTCGCTCATGAGTTGGGGACGTGCCGGATTCACTTCGTCATAAGACATAGAGTTATGTCGGTAGCTATACAGGGAGTGTCTTGGTAGCGTGAACGGTCATGTGATTGTATCTTGCTGAGTTCGTCTTAGGGATGATGTCTTGAAGTACCGGCTCAGTGTGGTGCACTTAAATGGGTGGTAACTGCAGCCTCTCGAGAGTGTCAAATCTAGATGTCTAGCCTCGTTCCAAGGTTATGGAACAACAGTTCAGTGTCGGTCACACTGTGTGTCTTTGTCGTGTCCGGAGGTTAAACATAAGTTCGGTTTGAAAGAAAGATGAACAATCTGATTTCACTAAATGAACAATAAGATGATGCAGGGAATGTTACTTGAGCTGTGGATGGTTACCGTGTTTAGGGATGACGGCGTGATCGTTGGGAGCCTAGAGTTAGGCCTGAGCCAACATCAACCGTGCATGCCCAACGTGGAAAGATGAGGCCAGTGGGCCTAGCAGTGGTGACAGATGTGATAAGCCTTGTGAGGCTAGAGGCCAGTGAGCCTAGCTGTGATAATATGAGTTGTTGTGTTACTTGGTACCAACTGGTACACCCGTTTACTCGTCACAGGTAATCTCTTTGTGTGATTGCCGGTACACGATCCAACCCTACCTGGCTTGGACTTTGTACTTGTGATACCCCCGTTGTCTGTTTATGCTATATTTTGCTTGTGATGCCATGCTACCTTTATGTTATCATATTGGTCTACCTAGAGTAGACACTTGCCGTGTTGCAGGATTCTATTTTCAATACATATCATGTTGCATGATTGCTGGACTATTCGTGTCAAGTGGTTAATATTCTTGCGAGTACGTCATTGTACTCACGTTGGCTATTCAAATGGCTAGACTTTGGCGAGGATTCAACTTCTACCTTAGCAAGGAGGTGGAGCAAGAGCGTGCTAGGATCAGTAGCCCAGCCAGATGCCTGTGGAATGGAGCCGCTCCAAGCCGTTGCCTTAGTCGTCTTCCGCTGCCAGTTAAACTCTGTCCTGAGCCATGCTTGGCAAGATATTCTGTAATGCCTTGATGGCCTTGTAAACCATTTGTAGCACTTTTTGTGCCTGATTGTGTAATGATTCCATTATGTTGCACTGTCGTGACGTGCGGCCAGATATCTTGGGCTGGCGCACAGGGCGACCGCCTCTCTGGCCAGATGTGCCAGGGAGGGGTGTCTCAGTTGAGCACCTTTGCCGAAAGTATATTGCTTTGTGAACTATCAAGCTTGACGAGTCTTATAATTTTCAAGTCTCCAAAGTACTATCCATGAAAAATTCTTGCTTAGATGTTACACATGGTTAATCATTATTTGCTTTATGTCAACTATAGACCATTGTCTTGGATCACTTCATTCAGTTCATATGCTTTACATTACTTGATCATAATCGTGTTGGTAGCATGTCACTACCAAAAATTATTTTGTTATCATTTACCTACTCGAGGACGAGCAGGAATTAAGCTTGGGGATGCTGATACGTCTCAAACGTATCTATAATTTTTGGTTGTTCCATGCTGATATATCATTGCCACATGCTTTATAATGTTTTTATATCATTTTGGCACATTTTATGGAACTAACCTATTAACAAGATGCCCAGTGCCAGTTTCTGTTTTTCTGTCTTTTTGTTTTAGAAAAGCTAGTCGGGGAATTTTCTCGGAATAAGCTGCCAATTTACGTGAATTATTTTTACATGGAAACAAAGACTGCGCCAGGAGGACGCCTGCAAGGGGCCCCACAGGGGCCAGACGACCCCCAGGCGTGGCCCACCTTGGACCGCGCCTTAGCCCCACCAGGGCGGCTCCGAGACCTCCTCGAGTCGCCCTTTCGCCTATAAATTGCCTTCTTCCCGGAAACCCTCGATACCCGATCATATTTTCCAGAAAACATCCGAGACCACCGCCGTCGCCAACCCTAGAACGGGAGGGTTCTGAAGCTCTTCTCGGCACCCTGCCGGAGGGGGAGATCGTCACCGGAGGCATCTACACCACCATGCCTGCCTCCGGAGTGATGCGTGAGTAGTCCACCACGGGACTACGGGTCCATGGCAGTAGCTAGATGGTTGTCTCTTCTCCTTTGTGCTCCATTGTTTAGATCTTATGAGCTGCCTACACGATTGAGATCATCTTTATGTAATACTATGTGTTGTGTTTGCGGGGATCCGATGAATTATGGAGTCATGACATTATTGTTCAGTTTATCTATGATATGTTTTATTTATGATCTTGCATGCTCTCCGATGTTTGTGTATGCTTTGGTCGAAGTAATTACTTGTGTCAGTAGAGGGAGTATTTATGCTAGATAGTGGGTTCATGCCTCTCTTGTCTGAGCTCGATTGACAGAAACGATTAAGACTTGAGATGTGCTGTTGTTACTAGGGATAAAACAACGGTGTTTATTGCTTTATGTTGTACTCATTGCATACATTACACACCATGCTTATTGCAATTATCTGTTGCTTGCAACTTAATACTTTCGGGAGACTTGCTGGATAGCGATCCCGGGGTGGATTATTAGTCATAGATGCAGTTGGATAACAGTCTCTGTATTTTAACGTAATGCCCATATTAAATGAAACGGTGAACTTTGTGTCATGATAGTATCGTGTTGCACCCATGGTTGTCAATTGCCCCGCTGTAATTTGTTTACCCAACACGTTTATATTTTGGAGAGACACCACTAGTGAATTGTGGACCCCGGTCCTATTTTCCTACATTGCTTACAACCGTTTTAATAGCTTTTCCTAGTCATTTGCTCGCTGGTCATTTTTGCTCTCATGTTATTTTCCACCATACGTTTAATCATTTATGTTCAGCAAGCCGGAGGGATTGACACCCTTTCTGTTTCGTTGGGACAAAGTAGTTTGTTCGTGTGTGCGTAGGTCCACATCAACAGCTCTTTTCGGCGCCATTGCCATTGTCACCTAGCCGAAGCCTTCTCCAAGTCCTACTGGTTCGATAACCTTGGTTTTGTAATCAAGGGAAAACTGCTGCTACGCTACATCATACCTTCCTCTTGGGGTTCCCAGCGAACATGTGATCCACGCCATCAGCACGCTATGTGCGTGGAGCTGCGGTGGCGGTGGGTAGCCTCTGGCGGCGTGCGGTGGAGGTGCGGATGCCCAGATCTAGGCATGCGCTGGCCAGGGGCATCCCCTTCACCTCCACCATCCTTTGTCCCACCCTTCCTCACCGCTGTTGGTGGAGGACGCCAGGCAGGTGAGCACGCGAGCGGTGGTCCTATGCGAGGGCTGCTTTGTTGTGCCCCACTAGTTCCCAGCGGAGGCTATGGGCCAGCGCGGTGGCCCGGTGTAGGTGGTGTCCTGCTCGACGTGCTTCCCGGGTGGCGAGGTGGTGTTGCACTACTGGTGATTCCCTCCATTGTTTCTAGGCTTCGCTCACGTGTTGGTGGTCTTCTCCAGCGACCTACTTTGTCGCCTCCAGTTTGCCCCTGCTTTAGCTGTTTTCCTGGTCTTTTTTCATTGGTCAGTCAAAATCCCTATGGAGCGACTGCCAGCATTGTCTATAGGGTGTGGTCATCCTTGGAGGCATCTGGCAACGGCTGGGACGCGGCCATGTGTCTAAGTCTCGACGCCTCGCCATTCATGGCTGGAGGACAGGCTGGGTGATGCCTTTTGTCGTTGTGGTCTGAAGTTGGGGGAACCTCCTCACCTGGTTGTAGTCTCTTCATGAGGACGGTCGTGTCGTGTGTGTCCCTCCTCTTTGGAGGTTGTACCCCTAAACTCATCATGTTCCATGAAATGAAACGCAAAAGCGGTTTCTTGAAAAAAAATCAAGAACTGGGAAATCTATGGAGGCATGAGACGCAAATTTTTAATTTTGGTTGAGAGGACACACATTGCTCTCTTGGTAAAATCCTAGATATGTGAGTCTTTGTTCTCTTTTGGCGATGTGAAAGGCAAAACCAACCAGTGGCGATGGTGAAGGAGATCAAGTTCCTAGGGACGAGTATGAGGATTTTTCTGCTCAAGTTCAAAATAAACTAGACGACTTTACTCAACGGAAGCTTGAGCATGCTAACATTCAGTATGACACTAGCAAAAACCTAAACAAAGTGCACACATAGACTAATAATAAGCTAGACAAGCTTGATGAAATGTTGACTGGTCATAGATTCAACACCACCAGACTTCAAAAGATTACTTGGATCTTGATAGGGGGTCTGTGTACATGGGATTTTTTTAATGGAAGCACTTATGGCCAGCAAGTGAGTACAACTACCACTCGAAGTGTTTGCATGGCTGAAACACAATCGTTTCCCATGATGCCTACCATAGTAGTTTCAGCTAGGGCTCTATACCCTTATTAGGAAATATGGCTCCTCCAATATTGAGCAATCCTATATACACCATGCCTCCTGAGGTGAAGAATAGCACAGTGGTCATTAATCCACATTTGTCCTATGTGACGCAGCCAACGGCTGCAAGACAAGCTCAATTTGTGCAACATCAATAAGCTAAGTTTTACCCGGTTGTAAATAGATCCGGTAACAAGCAAAGGCATGCCTTTTATCGGGAACATGATCATGGTTGTTACAACAGATGAGTAGTTGCTGGGTGAACTTTTCCATCCTAGGCTCATCCAATTTTGTCTCGGACAAAAAAGGATGTTAGGGTCCACGTTCTTCTGGGGCGCCAGACAGGGGCGGATCTAGTGGGGGTGCCATGGCACCCCCTAAAAATGCAGATTTTGTAATCTAGTACCAATTAGTCTACTTTTATGTGTATCACATGTGTTAAAAAAATAGATAAATGATATTTATGCTATGATTAATGAGTTTGGCACCCCAACCATTTACTTCCACATCCACCATTGGGCCACCAGAACACCGCGAAATGTCGGCTTGTTCCAATCCCCGACAGATATGTGTTGTAATCCTCATTGTGGACCATGGAGCTATTCTTGCAGCCCGCTTTCATTTGCGTGTTTGCATCATCAACTTCTCCCATGATCACATCCATCTTTGGTTTCTTTTCAGCTCCTCAACTTCCATGTCTATGTCCTCCAATTGATGCTTCTTATCTTCACAACAGTGTAGTCCAAGATTTTCACTATCCTACTCCCCTTACGTCGTCTCTTGAATTTTCTAAGTTGACTAGCCTCATTCTTCTACTGCTCTTGTGCCCCTACATCCTTCTTAGTAGGCATCGGTTCCTTCACCCAAGACGATATGTCCTTTCCTAAACCATGCATAGCAGGCTCCCGTTGAGCTGCACTCCCATATTGGGTTGGCCCCATATCTTGTCTTCGCTACCACAATGGTACTTGCATCGATTGCGCTTGCAACAAATTTGATCGGTAGCACCATAGTCAAACTCTACACATTTTTTTGATTCTGAGCATACCCGTCCTTGAAAACGGCTTCTTTTGAGATATTTGGATACCTTTTTCAGTTGTTCACCTTCAATGGACTATTCACCTCTTCATTTGACACATATTTACCCAAGTTGCTACTTCCTTATCCTCAACTCAAGTTGGAATTATCATCTTTCCTCCAAGACAGAGTGTCACTACCAGAGTGGTTCCCAAATACCCTTCCACTAGTGTTGTGACAGCTACGACCCCCACCCTCGGTTCATTCCACCTCTGTTTCTCCATTTTGCCCTTTGTCATAAAGGCTTTCATCCATCTACCAAATTGATGTTTCTCCCCTTTCTGTAAGCGTATATTGCACGCTTTATCGTCATGGCTAATGATGCTTGATGCCACAAGTGAAGCAGAACTACGATAGGTACATATACTCGAACGTGCACACTATTGTTTAGATATTCCCCCACTACCATGCCATCCTCATTCACCTCGGCCTCCATTAACTCCCCAATATGGTTTCCAATGACTGTGGGAAACATGTACTCGTCCAAGATCCTTTGGGTTAAACTTCTCAAGAACTAATAGGTCATTACAAACCATCCAAGGACCAGTATCTAGGGCCTTACTCTTCCCTGCAAAAAGGTAAAGAGGAAAATATTGTGTCACATCTCCTTACACTTAATCCGGGCACCAGATCTTCCCCAGCGACTGCACAAGGCCTTCAACAAACGCATGTTTTTTTGGTAGGAGCTTGCTCAACGCATGTGCCTCAACTTCGCCGATATTGCGCCCATCAATCCACCCAATCTTGACTCCCTTACTCTCGGCCTCGAAAAACTTCGAAATCCTTCAACCTTCTCCCTCCGAACTGCCGCCGTCAAAATTGTCGATCTAGGTTAGGTGTTTTACGACCACGTGATAGGCTGTGGTGGTGGCTATGTTTTGGATCGAGGGTGGGCAGCGTTCATCGCGATGATGCAGTGCTAGGATGGGGTGGATTGGAAAAGCTGGTGCGGTGAAACGGTGTTGCAGTAGTGGGATAGAAACGGTGAGCACTGAGATTGACTGGCGGAGGGCGGCACAGATTAATTGGACCTACACGACGATGCCGATCGCCACCAGAATCTCTTAAGCAGGAATTACGGAAGCGTCACTCCTGGCCACACAGTAGTAGTAGCATATCTTTTGGTATTGTTATACCTTGAGTAATCATACACTAGTAGAAAACAGGGCTTCGGTTCGGAGCTTAAGTCCCGGCCAAGTTTGGAACCGGGACTAATGTGAGCATTAGTCCCGGTTCCAACGGTTAGGACGCCGCACGGCTCTAGTCCCGGGTCGAATTGGACCTTTAGTCCCGGTTGGTAATACCAACCGGGACTAAAGGGTTTGCGGCAGGCAGTCGCAGGGTGGGGTCCAGCGCGAGCGACTATAGTCCCGGTTGGTGTCTACAACCGGGACTAAAGATAGACCTTTAGTCCCGGTTTTAGATACCAACCGGGACTAAAGTATTTCTCCTACATATCACCCTCCTTCCCAAGCCATCTCCATTTTTCCTGCTCCGAGCTGCCTCCATTTTCCCCCTCAGTTTCCTCTTCCTAGCTCGAGTTCATCTCCATTTTTTTCCACGATTTGTCAAGATTGGTGGCGCCTCATCTATCCAAGGGTTAACAACTTCATCCTTTCATCCATCATTGCTAGTTTAGCTCATTTAATTGCTAGTTTAGCTCATTTCATGTTGCTAGTGCTTGCTAGGTGTTTGATGAAATGCCTAAGTTAGGTAGTTTATTTGTTTATATGCAATTTGAGCTCAAATTAAAGTATGATTTGTGGGTTTTAGTGCCGTCTGGTCCCTGTCCCTGTCCTCACTGCCGTCGATCGCCCGCGTCGCCCCGTCGCCGGTACCACCTTCGTGAGCCTCTTGTTCTTATCTTTTAAAAAAAAAATCTTACTTGCATGATTTAGATGCATAGTTACTTGTATAATTTTCTTACTTTTATGATTGTTTGTTATATATAGTGCCATGGTTTTGATATCCGTCCCCGTCGGCCCTCGTCCGGTTTATGATTCGGATGTGGTATATTATCTTTTATAACTATTTGTTTCATTTCGTGTTTATGACAATTATGCCGACCAACTTGACATAGATATTTTTATCTAAGAGGTATGTGAACCGGAAATTCCAACCGACCCTCTTGTCGAGAAGTTAAATTTAGTTGAAAAAGAAAACGATGATTTGAAAGAAAAATTGAAAAGAATTGAATAAGAGAAGATGAAATTGGAGTTGTATCTTGCCGATGTCGTCGATGATCACAAGATCAAGATGGATGAAATGCGCTTGAAAATTAGAAAGATTAGAAAATATGCCATTAATAAAGAGGCTTGGTATCATTATGTTGTTGGATCAATGGTTACCTTAGCTGCGATTTTGATCGCATTTGTTGTTGCATTTAAATGCATTAGATAGTTGTACGTTAGTTTCAATGTATGTTTTATGAGAACTATGTATGAACTTTATGTATATATTTTCGCAATAATAACATTTGGTCACTACTCTACTTTGGTTTTAATGTGATGAAATTGTATTAATTAATTTGGTCTCTTCTCTATTCATGATGTTGTGTAATGGTTTTTGATATACTTATATAATGCAGATGAGCCGGCAATGGATGTATGTTGACCGACGCTCTCCAGAGTTCATTAATGGCCTGCATTCTTTTATCCGTGTGGCTGAGGAAAACAAGCGGAATGGTTTTATGTGCTGTCCATGTAGTGTCTGTAAGAATACGAAGGATTACTCTTCCTCAAGAACCCTTCACATCCACCTATTTCAGTCCGGTTTCATGTCCGGCTATAATTGTTGGACCAAGCACGGAGAAAGAGGGGTTATAATGGAAGACAATGAAGAAGAAGAGGATGATGACAACTATCCTATGTTCCCTGAACACGGTGGTACTACAATGGGGGAAGAAGCTGAAGAAGAGGCCATTGTTGATGAGCCCGATGATGATCTTCGTCGGGCCATTCTTGATGCACAGATAAACCGCGCAAGTGAAAACGAGAGGTTGAAGTTGGAACGCATGTTAGAGGATCACAAAAATTGTTGTACCCAAATTGCGAAGATGGCCAGAAAAAGCTGGGTACCACACTGGAATTGCTGCAATGGAAGGGAGAGAATGGTGTATCTGACAAGGGATTTGAAAAGTTGCTGAAAATATTAAAGAAGATGCTTCCAAAGGATAACGAATTGCCCCCAGTACGTACGAAGCAAAGAAGGTTGTCTGCCCTCTAGGATTAGAGGTGCAGAAGATACATGCAGGCATTAATGACTGCATCCTCTACCGCGGTGAGGAGTACGAGAATTTGAATGCATGCCCGGTATGCGGTGCATTGCGGTATAAAATTAGGCGAAATGACCCTGGTGATGTTGAGGGCGAGCGCCCCAGGAAGAGGGTTCCTGCCAAGGTGATGTGGTATGCTCCTTTAATACCACGGTTGAAACGTTTGTTCCAAAACAAAGAGCATGTGAAGTTGTTGCGATGGCTCAAAGAAGACCGTAAGAAAGACGTGATGTTGAGACACCCCGCTGATGGGTCGCAGTGGAGAAAAGTCGAGAGAGAGTTCCCGGACTTTGCCGGTGACGTAAGGAACTTATGGTTTGGTCTAAGTACAGAAGGCATGAATCCTTTTGGGGAGCAGAGCTGCAGTCATAGCACCTGGCCTGTGAATCTATGTATCTATAACCTTCCTCCTTGGTTGTGCATGAAGCGGAAGTTCATTATGATGCCAGTGCTCATCCAAGGCCCGAAGTAACCCGGCAACGACATTGATGTGTACCTGAGGCCATTAGTTGAAGAACTTTTACAGCTGTGGCGTCAAAAAGGTGTACGTGTGTGGGATGAGCACGAACAAAAGGAATTTGACCTACGAGCGTTGCTGTTATAACCATCAATGATTGGCCTGCTCTTAGTAACATTTCAGGACAGTCAAACAAGGGATACAATGCATGCACGCACTGTTAGGTGAGACTGAAAGTATATGTTTAGGTCTATTTTTGCATTTTAGATCTCCCCGATCATCCATCTTCCTTGCTCTCGCATCAGTTGCTCCTCTCTCCCCTACGCTGTTCCCCCGACGCCGCCGTCCCGTCCCTGCCCTGCCACGACGCCACCGTCGCCTCCCGTCCCTGCCTCGCCCGCCCGCCGATCGAGGTGCTGCCCTGGCCAGCCTCCTCCGCCTCCAAGACGCCGCCGTCGCCCTCCCCTCCCCTGCCTCGCGCTGCAGGCCGGAGGCCCGCCCGAGGTGCTGCGCCCTGCCCTCCTCCCCCTCAAGACGCCGCCGCGCTGTCGCCGCCCCTCCAGTCTCCAGCGGTCGGAGGTAGGGCCTCAACTCGATCCGGCCAAACGCTATATTGGACATTGCAATGTTTAGTTCCTTTTTTTTGCAATTTGGATTGCTTCATGTGGACAGATTTTATATCTAGAACTACATTAGGATTTTATATCATGTGGACATATTTTATTTTGCAATCTATCTAAATTGGACAGATTTTGCAAATTTTATATCTAGCTAAATTAGGATTGCTTCATGTCGTTTAAATTTTATATCTAGAACTACATTTTTTGATTTACAGTAGGTCTCTTATGTGTTGTGATTTACCCGGTGAGCCTCTAGTCAGACAAAATTGTGGAATATTCATACTAGCTCCGTTTTGGGTGATTCAAAGTTCTAAATTCGTGTGGAATATATACGTTAATCGATAATATTTCTTTTATGCAAACTCGTGTTGTAGAAATTGTGTTGCCACTTGTGTTGTAGAAATGCTTGAATTCTCCGCGGTGGCAACCCGGACTAATATTTTCTCATCTTTGGAAATTGTGTTGACACTTTATATTTAGAATTTGGAGATCTAAATATTAGCTAGATTATTCTCATGTTGTCACCTCATCTTTGGACATTTACCCAAATTTAAAATGGTGTCACCTCATTTTTGCATTCACGTCAACTTGGTTAGTTTAAATTTTTGCATTCACATTTGTAAGAAGTAATTTGTTAGAAGAAATTTGCACTTTCTGACTTAGACATTTTCATATTCTAAATTGTTTATAGTTAAGCTATGGACGCCCGCGGCAGAGATGACGGTGAAGAGTAAATCTTGAACATGATATATACCGGTGGAGAAGGTGGAGAAGATGCCGGTGGAGAAGATTACAGCTCACAATTTTTGAACTACTCCGGTGAGGGAGTTGAGCTAGAACAAACAGACGAAGGGCCCTTAACAAATTCCAGCGAGGTATGTTAAGCCTCTTTGATCACTAGATGCATTAATTTATTTGTATTGCACTTATTAACGAATCATTTTTCATTTAGCCCTCCGGATCGAGCCAATCTGGTACAAGGAAACGAGTCTCGACCAAAAAGTTGGGCGGTGGTGCAAGGTTATCGATCGATGAAGTTGCTGAAGATGGCGAACCGCGTGGAGAGAACGCACGTAAATTTGTAAATCAATACGGAGTTATTGTTAGGGACATCATCCCGATCACCATTCGAGAATGGAATAAGCCGAAGGTAGACGATGGAGCTAGTTATGTCGACCAAAGATCCAAAGATTTGCTTTGGGAGATGCTCTTGTCACATTTCAACCTACCGCCAGGTCTCACAGATGACATGAAGTTGAAAGTCAAGGAGTGGGCTCTTAAGAAGATGGCCACACAATTCCAGACCAGGAAGAAAAATTTATGGAGTCCATATCAGAAGAAAAAAGAAACTCCAAAATTCACTGGAGCACTAGAGAAGATAAAAGATCACTGGGACGCATTTGTGGCGTATAAGGAATCGTCTGAAGTTGTGGCCCGATCGGCCAAAAATAAGGCAAATGCTGCGAAAAAGGAATATCACCATACTTTGGATACAGGTGGCTACAAGACTGACGTGCCTAAGTGGGATAAAAATGAAGCCGACATGCTTGCTAAAGGGATCACTCCAGTTACAGCGGACTGGCCCGAGAGGTCCAAGCACTGGTTGTACGCGCATGGGGCATCTTTGGACCCACAGACAGGACAGATTGTTGCAAAGGAAAAAAATAAGGAAAAAGTTCAAATAGTCTCTAAAGAGCTTGTTAAAGCAATAGAAAAAGTTTGAAAGGGAGAGTTCCAGCCCGAGATAGAGAACGACGAGCTGACACTCGCCCTCGGGAATCCTGAACACTATGGACGAACACGAGGCAAAGGCTCCGGTGCTCCGTGGAAGGCTGGGTTTCCGGAGTGGAGTGACACTTATAGAAACCGTGAGTGAAAAAAGAAGAAGGAGTTAGACCGGTTTTAGAAGCTAGAAAGAAACCAATCGGAAGTGGAACGCAAGTTGCAGCGGAAGCAGGAGCAACTGGACTCAATTAGCCAGCAAAGGGCACCTCAGCAGCAGCTAGAAGATCCTGCATTAGATGCCGTCCCATCTCAGCGGAGAAGCAACGTGGGTTCCACGCAACTTTTCCAGGATGATGAACCGGCGGTGGCTCACTACCCCGTGGATGATGTCACGGAGCAAAGAAATCGTGAGCTACATCAGTCAATGAAGAACATATCCTTCAAGGTGGCGGTCGGCTATGCTTTACCAAATCAACCTGGAGCACACTACCAAGGAGGTCAGATTCCAACTGGCTATGCTCGTGTCGGGGTGGATGAAATTATGAAGGGATTTGAGACACTGGAGCTTGACTTTCCTGGAGGTGACAAGGAGAAGACACTGGGAGAAGTCACGCATGGTTTCATTCTATGGAACAAGAAATACATCGTGTTTCCAGACTCGGCGCCAAGGCCACCAACTACTCCGAGTAGCAATCCACCTCAAAGTCCATCCCTCCCCGATCGGGAGCCCAACGCGAGTCCATCGCCCGCGCCGTCCCGTCAGCCGACTGCGCCCATTACTAAGTTGCTAAAGCGGAAGCTGAACTTCACGTCGACTAGAACTACACAGAAGAAAGGTGCAAATAAGAAAACCAAGGACGACAAGGCTCCTGCCAAGTTACCTTATGACTTGACTGATGAGGAACTCAAAGAGACGGTGGATGCCGATGTGAAAAGACAATTAGCACCGAAACGGCCCGAGCCAAAGGAGATACTACCTGAGGAAACCGTTAAGAAATTTGTGAGAAATCTATCGAGACCACCGTCACATGTGGCTAATAGGCCATCAGACTATAATCGATGTATTGCGAAGACATAACGAACAGAGGCAACAGACGGGAAGTAGTGGTGCAAAAAGCGGGACAAAATTGGCCCAACTCGGAGAACAGGCAGTACAATCGATCCCCCCACTCAAGGTGTTTCTCGATAAGGACGTACACCACGACACTGGTCTCATAGGCGACACTGGTTTCCCCATAGCTGAGGTAGCACGGAAATATGTCCACGGGCAGTCTATGGTCAGACCTGAGGAGGTCAAGTTTCTACCAACACAAATGCGAAAATTGCATGAGTGGTACATCAAAGTCGTAAAGGAAGGGCGAACCTGCCTCTATGCGGCACATAAGAAAGAGCATTACTTCAAGGACAACGAGATATGGATTGAGTTTGATGAACTTTTTCAGTTATTCAATCAAGACGCCCTCGACAAATCCCTAGTCAGTTGCTATTGCCTGTAAGTGATTTATTTCTGTAATTTAAGTCTCTAGCTCAGCTCGTTCATTGCCTGTAATTTTTCTCACTATATTCTTTTGTACGGTATTATGCAGAATGAAGATTCTCGAATGCAAAAGAGGCAGAATCTATGACACTGGGTTCATTGACCCATATACCAATCATGAAGTTACCATACAAAACCATGCCGAGGACACAGAGGATAACTTGCTAATGTTTTTAGTGGAACAAAATCATGCAGGACAAAATACTTTTTCCTTACAACTTCAAGTGAGTGTTACTGTCTTGTACACATTCTATTTTGCTTACTCGATGTTTAGTGTAATCGATGAGTTACGCATGCCTGCGTAGTTTTCACTGGATTCTGCTAATCATTAGAGTTGACGAAGGAATCGTTGAAGTCATGGACTCATTAAGGAAAGATCCTGACGAGTACATCAGCGTGCAACTAATTCTCCAAAAGTAATTTCAATCATTATCGCTCTATATCGAGCTCTTTCGTTCATTTCCTGATATCAAATAATTAAGAACTCTTTTATTCATTTTCTTTGCCGGGCAGGGTTTGGAAACGGTTGATCAATGAGGTTAGAGGTGCATGGAAACCGGAGCTGCGTTTTATTTGTAACAAGGTAAGTAGTACTATCTAGGTCCGCGCAACTTTTTAATTCTAGTTTCAATACCATTATCATGCTTGATTATTATTTGATTGAATTCTATTCGTTGTAAAGTACTGCCTGAGACAGGCACAGGGGACTAATTTATGTGCATACTACGTTTGCGAGTTCATTCGCCTGACGATTAGTGAGCGGCGCAGAGATGTAAGAAAAATTGAAGTACGTAAACACTATTGACAATTTATTTTATTACCATCAATTGTGTTGAGTTCCATTCATAATTTCTTTTACGATGATTTGATATATATATACACAGAACTCACATATTCATATTGATATAGATGGAAGATATGTGGGACAAGCTCATACCAACGAACCGTGTAAAAGTAATTCAAGAGGAATTGGCGGGATTTTTGCTTAGGGAGGTCATATCTCCAGCCGGAGAATTGCATTCCCACTAATGCCTCCATGCAATTTGATGATCTCCATGCATAACTCATCGATTACACTAAACATCGAGTAAACAAAATATAATGTGTAGGAGACAGTAACACTCACTCGAAGTTGTAAGGAAAAAGAATTTCTGCGCAGTGATTTTGTTTCACTAAAAACCGGAGCAAGTTATTCTCTGTGTCCTCGGGATGGTTTTTTACGGTAACTTCATGATTGAAATATGGGTCAACGAACCCAGTGTCATAGATGCGGGCTTTTCTGCATTCGAGAATCTTCATTCTGCATAATAGCGTACAAAATAATATAGTGAGATAATTACAGGCAATGAACGAGCTGAGCTAGAGACTTAAATGAAATAAATAAATCACTTACAAACAATAGCTCAATGTCCCTGCAATCAAAACAAGATAATTTTGTAATTTTAGTCCACTAATTTTCCACTAAAATTCATAGCAACTACAAATAACAAAAATGGTGTATCTAGGAGTGTTACAAAATGAACAAGATTACAAAGCATACAAATTTTAAATAACAAATTTCATACTCATTTTAAACAAGAATTTTCATACTCATTTTAAACAACAGATTTTCTAATATATTTTCCTAGAACATTTCTAACTATAATAACATTTCCTAATAACATTTTCTAATACATTTCCTAATAACATTTCCTAAAATTACAAAACTACAAAGTACAAAATGGAACACTAATATTCATAATTCATTAATATTCACAATATTCATATAGAACACTAAAATGAAATGGAGTGTTCACAATAATTCACTAATTTAAAATAGTACTACATATGCAAATATCAAAATAGTACTACGCAACTAAAAATTGCACTAAAAAACTACACTAAACTACATAAAAAACTACACTAAACTACACTAATTAGGGGGAGAGGCAGAGCTCACCTCGGGGCCGAAGGCGACGGCGGCCAGCGTTCGTGGAGGCGGCGCTGCGTCGTTGGACTGTAGGCGCACGGGCGAGGAGGCGACCACGGCGACGAGGCGACGGCGGCGGCACGGGAGCAGGGGAGGGGAGGCATCGGCGCCGGCAGAGGACGTCGCGGTGGAGGGCTCACCTCGGGCGGCGTCGCGCGGTGGAGGGCCTCGGGCGGAGCTCCTCGCGGGCGCTACGGCGGCGTCGGGGCAGAGGACGTTGGGGGCGCGGCGGGGCAGCACGACGGCGTGGGCGTGGGCGTCGGGTGGCGACGGCGGCGTGGTGCCCGGAGGCGGAGCGAGGCGTCGATTTGGGTGGAGTTGTGAAAAAATTGGGCGTGGAACCACCCAAATTGACTGAAACGGACCTTTAGTCCCAGTTCCAGCCACGAATCGGGACTAAAGGGTCTTTAGTACCGGTTGGTAACACCAACCGGTACTAAAGGTCTCTCTGGGCCGCGAAATTTTGCGCGCGAAGCCCAGCCAACTACCAACCGGTACTAAATGGATTTTGTATTTTTTTGTTCTCTTTTCATATTTTCTTATTTCTTTTATATCTTTCGATTTAATCGTCCAAATCATGTTAAATTTGTTTTGTTTCTTCTGTTTTCTGTTTTGCTTTATATCTATTTGGTTTAAGTTTCGTTTCTGTTTTCCAAATCAAGTCAAATATATCTATTCATATGTATATTTGATTTAATTTTTGAAAACATCCAATATTTTGAGTGATTCTTATTGTTTTAATACAGTTATATAAAATATTTAGTACATTATTACACATCACCAACAGTTTTCAGAACACTGTTACATTATTACATAAACGGACTAAGGGTAATGGCGCCGGCAATTTTAACAAAATTGCGGGCGTGGCGGATCCATCTCGTGGGAGACAATGCGTTCGTGGCTAGGAATGGTGGATTAGGGTTTACCCTGTCGGCGACAATACATATAGACCTCCAGGGCAGCGCTGGGGGAGGACACGTGACCAGGGCAAACAGGGACTAAAGAAGCAAACCGGGACTAAAGAAGCACACGGATCGTGTGTTTCTTTCAAGCGCTTGTGAGCCGTTGGATCAGGGGTGTGTTTCTTTTGAGGGCTTGTGAGCTGTTGGATCAGCACTATCACGACCACTTCGTGAGCCACATGACCCTATATATAGCCCACCTCTCGGACATGTTCGGCACTCAGTGTGTTCTCATATTGTAGCTCATTTGGTACACAAAGCATTCGGATTCCCTGCATACATCCGACGGTGCATTTGATATGCGGGCACCCACGAGCCACCGTCGGGCTGTATGCAGGGGAAACCGTGTGTTTTGTTCCACCTTTTTCGAGCGCTTGTAAGCCGTTGGAGTTTTTAGAACCAAAAATCAGTGTTTAGAGTTTTCTTCAGAGTTTTCAGAACACAGTTAAATAAAAGGTTTAATACATTATTACACATGACCACCAACATCCGTCTCTAGTGTTTGGTATAAACTTTTTCTTCGTGTGTGTCCCTTTCTTCTGATTGCGCCGTATCCATGGAGAATCTTCATCATTTAACAGGATGCTTGGGTAGTTTTCACTGTGAAGGGCAGAATTTCATCAAACTTATTTAATCTTCTGACATGTCTGTCTTGTCCTCCACTCCCACGATGTTTCTTTTCCCTGAAAGAACTATGTGGCGCTTTGGCTCATCGTATGATGTATTCGCTTGCTTATCTTTTCTTTTTTCGGTTTGGTAGACATGTCCTTCACATAGAAAACCTGAGCCACTTCACTGGCTAGGACGAATGGTTCGGTGTGGTACCCAAGATTCTTGAGATCCACTGTAGTCATTCCGTACTGCGGGTCTACCTGTACCCCGCCTTCAGGTTGAACCATTTGCACCAGAACAAAGGGACCTTAAAAGAAGGTCCATAGTCAAGTTCCCATATCTGCTCTATGTAACCATAATATGTGTCCTTTTGCCATTGTTGTTTGTTGCATCAAAGCGGACACCACTGTTTTGGTTGGTGCTCTTTTTATCTTGGTCGGCCGTGTAAAATGTATTCCCATTTATCTCGTACCCTTGAAAAGTCAATATAGTCGAAGATGGTGACTTGGCCAACAAGTATAGCTGTTCTCCAACAGTGGTGTCATTAATGAGACGTGTTTGCAACCAACCGCCGAAAGTCTTCACGTGTTCTCCATCAATCCAATCTTCAGGTTGCTCCGGGTATTTGGAGCGTAAAATATTCTTGTGTTCCTCGATATACGGAGCCACCAAGCTGGAATTATGTAGAACTGTGTAGTGTGCTTGAGTGAAAGAATGCCCGTCCATACATATTATTGCTTTCTTTCCTAGCGTGCCTTTTCCACGCAGTCTCCCCTCATGGCGCGATTGAGGAACACCGATCGGTTAAGGTCAGGAATAAAGTCAACACAAAACTCAATGACCTCCTCTGTTCCATAGCCTTGGAGATGCTTCCTTCTGGCCTAGCACGGTTATGAACGTATTTCTTTAAGACTCCCATGAACCTCTCAAAGGGGAACATGTTGTGTAGAAATACAGGACCGAGAATGGAAATCTCTTCGACTAGGTGAACTATGAGGTGCGTCATAATATTGAAGAAGGATGGTGGAACACCAACTCGAAGCTGACAAGACATTGGACCACATCCTTCTGTAAACTTGGTAGAGTTACTGGATCGATGACCTTCTGAGAAATTGCATTGAGAATGCACATAGCTTCACAATGGGTACTCGAACATTTTCCGGTAGAAGCCCCCTCAATGCAACCGGAAGTAATTGTGTCATAATCACGTGGCAGTCATGAGACTTTAGGTTTTGGAACTTTTTCTCTGTCATGTTTATTATTCCCTTTATATTCGACGAGAAGCCAGACGGGACCTTGATACTGCTCAGGACTTAAAAAAGATCTCCTTCTCTTCTTTGGTAAGAGCGTAGCTGGCAGGACCTTGATACTTCTCTGGATTCAGGTCGTCTCGTTCGTGCATACGTTGCTGGTGCAGCCGTGCATCCGGTGTATCTTTCGTCTTCCCATACACGCCCAAGAAGCTTTAGCAGGTTCACGCAAAGATTTTTCGTCACGTGCATCACGTCGATTGCAGAGCGAACCTCTAGGATTTTCCAATAGGGTAGCTCCCAAAATATAGATTTCTTCTTCCACATGGGTACGTGTCCGTCGCGTCATTCGGAACAGATTGTCCGCCAGGACCCTTTCCAAAGATTACTTTTAAATCCTTGACCATGTCATATATATCAACACCAGTAGGGCAGGTAGGCTTCGTCCGGTGATCTGCCTCACCTTTGAAATGCTTGCCTTTCTTTCTTACGGGATGCTTGTTTGGAAGAAATCGACGATGCCCCGGGTACACATTCTTGTTTGCCAAATATATACTTTCAGTCTCACCTAAACAGTGCATGCATTGTATCCCTTGTTTGACTGTCCTGAAATGTTACTAAGAGCAGGCCAATCATTGATGGTTACAAACAACAACGCTCGTAGGTCAAATTCCTGCTGTTTGTGCTCATCCCACACACGTACACCTTCATCACGCCACAACTGTAAAAGTTCTTCAACCAATGGCCTCAGGTACACATCAATGTCGTTGCCGGGTTGCTTCGGGCCTTGGATGAGCACTGGCATCATAATGAACTTCTGCTTCATGCACAACCAAGGAGGAAGGTTATAGATACATAGAGTCACAGGCCAGGTGCTATGACTGGAGCTCTGCTCCCCAAAAGGATTAAAGCCATCTGTACTTAGACCAAATCTTAAGTTCCTTGCGTCATCTGAAAATGTCGGGAACTCTCTGTCGATTTTTCTCCACTGCGACCCATCAGCGGGGTGTCTCAGCATCACGTCTTTCTTACGGTCTTCTTTGTGCCATCGCAACAACTTGGCATGCTCTTTGTTTTGGAACAAACGTTTCAACCGTGGTATTATAGGAGCATACCACATCACCTTGGCAGGAACCCTCTTCCTGGGGCGCGGCTCGCCCTCAACATCACCAGGGTCATCTCGCCTGATCTTATACCGCAATGCACCGCATACCGGGCATGCATTCAAATTCTCGTACTCCTCACCACGGTAGAGGATGCAGTCATTGATGCATGCATGTATCTTCTGCACCTCTAATCCTAGAGGGCAGACAAACTTCTTTGCTTCGTACGTACTGGGGGCAATACGTTATCCCTTGGAAGCATCTTCTTTAATATTTTCAAACTTTTCAAATCTCTTGTCAGATAGACCATTCTCTGCCTTCCATTGCAGCAATTTCAGTGTGGTACCAGCTTTTTTGGCCATCTTCGCAATTTGGGTACAACAATTTTTTGTGATCCTCTAACATGCTCTCCAACTTCAACCTCTCGTTTTCACTTCCGCAGTTTATCTGTGCATGAAGAATGGCCCGACAAAGATCATCATGGGCTCATCAACAATGGGCTCTTCTTCAGCTTCGTCTTCCCATTGTAGTACCACCGTGTTCAGTGAACATAGGATAGTTGTCATTATCCTCTTCTTCTTCATTGTCTTCCATTATAACCCCTCTTTCTCCGTGCTTGGTCCAACAATTATAGCCGGACATGAAACCGGACTGCAACAGGTGGACGTGAAGGGTTTTTGAGGTAGAGTAATCCTTCGTATTATTACATGCACTACATGGACAACAAATAAAACCATTCACCCGCTTGTTTGCCTCAGCCACATGGAGAAAATTATGCATGCCACTAATGAACTCGGGACTGCGTCGGTCACCGTACATCCATTGCCGGCTCATCTGCATTATATAAGTATATCAAAAACCATTACACTACATCATGAATAGATAAGTGACCAAATTAATTAATACAACTTCATCACACTAAAAGCAAAGTAGAGTAGTGACCAAATGTAATACATAGTTCTCATAAAACATACATTGAAACTAACATACAACTATCTAAAGAATTTAATTCAAAAACAAATGTGATCAAAATCGCAACTAAGTTAATTACTAAACCAACAACATAATGATAAGTCTCTTGATTAATGGCATATTTTCTAATATTTTTAATCTTCAAGCGCATTGCATCCTTCTTGATCTGGTGATCATCGACGACGTCGGGAAGATTGAACTCCAATTTCATCTTCTCTTCTAGGCATTGGAGATGAAGATCTTCACTTCTTTTCAATTTTTCTTTTAAATCATTGTTTTCTTTTTCAAATAAATTTAGCATCTCGACAAGAGGGTCGGTTGGAATTTCCGGTTCAACTTCCTCCTAGATAAAAATTTCTATGTCAAGTTGGTCGGCATAATTGTCATAAAACGAAATGAAACTAAAAGTTGTAAAAATATACCACATCCGAATCATAGACCGGATGAGGGCCGATGGGGACGGATATCAAAACCATGGCACTATACATATAAAAACAATCATAAAGTAAGAAAATTATACAAGTAATAACTATACATCTAAATCATACAACTAAGATTTTTTAAATAAAAGATAAAAACAAGAGGCGCACTGAGGTGGTGCCGGTGACGGGACGGCGCGGGCGATCGACGGCGGTGAGGACGGGGACGGGACGACACTAAAACCCACAAATCATACTTTAATTTGAGCTCAAATTACATATAAAACAAATAAAATCTCTAACTTAGGCATTTCATCAAACACCTAGCTAGCACTAGAAAAATGAAATGAGCTAAACTAGCAATGAAATGAGCTAAACTAGCAACGCCGGAAGAAAGGAAGAAATTGCTAACCCTTGGATAGATGGGGCGCCGTCAATCTTGACAAATGGTGGAAAAAAATTGGGACGAACTCGAACTCGGGAGAGGAAACGGATGAGAAAATGTTGATAAACTCGAGCTCAAAAATGGACATGGCCGGCTCGGGGGTGGAAGATGATATAGGGAACACTTAAGAACCGGTTCGTATCATGAACCGGCACTAAAGGTCCATCTTTAGTACGAACCGGTACTAAAGCGTGCTCGCGCTGGACCCACCTCTGCGGCCGTTTGCCGCGACCCTTTAGTACCGGTTCGTATCACAAATCGGGACTAAAGCTCCCGTTCGAACCGGGACTAGTGCCCCCATTAATACCGGTTCGTAAGGGAACCGGAACTAAAGGGCCAAACCGATGGCCCTGTTTCACTAGTGAACGGAGGGAGTATACACGAGTGCATGCGGGTGATCAGAGTGTCTAAGTACAGGATCTCATTAAAATGGGGCGAAAGGCTGTTTCGATCGATACCAGGCTGCAGACTGGCACTCCATCATAACTGGAACTAGAAGACTCACGATCATAACCGATCGATAAATCTAATCACCCTCGCCGCGCGCGCGGTCCATGTATACGCGCCGTCGCCTCGAGAAAACGTGCATACACGACCACGTGAGTTTAGTGAGATTAATTAAACTAGCTAAATGCCCGTGCGTTGCTACGGCGTGAAAATCGACAACGAATATATTTGTGTTTTTTAATGTGAATTGTAACTATGTGTTCCCTCAATACTGGCTAGATTGGGTGTCATACCTCTTTCAGTTGTTTCCGACCTTTCAACCTAAGTACTTCTTCTTCCAATTTCAATCCCAGTGCATCTCTTTTTAACCTATGGATTGTCCCTCGACTGTGCGATCGGTTATCACGGTCATGGAATTTGTACACAGCTTTGGCGATGGATTGTGACAGGTTAATTCTCTCAATTCAGCAAGAAAAAATAAGAATGTGAACATCCAACACATGTAACTTTTGTTCTCACGTTCTCGGCATACCCCATGGAGAAAAGCATCGTCAATAGATGTGCACATATACACACTGGTCTTTGAGTTATATCTGTCATAGCAAGAGCAATTTTCCTGTTTATACTTTTGCAAGCCTTTGAAGTAAAGCTTAACTCCCTTTCTGTTGTAATGGAGTCATCTGATTCTTTATTCGCTGCAGCTGCTAATGTTGTTCTGAACTTGCAATTAGTCTTCTCAAACACCCAAGGCAACGGTTGAGATAATTCTCAGTTGCAGCTAGGTTAAATATGGCTCCTTCTCGAGAAATACCTGAATCAAAAAGCTTGGCTGAATCATTTTTCACAAAATATGTCCTCAAATTTTTTTTCACAAAATTTCCTTCAGGGAACCTTCAGTCTGCGTAGTGCATACATAATACTTTCTCGCTGCTCGTATTCAGGCTACTGGACAGTATCAGTTCTCTCCACAAAGCACTTCTCTGTTCAATGCTTTGTACAAATTTGGTGAGCTAGGTAGCTTCTAACAGCAAATAAAAATCAATCGTGACAAAAGCGGGAAAAATCAGTAAAAAATCAATAGCCATAGCCAAACGGAGAACTGGACTTCCCACCTGCATACGGAATCACGGATGCGCTGCCTCCTGGACTGGAACGAGCAGCGACCGAACATGCGCGCACGAATTCGATCGACGGCCTAGCGGGGACAGGGATTTGACCGTTTGAGTCGGTGGCGCGTCGGCGCCTCGGGTGCGACAATGGCGACGGAGGTTCCAGCAGCGGGCGGAAGGTCCTGGGCGCCTTGCCGGGGATCTCGAGAACGGCGCGCCTCGAGGAAGGACCAGGGACCTCCAGTGAGAAGGCATCGGGCCCGAGCCTACAACCCCGCGGCCGCGGTGGCGGATCAGAGCATCGGTATTGCACGTCCACCACCAGGCACCAGCCACTCCTCGCATGAAATTGTCGCGGGGCCGAGTCAGAGCAGCATGGCCTCACGGGCGACGACAGACGCTTCTGCCATGACGCTCCACTGATGGGGCCGGCACGGCGAGGGCTTTGGGCTGCCTCCAGAGGCGGAGTATGGGGTCGCTGCGGTGAAGGAGTGGGGTCCCGGCGGCGTCGAAAGATGGAGGTGATAAGGAGACGGGTGGGTGCTGGCGGCGGCGCATCGCTGGTGGGTTGGGTCGCGGCACGGACCAAGGAAGGGGATGAAGGAAACGGTAACCGCGAGCAGCAGGATACCGGCGGCCTAGCTTACCTCGCCGACGATTGTTGAGGAGCAGAGCACGGCTCCATCTGGGCGGCTACGGCGACGGAAAAGCGCCCACTCGCCGACTTTCTGGCCGCGCGTCGAGCGTCGACAACAGAGAGGCTGGGCGAAAGTAGCGGAGGCGAGGAGGGGATTACTCGCGATCTGTTTGACGAAACGGTACGATGGCATGACTGCGTAATATGTGATTTGGTGGGAGGGCAGAACCGGAAAGCAAAAAAACGTACCAACCATCACCTCTAGATATTATTTATAGTAGAGATTAGGCATCCAGAGATGGATGCTTCTCTTTTGCTCGTGTAAGCTCCAAGCCTTCAAGGAACACTACTCGATCATGACTTTGTAACTACATATATATAGGAGCTAGCCAGGGGTTTGTATTGTGTCGCGCCATCCATTGCATGACTAGTCTCTAGAGAAGTATATGCTGATTAATTAGCCTGGGCTAATCGAGGAGCATGTACATAACTTATGGAAACTGAAGCTGGGTTTGTAGATTGGAGAGGGAATGGTGTGGACGCAAGGAAGCATGGAGGCTTCAGGGCAACACTGTTTCTCTATGGTGAGCACCTGACTATAGCTTGGCTAATTATAAAGAGCATGCATGTATATTACGCATGGAACTTGAAGGGATTCTCTTATTTCTTGTATCTCTCTTTTTAGCTCGGTTGTTCATGTTCCATACACGAAGCATTGTTAGATATATGATTGTGTTTGTTACGCTTGCAAACCTTTTCATCCAGTTCTCGTCGTCCTGGAATAAGCGTCAAATTAAACTGTTTCTAGATCTTCTTTTATGCACTACGGGAAAATCAAACGCCGCCAAGTGGTCTCGGCTTCGCCGAGTGCAAAAACGCGGGGCCACTCGGCAAAGAGGTCCTACGCCGAGGCAAACCAAAAAGCTCTCGGCGCAGGGCAGACAACTCGGCAAACATTCTCTTCGCCGAGTTGCCCACAATCCAGCACTCGGCGAAGACACATCTGTCGGCGAAGACGCAAAAAAGCACTCGGCGAACGCGGTGACTCGGCGAAACTGCTGACCACGTGGCGCCTGCCAGTGGGCCCCACGGCGCCGCGATGGTGCGGGATCTTCGCCGAGTGCCTCTCTCGGCAAAGATGGCACAGGAAAAAAAAGAGGTTGCCTTCTTTTCTTCGCCGAGTGCCGCACTCGGCAACGATTGCGCGGGAAAGTTTTAGGGTTTGCCGCCTTTTCGTCACCTCTTCGCCGAGTGTGTCGGTGTGAGGCACTCGGCAAAGAATGCGCGTGAATTTTTTTTTGGGTTGGCGCGCATTTTACAGGATCTTCGCCGAGTGTGTCGGTGGGAGGCACTCGGCGAAGACGTGGGCGGGGAAAATATTTTCGGTACGCGCCAATTCTTCGCCGAGTGGTGTAGTTCGCCGAGTGTCATACTCGGCAAAGAAACCGTTTTTCCCGCTCTTTCGACTCTGTGCCGTTTCGTTTTGGCGCCAGATTCTCAGCCTAACGACGCCTATAAATAGGCCACATATCTCAGCCAGGTTACTCACTCATTATTGTGCTCAAACACAAAACATTCGGGTTCCCTAGCTACGTCCCACAGTGAATGCTAAGGCATTCGACTGTGAATCACTGTGGGGCTGTAGCTAGGGGAAACCGGGTGTTTTGTTTCAGCTGTATTTAGGTATTCAATAGAACTTGTTTTTTAGTTTACTTCATGTCGCCCAACACAAATCATCCGGATTCCCGAGCTCAGTCCCACACTGCATGTGATATCGCAGCCAGTGTGGGACTGTAGCTCGGGAAACCGTATGTTTTGTTTATCGATGTGTTTAGTCGCATGCTATTTTGTCTTGTTTATTTCACGACATGGTAAGCTTTGGGTGGTAAATGTTTTGGCGGGAAATTTTGGCGGTTGTTTTTGGCGGGAAATTTTGGGCGGGACAGCTGGTGGAACGGCTATAAAAGGCCCCGGCCGGCCACTCTTGTACACACAAAATTCGCCCATTTCAATATTTACCCCGTCGACGTAGATAGTCGTCGTACCACGTCTCTGGAGGAGATGTGGAGTTCCGGTGACCCGGGTCCGTTCTTCAGGACAAGAGGCCACTGCTTCGGAGGGCCATCTGGCATGGGATCGGCCGGAGGAGAAGAAAACTGATGAGAAGATCGTAGGTGTTAATTAATTTGTTGTTCGTGACTGTTGTAATTTTTTCTACATGTTTCTTTGTTTGTCAGTCAATTATGTTCGTTTGTTCCAAAATGTACTAGTTATGTGTTAATGTTAAATAAAATATGTATTTGAGATTAAATATATGTGTGTTTTATAATTAAATTTATTCTCGTCAGCACAGACCCTGTGTTCTTGTCCACTCCACCGACAGCCACCTACCACGCATGTTTCACCGGCCGTCAGGCAACTAACAGAAAAAAAACTCACATGTGATATAACTCATTTCTTCTAAGTGGAAACTCCCATTTCGGGTGAAACAGATGGAATCATGTGAAAACATGGGGCCAAAATGGGTTCCAAATGTTCACATGACCTAACCTAACACAACCAAGGATAAAAGTCCTCGGAGCTACCCCCTTTCGACGCCCGTGGAAGGGGTAGACGACACTGTTGACTTCCGATCAAATCTGGGGGGGTTTCGATGGAAGCGGGGGCCCCGGGGCGTCGGAACCACACCAAAACCTAGGTGGTGTCATATGATATGTGTTAGAGTGTGGTGCGAGGTTTCAAGAGCCAACATGAGACTCCGAGGTGTGACTGGCTTCACACACCATACTTATCCTGCACGAAGGTTCTGCTCATCTAAGTGGAAACTCCCATTTCGGGTGCAACGGATGGAATCATGTGAAAACATGGGGCCAAACTGGGTTCCAAATGTTTACATGACCTAACCTAACACAACCAAGGAGAAAAGTCCTCGGAGCTACCCCTTTCGACGCCCGTGGAAGGGGTAGACGACACCGTTGACTTCTAGTTAAATCTGGGGGGTTTCGTCGGAAGCGGGGGCCCTGGGGCGTCGGAACCACACCAAAACCTAGGTGGTGTCATATGATATGTGTTAGAGTATGGTGGGAGGTTTCAAGAGCCAACATGAGACTCCGAGGTGTGACCGGCTTCACACACCACACTTATCCCGCACGAAGGTTCTACTCATCTAAGTGGAAACTCCCATTTCGGGTGCAACGGATGGAATCATGTGAAAACATGGGGCCAAACTGGGTTCCAAATGTTCACATGACCTAACCTAACACAACCAAGGAGAAAAGTCCTCGCAGCTACCCCCTTTCGACGCCCGTGGAAGGGGTAGACGACACCGTTGACTTCCGGTCAAATCTGGGGGGGTTTTGACGGAAGCGGGGGCCCCGGGGCGTCAGAACCACACCAAAACCTAGGTGGTGTCATATGATATGTGTTAGAGTGTGGTGGGAGGTTTCAAGAGCCAACATGAGACTCCGAGGTGTGACCGACTTCACACACCACACTTATCCCGCACGAAGGTTCTGCTCATCTAAGTGGAAATTCCCATTTCGGGTGCAACAGATGGAATCATGTGAAAACATGGGGCCAAACTGGGTTCCAAATGTACATTTGACACAACCTAACACAACCAAGGAGAAAAGTCCTCGGAGCTACCCCCTTTCGATGCCCGTGGAAGGGGTAGACGACACCGTTGACTTCCGGTCAAACCTGGGGGGTTTCGACGGAACCGGGGCTCCGGAGCATCGAAACCTAGGTGGTGTCATATAATAGAAAATGAAAATGAAAAGGATAAAAATAAAGCTGAAATTTCTATAAAAAAATAAGTAACAAAAATAATAATAGAAAATGAAAAGGATAAAAATAAAGCTGAAATTTCTAAAAAAAAGGTCTCTTCGCCGAGTCTCCCCTGGTGCAGCACTCGGCGAAGTTGGACTCGGCAAAGAAAACGGCGGGGACATAGGAAAAATTTGGTCCGAATCGACCAAATATCCCCAATCCCCGCCCGCCCCTCCCCTGTCTTCTTCCTCGAGCCCACCCGCGCGCCGCCGCTGCTCTCCTCCATGCCATCGTTCCCCTCCACGTCTCCGCCGCCCCAGAGCCCCCAATCCACCCTCCCACACCTAGCTCGAGCCCCGCCGCCTCCGGTCGCAGCCCAACCCCGATGCCCCCGCCGCCGCCTAGCCCTGCCTAGGGTTCCGCGCGCCCCGGCCATCCTCCGTAGCTCCGACGTCCTAGCCCCCGCCGCCGCGTAGCCCTTCGCGCCCAACCCCGAGGCCCCGCCGCCGCCTAGCCGCTGCCGCCACCTAGCCCTGCGCGGCTAGGGTTCCGCGCGCCCCGGCCATCCTCCACTGCTCGTCGTCGAGCTCCTGCTGCCCCTGGTCCTCCAGCCCGAGGCAAGAGCAAGCTCCTGCTCCTCCAGCCTGAGCCAAGAGCAAGGTGAGTTTTTTTAGATAGTTTGAAACTGCTAATTTTAGATAGTTTGTGTGTTAGGGTTAGTTCTGCTAGTTGTAGGAATTGTTGAAACAACTAATTTTAGATAGTTTGTGTGTTAGGGTTAGTTGTAGGAATTGTGTGTTAGGGTTAGTTACTTGCTACTGCTAATTGCTACTGCTAGCTAGTTGTAGACTTTGTTAGTTGTTCTGACTAGCTGTTGGTTGTTAATTGTAGTTGTTTTTGCTTTTTGCAGGACATGGATCGAGTTTGCCCCGGGAGCGTGGTCGTAGGGTAGGATCTTGGTGCCCCGGGAGCCTTCGTCGATCACGCTTCGAGGGTAAAGATATATTGCTCACTTGCTTGCAATGTAGCTGTAATTTATTTTGTAGCTCACCAAACTAGTCGCGTAACCCTAGTCGTCTCCCGTTCGGAAGGGTTATGGTTATAAAGATGAAACTCTTTGTATATATTTATGTATACGCCTTGTCAAGGGTATACATTTATATACAAAGAGCTGTTTCTATATATTTATGTATACACCTTGTCAAGGGTATACATTTATATAGAAAGAGCTATATTTTTATAACCGTCTCCGTTTCGAATTGTCCACGTTTTTGGACAGCCCGAGTATGTGTACTTGTGTTCGTTTCCATGTTCTACTCCTATCCGAGACAGAATTTCGGTGGCGCCTCCCTGTTGTTCTCCGGATACACAGACGTGTATTTAGAGAGCAGCGGGGAGGTGCTGCCGAAATTCTGTCTTGGATAGGAGTAGGACATGGAAACGAACACAAGCTACACATACTCGGGTGGGATTAGGACTTATCTTTACCTAGTAGATATAGGTGAGTGCATTCAACGCGTAAAATCTATAGCTTTGTACATAATTGATTTGATGATGCATGAATCTCTTTGTTAAATAAAACACATTGCACATATGTTTGCATTAATCAGTGTGGATATGGAGGATCGTGAGTGGATGTACATCGGTCGACCTGGTGCGAGTCAGATCTCTGCGGAATGGATTAGTAAGACTGAAGAGTTCCTAGAGATTGCATTTGCTAAAGACCATGGGGTAGCTGGAACTTGGTGCCCGTGCAGCCGTTGCAAAAACCAGCGAAACCAAACAAAGGACGAGATGGGTTTACACCTTAGCAAGTATGGTTTATGCCAGGCTATCATCGTTGGACCTTGCATGGCGAGCGTGCACCTCAGAGAAAGAAGGTGGCGCGACAGCGCACCGAGGAGGCATCAACAGCTTTTGATACCGGGGCTGATAGAATGCTAGATCAATTCGCTAATGCACGTGCGCCTGAGCTTCCAGCCGAAGATGCAGAGGGGAGATGGACAAGAGCACGAAGGAGTTCTATGATACTTTGTTTGCCTCACAGAAAACTCTCCACGCCCATACAAAGGTTTCTCAACTTGATTCCATTAGTCGCCTAATGGCTGTCAAGTGCCAGTTTAATGTAAGCATTAATGCCTTTGATGCATTCCTGCATGTTATTGGCTCCCTTCTACCGGAGGCACACCTTCTGCCAAAGAACATGTACGAGTCGAAGAAAATCCTCGGTTCACTCAAGATGCCATATGAGCCGATAGATGCTTGTCCAAAGGGCTGCATGTTATTTAGAAAAGAACACATCGCTGAAAAATACTGTCTCAAGTGCAAGTCCTCTAGGTATATTGAGGTCGACAGCGGTGATGGTCAGAAGACGCAGCTCACAGTGGCCAAAAAGATCCTTCGGTATCTTCCATTCTTGCCGAGGATCCAACGGCTTTTTATGACCGAGGAATCTGCCCAACAAATGAGATGGCCGGTAGATGGGAAGAGGTATCGTCCTCAGAAGATGGTACATCCGTCTGATGGTGAAGCATGGAAGAAATTCATTGTTAAGCATCCCAAAGCGGGCTTAAACAGGAGTGTAGCAGTTGCCTTATCAACAGATGGGTCCAACCCATATGGTATGTCTGCTTGCACATATAGCTGTTGGCCGATGTTTGTCATTCCGATGAATCTCCCCCCTGGCGTCTGCATGCAACGACAAAACATGTTCTTGTCGCTGATAATTCCAGGGCCTGAATATCCGGGGAAGAATATGAGTGTGTACATGGAGCCGTTGGTGGGTGATTTGTTCCTTGCCTGGAAATACGGGGTACGGACGTACGATGCCGTAGCAAAGACACACTTCACTATGTTCGTTTGGTACCACAGATCCCTGCATGACTTACCGGCACGTGCGATATTCTGCGGATGGTGTACGCACGGGAAGTGGCCTTGCCCGGTGTGCATGCAGGCTATGACTTTCGTTTGGCTGACAAAGGGTGGCAAGTATTCATGTTTTGATAAACATCGACAGTTTCTTAAACCTGGTCATAGATTCAAGAGAGACGCAAATAAGTTCCTGAAAGGTGTAGTTGTCGATGCTCATGTACCAGTACCTACCATGAATGGTGTCGCCATTAAGGCTCAGCTAGAAGCTCTTGAGCCCAATGTAGATGGGACTGGCTTTGTGGGTTATGGAGACACACACCAGTTGACACACATTCCATGCTTCTGGAAGCTCCCTTACTTCCAGGATCTCCTTCTTCCTCATAACATTGATGTAATGCAGACTGAAAAGAATATCGCCGAGGCCCTTTGGTCCACACTAATGGACCTCGAGAAGTCGAAGGATAACGTCAAGGCTAGAGTCGATCAGGAAAAGCTATGTGATAGGCCACAGATGAATATGGACCCTCCCGGCACAGTCAGAAAAGGATGGTCCAAACCAAAGGCCCGTTTCACCCCAACAAGGGCCCAAAGGAAAGAAATTCTCTTGTGGGTCCTGGAATACTTGTTCTTCCCTGATGGCTATGCAGCTAATATAATGAGGGGAGTGAATTTGACTGGGTTGCGGATAGGTGGGCTCAAGAGTCATGACTATCACGTATGGATCGAGCGGATAATGTCGGTCATGTTTCGAGGCTATATCGATTAGGATATTTGGCTAGTCTTAGCAAAGTTGAGCTATTTCTTCCGCCAGCTTTGTGCTAAAGAATTAGATGTTGCTGTGGTTAAAGAGTTGGAGGAACAGACACCCGAGTTGTTTTGCGAGCTAGAGGCTATCTTTCCACCAGGCATGTTTAATCCCATGCAACATTTGTTGTTGCATCTCGCGACCGAGGCAAGATTGGGGGGCCTGTGTAGACTCGTTGGATGTTTTCAACTGAGAGAGAGCAGAAGGACCTTCGAAAGAAAAGCACAAACAAATGCCACTTCGAAGCATCCATAGCTGAGGCAACACTGAACGAGGAGGTGTCAAACTTCACCACAAAGTTCTATAGTGACAATCTTACCACTGTTCATAATCCAGTGCCTCGTCTCAATATGGCCAACCCAGAAGATCTACCCGAACTTAGCATTTTCATCGGGGCCGGTGGCAAATCAAGTGGCCACAAGAATAAGAAATTATCATATGATGAGTGGACGAAGATTATATCTTATGTCTTGAAGAACACGATGGAAGTACAACCCTACATTGAGTAAGTGCTCAGTGTATTGTTCGGCACACTTCCATTTCCTAGTTTGTAGACTAACTCCATTTCTTGATCGTTGCCATTCATAGCTTATTTGAGAAAGAAACCTGGAAACATCGAAGACCCCTTACCGACAATGACAAGTTGGTCCTTTTTAAAAAGGGGGGTGAAGGTGGCGGCGGTTTCATTCCATGGTTCAAAGCAAAAGTATTTCTCTATCTTACACGTTGATTTTAGTGCAAGACGTTTCGTCAACACTAATATATCATACTTGTTCCTATTGCACTTGTAGGGAATTTCCGACCAGAAATGAGGCCCGAGTTGAAGAAACTTACCTCATGCACCTATGCCATCAAGACCTATAATTCTTACGACGTGAATGGGTTCCGCTTCCATACCGATGAATACGAAAACACTCGGCCAAACCGGAAGACAACAAATACCGGGGTCTTATGCCAAGGGCGAGACGGCCTTGATTACTATGGAATAGCCAAGGAAATAATTGAAGTGGATTGTGATTTCGGCAAAAAGAAGAACCCCGTTGTCTTCAAATGCCATTGGTTCAATCCAAGAAGAGTGAGACGAAGACCTGAAATTGGGTTGGTCGAAATTGAGCGAGAATCCGTCTATGCGGGAGATGATGTCTATATCCTAGCACACCAAGCCACCCAAGTTTTTTATCTTCGGTACCCATGCAAAACTGTGAAACGTCTACTGGGCTGGGATGTAGTGATCTTGGTACCGCCGCGTAATAAACCACCTACCCCTAACGATGACGACTACCACCACCGCCTAAACCCGAACAAAAACGAGGGAGATTTTTATCAAGAAGATGGGCTGCCAGGCCAATTGAACATCACCTTGCCTACTATAGATGAAATAGAAGAAGACGATGGCATTGGATTCGACCATGGGCAAGAGGACGGTGAGCCGGTTGTCAACCGGAAAGACGTGGAGCTTCTTGATCGGATGCACCTACCCGATGTAGAGGAGTCGATCGGTCCACCTCTAGACTACGTAGAAGATTGGTGGTACAATCGTGATAGCGATGATGATGATCCTGGTCCAAGTTATGATCCAAACAATGTAGACAATGGCTTCTGAAGCTTTGTACTCGTCAATTTAGAATTTCTATTTGTATGAACCATTTGTATGCCACTTTTGAACTTGTAATATTTGTGATGTAATATTTTGTATGAACCATTTGTATGCCACTTCTGAAGCTTAATTTGTTTTTTGTTGTATTAATATGAGTTTTGGCATGCTTCTTATGTTGACATATGTGTTCTTTAAGCTTATTCATAATATTGCAATTTCTTCTTATGAGTTTTCTTTAAGCCTATTCATTCCTATTGTGTTTTTACTTGTACTAATCAACACATTCTTTGTGATGACAGGTGATTGAGACATGGCAGGGGGGAAGGAGAAGCCGGGCGCCAAGGAGAAGCGGCTCGCGGCGAAGAAGAGTGTCGCCAAGGAGAAGCATCTCGTCGTCGAGAAGCGGCCCAAGCGGGTCGCCAAGGAGAAGCGGCCTCTCAAGGTTGGCACTATTTCTAATCTATACGCGAAGGCTGCTCATGGGTCTTCCACGCTCATTGGAAGAAAGCGTGACCGGGTGGCTGGGAAGGAGACTTCTGCACGACGTGGCAGACCCACAGGATCCACCCAGGCGCCCCGGGGTAAGCACCCTCGGAATCGCTTGAGTAGTCCTTTGCCCTCGGTTTCGTCTTCCGAGTCAGAGGAGGAGGAGCGGCCTGGGGAGCCCGAGGTGGAGGAGGAGGAGGAGGAGGGCTCTTTGCCTAGTGAGGATGAGTACCAGGACCGACTCTCGGAGGAGTCAGAGGAGGAGGAGCATCCCGAGAGTGAGGAGGATGAGGATGCCGTGGCGGATGAGGATCTGTTGACAGCTCATCCACTACCGTTGATCGGCGAACTGCGCGAGCATAAGGTCTACTTGCGAGGGCCTTCCTCCATGCCTCCTCGTGTGTCACATGGCCTACTTGATGTCACAGGAGATATGTAAGTGGTGGTTGAAAATGTTGTTACCTTCCAGTTTAGTTACCTTTTCATCACAAGCATTCTCTCTTTTGTTTTCGGTATGTGCAGGGCATTCGTGTGGGTGGGCCCAAAGTGGAAACGCTTACCTCCAGGCGTCCTTGGCCGTCCTATCAGGAGACTTTACCCTGGCTTGATTGACCTCAAGAAGGATGGAATCGCCACTGGTCGAAGGGTGCCCGCTTGGTCTTGGGACCACTTCACGATGGTGGAGGACGCCACCTTCGGCCACCTCGGCATGAGGCTGATCACTGAGTTCTGGGTAAGTAATTTTTAGAACTTTACTACTTAGTACCAACAATTTGGACTTCATCGTGTTAATTCCTTTGTCCTATGCTCAATGATTGTAGGATTTCTTCACACTCGTCGAAGGTGAAGGTAAAGAGGAGGAGGCTCAAAAGGCGTTGATTAAAATGGCGAAGAAGCTCATCCCTAACCAGCTTTATGAGGCGCGTGTTGGCTGTGTTGTCTAGTTCTATGCAGAGCAGATGAAGAGGGTGATCACCAAAGAGATGGCCAGGCCCATACACCTGTCGAGAGCCCAGTACATTAAGGTAGCCACATATATTTTTCCTATTATTCTCCACATGACTCATGAATAGTTCTACTCATATGGATCTTTCTTTTGTTAAATAGGTGATTCCTCAGTGGCTAGCCGCCCAGAAGCCTTGCTACAAGAAGATTGTAGACAAGTGGGTGTCGGATGCGTACAAGGTGCACCACAAGGTGGCATCGGACCGGCGGAAGATGGTAGGCGAGCACGGACTCCACCGTCAAGGCCCCCTCACACTCGACGGCATTATTGCACACAAGGCAAGAAATTATTTTTGTTCTTTCCATACAAGTTTTTATTTATGTGCTATTCTTCTTATTTTTCCTTTTGACCTCAATTGTATGTTTCCTTTTGATGTCAATTAATTGTAGGAGTCAAAGGAGGGCCGGAAAATTACTAAGATGCAAGCATTCATTGAGACCCGGAGGCCAAAGGACCGGAACCGGGCATACCCTTGGAAGACCAGTGGATCACCACCACCGCGGGGAAACAGAAGAACAACTACTTCTCCAAGTTCAAGGAGATCCACGGTGACACGTCCAATCCTTTGACCGCTCCTTTCGACCCCATGGTTGCTATGTTCGTGGGACAAGGCAAGCTGAATGGCCGGCCTTATATTGGTGGTGGTTCCTTCGATAGTACGGCCGTTCCATCACTTGCCGAGATGCGTGCTTGCCGTACGAGCTCAGCGCCCGAGATCGAGCGCGCCCAAGGGTCGGACTTGGAGCCTTTGCTGCAATGGAGGTATGTATGTCCTTTTTCAACCATCTTTTCCACTATTCTACATGTTTGCATTGCGATGACCGCTTCTTTTACATGGTTTCAATCCTGTAGGCTGAACTTCAGAAGGCTAGGAGCATCGCGGCGGAGGCTACGGCGAGGGCGCAGGCAACAGAAGAGAGGGCGCAGGCAACAGAAGAGAAGGTGGTGCAAATGCAAGGGCATATGTTAAGCCAGCAGGCATGCATCCAGGCCCTTATGGCGGTAAATGCTTCGACTTTTTCTTTCAACTAAGGCATGTGCTTGAAGTTTGCAAACTAAAACTCGTCTATGGTATGCAGAGGTTGCCCGCGGATCCATCGCTTCCTCCTTTACCTCCACTAGCCCCCCTCATCTTGGTAAGTTGTCTTGAAACTAGCAGGCAATAATTCATCTTTTTTTCCTTACTCGTCTAATACGAATCTTCATAGGAAAATCGATCGGCTGGATCCCACACTCCGGCGGATGGTGGACACGGAGGGAATGGTGGAGACATAGGGAATGGTGTAGATGGAGGAGCAAGCCCATCGTCGGCGCCATCCGCCTCCAACAGGCCCGAGTGACTCTAGGTTAGTTCTCATTCTTATACTCACATGTCAATAACCATAAATCTGGTTTACTCTTCAAACTCATGCTTCTCCTTCTCAAACTCTTAGGATTGCATCGACGACTTCTTAGGCTCCATGGAGTACTACATGCAAACAGGAAGCTTCGTCGTTATCCCGCATGATGTATTTTGCAAACTTGGTGTAAACATGATATACTTGTCACTTGATGTTTGTAATATGGGCATTTGACGTGTATGTTTGAGCTTTTGTGCTCTTTGTTCTATTTGTGACCTTATTTTCTTCTATTTGTGCTGTCAATTAATGTTGTAGTAAATCATATCTGAATATATATGCATCTATTATGTTTTGAAATGCAGGGATTTTTAAAAAATCAAAAAAATCTGGAAATTTTCGGGCTCTTTGCCGAGTGCTACACTCGGCGAAGAGGCCTTTGCCGAGCCTGGATCTCAGCGAAGAAGTGGTCCAGGTGCCAAATGGTCACCTGGGGACGTGCTTCGCCGAGATGGGTTACTTTGCCGGGTTTGGCACTAGGCGAAGTGATTTCCCAGGTGACCATTTGGCCCACGTTTGCCGAGCCCCAAATGATCACGAAGCACTCGGCGAAACGCGACGCTCGGCGAAGAGGCGGGCACGGCATTCGGCGAAGACCCCACTCGGCGAAACGTTTACTCGGCGAACCTGACACTCGGCGAACCTAGCAACCCGGCGAACTGCAGTGGCGCCACTCGGCGAAGAAGCCCACTCGGCGAAGAACTTTGCCGAGACCACTTTGCGTGGACACGTGTCGTACGGCTGTGCGCTCTCGCTTTGCCGAGTGTCACCTACGAATACTCGGCGAAGGCCTGACACACGACTGACACGCATCTGATAAGGGACAGGCACGATTGCCTTTTCTTCACCGGGTGGGGAGAAAAGGCACTCGGCGAAGCCTTTGCCGAGTCCCCCGACAAAAAGCACTCGGCGAGGCGGATTTTGCCGAGTGTCTGTCGCCGAGTGCCCAACTCGGCGAAGCCTTCGCCGAGGTGGATTCCGGCCTTCGCCGAGTATTTTGACCACACGGCGAAGAATATTTTTCCAGTAGTGATGCTTTTCGTTGTGTGTCTCTCTTTCTTGTCTTGATCAACTCCACGTGGTTATATGTTGGAGTTGGAACGTATATTCACTGCTAGGTAGAGCAAGTTATGGAGTGATTATGGAGGGCTGCCCTATCTGTCATAACCATAATAATTTCATAATTAGCGAACGTGAAGGCTACCACGAAAATGATTAACTCAATACGTAAAAGCTAATTCAGTTGCTTGAATCTGTGCTTATTAAAGTGCAACTGTTAAATTCCTTGATGTGCAAATTTTGTAGCTTTGGTGATTCATTTTCATGAACCAGCACTCGATGTATATATGCACATAACTATATTTTAATCAATAAATACTATAGTTTGACTACCTAATTAAACACCTGCAAAGAGGTATAATTGCATTGGATGAAGTCGTGAACGATCTATATTTTTCAGTTTACCTATTAGAGTTACAATGATGCACCTATATTTCTGATGAGAACAAAGGTATACATGGTTTATGACCACATTTTTTTTTGAATTGTAACCATTTACATGTCAGGAAGCACAAAATACTTTGTACTTTCAAGTGCTAAAGTGCAAAAATATAAATAAACAGTTTCGTAGTATGTGGCCGTTAAATTGCAAAACTTTTAAAGATGCAAAACGACAACACTCCAGATCAAGATATTAAATTCAATACCAACAGCGTGATTATTCGTATCTTCTCTCCATCGCGATGCCTCCGGTACAGAATAGCTGACTTGATTCTCTTCTACTTTGTCATAAAGAAAACTGCTGATACATCAGAAGCAAGCTTTCATAAAAAATAATTCCGACGGGCCTGGGGGTATTGTCAACCTCTTTTTTTAGCTCTCCCCGACCCCAGCTCTCGCGGCCGCGCCGCCGGCCGGGCCTCCTCCTCTCGCCCCAGCTCTCCCTCCCGCCCTCCCTCCCGCCGTCGCCGGGGCGCGCCGGCCCAAGGCCGGGCGGCACCGGTGGCGGCGGACCCCTGGCCTCTCCCCTCCTTGCTCTGGTTGGCGCGGGACAGACCAGGCCATGGAGGTGTTCCTCGGCGGCGATGGCCCGGCGCGGCGGCGGGGTTTCCTTGCTGCAGCGTGGTTGGCTGATGTGGTGGTGGAGCCGCCGTTGGTGGCATAGGTTGCGGCGGTGGAGCTCTGCCGGTGCCGTGCAAACCCAGGTCTGGGCCCGTTGGGCCTGATCTGGGTCCGAGCGGGCCTGTGCGAGTTCGGCCTCGCAGCCTTCGGCTGGCATGACGAGCGGTTTGTGACGGAGATGGCAGCATTGACGCCGCGTCTGTCTGCAGCGTGACGGCGGGAGCTTCGCGGGCCTGTCTGGGTCCGGCTGAGCCTATGGACCGACCAAGAGGGTAGCGGTGGTAGCGGCTTACGTGCAGCAGCATGGCGGCGGGGACTTTGCGAGCACCTTCAGGGCTCGGCCGGGCCGAGCCGAGCCTGCCCGGTCTGGTGTGTTCGTGCTGCCGTGTCCGGTCAGCACCCGCCGATGGCGGTGGAGGATATCCTCCAGGTGGCTATGATGCTGCCGCCCTCCGGTTCCAAGGGCCCGGTGTGCTCTTGTCGTTGCGTCCGGTCGGCTACCGTCTACGGCGGTGGAGGCTGTTCCCTCCCACGTGGTGGTGATCTGCCGGATCTTGTCTACGACTGCTTCGTCTCGGGCTGGCCGGCCTTGCTATGTTTGTCTTGGTGAGACGACGATGGTGACTTCAAGACCGTGGTGACGTTTGTTGGTGGGTGGCAAGTTTGGTGGAGCGCTACAGATTGTCCGAGATGTGGTTTTTTTGGGGGTCGGGAGAAATCCCTGTCGTTTTGGCACCGACGCGGTGACGCTCGAGAGTGTCACCCTTCCTTCGTGAGGGGCGTCGGGTGTACCTCTTCCCCACTCCTCGGAGCGTACCGGGGGAAACCCTAGGACTAGTCCGGCAGCAGCGTCGACGTCGTCGCTTTCCTTCTTGGAGGTGTTGTTTGGTACGCGGCGATTTAGAGTGATAGGTTTGTGGTGGGAATTCGCCGGAGAGGACGCAGCGGTTGCGAGTCACTTTCGTTTTCGTTGATCCGCCATTGTTGGCTTTGTTTTCTCTTCTTTTTTCTCTTCCTTTTCTTTTGGGCATGACTGTGCTTTTTGTCCCAGCAGTGGCCTCAATGTTGTATCGGGTGGTTGCTATATTAATATAGCGGGGCGAAAGCCTATTTCTTCTAAAAATAATTCCAACTATACAGAAGATTCCCAGCAATTGCACGCCTCCAATAAATAAACAGCTGCAGCTTATACTCCCTCCATTCCTGAATGTAGGGTGTATAGTTTTCTGCATGGATATTAAGATATGGGTATTTGGCATACGGTGTACTCATTTTCTTCTAGAAAAAATTGGGAGATATGAGTTCCTAATAGACACAAATTGAAAACAATACACCATGCATATATATTAGGATTCATTTTTGGATGGGTAAATTGTTCATACATCTCATTATACCATACATTTTGAAATTTTTCTGAAAAAACTATACACCTTACATCAAGAAACGGAGGGAGTATTACTTAAAGACAATCTGCCCTTGCTGCTCAATTGAAAATGAGAGTTTGAGTCTTTATGCTGAAATTCTGGCCGTCTATGGGGAATAAAAGATACATCAACAACCTCACAATAGAATATCAAAACGAATCCCACGAGGGACAAATAGTGAAATAATGAGAGTGGCAGTAAAAGATATTACATCTGGCGGTATACGGGCAATAAAAGATGCATCTACAACATCCCAATCGAATATCAAAAGGAATCTCACGAAGGACAAATAGTCCATGATCCAAGTCCTAAACAAGAAATTTGGTGAGAAAGTTTAGAGCCATCTAAACCTTTGTTCATCCTGACCAAGAGAAAATCTGGGCCTAATTGGATAATGGATAGGACAAGCTAGACTGTTTTTCGGAGCCTGGCATATATTTTTTGCATGGCCATGTGCTCAGCTTGGTAAACTGGATGAATCGCATCCACGGTTTGGCGGAAACTTCCAAATATCATTTTGTTCATGTCTTCCTGATCCTGGAATACTAGTGTTGCATGCATTTTGAAACAGACTAGTTGACGTACACGTGCAATGCACGTAACCAACCATTGCAAACATTAAATATAAATAAAAAATAAAAGCAACTTAATACATAATACAAATGTTAGAAATTTAGTTAGTCATACTACAAGCAAAATAACATTGCTGATAAATCCCATGCAATTGTTCGATACATAGTTATTATATGCCTTACAGATTCTTGGGCACATAAGATTCTCATATGCTTCGTTCCTCCTCCACATTTTTCAATTCCAATGATGACCTATAAATTACTTGTGAAAAATAAACATTGAATATGCTAGTCATGCCATCTTGCATTAACGGAAAAATCGGATGTGATGTTACTATCGACGACATACAGGCTATAAAATAACATGCAACCATTAGCATTAGGAATGCGTAGAAGGAGTAGTCATGTTATTAAATTTTACAAGCCATCCTTACATTTTAAAATCCGTGTTTTGGAAAAAACAATCATTTACTTAGGCCCATCACGAAGTAACACAGACCTGTGTTTTGGAAATAATATATTACATATTGTGCAACATGAGGGAAAATAGCATCGCCGGCTCTAACCCCAAGCAAGCCTTAGTAGATAAGAGTATAAACCCAAAACACATGTGACAAGACCCAAATACACAACCAAAACTAAACACTCTCGATAGATAAAGAGCAACAAAACGCCATCAAATAAATAAAGATGCACTAAAATCACCTTTAACGAAAATTTATGTTGGGTAGCTTCCAGGAGCTCACGAGCACAGGAGATAGGTGTCTCAATTCAAATTTACTATTTCTATCTATTCGAAAAATATCTTAAGATTCTTATGATATAATTAAGTATATCTATTATAAGGAATATTGACTATTGTATTTTTTAGTTTGCAAAATATATTTTTTATAGAATACTTAGTATTCTATAAAAAAATATTTTGTAAAAAAATGAAAGGAATAGATAATAAAATAATAAAATTGCAAAAAAGGAGAACTAATTAAAAAGATTTGGTTTTGCTTTTCCCACCCTCATGGCCTTTCTATCCTTCTAATCGAATTCCGATAAAGGCCTAGGCATTATGTCGGTCTAATTCCGCCTAACTCGTAAGAATACTCGCGAGGGCAAAGGGATACCGTGCAAGAAGCAATAATAGTTTTATTTGAAAGAATATATATAAATAATTCATTTGATGAAAATTCCCTAGTGAAAGTAATTTCTTACTAATACACCTTTTAGTACAAGTCAGTCTAGCGTTTCAATTATCTTGTTCGGTGCCCGTATGTCATCTATGAAAAGATTACACCATTTTCTTACCATGAAGATTAACAGTCCAGGGTGCTAAATCTTTGTGTTACCAGAGCCTATCCCCACCGTCTTAGGCAAAACCATATCGCAGCTGTCAGACAGTGAGGCAGCCACCGTAGCAAATAGGACACCTCACATTCTCCGGTAGAATCCAAAGAAAGGATCGGTTCAATCAATTACCCTACTGTAGCTAGCTGCACGACACCTCTTCTTCCTCTCTCTCTGTATTATCTCTCCACCGAAACTGAGCTCCTACACCATGGCTCGGACCAAAGATCGTAAACATCAGGGATTAAGGAGGAGAAGCGGAGATGCTCCCTGTAGACAAATTCCCTTGCATCATGGTTATGGTGGTTGTCGACTCTATCAATGGCCCGGCGGCAGCTACGGATTTACTGCAGCGGCATCCCTACTGGCACCCATCGGCAACGGCGAGCGGCAAGCAGGGCTGGGATGAGGCGAAGGACCTGCATACCCAGAGGCGCGTCGTCGTACGCGGCGCCATCATCTCGCCGGGGCACACTGAGCCTGTCGGCACCTGATGTCCCTACTGATGCTAGAGGAGAAAAATTATCCGGACCATAGGAGGCCAAAATTCATCCCCAATCTCTACTATATAATACGAGTATTGTTTCTTCGTACAGTTTTTTCGTCCGTCTTGGCCGTGGTACGTCGTACGTACGTCGTGGCAATTTTATGGTTTAGTCCCTCTTATTTCTGTGAATAAACCCACACTCCAGAGGAAGGAGGCCGCGTACCTCTTCGTTCCCGAGCTCCTCGATCCAAAATCTTCCCCATTCATCGGAGTTCCATCACCCACGGAAAGAAGACAGAAGAGAGACGAGTTGCAGCGCTAGGGCTTGCCGCCGCGGCCCCTCTGCCGACAGCCCCGCGCCGCCTCACATACCCCGCCGCGGGAAGCACCACCGTCTCCCCGCCATTCCCTGCGACCGGAAGTCCCCGTGCCCCGGCGCCACAACGGCCCGCTCCCGCTGCACGGGACAAGTGGGCAGGGAGAGGAGCCGTCGGTGCTCAGGACGGGGCTGCGCTGTGTAAAGTGCTGGGAGGGCCTGGGCTTGAGGAATTTGTCCTGGGCGGCGCCGGCTCGCCGGAGGTTTGCCCGCGGCGGAGGTGATGTCCACGAGAGGAGAAAGAGAAGGTCTGGGACAGCCGATGGAGCTGGAAGATCGGATCTCCTCGACGGAGGATAGCTCGGCGAGCTGCGCCCGGGAGTCGACGGCGGGGGGACGAAACTTGGAGCTCCTCTCGCACGCGCGCGACCTGCGCGGAGGCCGCTGCCTTCCCCAGCGTGCCTGCGTCAAGTTTCTCGTCGTCCCGGTGTCGACGTCTTCGTCTACAATACATAGCTGCATGACTGCGTCAAGTCGCCGCAATCCCTGTGTCAAGGACGAGGCAATCCCTGACTTTGCATAGCGCACTGCGTGTTAAGTTCCACCCATCGAGTCGTCTACAGATTCTACATAGCTCTTCTGAAAGTTCTAACTCGGTGGTCACTGCAATCTTAGTGCAAGAGACATGCTCAGCTAGGATATAAAGCTGCTTACTAGCACCTGATGTCTTTAGCTCATAATTGAAGTACAAGGGGATGCTACTGTCACTGAAATACCAAGAATCTACAATGATCAGTATATAGAAATTTCAAGGCAACGGAGAAGCTAAAAAGGCTGCCAACAAGGTACTTAAATAATCTGAACTTGAAGCTTTGCCTTCTTTGCTTGGCAGCCCAGTCTGCATTACATGATAAATCTGATTTCTTCTGTCTGATTGGGAACAGCGTTTTAACAGAGTACACATGATGCAACGCAACTGGGAACGACAACAAAAGGCATGGCAGGTGATGCAGCTAACCATGGGCGAAGCGGCTGCAGTTCTGAGCACATCAGGCATGTAGTCTTGGTTTGATTCAAGGTAGCCTCGTGTGCTTGCTCTTTCTTAGACTGCATGCATTGATTTGCCTTCATTTGGAAAAATATTTGGTGAATGTAATCAGCTAATATTAAGTTAAAGTCTTTGCCCCTAAAGTCTGCACAATATGGATGTTTATATTCCTAAATTTCTATTTAATTAAAACACATACCCTGGTTAGTAATGCTGAGATGATTTACTAATGTTGTCAGATTGTCAAACTCTCACATGAAATATTTCATACCGAAGTTGCTAACAGATGTTTATGCCCTAGCATGCTTAATATAGAATAGCCCGTAGCAACGCACGGGTAGCTGATGATTTTTCATGGTTCATGCTACTGATTCATTGCTCTATTTCAATTAACTATGGTTCTGAACATGTAGTTGGGCAATAGGTTGATTTCTGTGGAAGAAGTCTGATGATTTTTTCATCTGAACAATGGTGAGCTACATGTCATGTTTATCTCGATGATTTCACGTGACTAATTAGGCGTGTCTTTTTTTTCCTCTACTTCGTGATGTATCTTTGGTTAATGTATACCCAGATCAGGCTTGATGGAAGATACGGGCGTGCCCACGTCGCCGTCGTCGGACCTGGCTTAGCGTTAGGCTGTTGCAGGACCAAACGACGCCTTCAAGCATGCTGACCATATTATGTGTGCCGGCGAGAGCTATTCATATTAAAGGGAAGAATCTTATTTTTCTTGCTCGATGTTCCTAAATTTCTTTTTTTTTGTTCTGCCGCTATGATATAGCGATTCATATACTCTCTTGCACACAGATGTGTCTTTAGCGTATAGATTTCTATGGATATGGTTTAAATTGGCTTGATTAATATGTCTTAGCAACATATCTATTTCTTTAAAAATCTTCATAACCATAGCTATTTTAAGGAAATAACTATTTAACTTATGTTTCATATAACATTTATTTTCTGAGTATGTTCGATTTAGTAGATAACAAAAAATTTAAAATTAAGAGCCAAAGAATAAATTGATTATAGAGATAATACAAATTAAAAATAATAGTAACACAATTACTAGATCAAGCTAAAACATATTGTAAAATTATTTTAAATTTGTACTTATAATTTTGTTATCATTATCAGCAAGTGGATAGTCGTGTTGTATCATTACTTTGTGCGCCTTCTCGATGCATTTTTTCTCTCCCGTTGCAACGCACGGGCATTTTGCTAGTCAGATATAAATATCCCCAAGCACTAAGGTAAAACGCGGCAGGCTGCCACGATACCGCCCCACATCCTCTCGGAGAAAAACAAGATCGACGGGAGGAGATGCTGGGATGCGGCGGCGTGGAGTTCCAGTTGCGAGTGCCTGCCGCAGGCTTGGCGCCGGTGGGAGGTGTATCTCCGGCATGGATCCGGCGCAGGCGCCGGTGGGAGGTGTATCTCCGGCATGGATCCGGCGCAGGGATAGGCTGTCGGTGGCCAGCGGGTGGCTGGGCGGCGCCGAAATAGAAAGGTCCGTTGAAATAAAACGAACCGGTACGATGGCATTAGCAGTATTATGTGATTTGGTGGGAGGGTAAAACGGGCAAAAGTGGATTTGTGTTGAGTTGTCAAACATTGGAGCGATCTGGACCGTTGGCCAAATATTGAAGGGCTCAGATTCAATGTATCAACACAAGTTTGCTCTTTTAATAGTAGTATAGAATCGAACAAACTGCTGGAGCTTAATTTTATGTTCATTTGCAGTTTTGGTAATGCTGCGAAGCTGCCCTAGCGGCGCAAACTTAAGTCTTGTGGCTTATTTCCACCGGACACTGCATCTGGATATTGTGACATCGTCAACTTTGATCACCTATCTGGTGGGCTCAGTGTCATTCTTTGCTGTCCTGACGAACTACATCTCTTGTGCTGTTGTGCATATATGTTGGCGCAGCATCTCGCTGCGCCTCTCTCTCCTTCCTCTCAACCTCTCTTGTTTCTCACTTCTCTCAAGAACACACGCACACACACTCAAGGGAGAAGCACAACTTGCTTTGCCGAGAGGCACTTCCCCTTGATGAACACAAAGACTACATGTTTGCTGCTGCCCTCACGGCTTCAACTTTTCATTAACTGAATGGAACATATATATACACAGGACCCTGCCACTTGTGCCATGAACTCACGCCACTACCGGCCGTCACACAGGGCCACTAACCCAACTAACTCCACGTACTAGCTAACCACTAACTAGCTGACTTGATCTATTCCTAGACTCTCTCCAGGAATCACATGACCTGGCCAACATGCAAACACCTAGCTAACAAACTCCATGCATGCGCTACTAAGCCAAACTACCTGACCACCGAGTCTCTCGGCTAGCTCCATGTAGCACATCGATCTCTCCAGCTCTGCAGCACCGCATCACATGGCACCCGGCTTCTCGCCAGCACGCTCCTCCAGCTGAAAGCCTGAAACTCATCGGTACCATGCCCAACCATGCGTCGACTAAATGCAAACATGCAGATACATGAACACGACAAGATTAAACCTAACATTCACCTCCCTAATCTTGTCATGTAAACTCCTCTAATCTTGCTGCAGATCACCTGCAACCTCTTGCCATGAACTTTGCCTTCGCAGCACCGAGACCACACCGGACATCTTGCTGTGGATGACGCCATCGCAGCGCCTGTCACCGTGCCATGGTTCTCCACTTGCACCGCTGGTCAGTGGTCACGTACGTCTTGTCGCCGCCGTCGCAGCGACTCATCTTGGGGATGGCATCACACCACCGAGGACAACTCCATGACGACGATGGCATCGCACCACCATCGACTAGCTTCGTGCTGATCCTCATGACGACCTCGCGCCGCCGTACATCTTCTCAGCAGCATCTCACCGCCGTCTGCTTGGAACGGCATCTCACCGTCGTCTTCTCGTGGCAGCATCACGCCGGCGTCTCCACATAGCGGCATCGCACCGCCGTCTTGCATCATGCAACAGCCTCCTCTCGACGTGGACGACGCCTTCGCGACGCCGATCATCACGCCTGTCTTGTTGCACACAGCGGCCGCCTCTTGACGTGGACGACGCCATCGCAGCGCCGGTCACCACGCCATCTTGCCGCACACAGCGGCCTCTTCTTGACGTGGACGACGCCTTCTCGACGCCGATCACCACGCAAACTCCTCCTCCTAGCAGCCTCACGCCACAACCAGTTGCCGACGACATCACGCCGCCGAGCCTCTTTCTTGCACCACCGGCCTCCATCTCGCACGGAGTCCGCCGCATCACCATCACCACAGGAACGGATCGAACCTTGCTCTGATGCCACTTGTTGGCGCAGCATCTCGCTGCGCCTCTCTCTCCTTCCTCTCAACCTCTCTTGTTTCTCACTTCTCTCAAGAACACACGCACACACACTCAAGGGAGAAGCACAACTTGCTTTGCCGAGAGGCACTTCCCCTTGATGAACACAAAGACTACATGTTTGCTGCTGCCCTCACGGCTTCAACTTTTCATTAACTGAATGGAACATATATATACACAGGACCCTGCCACTTGTGCCATGAACTCACGCCACTACCGGCCGTCACACAGGGCCACTAACCCAACTAACTCCACGTACTAGCTAACCACTAACTAGCTGACTTGATCTATTCCTAGACTCTCTCCAGGAATCACATGACCTGGCCAACATGCAAACACCTAGCTAACAAACTCCATGCATGCGCTACTAAGCCAAACTACCTGACCATCGAGTCTCTCGGCTAGCTCCATGTAGCACATCGATCTCTCCAGCTCTGCAGCACCGCATCACATGGCACCCGGCTTCTCGCCAGCACGCTCCTCCAGCTGAAAGCCTGAAACTCATCGGTACCATGCCCAACCATGCGTCGACTAAATGCAAACATGCAGATACATGAACATGACAAGATTAAACCTAACAATATATCCAGCGAACCACTGTTATATTTGTATTCAGTCCACTCACAGTCCTGGTAAGTCTTCCTTCGCATTAAATTCCTGAAGCCAATAAACCTGAAAATGAAGTTGCAATTTTTAAAATGCACTATGTTGGTGCTACCAAATACTGTCATGAACTGTCTCAGGCTTGTCAAATTTCTGTTATGGCTGCTAGGTTAAGGTAGAGCTGCTGTACTGAAGCATATAGCATCTAGAATTAAGTTCCTTTTTTTTTGGCAACCGACTAATGCAGTTATCGTATAAGATAGGATATGATTTAGTAAACTATTCAAACAATAAATAGAAGAGCAAGCAGCAAATGATCGATAGTCTTTTGCTTCAGTGACTGATTAAATTTTCCCTTGATTAACGAATCCACCGACAACTAAGAAAACTTGGGCCATGCGTATCAGTGTATGATCATGTCCCCATGTACATCATAGTAACTGCTTTCACATTGTTATACTTCTGAGGTTGAAAAAGTAGATGACAAAATTCGAATTATAAACATTTTTCGTTCAACAACACAGGGTTATATGTTGCTAGCGTTGCAGGCATACTTGCATTCACTACATCCGCTGGAGTGTGAGATAAATAAGGAACCAAACAACTGTGAGGCAGCTCAAGGTTGGAACTTAACACTACTCTTCTTGAGCTTATTACTGTTTGCCGCTGGAGAAGGCTCCATGCTAGCTTGCATAACTTTCCTCGGTGGAGATCAGTTCAACGATGATGAACTGAATGAAACACAGCTCAAAGGGTACGTTCTTGAGATGGCTCAAGTTTGCAAATTCCCTTGGAGCGCTCATGGGATTGATATTGTTAGTCTGGATCGAGAACAATTTGGGATGGACCATTGGCTTTATGATATCTGCAGTTATTGTACTTGTAGGGCTGTTTGTGGCAGCCAGTGGACTGCCTTTCTATATAACAAAGAAGCCTAATAGGAGTCCTTTAACGAGAATATTGCAGGTAAAAGTTCATATAGGGACTTGTCACATAGCACATGCATGCGCCAGTATAATTCAGCATGCATGTTAATTTTAAAGGCTATAGTATGCAGTTAGTCCCGTTTCACCTTTCATGCTCCAAGTGAACTTGGTGGAACACAATCCTAGACTAGTACGCAAAGATATACAGGGTTCAATAAAATATTGGTTGATCACAATGACTGTATTACTCATTCATTTTTTTTATCCTGAAAGGCCACCATGTCCTATCCCCAACTAGCATCATCAAACAATAAAGGAATCAATATAAACGAAAGTTTGAATGTATATCTATCAACATAAAACAAGAAAAACTGAACATGCAAATGGTTCTCAACTTTCAATCTATCCTCTCCAGGTTCTTGTCCCTTTGTCAAAGAAGAGGCAGGCTGCCACCGTAGATGTTATCGAGCTGCAAGAGATTGGCAGAGCAGAGTGTGCTGATGCGGAAGGAAAATCTCACACCGAGATCATTGGGTAAGTTCTTTACTTCCTTATAGTGATAAAATATTCCTGAAACCTTACTTTCAGTTTAGCAGATTGTTACTATGTGTATATTTCTGAAAATAAAGTTTGAGAGTTGCATCTCTACTCTCTAGGACATAGAAATTATAAAGAATCAAAATGCTGTGGGTTGGACATAGCAATATCTTGTTACTATCTTAAGTATAATATTTCTAGCATATTCTTGGACAAATCTCGAATACATCTGATGGAAAAATGATCCATGTTAATGATGCAGCACCACTCGAGACGAGGAGTCAACACAGGCCATCATCCGAATGCTTCCAATCTTCATCAGCTGCTTGCTGATCTACCTGCCATTCACGCTGCTAAGGACACTAACCATACAAGTCGGCAGCACAATGGACAGAGGGATAGGCACGGTCCAGATATCCTCTGCCTCTCTCATCGCAATCCCAACAGCATTTCACATGCTTATGCAACCATGCTACAGGCAGATATTGACGCCATGCCTTAGAAGAATCACAGGACACACGCAACGCAAGGAATCACCCCACTGCAGCGTATCGGTGCTGGCTCCGCCTGCGCGATAGCAGCAGCATGCCTTGCCACATTAGTGGAAACAAGAAGACTGACAGTCGCAGAACAGCATGGACTAACATCGACAGGAGTAGGTGTCCCCATGTCCGTGTTCTGGCTGGTGATGCAATTCTTCCTGCTAAGTGATTCTCTCCAAGATCAAGCTTGAGGCGAAAATTTGGGTCCTTGCGGGTGTGAAACGTTTGGGAGAAATTATGCCGGGAGAGTAATCCGGTTGTATCATTTAACTTTACTTTCTGTACGGCCCCTAAAGCCATTGTTCTAACTCTCTCTTATATAATAAATTGGGGCAAAGCTTTTGCCCCACGTTTCTAAAAAAAAAATTCTTCCTGCTAAGCATCGCAGATGCAGCATCCTTCAGTGGACTGATTGAGTTCATAAAGAGTGAATCATCCCCGAAAATGAAGCTGATAGCACCAGCAGTGCAATCCATTATCTTTAGTATTAAAGCAGAGAACGTCGTTGGTGTCACACTTCCACCTAATTACGCTACCTGCCACCGATAAGTAGAAATTGCCGGTGCCACCGCCCCACTTATCTCCGCTGCATGCGCAAAAATCTCACGTACATCGCCCGCTCTCTCACTTTCGCTTCTATCTCCATATGGAGAAATTTGCGGGACGGATCGGTACAATCTCAACTACTCCCGTGCAAAATGCAATCTCTTTGATCACCACACGCTCCGTTTGGTATCAAAGTATTTTTGAAGTATATAGAGAATACTTTGGTATCTGAAAATAATGAAGTATTGAATACTTTAAGGTGTTTGGATCCTATAAATAATGTGGTTTGAAAACAGAAGTATTGTGTAAAACTGTAGTTTTTTTGAATTATTGGAGAAAGAGGTCTGACCCTCTTTTTTTCTAAACTGAAGTATTGTCCAAACTAAAGTATTCATTTGCCTGCCGATTAAATACTTTCGTATTCCAATACTTTGGTTTTAGAAAAACTGCACTGCCAAACTAGGCCGCAGCCTTTTCTACTCCTCATGTCCAGGAACGTCCGCTTCGACTCGTGAGATTTGTTGCCGCCGCATTACCCCCATGATCCCATCGGCCCACGACTCCCTCTTGTCGCAGAGCTCCGGTAGAACCCAGTTCTCCGCCAATCTGATCCAGCGGAATCCCGGCCGCGTGGCACGCCAAGTTCCTGCACCACCTCTTCGAAGATGGCGGCTGTGACCCCTTGTCGTGTCTTCAATCCTGATGGATGTGGCGACAGACATGGCGATCGATCCTGGTTAGGATCGATAATGGGCTAGGCCCAAGAAGAGGCCCACAACAGCTGACAAGTCGTAAGTTGGCTAGGATGCCGTGTCCAAGGGGGGCGCAGTTATAAGCCCATGTAATCCGTCGTGTATCGCTATGATAAGAAATGAATGAACTCTGATCTCTCACCCCTGTGCTTCTCTGCTTCTAATCCCCTTCTCTGGTTCGATTCTACCAAATCCTAGTCCCGATCGCAAACGTGAGATCCTCTTCCTCTAGGGTCCTCACAGTTTTGGTATCAAGAGCCTAGACCGCTGCTGCGCTCGTTACCTCGAGTTCGATCCGTAACATCCACCGCAAAAGGTGTGATTCGACCTCGGTTGAATCGCGCAAAATCCTGCGCGGGGTTGGATGGAATCAGAGAGAGCTGCGACGGCGCCATCTAAGCCTTCTATCGCGACTCGTCAGATCCTAGACGCGATGGCTGAAAACGCGGAGCAACTCCAGGTGAAACTCGGAAAGTTGCTGACCCATATGGATTCCATGGCGTTGGAGGTCTCCAACATCGGAAAGCAGTTGGTGACTACCCAGGAGAGCGTGGACGAGGTCCGCATGAAGCAGGTGGAGATTGCTCGCCGCAAGAAGCAATCAGTGAATATTCCTCCTGATCCGGATGGAATTGGGGATCAAGCCGGGGGTTCGTCGATTACCGGACCGCCGAGGCTGGCAAATAGCAAAGGGCCGCCAGTTTTGGGTACTCCGGACATTGCAGCACGGGTGGTGGAGGGAATCACGCTGCCGGAGAGGCCGCTCACTGGAGATGGACGCCGCGAGTACCACACGGCTCCGTCGTCACCGAGAGAATTTTTCAGTAAGCCTCCGAAACACGATTTTCCCGATTTGATGGCACCAATCCGCATATGTGGTTCGATCTGTGCAAAACATATTTCGAGATGTATGCAGTTCCTAGACATCAGTGGTTGTCAGTAGCTTCTCTGTATCTGATGGGTCATGCTGCGTTGTGGTGGCAAGCATACAAGCGTATCAACATCGTCAGTACTTTTGAGGTGTTGGGTGTTGCCGTGGCCCAGGAATTTGGTCAAGACGAGTACGATACTCAGATGTCTAAGTTGTTGCAGATGAGGCAGTCAGGAACCGTTGCTGAGTATCGGGTGGCTTTTGAAGCAATTATGTATCAGCTGCTTGCGCTGGACCCGTCTTTCAACACCAAATTTTTTGTATCACAGTTTGTGTTAGGATTGAAGGATGAGCTTCGTACTGCTGTCAGACTGCAGTATCCTCTAGTGTCACTAGAGCTGTGTCTCTCGCTCGGATTCAGGAGGAGGAACTGGACTTACATCGTCCTCGTCAGCGTCAGTTTGGGAACAACAAATTGATGCCAGTGGGAGCAGTTGGCACTAATGCAGTATCACCGGCAGCAGTTGGCAATAAGAAAATAAACAGTGATGATTATGCCCGAGAGCGACGGTTACGACACTAGTAGAGAAAGGCCTTTTAGTGGCGCACGCTTTTGCAATTCTGTGGCGCACCCGCAACTTTGCTGGGTGCGCCACAGAAGTCTCGCCACTAAATTTGTATTCTGTGGCGCACCGAGCCCGTGCGCCACAGAAAGACCAACTTTCTGTGGCGCACCCAGCCCGTGCGCCACAGAAATAGCTCGGCAGTACAAGCAGAGGCATTCTGTGGCGCACCCACGCCTGGTGCGCCACAGAGGGTGGTGCGCCACAAAAAAAATAAAATGCGCCACTAAATTATAAAACAGAAATACAGGTATATTTTCATTTTGCTGTACAAATACAGGTATATACAGGATTTATACAGATTTATACAGAAATACAGGTATATGAACAGACAAACACATTAATCACTATGTCATCACACATATTACTTAGTGCCCGAGATATATACACATAGTCACAAAAGTGCCGAATGTTTACACAATTAGTCATGATACAAACAAAAGTTCACTGCCTAACTAGGGTCAAATGTAGTACATCGGCGATGATGGTGAGCAAGAGCGCGCGGGAGCATGATCATGGAGTCCTCTTCTTGAGCGGCGCCGGGAACGGTAGATAGCCTTCTTTCGTCCTCCACTCCCTGGTGTCATTCTGCGCCTCTAGTCGTTCTTCGATATCCCTCTGACACAACTCTGAAGATGGATTGGGATATATATTGGTTAGTGATATAAATAGAGTAAAATTTATTCATCTAAGTAGAGAGGCAAGACAATCAATCAATTGTCATGGTTGGAAATCATATGGCTATCCTATTTGGGTTTCAAAGCATAGCATATATATAATATATAACCCTACACATGCACTTCTACAAAAAAATACACTAGTAATGCTTAGCAAGGCTTTCTTTTATAATACATCCTACCTCTGGGGTAGTGGTAGGACCCTGCTTTGTTCATGACATCTTCGAGGCTGATCGTCGATAACTGCAGAATGATGCGATGGAAGTCTTGTCTATAATCAGCATCGGTGAGAGCATCCTCGCTTTTGGTCCATTCTGCGAGACTAGATGGAATCCTCATTTTCTCGGCATCCCGGACAAGCCCTTTAAGGTGATGGAGGGCGTAGAAGGCCTCCTTCACGCTGCCAGGCAGTTGCTTGATGCAATGGAATCCGTTCCCATGCATGAACTTGTGTTTGTTGTCCTGCGTGAAAGATTCCCCCTTCTTTTGGAAGGGGCCTCCCTTTTGGGCATAGCCCTCGAGAGCCTCATCGAGAAGACCCTTTATTCTGTTGTAGTTCCTCGGCTTGCATTTATTCCCCGAGTCGAAATAAGTGGCAATGGACCACCTCGGGCTTAGGACGATGAGTGCGCAGTACTTGTCCCTGCTCAACACAATTGAAACGGAATGTTGGACAAAGGATCAGCAATGGAAGAAATCTACAAGAAGGCATAAGATACGACGATGGCGAGCGGATGTGTACTTACTCGTAAAAGAAAGGCAGAAGAAGGTTGTTCTTCCTCTTGTTGGTCAGCATGAGCCTCTGGAGGTACTCCGTGGCCATGGTTCGTGTCCTTGATCCTTCCACCAGCTGGCTGTCACGCATGTAGTAGGGATCCACTATCGCGACGTACGGGGTATCATCTCTCCTGATCTTCATCGCCGCATCGAGCGCATATAGGCGGACCAAGTTATAGTCCAGCCGTCTGGAGTGAAACAGGTTGAAGATGTCCTCGTACGCTATGAAGAACACATCCGCGGGGGCTTCCTGGACGAAGTCCACCTCCTTTGGCACCTTGACCGCGAACACCGGGTAACTCGGCGGCTTGTCTTTAAGAAGGAGGCTCTCTAGATGCAAGATAGATTCTTGCAAAGAAATCATGGGTCCTTCTGCAAGGCGGAGCAAGTCCTCAGACAGTATAGCTTTACCAGCTTCATGAACTCGGGTCAAGCCATCCCCACGGGGTGGTATCGTGTCTTCACGACCCCGCATAATCTTAGGAGCTGGCCGGCTCGCAGAGGCGTTTGCTCCTTTTCTCTTCCTGTGCTTCTTCGCCTTGTTCTTCATCTCTGGGGATGGTTGGGGTGCAGTGAACCCCGCGTGAACTGTCTGGTGCAGTGTGCCAGGGCTGAAAATGTTACCCGGTTTGACTTGAGCTTGATGATCGCCGGCCTCCGGAGGCGTGTCTTGAGATAAACCCTCGAAGACCAGGCGCTGCGTGCATGTAGTGGGACGAGGAGGTTGACCGCGTTGATCGCGGAAGGGTTCTTCATCCACAGGAGGCATGTACAAATCATCCCTGCAGGCGCCAGTGTTGAGGAAGTCATCGACGTTGACATTATCGTTATCATCGCCGTCGTTGGCACCAAGTTGAGGGGCAACGGCTTTGTCCTAAACATAAACAATAGCACATCCGTTATTAGATATAAAGGCTTGGCATCGTAAAGTCGTGAAAGTCGGAAAGTCGTGAAGTCGGAAAGTCGGGAAGTCGGGAAGTCGGAAAGTCGGGAAGTCGGAAAGTCGGGAAGTCGGAAAGTCGGGAAGTCGGGAAAGTCGGGAAGTCGTGAAGTCGTGAAGTCGGGAAGTCGGGAAGTCGGGAAGTCGAAAGTCGGGAAGTCAGGAAAGTCGGAAAGTCGGGAAGTCGGGAAGTCGGAAAGTCGGGAAAGTCGGGAAGTCGGGAAGTCGGAAAGTCGTGAAGTCGGGAAGTCGGGACTAACCTTCGACTGTTTCGGTACAGACGTTCCCAACAATTGTTTGTGGCGGCTGGTGGCGGCGACAACCGGCGGTAGCTTCCGGCCGGTGGTGGCGGCGACCGGCGGTTCCTTCCGGGTGGTGGCGACGGCTGCCTGTGGCGCCGGTTCATCCGCAACAGCTTTTTATGGCCGCCTCGTCGAGGGCCGAACGACCGGGGGCCGGTGCCTCGAGGTGGCGCCGCCGGTGCGCCTGACCCCATGAAGACCATCCCCAAGACGAATCTGGGTCTTCGGCCATTCCATCATCCACTTGGAGCATTCTCCAAGGACCATGTGTTTCTCGGCTCCCGGAGGTTGCATGGGGGGGTCGATGTCACGGAACTCAGGCACTACCTCGGTCACCGTGACTTTCATCACGACCTCGCTCATTCTAGTGTTGTGCATATCGCGGGTCGAAGGTTGTACGATAATGGCCGTTGCGACTTCCTTCAACTCGCCGCCGGCCCCCACCCTATGCAGGAGTATGCAAGGCATGTCCTGGGAGTCAACACATGTTGGGCATCATGAGATATGGCAGTCATCAAAAGCATAGTTATAGAAGATGCCGCGAACTAACTAATTAGTTACCTTGGTGATGGCGTTGAGCTCGGCTAATGTCGAGACAAGGGCGCCGGTGCCGGCGACCGGCCTATCATTCTCCGGCCGCTCGTGTGCATTATCCTTATTCTCCGGCCTATTAGTATGTTGATCCACGGTAGGGGGCACCGGTGGGGTCACCAGGACCGGCGACACGTTATTGCTGGAGTTGCCGCCGGTGTAGCTGGGCACGTGTATCGGCCCCTTTTGACCTCCCGCATGCCAAGCAGTTATCCCCTCCAGCAATGCAGGGGGGTAAGAACCTCTGGAGCTTCTCGTCCACCTTCTCGTCCACTAACTTGTCCACCGTGCTGGAGTCCACCTTTTCGTGCTCTAGTGTCTCCACCTTCTTCCTTAGCTCGACAACCTCGGCTTTATCCCTAGCCGGCTTCCTCCTCTCCTTTCTCGTCTCGGTGTCCGTGCTGTAGTACTGGAGGAACTTCACGCTCATACCAAAGCCGGTCACACGACCAGCTGACGTCGGCGGCTTTGACTTGTCCCTCCCCTTGTAAACGTTCATCGCCCTGTTGAAAGTCGTGTCCCACGGCTCCGTCGACCCTTCCTGGGACGACGGGCCGGCCTGAGCCTCAGCCTCCAACTCCTTCTCCTGCAGACAAAGGAAATTAAGGTGAACCCACGTAGAAATCAACGCAATGGACTTGAGATATCCGCGGTAATTAAGTTCCTTACCAGCACTTTCTCGAAAGCCAGCACATTGTTATCGTCGGTAACGAATTCCCCCGTCCCCGGCTTCAGATAGTAGCGGGACCGAACAAAGTTCCTAACTTGCTCGTCCGTGATTTTATGCCACGGGTTCTCTTTTCCAAGTCTTGCAACCTCGGCATCCTCCTTGTCCCAAACGGGTTGTTTTCCTCGGTAACCGCCGCTTCCCAACGGTGGTTACCTAAGTTCAGTTCCCGCATATCCTTCCCCCACTTGGTCCATTTTTGAGCCTCCGGAGATTCTAAGGACAACTTGAATGCCTCGAACTCTTCTTCGTCGAGCATCGGCTCTTTGGCACTTATCTCCTCCCAGCTAAGACCCTTATCAATCTTCGCCTTCACCCAGGTTCTCCAGCTGCTCAAGGCGGTGCTCATCTTCGTGATGGCTGCACTGTCCACCTTTTTGTTGAACGGCTTCGGGAACTTGTATCGTTGGTGAAGCTTCGTGAGGAGGGTTTGGACCAAAGTCTCATTGTCCTTGCTTCTGAGGTCCTTCGTGTTGATCGGCACGGTTTCCCGGAGGATGCACCCTAGTTGCATGCCGTACCCGCAGGCAAGGGCCTTAGGCTCCAGTGGTTGGCCACTTGAGCTGACCTCAGTGAACTCGTCTGTGACGTCGGCGACCGCTTGCGGTGTCCGGTCCTTCCTCGGCTTACTCGGCTTCTTCTTCTTCTTCTGAGCAGTCGGGTTACTGCCACCACCACCATCCGTGTGGTCGCCACCCCCGACATCCGTGGGGTCGCCACTGGCGACATCCGTGTGGTCGCCGCCATCGGTGGTGGTGGTTTCGTCCTCATCCTCTATGTCATAGTCAGCATCGCCGCCACGAGCCAGTTCGGCGGCCTCCGCCTCCTCCAACTGCTGGGACATAGCCCAGAACGACTTGTTCTTTTCTCTAGCTTCTTCTTCGACGCTCATGTGCTTAGAAGGGCCGGGCGCGTCGGCCGACATGTTTGCACTGCATTAAAAAGAGGCAAAAGTTAGTACAACAAATATAAGAAAAACATCACTTAATTAGTACTAAGATACCCTGGCCCATGCATTAGTCGCAATACACCATATGTCCTATTTTTAGCAAAGTCATGCTAAATTTCACGAAATTTTTTGGCATGACCTTTGCTAAAAATAGGACATATGGAGTACCCGAATTTGCCGGAACGGAAGTTAATCGACGTTCCGGCAATCTCAAGGGCCTCTCGGGGTACCTGCAAGCATTTCACAAAAAATATCCACATCTCCGGCCGGCATCTCCACGACACGATGGTCGGAGCACAAACAACCACGACACGATGGTCGTGGTAGCACAGATCGAACACATGGTCACCGAAGATTGTTGAAGGTGCTCACCAATAGCTCAACAAAGGCAATATGGCTTCCTGCAAAGACTGTGTATCTCTCTTCGCTCTGCAATCAAAGAGTAGCATGTGAGCTGTTAGATAAAACCAGCGAAAGTAATTGCATCAGATAGCATTTCTACCCTATCTAAATTTCTCTAACTCCAAAACTGTCAAGTAAAACCTATCTTCACTCATGTTAACAGATAGCATTTCTAGGCCTTTCCCATTTGATTAAATCTTGAAAATTTGGGAAATCCACTTTATAGATCTCATCTACTCCATCTCATCTTCCTTATCAAATGAAGTTTGAAAGGATTTGAAATAGTTTGCTTAATTATCCATGATGGTTTTGGGAGCTAATCAAACCAGTGACCATTAGTGGAATAATCGACAACTAGAAGCAAACTAAAATATACAAGTTCCACAACTAACAATATACAAGTACAATTTCAGCAAGCAATACTGCTAGCAAATCTTCCAAGTTCAAGTTTGAGCAATACTTTCAAGGAATACATGTTGTGTGCACACTGCAAGCAAAGTTTCAAGCAAGATTTCAGAAAGTTTCAAGCAAAGCACACTGGCTTGCTGCTAGCAGTCACTTGCTACTGCAAATTCTAGCATATATGTGTGCAACTGACAGCGGAACAAATAAACAGGGACGCAAATCCAGCCCAAAAATGCATTGTAAGAAGAATCTGAAAATGTTGGTACGTGAGCTAAGCTGGAATAACAATCATCAGAAGCAAGTGTCTACTAGTTGTAGTACAAGACAACTTCCCTCTATGAGTAGCACAAAGTACTTACAGCTCAACAAACGATATCCAATGAGCTGAAAGAGGTACAAATCTATCTGCTGCATACAAACATCCATATGCCTATTTCCACTACTACCACTAGTGTAAACTGTAAGTAGAGAATACAGAAGAAACATGAGTATATATAGCATATGCTAACAAGCAGCAAAAACATAATTAAAAAATGAGATTCTTCTTTCTTTCAAGCACATTGGCTTGCTGCTAGTAGTCACTAAGAAAATTACAGAAACAAGCAAAGTACACTCCCAAAAATTCTCTTTGGAATTTCCACAAACACCTTGGTGCAGGGGTTCGGTAGGGGAGGGAGGAGGGGAGACGGGAAGCACCTCAGGGAGGAGAGGGGGGGGGAGGTCGAGGCCGGTGGCTCTTCTTCGTCGCCGGTGTCTCGGAGGGAGGGGAGGTACGAGGCCGGTGTCTCTTCTTCGTCGGCGGCGGCTCGAGGCCGAGCGCCACGCAGGGCCGAGCGTGTGGCCGGGCGCGGAGCAGGGTTGGGCGGGGGCGGGGCGCAGGGAGGTCACCGGTGACGAGTTGGTCGAGCGCGCGGTGAGTTGGAGCAGGGGGCGGCCAGCGACGGTGAGTTGGCGCGGCGGCGAGGGGCGGTTCGCGTCGCGAGCGTCGACGTCGCGCGGGAGTTGGCGAATTGGGAATTTGGGGAGAAAGAGGCAGCCGTGGGCGGGCCCACATGTAAGTGGGTGCAAAACAATTCTGTGGCGCATCCCTGAAGAGATGCGCCACAGAAGTTTCTGATTCTGTGGCGCATCCCCCAGCCGGTGCGCCACAGAATTCTGGTATTCTGTGGCGCAACGGCTGGGGGATGCGCCACAGAATGCGGTGGCCTGGCAGTTTTAAAAACTGTTGCTGCTGTATTATAACACTAATAGCAATATATCCCAGTGGTTTGCTTCTGATCCTTGTACTTGGGCAGCCAGGTTCGAATCCTGGCTGTCTCACTTTTTTTCTTTAAAAAAAATATTTTTGGTTAAATTTAAATAAAGAACACACACACAAATTAATACACCAAAAAAGTCATGATATACATATAAATATTTTAGTCATGATATAAATATATATATGTTTGTCTCACACACACACACAAATTAATACACCAAAAAAGTCTTCTTCGTCCCGGCCGGTTCCGAGAGCTAGCTTCTCTTCTTTCCCTTCTTCGCGGTTGAATACTTTAGGCCGGGCACCTTGAGATTTCTTCGCGTGAACGGACAACCTTTAGTAGGTAGGGAGGTCTTCCTTGTGTGTTTGCTAGTAGTCGGCATGTCGAAGTACTTGTCGAATTCCTCCTCGATCTTCGGATCGCTTTCCAAGTCTTCCTCGTTGGCGTCTCCTTCCATTCCGATGATGCTCCTCTTGCCCCTCCTCACGACAACACGGCTAGGCTTTGACGGGTCGGTAATGAAGAAGCATTGCTCAACTTGGCTAGCGAGTACCCATGGCTCATTTTTCGCGGAGGCGTTCTTCGATTTGGCATCGGGTATTACCATGGTGGTGAAATACCGGCCTTCTTTGACGACGTCCTTGGCCCATCTCACACGGAACATTGGCACCGACTCTCCACAGTAGTTGAGGTCCCATATCTCCTCAATCCTTCCGAAGTATCTTTGCTTGACAGTAGCCTCGTCATCGCCGTAGGATAGCATAGTTACTCCTGAGTTTTGATATTCGCTATTCTTGTCCTTTTCCTCGGTGTAGAATCTGTAACCGTTGATGTCGTACGACTGATAGGTCCTTACGTTGTGCGGGGCCCCGTGATAAGGAGAATATGAGTTTTTCATCTTCCGTAGATGGCGTTTTGCTCTTTGCTAGATCCAGTTGCTTTGCTTGAACCAACGCGTGAAGCTGGAGTTGTGCTCTCTGGTTACGTCTCCCTTCTTCCTCGGCCGGCCCAGGTCGATGTAATTCTTCTCGATTAAGCTTTGTGCTCTTTCACCCAAGTTTCGATCAATTGTAAGTGTTGTAGCGCGACCCGGTGAGCCCTGTCGAAGTCGTCCTTTCGACCATGAATGCTGACAAAGAGTGAGAGGGTGCCCTCGCGGTGACCATATCCATTGAGCCTGCCGAAGTGTTTCCTCCTGGGCAGACCAACATCCTGGTTCTCGGTGCTTAGATAATTCTGGCAGAAGGAGATGCACTCATAGGTTAGAAAGCCCTTGGCCATGCTTGCGTCTGGACGGGCCCTGTTGCGAACGTATCCTTTCATGACACCGTTCATCCTTTCGAACGGCATCATGTAGTGCATGAACGTTGGCCCGAGCTGCCTGATGTCATCAACGACATGGAGAAGGAGATGCACGCAGATATCAAAGAATGCTGGCGGGAAGTAAATCTCGAGCTCGCATAGTATCAGCACGATCTCTTCCTGTAGCCTGTCGAGCTGCTTCACGCCGATCGACTTCCTGTTGATGACGTCGAAAAAGTTGCAAAGGGCAAGCAGCGTATCACGGACGTGCTCGTCCATTATCCCTCGAATCGCAACGGGAAGTATCTGCGTCAACAGCACGTGACAGTCGTGAGACTTCATCCCGCTAAACCTCTTCTTCGTTCCGTCCAGATATCTGCTTATCTCCCCGCGTAACCATGAGGAAATTTGACTCCTAGGAGACACCTGTAGAATTGCTCGAGCTCCTCCGGACTCATAGTGAAGCACGTAGCGGGAAGCACCACGTGTTCTTCTTTACCCTTTTGCGGCGACCTTGAGTCCCTTCCGTCTGATCATCATCATCATCATCGTCATCACTATCGGGGCCTGAAGATCTTTCCTGACACCAAGCCATTTCAGATCGTATCTTGCTTTCGTCCCATCCTTGGTCTTTTCCGGCATGTTGGAAAGAGTGCCAAGCAGACTCTCGGTGACATTCTTCGTAATGTGCATCATATCGAGGCTATGTGGCGTCTTGAGGACCTTCCAGTACTCCAAGTCGTGGAAAACAGACCTCGCTTTCCATACACCCAGCAGCGGATCTACCTTCGGTCGTTTCTTTCCCGGCGCAGGGCACTCCTCCCAATTTTTCAACAGCTCGTCGATTTCTGTGCCGCTCCTCGGGCTCGGGGCTCCTTCGATCTCGTCCTTACCATTGAACAGGTCACCGCGTTTTCTCCACGGGTGATCCATGCGAAGCCACCTTCGAGCCCCTGGGTACACGGTTTTCGAAGACCCGGGATTCCTTGGTAGCTGGAGATGCGGGGTCTTATCCATGCACCTGACACATGCGCAGAATCCGTGGCCTACCTGGGCCGATACATATGAGCAACCAGGATAGTCCTGCACCGTCGTGAGCAACGCGGCTCTCATGTCGAAATAATCTCCAGTGTAGGCATCCCACGTACGGGCTGGCGTCTCCCACAACGTGGCTAACTCCTCTTTCAACAGCGCGAGATACAGATGTATGTGGACACCTGCTTGTTTCGGCCCCTGAATGAGAATACTCATGTGTATGTACCTTTGCTTCGTGCACAACCACGGGGGAAGGTTGTAAGGCCATACAAACACGGGCCAGGTGCTATGCGTGCTACTCTGGTTGCCGAACGGATTGAGTCCATCGGTGCTCATACCGAGCCTGACGTTCCTTGCGTCGCCTCCGAAATTTCCGACGGCGTCCAACTCTTGCCACTGGCTAGCGTCTGAAGGGTGTGTAAGGATCCTGCCCTTCTCCGGATCTTCTTCGGGCTTCTCCCTTTCCGCGTGCCATTGCATGAGCTTTGCTTCCTTAGGGTCCACGAAGTACCGCTGCAGACGGGGAGTGATAGGAAAGTACCATACCACTTTTCGAGGAACTTTCTTCCCAGTACTCTTGTACCGTCCTTGGCCGCACACCGGACATGTGGTTCTGTCCTCGTACTCGCCCCGATAAATTGCGCAATCATTGATGCAGGCGTGGTATTTAACGTGCGGTAGGTCAAGAGGGCACACGACTTTCTTGGCCTCCTCGATACTAGTTGGCAATGTGTTCCCCTCGGGAAGACGCTCGTGGAAGAATTGCATGTTCTTGTTGAAGCTCACGTCGGTCCATTTGTTTCCCGACTTCATCTCCAGAGCATCAAGCGTTACTTGCAAGCGCGTATCCTGTGGCCGGCACCCAGGATACAACGGAGTCTTCCCGTCTATCTCCATTTGCGCCAGCTTGGCTTTCTCTCTAACGGTGCTCGCCTCCTTGAGGAGCAGTTCTTGAACATGAGAGTCCATCAAGGCCGACATTAGCGAGTTCTGCGTGTTCGCGTCTTCTCCACCACCATCTACTCCTTCATCATGTCCTTCGTCATGATCATCTTGCCCGCCCTCGTCTTCACGCGCAACATTTGCTGTCGGCGCTTGGTTGAAGCCTTGCATGAAACCGCGCCTGAGCAGGTGTTCCTCCAATTGTCCGGAATCAGGGTCGATCCATCTCACAAGTTTGCAACTTCGACACGGACATCGTATCTGGCTCCCGTTGCACCGAATCATTTCCGCCTTCGCTTCTTCCTTGTAGTTGTTGATTCGACTGGAGCTCATCTTGATGACCATGGTCGCCTACGCGGTATACATATAGAGTGTGTTATTAATTAGAATTAATTAACCGCAACATGCACACACACATACACAAACATGCATGTTCGACGAAAAAATTCGGCATGACTTCCCCTAAAAGTAGGACATATGGGTGGTGCAAAAATTTACCGAAATGGAAATGAATCAACATTTCGGCAAACATCCATGCACCACGCCGGCGCAAGGCAACAAAAGGCAACAACATGCAAAGATTCATGTATAAACATCCATCGTCGCGCCATATACGTGCAAACATCCATACACACCGCCGCCACACAAAACATGCATATATATACATATCCATCCAACAATACCCACCTAGTAGATCTAGATCCGTTACCGAGACGTGACCGTGATCGATGAGAGAGAGTGTGTGGTGATGGAGAAAATAGTGGAGAAAAAGAGATGTATTGGGAGAGGAGGAGAGTATGTATGGAGGCTCTCCCCAAGCCCTCACCAATTATATAACAAACAAAGTAGGTTTAACTACAAATAATGGATCTGGTCCAATGATTGGCGTGGGTTCCACAGAATTTCTGTGGCGCATGCGTGGACGTGCGCCACAGAATATCTACTTTCTGTGGCGCATGGGCTAGTAATGCGCCACAGAAAGGCAAATATTTCTGTGGCGCACCTTACTCCATGCGCCACAGAATTATTTCTGTGGCGCACCAATTAAGGGTGCGCCACAGAATGACCGTCCACCTATAAGCTTTTCTCTACTAGTGCGAGATTACAGACGAGCCAATAATCTGTGTTTCCGTTGTGGAGAAAAGTACAGCCGAGAACACCAATGTAAGAAACCATTGCAATTGCTCACAATTCAGTTGGGCGAGTTTGGGGAAGTGTTTTCTGAAGATACAGTGCAAGCTCTCGAACTGTTAAATGAACCTGAAGTTGCTGCAGAAAATGCCCAGTGCTGTCACATTTCCCTGCAAGCTGTGTCGGGAGGAGAAGCAAACGAAACCATCCGATTGTATGCACGTGTGGGTAATCAAATTATGGTTACACTGATTGATTCAGGCAGTAGTCACAGTTTCGTGAAAAGGGAATTTGCTAGGAGAGCCAATTGTAATATCACAGCGGCACCCCGGCTCAGGTGAAATTGGCAAATGGGAGCTTGGTGCAGTGTAACCAACAAGTATCACAGCTGGAATGGTTGACACAGAATTATACATTCACAACTGATATGAGAGTAATCGAGTTGGGCGGGTATGATGCTGTCTTGGGAATGGATTGGCTCCGCAGTTGTAGTCCTATGACAGTGGACTGGATAAACAAAACTCTGCAAATTCCACACAATGGTTCTGAAGCTTATTTGGTGGGTATTCAGACACCATTACCTACTTCTCTCACACTTCAGTCAATGAGTGTTGAGCAATTGCGCAAGGCACACGCTGCAAATGATATTTGGGCATTAGCCATTCTGGATTTTTCTTCAGAAACAGATAAAGCACAGGATACTTCAGCAATACCACCCGAATTGCAGGAATTGTTGACAGAATTTGAAGATGTGTTTGCGACACCGAGCACTCTGCCTCCACACCGTGTGTATGATCATGCTATTGCCTTGGAACCATCTGCTTCACCTGTTAATTGTCGACCCTATCGGTATTCTCCATTTCAGAAGGACGAAATTGAACGACAGGTGGCCGAGATGATTAAGGCTGGAGTGGTGGTACCTAGTATGAGTCCCTATGCTTCACCTGTGTTATTGGTCAAGAAAAAAAGATGGGGAATGGAGATTCTGTGTGGACTATCGTCGATTGAATTCTCTGACTATAAAGAACAAGTTTCCGTTGCCGGTAGTCGATGAGCTTTTGGACGAGCTTGCGGGTGCTCAGTTTTTCTCCAAACTGGATTTACGCGCCGGGTATCACAAATTCGCATGCGTGAACCAGATGAGGAGAAGACGGCTTTTAAGACCCATTTTGGCCATTTTCAATTCCGTGTTATGCCTTTCGGTTTGACGAATGCGCCAGCTACCTTTCAGTGCCTGATGAACTCCATATTCGCTCCTCAAATCCGCAAGTTTGTGATTGTATTTCTCGATGATATTTTGATCTATAGTAAATCATGGGAAGATCATCTGAAACATTTGCAGTTGGTGTTGAAAACTCTGAGGGATCATCAGCTGTTTGCTAAAATGTCCAAGTGTTCTTTTGCACAGACCAACATCTCTTATTTGGGGCATATTATTTCTCGAGAGGGGGTGGCTACTGACCCAGAGAAGATACAGGTGATGGTTAATTGGCCAAGACCCAACAATGTCACTGAACTCAGAGGTATCTTGGGTATGACTGGATATTACAGGAAATTCTGTGCTGATTATGGCATCATTGCAAAACCCTTGGCACAGCTATTGACAAAAAAGGGGTTTCTCTGGACAGAGCAAGCAGAGAGTGCTTTTCAACGACTAAAACAAGCTATGAGCTCTACTCCAATTTTGGCATTACCTAATTTCGATAAACCTTTTACTGTTGAAACTAATGCGTGTGACTCGGGTGTTGGTGCGGTTTTATCCCAGGAAGGACCCAATAGCTTTCTTGAGCAAGGCACTGGGTGTAAACAACAGAAAACTCTCAGTGTATGAAAAGGAGTTTTTAGCTGTGATGCTTGCCGTGGACAAGTGGCGTCCTTATCTGCAGAGAGGAGCTTTCACTATCCTTACAGATCATAAAAGCTTGGCTAATCTCCAGGATCAACAACTAACAACAGAATTGCAGCGAAAAGCTATGGCTAAAATGGTGGGTTTACAGTTTCATATTAAATACAAGAAAGGTTGTGACAATGGAGCAGCTGATGCTCTTTCTCGAGTAGCTCACCTAATGGCTACTACCACTGTGTCCTCTTGTCGACCTGTTTGGGTACAAGAAGTACTGAATTCATACACTACTGATGCTCATGCTCAAGATCTTCTATCGCAGTTAGCATTGGTGAGTCCTGACAGTAAAGGGTATTCATTGGAAGAAGGCCTGATCAGATACAAAGGTCGGCTTTGGATTGGAAATAACTCAGCTCTGCAAACTAAATTGATCAGTGCTATGCATTCAAGTGCTGTGGGAGGACACTCAGGTATCCGTGCTACTTATCAGAGAGTGAAGCAACAGTTTCATTGGTCTGGTATTAAACAAAATGTTGAAGAATGGGTTAAGCAGTGTCAGGTGTGTCAACAAGCGAAACATGAAAATACACATCCAGCTGGACTGTTACAACCTTTGCCGGTGCCTACTCGACCATGGGCTGATATTACCATGGATTTTATTGATGGATTACCTAAATCAGAGGGTTTTGAAGTGGTGTTAGTAGTGGTTGATCGTCTGACAAAATACAGTCACTTCATTCCACTAAAGCATCCCTATACAGCCCATCAAGTGGCCACTGCAGTGCTTGATAACGTGGTGAAACTGCATGGAGTACCCTCTTCCATCATTTCAGATCGAGACCGAGTATTTACAAGTAATTTCTGGAAGCAATTATTCCGGGCAGTTGGTACCAAATTATCTTATTCTACCGCCTATCATCCACAGACGGACGGTCAGTCGGAAAGGGTGAACCAGTGTTTGGAGCAATATTTGCGATGTGCTGCTCATGACACTCCCAAGCAATGGCGTAAGTGGCTTCCCATGGCGGAGTTCTGGTACAATTCGTCTTTTCATACATCTTTGGGTTGCTCTCCTTTCAAAGCTTTATATGGTATTGAGCCAAATTTTGGTACGATGCCAAATCTTGCTATCTCGGGCACTGATACTATAGCAGAGGTTGCTGAAGAAAGACATGCGTTTCTGGAGCTGTTACGAGATCATTTGTCACGGGCACAGCTGCGAATGAAGAATCAGGCTGACAAACATCGCATGGATCGACAATTTTCAGTTGGTGATAGTGTTTTGCTCAAGCTGCAACCGTATGTTCAACAGTCTGTTGTACATCGTCCTTCTGCTAAGATGGCTCTCAAGTTTTATGGTCCATACACTGTGCTGGCACGCGTTGGAGCAGCTGCCTACCGTCTCCAGTTACCACCCGACAGCAAGATTCACAATGTGTTCCACATTTCACAACTCAAGCCGTTTACTGCAAATTACAGTCCAGTGTTCTCTGAACTACCTGCAGTTGCTGATCTTTCTTCAGGTGAATTCCTTCCAACAGAGATTCTGGAGCGACGCATGGTGAAGAAGGGAAATGCGGCTATACCTCAGATCAAGGTTCGTTGGTCTTCTCTGCCGAGGAGTGTACAACCTGGGAGGACTATCATGTGCTGCAACGTCGTTACCCTGCTGCTGCTATCTGGACTGGAGTTTCGTCTCGAGAGGGGGACAGTGTCGTGTCTTCAATCCTGACTAGTTAAATTTTGCGCGGCGTCACGCCGCGGCCTCGCTGAGATTAATTTGTGGTAATTTGTGTTTTTTTTTAAAATCGTGGTATATATATTGTAAGGAAAGGCAGTAGTTATAACGTGTATAATGTAGTTAGCGCAAATTCAATTTGAAATCATCCTCAAATGTGCATGTAATAAAGCGTTATTTAAATTTAAGTTCATATTTAAAGAGATTTAAGTTTACTTTAAGCATTTAGTAAATTGAATCGCATAATTGGAGCGAGTTTAGGTATTTTATTTGTAAATGTTAACCTAGTCGGTTTGGTATGATATGCTTGTGTTTTATCTTACATATTAAATTTAACTCAATATTCGGAGGGAATTTTAATTGAACCCAATATTCGGAGGGAGTACATTGCTTGAGCAATTTTTGAATTTAATTTTAAACTCATAATATGAGGAAAATGAATTTGCACGAAATATTTTGTATAAGTATTTATTAAAGTAAGTCCATAATTAGCTGAAATGAGTTTGTATTTCCTACAAATATCCAACTAATCAAGCATTTTTAAATCTAAATAGAAATTAGAGAAAACTTAGCCATATTATCTCTAATATGTTAGCTAAATTGAAATGATAAAATTTGTTTCCTATTCTGACGTAAGTAGTTCATTTAAATTCATAATTAGAGGAAATACATTATGATTATATCGAAATATTCACCAGATTGAGCATTTATTAAATTTAACTACATATTTGGAGAGAGATTAATTATATTATATCTAAATGTGAAATATCTTGAAATGTTTGTATTTTGCTTTAATCATTTATTAAATTAAGTCCATAATTAGAGGAAGTGAATTTGTATTTGCTTTAAATATCCATCTAATAAAGGTTTTTTAAAATTTAAGCATACAGTTAGAGAGATTTTAGTTATATTACATCTAATATGTTAGCTAGATTAAAATGGTAAAATATGTTTTCCTTTGTGACATAAATATTCTATTTAATTTCATTTTAAGAGTAAAAATATTATGGTTATATAGAATTATTAACCAATTTGAGTATTTATTTAGTTAAATTGCATATTTAGAGAGAGTTTTGTTATGTTATCTTTAAATGCAAACTGGTTTTTAAATGGTATGATATGTTTTTATGTTGTCTTAAATAGTTAATTAAGATACTTAAGTAGAGGAATTAAAGTATATAATATTTTTTAATTCGAAATCAGCTTCATTTAATCAGAAGAAGTGAATTTTGGTTTTTTTGTAAATGTTTACCGATTTTGAAATGCCCAAAAATATTTGCATTATGGTACAATTAATTAGAATTTATTTTTCTGGTTGTTGCGATATATTTTGCATAATTTTCTAGTAGGTAGATTCTAAACCATTAATTTTATAGTATTATTCATTTTCTGTAAATTATTTAAGTGAGTTGGGTCCAATTTAAAAAATGTCAAAAAATGTTTGTATTATGATATAAGTAATTAGAATTTGTTTTTCTGTTTATGCTGATATATTTTTTACATTTTTCTGGTAGATAGTTCTTAAACTATTGATTTTCTAAAAAAAATTCATTTTCTGCAAATTCTTTAATTGAACTGGACCCACTTGTCAGGGTTTTAGTATTCACGCCGCGGCCTTTAAGAAAAATTTTATGTATGAAATGTTTTGTTATAATGACATAATAATTGTCGAAGGAAATTCGAATTTGACGAAATTCGTGGAATGGCTGTGAGAATTTGGATCTAAAAACTGCGGAGTTAGAGTCGACCAAACTCGAAAGCGATGACGGGGATGGAACCTACTTGTCGACGCGCATATATTTCATGTATGTAATTTTTGGTAAACGCGGGGTTTTTTGCGAAAAATTTGACAAAATTCGTCAATGTTTGTGCGAATTTGGATCCAAAATCGAGGAGTTAGAGCCGACAAAACTCGAAAACGTTAATTTTTTGAAAAACGTGAGGACTTTTCTTTGAAAAATTTTGTCAAATGTTTGTGTGAATCTGGATCCAAAATTGAGGAGTCAGAGTCGACGAATCTCGAAACCGTTCACGGGGATGGAACCCACTTGTCGACGCGAATATATTTCATGTATGTAAGTTTTGGGGAAACAAAAAAATTTGAGAAGAAAAAGCGGGGGAAAATTTCATGTATGTAAGTTTTGGGGAAACAAAAAAAATTTGAGGAGAAAAAGCGGGGGAAAAAAAAACGCTACAGTTCCCGGGCACTGTAGAACACTGTAGATGAACAGTGCCGTCTACAGTGCCCGGGCCGCAGCCAGGCCAGCGATCTGCGCAGCTTTTATATATACTATGATGATGATACTATGATGATGATGATGAAGAATGAATGAATGAATGGATGTGGCGACAGACATGGCGATCGATCCTGGTTAGGATCGATAATGGGCTAGGCCCAAGAAGAGGCCCACAACAGCTGGCAAGTCGTAAGTTGGCTAGGATGCCGTGTCCAAGGGAGGCGCAGTTATAAGCCCATGTAATCCGTCGTGTATCGCTATGATAAGAAATGAATGAACTCTGATCTCTCACCCCTGTGCTTCTCTGCTTCTCATCCCCTTCTCTGGTTCGATTCTACCAAATCCTAGTCCCGATCGCAAACGTGAGATCCTCTTCCTCTAGGGTCCTCACACCCCTCAAGGACCTCCGCCACATCGTCCCCTGCATCTGCGCCGCTCGACTCCTCCCCTGACTGCGCCGCCGCCAAGCCTGGATCAGTCGTCCAGACCAGAGCAGCCGCAGAGTCAGTGGCGGCCGAAGACCGCAAGAAGAAGCCGGTGAGTCTGATTCCCCTGCTGTTTCCGTGATCTACTTTGAACTTTGCGCATCTCTCTCCCGTCTTTACGATTCACCGTGTCAAGTTGTTTCTAGACGGATCAGATGTTGCCGATGTCCAAGCTCGTGCGTGACCCAGGCTCCTTCGGCTACCGACGGCTGCTCCCATTCCTGAATAAGACGGCGCAGTCAGGGGAGGAGTCGAGCGGCGCAGAGGGAATTCATTTTTCTGAATAATCCGCAGAGTGGCTGTAAGTTCTACTTGTTTCTTTGAATAACATGAATTCATTTTCATGGACTATATACCTAGCAGAAACTCTAGATACCCTGGATTGTATTAGAGCTTAACTCACATTTTTTTCTATTTCCGTTTTATACTTGGTAGTTTCTCTTTGTTAGGGAAAACCGTACAGTAAAGCCTAATTTGTTTAGTACCATATGATAATTTCACCTTCTTGGTACATTCATTAAGGAAAAGGAAAATGAATCCTCATCTTTCCGTTGTATAGTGTCCGCTAGAGCAGCAACCGGATGCCGCCAAGTGCGACAGCCGAACGTCGCCCATCATCTCAAGAGCTTGACTTTCTGTTGGTAGATCCTGCAAATAATTAATCAAACAAGATTTCTCTTGTGTATATGCCAATCTCCTCTGACCATGATTGTAACTGTTTCAGTGTTCCTTCTCGACTTGTTGGTTCCTTGAGGCTGCTTAGACACACCCTCGCCGGATGTTAGCAAGTCTTAGTGACAACTAAATATACAAGTGCCCTGTTCTTTAGTTAAAAAGAAAAGCTACACGTGAAAAAAATAATGCTGCTGAGTCGAGTGATGTATGATTATCACCCCTGAAGTCAATCCGCTACTCAATCCGCTCTCTGGAAAAAGTGTTAAGACTTCTAAATCAAAGGCAAAGAACAATAAATCTGGGCCTCAGACACCTACGCTAAATGCTGGTAACTGATAAAGTCTTGAGAGCCAGGCCAAACTCTTACCTGCATATGTATTCAAGCGACAATAGATTTAACATGTACCACGTACAGGCTCAGACTCCTGCTGGTACTTGCCACTATGAAAATTTATTAGGCACTCTCCATCTATATGATTATGACTGTCTTAGTATGAGATGTTCTAATTTAGCATTCATATTTACCGTGCAAATTTGTATCATTCAGGATCTGATTGCATCTTAACTTATGTTACATGTTACCACGATGTTACTTATATCTATCCTTATGATTCGTATTCAGGACTCTGACAAAAAAGTTCATCAGCTGGCTTAAGCAAGCCGAGGATGGCGTTCTGGATTTTAATAATGGTGCAGAAACACTAGATATTACACATAGTTATCACTGCAGCAGATGCTTCTTTGCTTCAATTTCTACAAATTCCCATAATTTCCTACTATTCAGGTTCAGAAGCGAGCATATACGACGTAACCAGTGTCGTTGAAGGAATTTGTCTTATAGAGAAGACATTTAAAAATAGAATTCATTGGAAGTAAATAATTTCCTCTAGCTCTTGACCTTTGTTTTCATTCATTGTCTTATTTCTTTCCTTGCCTTCATGTGTTATGAAGCTAATCACACATTAGTTACAGGGGCTTGAATAATTCAGGAGTGGAAGTAGATAATAGTGTTTTAGCTTTTCAGGTATTTGTTCTTGTCAATTTTCTACTACTGTTGAATTGATATACTAATCGTAAGTGCACCTAAATACTTTTCTGAGATATGTCATGATAACTATATGGAAACTCAGGTATCCTACAAAAGCAGGCCTCAGGTATCCTACAATAGAGAGACCATTTGATGGATTATCCAGCTTCTCCCCATGATTATCATGAACAGCCTGCATAAGAGAAAGAACGCTTAGCACGGTTAAGGAATGATGGACATAAGTTATTACTTGAGACAATTCAAGCTATAAATATGGTTACCAAAGCATAATGAACTTATACAGGAAAATCTAGAATAATATTAAAAATAGATTGAGTGCAGATTAATTTTTTTCTCAAGAAAACGTGAATGACCTTTGTGTTTCATTTCATTGAAAAGATAGAGTTTGATTACAATCCTCCTAGGAGGCAGAATACAAGCAAGTTAAGCAATCCAATACTGTTTTGAGCACAACTTCCATAAAACATAGTAACTGACGGAATGCATATAACAGCGCAAAACATAGAAAGCATTTAAGGTTCAAAAAAATAAAAAGCATTTATGTTTATCTTGATTTTTTGTTCTAGCTTACAAAGGGCTTTCTTTGAGAGAAATTTTAGCATTGAATTCATATACCTTTCTTTTTGTCCTTTTACATGCTGAGTGTAGATCTTTATATTTTTGTTCGAGTTGACAAAGAACCCGCATCTTTGAGAGAAATTTTAGCATTGAATCCATATACTTTTTTTCAGTCTGGATATGTTCCTCAATCCATGAGAATGAAGTTCTAAATGCTGTCTATTGTTAATCCAGAATATTTGACATCATTAATGTTAATCCAAAATATTTGGAAGCAAGGCAACAACTCCAGCAAGAAAATAAGGCAAGCCACATATTATGTCGTCAATTTCGGCAGAAGTATTCATGCACTGCTCTGTGATTGATGGAAAAATACGAACAGTCACATTTATCTTGTTAAAATACATCCCGAGAATAATGTTGTATCTACTGGTTTTTCACGTGCAAACTGAAGCTTCCGAAAGACACAGGTAACTACTTGGGAAATTTTGATAATTCGGTTGACAATGGTTGCAATGAGATGAAGATACTCTCTCGGACAATGGGGTGTAATATGTTGTATTCTACAACACGTTTTAGATAACTGCCATTCTTTTTTGGTCGTAAAATAAACCTTTTCTGGCAGTGCAATGGAAATATGAGAAAGTTATCCAACTTGAAAAGATAGTCTTGTATAGCTAGCCGAGACTGCAATGTGCAATTTGTAGGCTTTTTTAGATGATTTTCATGTGTGTTTCAGATGTATGACCATTGATCATTCACCCTAATTAGTATAGTTGTGTTTACAATATACAGGGTTGGGATATCTCATCAGACCTCATGCTCCTGTTGATCCCCTGCCACCGCTCGGATCAACACTCAATTCGGAGTCAAGATCTTCTCTGATGCATCTTGGAGGAACGGGAAGATATCAGGAAGTGTAGCCTTACAGGCGATTGACATTGGTCTCTATCTTGAGTTCCAAATTCCTCAAGACATCTGCACATTTATAATCCAAGCTTATGCAAACTTAACAATATCACATCCCGCATATGTTTTCTTGATCTTGAAATATAGGTGTTGTGTAGATCATAGATGGTAATAGTAAGTAGTTAAATCTTGGACTAGCTATTGTCCAATTCTTTGGTGCCCACACACCATACTTCAAGGAAGTTAGACGTCGAAACTGAATCTGGATCATGTACCCTTAATATGAGGTCACCCTATGGGAAGCCATGAACTATTTGAATCTGATTTTGAGACATTGCATAGAAGTAACTCCAAATGCTAAATAGTCTTCGAAACTCTTTACAGAGAGGCCCTTCTTATTGTGATTTTTTCGTGAATTTTCTCTTGTTTAACAATAACAATGCATATGTATGTTGCTAAACATTACCATTGAGTTCAACGATTACTAATGTTTGTTTACATCTCTGAACATTGGAGCATTTGTGTGTACTATTTATCATTATGTATGCTGGCATGAGTAATACATGACAAACAATTATTAATTACAATTTTTTATAGGCTTAGTGAGTTGTAGAAATGTGTTTAATGTTACACGGGCATGTAAATGTGGACTGAGAGAACATGTGCAGTGGAGGTCGCTTACAAAATGTGAAAGAGCAAGGATACTCCGAGTTCAGACTTCATATCATCTTTTGATGTGGGCGGGTGTTTATTATCATGGTACTATTCGTGATTGGCGAGCTAGGGTTTCGGTAATAACCAAGGGCCAGGGAAGAAATTGGGGTGACCTATTCTGATCTAATATTTAAATATGTAGGTTGTCTTGTCATGCAACGTTTTGTATTTCGGAACCCATGGTGATGTTTATCTAGAGTGTTCTGTTCCATGGTTGAACACTATGGTGGTCTGATCTGTGAGAAACCGCTGTAGCACTATGTAAATGTCTCAGGAGACAAATGAAAGGATAAGAGCAATGGAGATTATGTTTTCCTTCTTTCTTGCATAGTGTTCCTTCATTTTCTACCCGATAGGATCGTGTAGTTTTGCGCACGGCAGAAATTAAGCAGTATAACCAATATAAGTTATGTAGAAAAGTTTAATTAAGACCACTATGCCATGCCACATCAAGATTATTTCAAAATTCAAACATGAACTTGCAAATATGACAGCTATTACATGATTGAAGTTATATACGAGGGAATATTTTTTGATGACAAGCTATAGTTCTACCTTTATCCATGAAAACGATTAAAATATGAGTATTGGCTTACTTAAAAGATTGTATTAGGCATTAATATTTGCTTGATAATTAAATATTATTATACAAGAATATCTCCATGTCTAATTTTCCCGTTGCAACGCACGGGCACTCAACTAGTTTCCGTAATAGCATCCTTGTTGGCATGTACTCCCTCCGTTCCATATTACTTGACTTTCAAATGGATGTATGTAGCACTAAAATAAGTCTAGATACATCCATTTTAGTGTCAAGTAATATGGAACGGAGGGAGTACCTTCCTACATCTAGTGAACAGAGCAGCAAGGCATGGAGACAGCGGAAGAGGTTGGTTGGACGGAACAAACTTCAACAGGACACTACTTGATCGTTTCTTCTTTACTGGCAGCCTTCGAGCTGGTGGGGCACTGATCAACTATGCTTTCTGGGCGAGGAGATATGGCAATAGAAAAGGGAGCAGTGCTGTCGGACTAGACGGCAACAGCTCAGGAAACTAAATAGCCACACATAGAGAGATACATGGGTGTAGGTTAGCTCAGGAAAGTATGCTTTTTATGGTTTTTGATTTAGTTAGTCTATCTATGATATGCAGATTGTAACAGAGAAATACTACAATATCCATCTATCAATAGTAGCTACTCGCTCCGTTTTTAATATAAGATGTTTTATCATTTATCCACATACACATGCGCATTTAGACACATTTTAGTGTGCATGTTCACTTATTTTAGTATGCATGTAGACAACATGTTCACTCATTTTTTTTGGGCGTGATTTTGCTGTTTGCCCCAGCGATCGCAGTTGTATCGGGTGGTTGCTATATTTATATAGCAGGGCGCAAGCCTATTTCGTGTCTAAAAACGGAGGGAGTAGAAAGCACGAGAGCGGACGTTCTGAACGCAGCGGCCGCTGCCGCGCGCTATCTCACCATCCAGGTTCTCGTGGGGATGTGTGCCGGTAAAGGTGAAAACATGTTTGCCTAGTTCCAATACAGAAGAATACATGAGCATTGAATGATCGATGTGGCCAGCTTGCGTGTTGTGCAGCCTAATGCGTAATTGCGCTGTGCGTCGTGCAGCTTTCCGTACCAGACTACCAGTGCAGTAGCGTGTCCGATGAACACGCATGCAGTTAAAATCGTGGCTGTAAAACTGAATGATTGATGAAATTAAGTCTGCTAAAAAGTGACAGATTGCAAGTATTTACTGTCAGGATCATGTTACAAAACGGAATTTGCTGCACTTCAAACCCAAATGGTTACTTAGATAATTGACTGACTACACGTTCGAAATTCTAACTACTTGACCTGAAAGTGCTAATCCTAATATGACAGAAGAAATTCACTCTCGCCTATTAAATAACTAATCATCGTTGCACAATCTGGTTTGTACAAACTCAGAAAACTTTCAGCATTGTGGACATGTAGTATGAGAAAATATCTTTGTCGAAATGGGTATGAAAGAATATTTAGTGCTATCACCCTTTTAGGTGCTCCACGTGCTACCACAAGAAAAATACTTGTAATTTATTCAGAAAAATATACGAAAAAATGTGAGTGTCCATAAGATATGTGTCTACAATCTCAGAAAAATTCATGTCCAAACTAAAAGATATTTTGTATTGTGATTTTACATGTTCATATAAAACATCAAACTTTTCACAGTCACGCTGGGATTTTAAAACCTTCAAACATTGTCAGATATTTCACGTTCGATTACATTTTGAAAAATGTCATTTTAGCTTGTGAAAAAATGTCAGAGAAATGTCTTGTGAAAAGATTTTTCTAGCATCGAACTTTTGTCGCTTTAAATAGGAAAGGTCTTTTCGCAAAAAAAATATGCAGAGACATAAAAAACGAAAATGATGTGTGATTTTTTTGGGTCCTTTTTCTTAACTTCGGAACAAAATTTTAAAAATTCTTTTAAATGGTGCAGTTGCCCTTATGCCCAAAATGTCCATTTGTGGGCCCAAATAATTTTTATCTTGTGGGCGAAATTAATTTTGTTACTAGATTGCTTTGTATCTCTGATTAGAACATGGAGAAGATATTGGAGGGAGTAGTACTCTAAAAATTATTGGTCGTTGGGAGATGAAAACGTCATTAAAGAGCTGGTAACTTTTGTTCAGTGCACACTCGTGCACTTGTGGATGGAAAGCGACTGCATGTGTGTCAGATGCGGCTGGGTCGACCAATACCAGTAACCTTTCCTACCTCAATACTATCAAACAATGCGAGCAATACATGTCTTGGTACATTTATGACACGAATCGTGGACAGAGAACTTTCAGTTTGTACAAACTCAGAAAACTTTCAGTTTTGAAAATGCTAGCGCTTGGAGTTTGCCCCGTGATTACACAACATGGAGAAGATGTAGGCTAATACTCTAAAAAAATTGGACGCTGGGAGATGTCATTAAAGACCTGGTAAATTTTTGTTCACGTTAAGTTTTACGTTATATAGGCATGGTAAAAAAAAACTTTACGTTATACAGTGCTCCTGAGAGGGTTTCAACGGTAACCTGCATGCGTAATTGCGCTGTGCGTCGTGCAGCTTTCCGTACCAGTGCAGTAGCGTGTCCGGTGAACACGCATGCAGTTAAAAATCGTGGCTGTAAAACTGAATGATTGATGAAATTAAGTCTGCTAAAAAGTGACAGATTGCAAGTATTTACTGTCAGGATCATGTTACAAAACGGAATTTGCTGCACTTCAAACCCAAATGGTTACTTAGATAATTGACTGACTACACGTTCGAAATTCTAACTACTTGACCTGAAAGTGCTAATCCTAATATGACAGAAGAAATTCACTCTCGCCTATGACATAACTAATCATCGTTGCACAATCTGGTTTGTACAAACTCAGAAAACTTTCAGCATTGTGGACATGTAGTATGAGAAAATATCTTTGTCGAAATGGGTATGAAAGAATATTTAGTGCTATCACCCTTTTAGGTGCTCCACGTGCTACCACTAGAAAAATACTTGTAATTTATTCAGAAAAATATACGAAAAAATGTGAGTGTCCATAAGATATGTGTCTACAATCTCAGAAAAATTCATGTCCAAACTAAAAGATATTTTGTATTGTGATTTTACATGTTCATATAAAACATCAAACTTTTCACAGTCACGCTGGGATTTTAAAACCTTCAAACATTGTCAGATATTTCACGTTCCGATTACATTTTGAAAAATGTCATTTTAGCTTGTGAAAAAATGTCAGAGAAATGTCTTGTGAAAAGATTTTTCTAGCATCAAACTTTTGTCGTTTTAAATAGGAAAGGTCTTTTCGCAAAAAAAATATGCAGAGACATAAAAAACGAAAATGATGTGTGATTTTTTTGGGTCCTTTTTCTTAACTTCGGAACAAATTTTTAAAACTTCTTTTAAATGGTGCAGTTGCCCTTATGCCCAAAATGTCCATTTGTGGGCCCAAATAATTTTTATCTTGTGGGCGAAATTAATTTTGTTACTAGATTGCTTTGTATCTCTGATTAGAACATGGAGAAGATATTGGAGGGAGTAGTACTCTAAAAATTATTGGTCGTTGGGAGATGAAAACGTCATTAAAGAGCTGGTAACTTTTGTTCAGTGCACACTCGTGCACTTGTGGATGGAAAGCGACTGCATGTGTGTCAGATGCGGCTGGGTCGACCAATACCAGTAACCTTTCCTACCTCAATACTATCAAACAATGGGAGCAATACATGTCTTGCTACATTTATGACACGAATCGTGGACAGAGAACTTTCAGTTTGTACAAACTCAGAAAACTTTCAGTTTTGAAAATGCTAGCGCTTGGAGTTTGCCCCGTGATTACAGAACATGAAGAAGATGTAGGCTAATACTCTAAAAAAATTGGACGCTGGGAGATGTCATTAAAGACCTGGTAAATTTTTGTTCACGTTAAGTTTTACGTTATATAGGCATGGTAAAAAAAAACTTTACGTTATACAGTGCTCCTGAGAGGGTTTCAACGGTAACCTGCATGCGTAATTGCGCTGTGCGTCGTGCAGCTTTCCGTACCAGTGCAGTAGCGTGTCCGGTGAACACGCATGCAGTTAAAAATCGTGGCTGTAAAACTGAATGATTGATGAAATTAAGTCTGCTAAAAAGTGACAGATTGCAAGTATTTACTGTCAGGATCATGTTACAAAACGGAATTTGCTGCACTTCAAACCCAAATGGTTACTTAGATAATTGACTGACTACACGTTCGAAATTCTAACTACTTGACCTGAAAGTGCTAATCCTAATATGACAGAAGAAATTCACTCTCGCCTATGACATAACTAATCATCGTTGCACAATCTGGTTTGTACAAACTCAGAAAACTTTCAGCATTGTGGACATGTAGTATGAGAAAATATCTTTGTCGAAATGGGTATGAAAGAATATTTAGTGCTATCACCCTTTTAGGTGCTCCACGTGCTACCACTAGAAAAATACTTGTAATTTATTCAGAAAAATATACGAAAAAATGTGAGTGTCCATAAGATATGTGTCTACAATCTCAGAAAAATTCATGTCCAAACTAAAAGATATTTTGTATTGTGATTTTACATGTTCATATAAAACATCAAACTTTTCACAGTCACGCTGGGATTTCAAAACCTTCAAACATTGTCAGATATTTCACGTTCCGATTACATTTTGAAAAATGTCATTTTAGCTTGTGAAAAAATGTCAGAGAAATGTCTTGTGAAAAGATTTTTCTAGCATCGAACTTTTGTCGTTTTAAATAGGAAAGGTCTTTTCGCAAAAAAAATATGCAGAGACATAAAAAACGAAAATGATGTGTGATTTTTTTGGGTCCTTTTTCTTAACTTCGGAACAAAATTTTAAAACTTCTTTTAAATGGTGCAGTTGCCCTTATGCCCAAAATGTCCATTTGTGGGCCCAAATAATTTTTATCTTGTGGGCGAAATTAATTTTGTTACTAGATTGCTTTGTATCTCTGATTAGAACATGGAGAAGATATTGGAGGGAGTAGTACTCTAAAAATTATTGGTCGTTGGGAGATGAAAACGTCATTAAAGAGCTGGTAACTTTTGTTCAGTGCACACTCGTGCACTTGTGGATGGAAAGCGACTGCATGTGTGTCAGATGCGGCTGGGTCGACCAATACCAGTAACCTTTCCTACCTCAATACTATCAAACAATGGGAGCAATACATGTCTTGCTACATTTATGACACGAATCGTGGACAGAGAACTTTCAGTTTGTACAAACTCAGAAAACTTTCAGTTTTGAAAATGCTAGCGCTTGGAGTTTGCCCCGTGATTACAGAACATGAAGAAGATGTAGGCTAATACTCTAAAAAAATTGGACGCTGGGAGATGTCATTAAAGACCTGGTAAATTTTTGTTCACGTTAAGTTTTACGTTATATAGGCATGGTAAAAAAAAACTTTACGTTATACAGTGCTCCTGAGAGGGTTTCAACGGTAACCTGCATGCGTAATTGCGCTGTGCGTCGTGCAGCTTTCCGTACCAGTGCAGTAGCGTGTCCGGTGAACACGCATGCAGTTAAAAATCGTGGCTGTAAAACTGAATGATTGATGAAATTAAGTCTGCTAAAAAGTGACAGATTGCAAGTATTTACTGTCAGGATCATGTTACAAAACGGAATTTGCTGCACTTCAAACCCAAATGGTTACTTAGATAATTGACTGACTACACGTTCGAAATTCTAACTACTTGACCTGAAAGTGCTAATCCTAATATGACAGAAGAAATTCACTCTCGCCTATGACATAACTAATCATCGTTGCACAATCTGGTTTGTACAAACTCAGAAAACTTTCAGCATTGTGGACATGTAGTATGAGAAAATATCTTTGTCGAAATGGGTATGAAAGAATATTTAGTGCTATCACCCTTTTAGGTGCTCCACGTGCTACCACTAGAAAAATACTTGTAATTTATTCAGAAAAATATACGAAAAAATGTGAGTGTCCATAAGATATGTGTCTACAATCTCAGAAAAATTCATGTCCAAACTAAAAGATATTTTGTATTGTGATTTTACATGTTCATATAAAACATCAAACTTTTCACAGTCACGCTGGGATTTTAAAACCTTCAAACATTGTCAGATATTTCATGTTCCGATTACATTTTGAAAAATGTCATTTTAGCTTGTGAAAAAATGTCAGAGAAATGTCTTGTGAAAAGATTTTTCTAGCATCGAACTTTTGTCGTTTTAAATAGGAAAGGTCTTTTCGCAAAAAAAATATGCAGAGACATAAAAAACGAAAATGATGTGTGATTTTTTTGGGTCCTTTTTCTTCACTTCGGAACAAAATTTTAAAAATTCTTTTAAATGGTGCAGTTGCCCTTATGCCCAAAATGTCCATTTGTGGGCCCAAATAATTTTTATCTTGTGGGCGAAATTAATTTTGTTACTAGATTGCTTTGTATCTCTGATTAGAACATGGAGAAGATATTGGAGGGAGTAGTACTCTAAAAATTATTGGTCGTTGGGAGATGAAAACGTCATTAAAGAGCTGGTAACTTTTGTTCAATGCACACTCGTGCACTTGTGGATGGAAAGCGACTGCATGTGTGTCAGATGCGGCTGGGTCGACCAATACCAGTAACCTTTCCTACCTCAATACTATCAAACAATGCGAGCAATACATGTCTTGGTACATTTATGACACGAATCGTGGACAGAGAACTTTCAGTTTGTACAAACTCAGAAAACTTTCAGTTTTGAAAATGCTAGCGCTTGGAGTTTGCCCCGTGATTACAGAACATGAAGAAGATGTAGGCTAATACTCTAAAAAAATTGGTCGCTGGGAGATGTCATTAAAGACCTGGTAAATTTTTGTTCACGTTAAGTTTTACGTTATATAGGCATGGTAAAAAAAAACTTTACGTTATACAGTGCTCCTGAGAGGGTTTCAACGGTAACCTGCATGCGTAATTGCGCTGTGCGTCGTGCAGCTTTCCGTACCAGTGCAGTAGCGTGTCCGGTGAACACGCATGCAGTTAAAAATCGTGGCTGTAAAACTGAATGATTGATGAAATTAAGTCTGCTAAAAAGTGACAGATTGCAAGTATTTACTGTCAGGATCATGTTACAAAACGGAATTTGCTGCACTTCAAACCCAAATGGTTACTTAGATAATTGACTGACTACACGTTCGAAATTCTAACTACTTGACCTGAAAGTGCTAATCCTAATATGACAGAAGAAATTCACTCTCGCCTATGACATAACTAATCATCGTTGCACAATCTGGTTTGTACAAACTCAGAAAACTTTCAGCATTGTGGACATGTAGTATGAGAAAATATCTTTGTCGAAATGGGTATGAAAGAATATTTAGTGCTATCACCCTTTTAGGTGCTCCACGTGCTACCACAAGAAAAATACTTGTAATTTATTCAGAAAAATATACGAAAAAATGTGAGTGTCCATAAGATATGTGTCTACAATCTCAGAAAAATTCATGTCCAAACTAAAAGATATTTTGTATTGTGATTTTACATGTTCATATAAAACATCAAACTTTTCACAGTCACGCTGGGATTTTAAAACCTTCAAACATTGTCAGATATTTCACATTCCCATTACATTTTGAAAAATGTCATTTTAGCTTGTGAAAAAATGTCAGAGAAATGTCTTGTGAAAAGATTTTTCTAGCATCGAACTTTTGTCGTTTTAAATAGGAAAGGTCTTTTCGCAAAAAAAATATGCAGAGACATAAAAAACGAAAATGATGTGTGAGTTTTTTGGGTCCTTTTTCTTAACTTCGGACCAAAATTTTAAAACTTCTTTTAAATGGTGCAGTTGCCCTTATGCCCAAAATGTCCATTTGTGGGCCCAAATAATTTTTATCTTGTGGGCGAAATTAATTTTGTTACTAGATTGCTTTGTATCTCTGATTAGAACATGGAGAAGATATTGGAGGGAGTAGTACTCTAAAAATTATTGGTCGTTGGGAGATGAAAACGTCATTAAAGAGCTGGTAACTTTTGTTCAGTGCACACTCGTGCACTTGTGGATGGAAAGCGACTGCATGTGTGTCAGATGCGGCTGGGTCGACCAATACCAGTAACCTTTCCTACCTCAATACTATCAAACAATGCGAGCAATACATGTCTTGGTACATTTATGACACGAATCGTGGACAAACTCAGAAAACTTTCAGTTTGTACAAACTCAGAAAACTTTCAGTTTTGAAAATGCTAGCGCTTGGAGTTTGCCCCGTGATTACAGAACATGAAGAAGATGTAGTCTAATACTCTAAAAAAATTGGTCGCTGGGAGATGTCATTAAAGACCTGGTAACTTTTTGTTCACGTTAAGTTTTACGTTATATAGGCACGGTAAAAAAAATTTATGTTATACAGTGTTCCTGAGAGGGTTTCAACGGTAACCTGCATGCGTGATGTGGCGCTATAAATTCGTGTCAGCTTTTGGCAGCGGCCCCACTGATTCGTACCGCTATATACCGAGATAACGAAACCAACTAGTTTCCCAGACCGATTAATACAGAACCTCGTACGCAGCAGTGGACCAATGAGATCGCGAGTTAGAATGCGTGCATCTGCCGCTGCGTTCAGAGAGGCATTTTCGGTACCTAGTAATAATTGATGACATATGGCATCGTGGAGAATGGGAGATCATCAGGAAGTGTTTCCAGAAAATAATCTGCGCAGTAGAATTGTCATGACAACTCGTATTGATTCTGTACCAGGAGATGATTTCGATAATAACAAGCTATACAACAGAATGAAATCTGAATTGAGTTACGACGAGAGGAAATGGTACTACGGACCTCATAAGGTACATGTCGCCGCTCAGATGAAGCGTGACATGGTTGGAGAAGGTTTTGACTCTGAGCATCCTCTTGTGCGCATGTGTTTTGGTGTGCCTACCAAATGAATTCGATGATGCGAAATTTCCTTGGATGGAAATCGTGTGAAGATCGTTTCATTACTTGGAGTTCCGACATCACATCGGCATATGCCTGTCGAAGCCATCGGCTATGCATCGACGATTATCCAGATGATGATGATTTTTTCAATAAAGGGCGATTGGATTGGTCTCAGATGATTCGATCTCTTGTTGTTTTTGAAGGTGCTAACAGACTCCCTTTTGAGAAGTTGCAACGCGTGCGAGTGCTGGATCTTCAATTCGGAAAGGGTATTGAATTCGGAAATGATCTTGAGAATCGCAATGTGAAGGATATATGTGGACTGCTCCGATTGAGGCACCTATTCGGCCTAGAGAGGAGGGGAATTAGTGAGATACCACCAGAAATAGCAAGGCTGCAGTATCTGGAGACTTTGCAAGTAAGGGGAACAAATATCACAGAGCTACCCCGTGAGATTGGGAAGCTTCAGAAATTGAAGACTCTGGAAGTGGGTGGCAACGTAAAGCTGGCAGAGCTGCCCAGGGAGATCGGGGACCTGCAGCATTTAGAGACACTGTGCATGAATGCAACAAATATCACAGAGCAGCCCTGGAAGATCATCGGGAAACTGAAGAAACTGAAGACTCTGGACGTGAGTGACAACAGAGGGATCACAGAGCTGCCCAGGGAGATCGGGGACCTGCAGCATTTAGAGACTCTGGACCTGACTTTTAACTCCGGGATCACAAATCTACCGCGTGAGATTGGGAAGTTGCAGCATTTGAAAACGCTGACGATGGATCGGGCAGGGCTCACAGAGCTGCCTCCTGAGATCGGGAACCTCCAGAATTTGGAGACTCTGGACCTGTCTTATAACAGGGGGCTCACAGAGCTGCCTCGTGAGATCGGGAAACTGCAGAATTTTAAGCGACTGCACGTGCTTATTACAGAGGTGAAGAAGATACCAAGGAGCATCGGGGGGATGAAGAAGCTGGAGATTTTGGAAATAGATGAGACCATCGGTGTACTACCCTGGGAAGCTGGCCAGCTTTCGAAATTGGAGGGAGTGCCCGAGTGCGTCTGCCAAGCTTGGAAGAATAGTGATCTTGTGTCTTGTGTGTTAGCCGGGGAGATCCTGTCCATTCAAATGATTCAAAGATCCTGCTTGGTCGGCGGTGATAGAAGAGGCCTAATCGTTGGCAGAAAACAAATGCAAATTCCGCAGTGGATCGAAGAGAACTTGAACGACCTTAGGTCCTTGGATATCAGGATCTGCAAACTAGAGGAGAAGGATCACAAGATTCTGCGGGAGATGCCCAAGTTGGAAGCTCTCAAGCTAAGGTTCGAAGTCGTCCCAAGAAAGCCCATAGCCATCATCGGTGAAGGGTTCCTAAAGCTCATGTATCTCGTTGTTGACAGCCGCGTGCCACGGGTTACCTTCGAGGAAGGAGCGATGCCGATGCTGGAAACACTCTGCTTTGAGTTCCAGTTCTACGGTGGCCCACCAAATACAGACCGTCTGGGTATCTGCCACCTCCGGGAACTTTCCTGGCTGGAATTTAAATGCAATGATTGGTATCGAGCAAGCAGCCCGTGCATTAGCGCGATGATTGACGTCGTGAGGGAAGAAGCCCAGGAGCATCCCCGCGGTATCGGCTTTGATGTCTCTGGCAGCAAGTCTGTCTATTTTCCACCGAGCAAGAGCGCAGAGGTTTCCAGCAATGGGACGGGCGAGATCGAGGAGGAGATCCAAGCGTGATTGATTTCTTGCCGAGTATTGGCAAAACACACGATCGAGGTAATCCGTGTGGCTTCCCACTTGCAATCTTGGCTCTTTCATTACCAACAGACCACTCACTAATATACCCTGCTTGTACAGTCGTCTTCGCAGGTTGGTTACTACCTCCATCTGCAACCATCTTCAACTATGGCTATTCTTCAGGCTTCCTTCCTTCAAATCTTCTATCACCAAATGTGGGCATAAGATTTGACCACACAAATTTATTGGGAACCTCCTTCTCCATCTTATGCTAGCTGTGGCTTTCCATGTCATATAATGCTGCTGTTACACGCGGTTTGTTGTTTGCCCACATTATATATGCATGTTTCCGAGTTGATTTGCCGTATGGCCGGTGTTGCTTCTTTTTTCAATGAGCAGTGCAAGTGCGTCTGCCTGCACTGTGGAACATTTATTGTCATGTAATAATCCAAAACCCTGTTATGTTTTATGCACTTGCTACCAAAACTCTGTTATGTAGTAGTAATAAGAAATGTGACGGTTTGTAATCGCAAGTTCAGTTCATTATCTCTTGTCATATATTTTGCGATGATATATATCTTGTCCAGTGGTACTTTCTTTTGTTGACCATTGTACCTACTAATTGGCAAGTTGGACTTGCTCTCGTCAAGAACGGAGGTAGGCCGAGCCCACCCCGTCCCACCACCACTGTCCACCCTACCGCCACCGCCTTGCTCGAGTACCTGCCCGACGACGCTGGCCTCAACCGCTGCCTACCGCCACCCGCACCCAGCATCACTACCGCGCCGCCTCCGTTGGTCCGCGCGCGTGGCCAACCGCGTCATCTCCGGCTTGGCCGGTCGCTGTCCTCTCCGCCGCTAAATGGGCCGGGCCCATGTGTGCTGGGGGGTGCACGGAGCCGCTGTAGCGCACAGTACAGGTAGCAAATAGGATTTCCTAAACACTAAGTGGTGAGATCATGAGTCCCGGGTAGTCCCACAAAGGCAAAAGGAGGCCTAGTCGGACCACCCTGGGCCACCACGAGGGTTCGAACCCTAGGCGGGGGCCCGAACGCACCATTTTGGAGTACAAGGCATGCCAAGATCGCCAAACGGCGAACGCCGGACTTAGCGGGATACTCAATGTAAACCGACTTAGATCGGATATAGAATATTTTGTTAGGGTTTAGCGTAGGCGCACACATCCAAGGGCCCGCTCGGCACTCTGTAACCCTAATTCGCACAAAGTATATAAGAGAATGGAGGCCGCTGAGCGGGACACGGACACAAGTGGTGCTTATCCACATCGCGATCACCATCATCATCCACCCACCATAAACGAGATCGAGCTCTATCTCGAGATAGTCAAGCATACCACAGATAATACAAAGCGGCCACAGAAACAGGACTAGGGTTTTTACCAAGCGCGGTGCGCCGGGGCCCGAACCTGTATACATCGTTGTCTCCCGTGTGCTACCATCTCGAGATTCGAGCGTGACCCCTCCAAACACAAATTTACCGTCAGAAAATACCACGATAGTTGGCGCGCCAAGTTTTCTTGCCTTAGATCGAGATGGCCAACATCACCATCAACAACGGCGACATCGCCCTTGCACCGGGACAGGTGATCCAATTCGGATCACTCGACTTCATCGCCGACCAATTCGGCGATCTCTCCCCATGGCAGCCGATCCCGACCTCCACCGGCTCATCGCCTATGGTCACCCCTCGCCAGTCGGCGATGGTGACCGACACGCTGTCCGAGGAGAAACAGATCTACAATGACTTTGTCAACCAGCTGTGCCCATGGCATGGCCCGCAGTCACGTCATCTCGCCAAGGAGTGTCGCGCCTACCCCGATGGGGGCGAGTGTAGCACCTTCGAGCCCTGAGCTCCGCACGGGCCTAAATCGAAGCACACGACAGTCGACCGCCGTGTCCTGCGCAAGGACCCATGCAAACCCGACTTCGTTCCCTAAGCCAAGCACGGCCCCACCTCGTGGCACACCTCAGAGGACTGTAGGCCTCGCCTCGGGCTTGCGAAGGATTCGGCGTTCGCGCCAAACACACCTTAGCCATGTGTCACACTCGGTCGCCGCGGAAGATCTCCAACCTGGTCTTGTGCACTTGCTATGGCCCGGGGGCTTAGCACTCGACTGCTGAGTGTGTCCTCCTCGAGAAGGAGGCACGTGATTCGAACTTCAAGCCTTGCACACACCATGGGCCCCGGTCTACGCACTCCACGTCCGAGTGTCGGACCGCCGACGAGAAGGCCACCGATCGCGACTTGAAGCAGTGCAGTAGGCACGGTCCCGACGTGAAGCACACCACGAAGTAGTGCCGGCGCCTTAACAGACCTCTGCCGACCCTGGTGCTAAGCCCCGACTGCGTCTTCCACGTTGAAGGGGTCCACACCGCACTCTGCCGAGGAGGGATGACCGGCCCCAAGCCTGCGCTCCGCATCAACAACATCCACATAGGCGCCCCCATCAGTGATGAAGAGGACATCTACACAGAGGATCCTTTTTCAGAGGATGAGCGCCTCGCCCATTGGGAGGTACTCACCATCACCAGCGAAGGTCCCGAGGGAGATACCAGGTGGGACCACAAGCTTGTCACTCGGGAGGTCAACACCGCCGATGCCTCCGTACCAACGGTCTTGTCGTGGTCGGAGGTCTCGATCACCTTCGGCTAAGATGACCACCCAGGCACCTTCCGTAACAGAGGCGCCTCCCTCTTGTCGTGGATCCTCTCATCCACGGTGAACAGCTCGCCCGAGCCTTCTTGGATGGAGGCAGCGGAGTCAATGTCATCTTCACTGACACTCTTGACACCCTCAAGATCCCTCGATCGGACGTCCACCCGGCCGCACGAATGCTACACGGTTTCGTCCCTGGATGGAAGGTCCACCAACTCGGCCGGATCGACCTCAGCATCATGTTCGGCGACCCAGGAAACTCCCGAGCGAAAAGGCTGGACTTCGTCGTGGTGTCTCAACTGAGAGCATACCACATCATTCTTGGCCGACCCTTCTTCGCCAAGTTCATGGCCGTCTGCAGCTACGTGTACCTCAAGTTGAAGATCCCTGGCCCGATCGGGGTCATCACCATTGATAGGGGGATAATAACCCGGTAGGCTCATGAAGAAGGAAGCATGACCCGCCAGGCAGGAGGCCCGGCCAGGCCAGCTAACCATCATCATGGGCCGGGTTATGTCGCTGGGCCAGTAGTTTGGCGGTAACCCGGTTCAGGAAGGAAAGGTTTAGAAGACCAGAGGCGGTTCAGGACTTGGAGGACACGAAGGCCAGAAGAGCTAGAGTAGGACTCCGAGTCTGGGTAGAACCCGGATTCATCTTGTAAAGCGCCAGGAGACCCGGTCATCTATATAAACCGGTCCCTGAGCCCTAGTTGAGGAACTTTACGATCCAAGCTTAGGCGAGAGAATCATAGAGAGAAACCACGCTACCAAGCGAACCTTGTAACCTAGATCGAGATCCGGCTCTGTTGTCGTAGCCGGGTTATCGAGATCGAGATCAATAACAAGATAGCAGGAAGTAGGTCTTTATCTCCAATGGAGAGGCCGAACCTGGGTAAACCCTTTGTCCCTGCAGTGCTAAACAATCTCCCAGATACCAGAGTCGCCTTGCCCATCATCTCAAGCTACCCCAAGGTAGCATCTGCCGTGTTATCTACCCCACGACAGTTGGCGCCGTCTGTGGGAATCGCGTCCAAAGGTGTCACCATCATGGGAGAAGCAATGCAAGGAGTGGAGAATTTGTTTTCGGCGAGATCACCCTCAACTCGCAAGGAGAGCCCATCGTTGATGATTCTGGCTGGGGGCCGGAATCAGATCTACTTGAATCAGGTGATGTTATTCCAATTGGCAAGTTTAACGTTTTTGTTGGTATGATTGCAACTAGATCTGCTAGTGATGGAGAATATGAATCTGTGTCAGGAGCCGCCACAATTGTTCAATCTGATGGAGAAGAATCAGTTGGTACGGCTGAAGATGAGCTGCCCCTGGACGCACACGAGGAACGATCGGGAAACCCGGCTCAAATCCCGGGTGATGTGGTGGACCATGCAGATTCAGAATCGATCTTGCCCCTGTTTGAAGGCCGGTTCGGATATGGAGCAGAAGAAGAGGATGAAGAGGAGCAAGAGTCCAGCCCAAGCCCGGTTAGGAGGGTGGCAGTTTACACCGCCCCTTCGACCAACGTGGGAGCATCACCGTCAACGGTCGTGCCACCTGCTTTTACTCCGGGTCAACAGCAGCAACAATTGCCACCAGTACTGGAGCTGGCGGGTCAAAGAGTTGATGGAGACCCGGCTTCGGTGTCAGAGGAAAGTGAAGACACGGCGCGTTACAGGAACAGCTTCGGTTTTCTCAATAACCGGGCTCAGGGCGAAGAAAGAAACAACACACTGGGGCCCAGGCCTTGTTTAACAATGGCCTGGTCCTAGATCCATCAGCACTCACGAGGATGGTTACCCCAGAAAACGCAGCAGCTAGAGCTATAGAATTGGATACAGCACGCCGGGCTTTGGAGCAGATGCGCAGAGACACAATGGCAGAGAAGCAAGATATGGAGGTTAGGCGAAAGCAAATAGAGGATGAGGAAAATCGTCTCAATGAGATGACCAGGGCACAGAGGAGGACCAGAGCCGGCTGGCTCCAGGAGAAAACGCCATAAATCCCGCAGTATTGTTTAGAACCCAGAAGATCAACCAATTGATGTAACTCAGGTGGCTCCAGTTGTTAGAACAAATGCAGAACCAGAAGAGGAACAGGAAGAGCTGGAGTTGCAGCTGCAGCGGTGCCGGGTCTTCTCGCTGGGGGAGCCAGGGGAAATCCGGGTCTGCCGCCCAGGACACCAAGGTTCCACACGCCGGCGGGCCATTTTTCCAATCCAGCAGATAACGTGTATGCCGCAACTTTAGCACTTGACCGTATTCCATTGGGAGACTCGCCAGCAGAGATTGAAGCTCGGCGTGCCATTGACATGTTGCGCACTGCGGTTGTTCAGCAAGTTCAGTATTCAAAGGAGAAAAGCGCGCTTCATTCTACAACTTATCGTAGTAAGAGTCGCCACGGTGGGAACCCGCCATTGGCCGGGTTTGCCGCGGCACAGCAGCAAAACCCGCCCCAGCAGAACCAGAACAATCAGCAGCACCAACCCGCCCCTGCAATTTCTGTGGCTCAGCAGATAGTCAATAGATCGCGAGCGGGAAGAAGTGCAGCCAATGCAAACCCGGCAGTACCTGCCGCTGGAGTACCACAAGGAGGACCGGGTCCCGCCCAGCAGCGTCTGCAAGCTCGCCGGGTAACAATAATTTTTTGCAAGTTCTTCTACCTTAGCCGGGCCAAAGTGTCTTTCAGATGCCATTAGAGCGGAGCCTTTCCCTGAGAAGTTCAAGGAGCCAAGCAAGATTTCCAATTACGAGCCGAGCATGGACCCGGCAAGCTGGTTGAGCAGCTATGAGATGGCAATGTGTATACGCAATGCCACAGAGAATGTTTGTGCAAAGTACATGTATTTGATGATGAGCGATGGTGCAGCGAAGTTGTGGTTCAAGAATCTGCCAGAGAGATCTATCAGTTCCTGGGATGAGTTGAAAACAATTTTTATCAAGCACTTTCAGGGTACGTGCAAGCGATTATTTTCCATTGAAGATCTTGATCGTTGTGTACAGAGGAAAGGCGAGTCAGCACGTCACTGGATGGGCCGGGTCACGGAGATCCTGCACTCCTCATCAGGTATCGAGCCCAAGGACGCAATTTCATCGATGGAGAAAACTTGCAAGTACGCTCCCTTGGTCCAGAAGCTGGGTCGCATGAAAGAGGGACACCGGGTTAAGCCTGTTACTATGGCAGAGTTGATGGATGCGTGCAACAGACACGCAGCCACGGACAAGACCCAGGATGATAGTGAGGAAGAAAAAGGGAAAGGTACTGCGAATAATGGAGGAAGGAACAACAATGGCCCGGGAAACAATAACAACAACAATCAGAATCAGCACAAGCGTGGGCATCAGGAGGGAAACTCAGAGCTAGTGGCAAACGCAAATGCCGGGTTTCAGAGGCAAAGGATGGACGGAAATTATCAGGAAAACAGAGGTTATCAGGGAAACAATGGGAATTACAGTGGTGGAAATAGTTATCAAGGATCACGTCCAATGAGCACTGAAGAGGCCTTCAGGATGCCGTGTCCTCGTCATAGCAAGAACGGCAGACCCGCCAATCATTCATTGGCCCAGTGTGTAGATCTGAACAGGTGGAAAAACAATGAAGTTCAGAGAGCTTTGCAAGGAGCAAACAGAGGTGGAGGACCCGGCCCGAGTGCTAACCCGGCTGCGGGGCCTCTAACTGGAGCAAATGCGGTACCACTGGCAATACAGGACCCGGCCAAAATACAGGTAACCAGGGTGGATTCTCAAACCAGCCAAGGCAACTTGGCCAATATCATATATACACTAGTGGCACGACCAAGAGAGAGAGAAAGATAGTCAAAAGGGCAGTTAACTCAGTGGCTGCAGGGGTACCAAGGTATTTAAGATGGTCAGAGCATGCTATTACGTGGAGTAGAGCAGATCACCCGGGTGTGGTGGAACATCCGGGTCTGCTTGCTTTAGTTGTGGCTCCTCAGGTTCATGGCTTTGAGCTAAAGAAGGTTTTGATGGATGGTGGTAGTAGCATTAATATCTTGTATTGGGAGACATTTGTACGCATGGGTCTGAAGGAATCACAGTTACAGAAAACGTCAACGTGTTTCATGGTATAGTTCCTGGGAAGTCAGCTACACCAGAGGGAAAAATTTCATTAGAGGTTGCTTTTGGCGAGTCTATCCATAACTTTAGGTCAGAGTGGCTCACTTTTGAGGTGGTGAAATTTCCAAGTCCTTATCACGCGTTGTTCGGAAGGCCGGCTTATGCCAAGTTCATGGCAAGGCCGTGTTATGTGTACTTGCAGTTGAAGATACCGGGTCCCAAGGGGATCATCACATTCATGGTAACAGAGAAATTGCAGCAGAATGTGACGAGGGAGATGCAGCCCTGGCAGAGCAAACTTGTGCTAGAGAGGAGTTGAAAGCTTACAGGTCTAATCTTGACCCGCAGGACAACAAGGCACTCAAAAAACCAACAACAGAAGATGACAGGGCAAAGTTTAAAGCAGCAAAAGATACCAAGATGGTGGATTTTGTGCCTGGGGATTCCTCCAAGCAGTTCGCCATAGGGACCAGCCTAACTGATAAATAGGAAAGCGCGCTCATCGAGTTCATCCGTGAGAATCGGGATGTTTTTGCATGGACACCTAGTGACATGCCAGGCATTCCGACTGAACTCGCTGAGCACCGTTTACATGTTGATCCAAAGGCAAGGCCGGTAAAACAAGGTTTGAGAAAAATGAATGCAGAGAGAAGAAAAGCTATAGGAGAGGAGATAGCCCGGTTATTGGAAGCCGGCTTTATCATGGAGGTTTTCCACCCAGAGTGGTTGGCTAACCCGGTTTTGGTTCTGAAGAAAAATAATGAGTGGAGGATGTGCATCGATTTTACAAGTCTCAACAAGCATTGTCCAAAGGACCCGTTTGCACTGCCGCGCATCGATCAAATTGTTGACGCAGTTGCAGGCAGCGAGCTCTTGTGTTTTCTGGACGCATATTCAGGTTATCATCAGATCAAGCTTAATAGGCAGGATTGGGAAAAGACATCGTTCATCACCCCCTTTGGTGCTTTTTGTTACAAGACCATGACTTTTGGGTTGAAGAACGCAGGGCAACTTATCAGAGGTGTATTCAAAACTGTTTTCATGATCAGATTGGACGCAATGTGCATGCTTATGTGGATGATGTGGTGATCAAGTCAGAAAAAGCCGGGTCATTTATTAGTGACCTTACAGAAACATTCAAAAATTTGAGGAAGTACAAGATGAAGCTCAATCCTACAAAGTGCGTGTTTGGAGTTCCAGCGGGAAAGTTGCTTGGTTTCATTGTGTCAGAGCGCGGAATTGAGGCAAACCCGGAAAAAATCAGAGCCATCCAAAGTTTGAAAAAACCAGAGGAATTGGCAGATGTTCAGAAGTTGACAGGCTGTGTGGCTGCGCTAAGCCGGTTTATATCCCGGCTCGGAGAAAAAGCAATCCCTTTGTATAAGTTACTGAAGAAAACAGACAACTTTGTGTGGAATCAGGAAGCAGATGAGGCATTTGAAGCTCTGAAGAAACAGTTATCAGAAGCGCCAGTTCTGGCGGCCCCGGGTCCCAAGGAACCCATGTTGTTATACGTCGCTGCCGGGCCTCAGGCTGTGAGTGCTGTGGTGGTGGTCGAGCGTAAGGAGGAAGGCAAGGAAAACCCGGTTCAGAGGCCGGTCTATTATGTTAGTGAGGTGTTATCAGAAGCAAAGCAGCGCTATCCACTGGCAGAAACTAGTGTTTGGTGTTTTCATGGCAAGTAGAAAGTTGAAACCATATTTTCAGGAGCATCCAATCACAGTGGTCAGTTCAATACCCTTAGCAGATATCATCAGAAATTCAGAAGCTACAGGAAGAATTGCCAAGTGGGCAATAGAGATGGGGCCGTACCACATTGACTATGTGCCTCGCACAGCTATCAAATCTCAAGCATTGGCTGATTTTCTTAATGATTGGACACAGTTGAGTGCACCACCCCTTACCCCGGGTCTCAAGCCTTGGGTCATGCACTTTGACGGGTCTAAGCAAGCACAAGGTTCAGGAGCTGGAGTTGTGTTAACTTCTCCCAAGGGTGATAAGTTGAGCTATGTTTTGCAGATTCACTTTGATTGTTCTAACAATGTGGCAGAATATGAGGCCTTGTTGCATGGTTTGCGTATGGCAAAGGAGATGAGCATCAAGCATATCAATTGCTATGGGGATTCAGATCTTGTGGCACAGCAAGTTTCAGGAACATGGGATAGAAAAGATGCGACAATGGCGGCTTACAGAAGAGAGGTGGACAGGGTAGCCGGGTTTTTCTCAGGCTATCAGGTGGATCATATTGATCGCAGGAAAAATGATGCTGCAGATGCTTTGTCAAGACTCGGCTCACGTAGAGAGCCGGTTCCACCTAATGTTTTCTTGGACGAGCTATGGACTCCATCAGTCAAGCTCAGGACGTGGAAGAACTGGCGTCAGGAAGACCCGGATTCGCAGTTAGTAGCAGCAACTCATGAAATTCCAGAGTGGACAGAACCTTACTTGGCGTATCTTTTGCGTGGAGAGCTGCCAGAGCAGGAAGTTATATCCCGGCAAATTGTGCGCCGGGCTAAGGCTTACGTGGTTATTGATGGCGAGTTATATAAGAGAAGTGTTTCCGGAGTGTTTCAGAGATGTGTGTCTGGAAAGGAAGGCCGGCAAATTCTGAAGAGATTCATGAGGGAGATTGTGGTCATCATGCTTCAACAAGGTCTTTAGTAGCAAAAGCTTTCAGACACGGTTTCTTTTGGCTCACAGCCCAGGCAGATGCAGAGCGCCTGGTAAGCAGATGTGATGGTTGCCAGAGATACGCAAGGCAAATTCATGTGCCGGCTCAGGAGTTGCGAACAATACCTTTGACTTGGCCCTTTGCAGTTTGGGGGCTTGATATGGTGGGTCCTTTTAGCATGTCTCCTTGCAAGAAAACCCACCTCTTGGTTGCCATTGACAAGTTTACAAAGTGGGTTGAGGTGATGCCTGTTACAAATTGTGAAGCAGCTACAGCAGTCAAGTTTTTGAAGCAGATCATACACAGGTTTGGGTATCCTCATAGTATCATCACAGACAATGGCACTAACATGTCCCTTGGTGAGATGGCAAAGTTCTGTGGAAACCAGGGTATACGTTTAGACGTTGCTTCAGTTGCTCATCCGCAGGCCAATGGACAAGTAGAACGAGCAAATCAGGAGTTGCTTCGAGGTTTGAAACCACGTCTCCGGGTCCCGTGTATCAGAGCCGCCGGAGCGTGGGTTGAGGAGTTGCCATCAGTAGTTTGGGGAATCAACACAACACCAAACAGATCCACCAAGATGACCCCTTTCTTTATGGTGTATGGGGCAGAGGCAGTTTTGCCAAGTGATATAATTCATGACTCGCCTCGCGTGGCGGCTTACGTTGAAACAGAAAACGAGCAGACCCGGCAGGATTCTGTGGACCTGCTAGAGGAGAACAGAGAACAAGCATTGGAGAGATCAGCAGTATATCAGCAAGATTTGAGGCGGTATCATAGTCGCCGGGTTAAAACTCGCACTTTCCAGGAGGGAGATTTAGTGCTGCGATGGACGCAATCCAAGGAAGGGATGCACAAGTTATCTCCTCCTTGGGAAGGGCCATTCATCATAAGCAAGAAATTGAACAATGGTTCATATTATTTGGTGGATGCTAGAGAAAAGTCCGAGTCTGTAAATGACACAGCACTCTACCTTTTCATTAGAAGAGCGTGAGCGGCCATGGAACATTGCCCAGCTGCGCCCATACTATACTTAGCATGAGAAAGAGATATGAGATGTAATACACGATGTAACAGGCAGCAGGTTTCAGACGCGCTCTTTTCCTTACCAGGGTACCTAAGGGGGCTGGAAGGTTTTTAATGAGGCGGCTTGCTGACCTAACCTTTTCTATCAATAAAGTAAAGGTTGAACAGAAATTTGTCTTGTTTCAGTCTCAGTTTACATTGGCAAGCCAGTTATTTTTCGTTTAATGTATGCCATAACAGTTTTTTGTTCAGCTTGGTCTTGGGGGCTGGTCATTGAGGTGGCAAAGTTTTTCCCAAGACCCGGCTCATACGATTATCCGGGTCTCGAAATTTTTGTGACCCGGTAAGAGCAGTTTTTAGCTTTAGTATTTTGGATTCAGTAGCATGCATGTTTAGTTTAAATATCAGTTGTTTATGTTTTCTGTTATAGAACAAGTGTTATAGTTGCTTTTTATCTTTGAGGACGCCCAGAGAGCGTGTCCCACCAGTATGGATCAATGGGGTAATGTTGCATAGTTAAGCCATTACTTTATAAACATTGATCCAGGTCTTGGGGGCTCTTACTTGAATAGTTTGCAGCTGCAATCCCAAGACCCGGCTTTTATGCCACTAGTTTATTCTTGGTTATCTTGCTGTTGAGCTGATGTGACTCGCAATTATATGGCCTGATTGCTCACCTGGAAATTCAATCAACCATGAGGCCCGTTGGGACTTGGTTCGACCCTGTTTTTCTCAGCGAAGTTGCGACAGGGTATCCATGCGAAAGCCGGCTCACAGTTAAAGAAATCAAAAGGGTCATCAAAACCACAGAAAGGTATCATCAAACAAAAGTTTCAAGTAATAAAAGCAAAGTTTCAAAGGTGTACTACTACACCACTGCAAGCAAGAGATAGTAGCGCTAAGTTATTACAATAGCTGCCCGAAGGGCCGAATGAAATTGTTTTTTGCAGAGATGAAAGCATCTGCATAAGTTTTTCAAGCCTCGGCTTCAGGAGCCGGGTCACGGGGAGGCGAGCTGGATGGTCGTTCCTCGGTGGTTTTCGCCGGGTCATCTTCCTCGGCGGCCGCCGGGTTAGCTTCTGTCTCCTTGGTCTCCTTGGCCTTGATCTTGCGCCGGGTGACTTGTTGAAGTGATTGGAAGTAGTTTTCATCATCTTCTTCAACCGTGGCCCGTGATGGAGGAGGAATAATTGGCGTAGAAGAGCTGGGTGCAGTGGAGGTACCGGGAGCAGTCTTTGCTGGATCAATGGAATCCTTGTAGCTTTGCAGGAGATCGATGCGTTGTGGCTCGTCATCCATGATCTCTTCATCGTTTTCGGTGTATCCAAACTGCAACGTGGTGAGCTTCATTTTGCTGGCAATCACAGTGGCAACGTGCCGGGTTTGCTTCACAACCCGGGAGTAGCACTTCTTGTCAAATTCCTTGCCATCAGTGTTGTATTGGGGAAAACCATTCTTCAGGGGAGCCGGGTTTAGCTGGGGATGGTAGGCCTTTGCCAAAGCAAGACCTCGCATCACCCCGGCCCTGCATGCAGATCTCTTGAGCAAATGTATCCATTGTGGCATTGTTGACAGATGCCCAAGGACTTCAGTATACACGCTTGGCGGGTTCTCCCAATTCCTTGCGGCTTTGATGACCTCGCAGCTGCCAAAGTACAGCTGACGTGTCAGCGTGTACATGCACTTGATCTTCTCTGCAGCAGTTTTGCGAAGGTTCCCATCACGAGGGCCTGGGTAAGGAAAGGCATAACAGTGAGATTTAAAAACCGGGTCTTCTTGCTCAGTTTAGTTCGAGTTCAAAGGAGTAATGCTTACCCACTAAGGATTCAACCATAGAGGTGATCATTTTCTTCAGCCGGGTTAGCTCAGTGATAGCTGCATCTAGTTGCTTCTGGAGGTTGGCGCGTTGCTCGTTCCAGTGTTCTTCATGTTCCTCCAGTTCTTTCTTGAGGTCAGAATTTTCCTGGGTTAGCTCTGTGACATTTTTCTTCAGGGTTTGCAGCTGTTCAGCATGCGTCACCCGGGTTTCAGATTCAGTTTTAGCAACGTCCTTGAGCCGGGTGATTTCTGCCTCGGCTTTGGCGTGGTCTTCCTGTTAAAATACAAAAGATTATGTTAGTCCCAGGTTACCGCAGGCAAGTTAACCCGGAACTTGGGGGCTACACGTTTGACGTTCTTAAATAGTGCATAAGAGGCAATATGGATGTATGGTAGTCCCAGGCTGCTGCAGGCAGGCAACCCGGCACTTGGGGGCTACAGTGTTCAAGTTTCGATGTGAAAGTTGACAAGTTTTAAATGATGGAAGTTTTAGTCCCAGGTTGCTGTGAACAGACAACCCGGCACTTGGGGGCTACAGGATTGAAGTTTTTTACCAGAGGAATTCATATTATAAGCACCAAGCTCATCAACAAGTGATGAACTTAGAGCTTGGGGGCTACTCAGGGTATAGTTATGCAAGAAAATATAAAGGCAAGAAATAAAGTGTGTACCTGATATCGTTTCTGAATCAGGGCGATCAGTTCCGTCTCCAGGTTCTTGTGTTGAGCAAGGCGAGAAAAGTATTCATCGCAAAGGGCTGGGACGGATGGCACCCAGAGCCGGCAAATCTGATGAAGGAGCGGGTTCTTTCCCTTGGCAGGAGGCGCCGGGTTAGCATCTGGAGCTGGCACCTTGGCAAGAGTTTCGGGAGCACTTGTACTGGAACGTGCCGGGTTCCAGTAACTTGTACTTCATCTTCTTTAGTTCCAGAGCCTAACCCGGGCGAATGAGTAGCTGGGGAGGATTCTGGTACAGGATTAGCTGAGTTTTTTGGAGAAGCCACGGGGGTTACATGCTCCGTTGGCTCGTCTTTGTCCACCGATTCTTCAGTATGTGCCTCCATAGGAGAAGGCTCTGTTGTTGCTGGAGGAGACGCCGCTGGAGGAGAGTCGGGTCTTCATCCGCAAAGGCTCTGGCACTGGAACAAGATAGTGATTTAGTCAAACAAAAAAGGGGCAGTAAAGTATGGGGTATGGAAAAGGTGTGTAGAGTATCTCTAACCCGGCATTGATATGGAAATCCTCGGGTGTGCTAACACCATCCGAGGAGGAATCTGACAAACGAGATGGTTTAGCGACCCGGATCTTGCCAGCTAAAGGGTACTGTTTGCTGGGCGTCTTCTGGATGGATTTGGCCCAGCTTGATAAAGAGCGTTGAGGGATACCTGGGCTCAGGGAAATGTGGCTTGTAGAAGATCGGGTTCGGCGCCTCTTGTTCGCCTCAGCCTCCTTCTCAGCTTCTTTTTCCTGTGTTTGGCTTAAGTTTGAGATGAGTTCATCATGTAAACTAAGAAATGAGAATATGGTACCTTAGCAATGGTGGCCCGGGTCCTCTTTTGAGTAGGAGTTCAGCAGTTTGGTGACCCGGCAGTACGTCAGAAGCCGGGTCAGTAGGGCCTGGAATAAGATTTGCTGGGTTATCAGTAGAGGTGTCCTTTTTGGGGACTTCGTTGTTAATCAATTGGATGAAGAGCCGGCCTACAGAGTCTAGCTCACCTTCTTCTTCTTCTTCTTCTTCATCATCTTCACTTTCTGTGTCCTCCCCATCAGGAGAGGATGTAGGGGTAAAATCCACGCTCCACCACTTGGAGTCCTGAGAAAAAGCAGTTAAAGTAAGTAACATTCTATGGATGAAATTACCGGGTTAAAGTTAGCATAAATGATCAAGGATTGGTTTTTACCGTGGAGGGTTTATTCTTAGCACTAAATGGGGCAAGCCCGTCCAGTGCGATGGCATCTTTCTTTTCGCCAAGCAGTCTCTTGGCATTCTTCACAATCTGATCATCAGTTAGCGTCATCTCAGAATAACGCATGCTATCTGTGGTTTCACCAGTGTATTGGCAAAATAGCCGGGTCCTGATACTGAGTGGTTGGATAAACCAACCAATCCAGCACTTGACAAGGTCCGTGCCCTTGAGGCCATGGGCGAGTAAAGCTCTGGCCCGGTGAAGTATAGGTTCGAGATTGACTCGGTCCGCATCTGCAGCGTAGCTGTTCATCTTGGCCTCATATGTCAAGCCCGAGCTCCGGAAAGCCGGGTAACGAGCGTCGTCAGACTCGGGTGAGGTGTCCTTACAGTAAAAATATGTGTTTTGCCACCCCTTGGGATGGCTGGCTAAAAGGAGGGCTGGGAAATCGCATTCCCTCCGGCGTTGAATTGCAACTCCACCATAAGGGCTCAGTTGGTCCTTGCGTGATGGGTTGCAGTAGAAAAATTCAAGGAAAAGTGTCGGCCCAGTGAGAACCAGGGTGTGCTGGGCATGTCCTCCACGGCCCTCGACACTCGATGGCCGATTTCCACTAAGGTCCAAGCCTACGGCTTGGAGAGACTCACGAGGCAAATCGCCTCGCGAGGACTCTGGAGGCAGCCGAGGCTTATGGAGGCCTCGGCCGCTGCTGCCCCCTCTTTAAGGTGATCTCCCCAGGGGAGAGGTCAACGCCAAATACTCCACAGGGCACCCTAGCCCTCGTGGGGATTGCTTCGCTGCAAAGCAACCTCTGCAGAGCGCACATGGGCTCTGCAGCGGCCGCAGAGTGACGCGCGCCTCTGCGCGCGGTGACGACGACGCCGCAGTTGCCATTCTAGTGATTAAAGGAGTAAACAAAGCTGCGCCATCCGCACCGGACTACAAGGTTTTCCTCTTTGGTGTTAAGGGGACCGGCCGGCGCTACGCTCCACGGCCAACGTCACCGTGGGCACCCCCACGTTCCTCTGCAGCCCCAGCTGGCCGTCCTGCATGGACGGTGGTTTCTCTGCCACAGGCATCAGCTTTACGCCCATGGACCGCGTCCATGGACAGCTGGGCTGCGGTGCACCGTGCTCCCCCTTCTGTCGCCATGTGGTAGCCCTTCCGCTGCACAAGCGCAAGGAAGAGGCCCGGGGCGCCTATAAAAGGAGGAGGTGCACCACCGTAGCGGAGGATTGCATTCTGATTCTAGCCTAGCTACTTACGCGCAAGGAAGACGAAGACCACTGTTCCTCTTCCTTGAGCACCCCACTGCCAAAAGAGAGCCCTCGGCAAGCTCATTGTACTGTAACCTCCATAAGCAGTGCAATACAGACAAGCAGGAGTAGCGGTATTACCTCCACACGAGGGCCGTGAACCTGGGTACGGGCTGGTGTCCATCTCTGCCGTGATGTCCCTCCTCATGCTCGACGAGCACCGTCGCCGTTCAGGTTGAGGGTCGATTGACTAACGTGTTCAGCCCCTTACACGAACTCTCTTCGTGAGCTTGACTACCCCTGTTTCGTGGGAGTCATTCTCCGACAAAAAGGTCGAGGCTTGGAGCCATTTGCAAGTAGTCCTCACAGAACACAACAAAATTGCTGATGTTCAGCATAGAGTTGGGTGCAATATCTTGAGGCCTAAGGCCGTAGTATTTCAAGACCCGGCGGAAAAACAGAGAGCCTGGGGGGCGAAGACCGCGCTGTACATGATCGAGGAAACCAACTACTTCACCTTCTTTTGGGCTGGGGCGGATTTCTTCCCCAGCAGCGCGCCAGCTGATCTCTTCTTTGGGAGGGAGCTCGCCGCAGTTCACGTATTCTTGCAGCATCAGGTTCGTCACTGTGGATTTGGTCCAGTTGACCTGAGCAGCAGCGGGGGCGGCGGATCCAGATGCACCAGTGTGGGAGCTGGGAGGTTTCTTCGCGATCTTCTTCGCGGCACGGGGACCCCCAGCCTTCACCTTCTCCTTTACCATGGTTGCGGAGCTTTGAAGTTCTCTAGCCGCAACAATGGCGATGAGGAACCCTAGCTGAAGATGTGGATGTGTGGAGAGGAATATACAAAGTAAATTTGGGCAAGATTCAGAGCAGAATCAAATGCGGAATACGGATGCGTGAGAGAAATCGTACCAGTGGATCTTCTCGCGGTGATTTGGAGGCTTGATTGGAGATTGGATCTACGTTGCTACAGTGCAGGCGCGAGGAAGATGACGAAGATGAACGGAATGGGGAAAAAGACTGCGCGTCTTGTGGTCTTCTATTTATAACCGTGGTGAAAACCCTAGGGGTATTGAGGTAAACTTGAATGGATAAGATAAGTGTTTTCGCTGGAAGTCAATGACAAACAGAAGAAACAAAGGGAATATTCGCTGACTAAGTTTATGGTTGGCGATGGACCTACAACTGAGTTAAGATTTCCACTAAGTGTTGAGTACGAAACCCGGAGGCATATGAACCCGGCATGAGACAGCCGGGTTATGGCGTGAACCGCCAAAAAGGGCTGGCCAAGCTAAGGAGAAAAGAGACGTACTTTGGTATTTAATTTGTTATGTGTTATTTTACGTTTCAGGTGATTAACCCGGCTGGCCAGGATAGGAGTTCTGTTCAAAGAAGCAATATTCAAGAATAGAAGCAGAGCATGCCAACCGGGCAACCAGGTTAATCTGGGGGCTACTGATGGGGGGATAATAACCCGGTAGGCTCATGAAGAAGGAAGCATGACCCGCCAGGCAGGAGGCCCGGCCAGGCCAGCTAACCATCAGCATGGGCCGGGTTATGTCGCTGGGCCAGTAGTTTTGGCGGTAACCCGGTTCAGGAAGGAAAGGTTCTAGAAGACCAGAGGCGGTTCAGGACTTGGAGGACACGAAGGCCAGAAAAGCTAGAGTAGGACTCCGAGTCTGGGTAGAACCCGGATTCATCTTGTAAAGCGCCAGGAGACCCGGTCATCTATATAAACCGGTCCCTGAGCCCTAGTTGAGGAGGGCCTTTACGATCCAAGCTTAGGCGAGAGAATCATAGAGAGAAACCCACGCTACCAAGCGAACCTTGTAACCTAGATCGAGATCCAGCTCTGTTGTCGTAGCCGGGTTATCGAGATCGAGATTAATAACAAGATAGCAGGAAGTAGGTCTTTATCTCCAATGGAGAGGCCGAACCTGGGTAAACCCTTTGTCCCTGCAGTGCTAAACAATCTCCCAGATACCAGAGTCGCCTTGCCCATCATCTCAAGCTACCCCAAGGTAGCATCTGCCGTGTTATCTACCCCACGACAACCATGTCCTCTGACCCTCGGCAAACCTACGAGTGTGACCAGGAGAGCACGCTCATCGCGGACACGCTCATTGCGATGGCTGATGTCTACTACGCGCTTCTATTCCTGTAGACAGTGTTGGGCCTCCAAGTGCAGAGGTTTGTAGGACAGCAGCAATTTTCCCTTAAGTGAGTAACCCAAGGTTTATCGAACTCAGGGAGGTAGAGGTTGAATATATCCCTCTCAAGCAACCCTGCAATTAAGATACAAGAAGTCTCTTGTGTCCCCAACACACCTAATACACTTGTCAGATGTATGGGTGAACTAGTTCGGCGAAGAGATAGAAAAATGCAAGTGATATAGATGATAATGAGTGGTATTTGTAATCTGTAATAAAAAAGGCAGCAAGCAAACATGTAACAAAAGTGACTAAAAACGGTGTTCCGATGATTGGAAACAAGGCCTAGGGATCATACTTTCACTAGTGGTCTCTCTCAACACATTAGCACAACTGAACGCAACATAGGTGCTACCCGGAACTATTCTTCTTCTCGATAAGAAACAAGAGTACTATGCGTAGGGCTACAAAAGCACACCTCAAAGTCGGAGTAAACAAACACCGCAGTTCCACAAAGAATAATCCATGGTAAGTATCCCTCTAATCTATTATCCAAACAATCACACACGCCACCCACACTGTCACCAAGGCTTTGTGTTGTCAACAGTGACTCCGGAAATTATACTAGATAAACCAATTGAGTAGCATATATATCATATGAATTCAGCAACACTAACAATGCTCATGATCACATAGAGATCACACCATGGGAGACAGAGATAACCACATAGCTACTAGCACGAGCCCTCAGCCCCGATGAAGAACTACTCCCTCCTCATCGTGGGAGGTAGCAACGGCGATGAAGATGGCTCCGGGGGCAATTCCCCGTCCCGGCAGGGTGCCGGAACAGGACCTTCTGTCCCACGAATTAGGATTTTTGGTGACGGCGGAGCTCGGACGCGTTTCTGGAGAAATCCTTCGGGGGTCTTCTTTTTTAGATCAGGAGAAATTATATAGGCGAAGGGTCGACGAAAGGCGGTGGAGAGGGGGGCCACACGGGCTGTGTGCGTGGGTTAGGCCCTGATCGCGCCCTGGGCCCGTGTGGGGCCTGTGAGCTCCCTTTTGGACGATGTCCTAGTCCACGACGATCAGCGGAAAATTTCAAAAAACTTTTGCGACTAGACTTTTTCCATTTGACGTCGTCTTCAGGTCGGTTCGCGCACATCTTTAAAAACTGTCTGGTGGGGACAGATTTCAGGAAATCATAGTCCACCTCCAACAAGGCTCCTTTTGCGTTCTTGTCAATTTCCAAGTAATTCCTACACATCAAAGTGTAAAACAAGAACATTGTGCACTTTTGCAACTATTAATAGGTTAGTCCAATAAATGTATAAAATGATATAAAACTATAATCGAAACATGTAGCATTTGATATAAAACAAGCATGGAACATCAAAAATTATAGATACGTTTGAGACGTATCAGCATCCCCAAGTTTAATTCCTGCTCGTCCTTGAGTAGGTAAATGATAACAAAATAATTTTTGAAGTGACATGCTACCAACACAATCTTGATCAAGTAATAATGTAAAGCATATGAACTGAATGAAGTGATCCAAGACAATGGTCTATAGTTGATATAAAGTAAACAATGATTAACCATGTGTAACATCTAAGCAAGAATTTCTCATGAATAGTACTTTGGAGACTTAAAAGTATAAAACTTGACATGATTGCTAGCTCACAAAGCAACATTCTTTCGTCAAAGGTGTTTGACCAACACAAAGAAAAATTTAAGTTTTCAGCAAAAGCTTCAACTTGCAACATATTTATCTCATGATAAGGTCAATACAAAGTTTTCATGGTTAGACATAAAGATAACATGTAGTAAACTTGTACCACAATTGATACTATGCGTTTGCTTGAGAGATAAAGATTGGAAAGGAAAACTGACTCAACATAAAAGTAAAAGAAAGGCCCTTCAGAGAGGGAAGCAGAGATTAATCGTGTGCTAGAGCTTTTTAGTTTTTGAAAGCATATAGAGATATAAAAATAAATTTTGAGAGGTGCATACTATGGTCAACGAATGGCAGTAGAGTTCTTGTCATCTTCCATACCAAATAAGTTTTAAGAGCGGTTCCGAGATATCATACTTTTTACTCTATATATATATATTTTTTTTTGACACTCCTCCCCACCTTTGCTTACACAAACCATGGCTAACCAAATCCTCGGGTGCCCACCATCAATCAACTTATCCATGGAGGAGTGTCTATTTTTATTTTCTGATAGTGGTCTAACCAGATCTGTGCAATTTTATAGATGAGCAGATGATGCATGCAAGTCAAGATAAACTTTATTTGGCATGGAAGATAACAAACCCAACTACTACTTCCTCATGAGCTGGCAGTAGTGGGACAAAAAGGAGTAATAACAATTTTGAAAGTTTTAAAGGTAGCACATGAAAAATTTACTTGGAGTGGCAGGAAATACCACATGTAGGTAGGTATGGTGGACACGAATGGCATGGATATTTGGCTCAAGGATTTGGATGCACGAGAAGCATTCCCTCTCAGTACAGAGTTTTTAGGCATAGCAAGGTGTCAAGCAAACACATACCATCAACCCAGTACACGAATGACCACAAGATATACATTAAGCATAACCATTAGACTCTACACTGTCTTCCTTGTTAACCAAAACATCTCTTTGCAAAAAGAATATCTAGACTTTGGGAGCTACCAACCAGGACAAGTGCCATAATTTTAAGCTTTACGGTAGTTCTCCACTAATCTGTTCTTAAGTAAATGATCCACAAGTTTAAGCATTACCCTACTTGATATCTCAAAACAATTGACAAGTATCAAATTATTCGAGACAATGAGATCTACAAGATTATGTAAGCTTTTCTCTTTTTACCACTTCCTACATGATATTTTCCTTTCAACCAAACACCAATCAACTTATTTGAACAAGATTTCTAAGCAAGTATGAATGAAACACAAGAGAGTACTTCATAACTACAAGAAACTAATAGCTCTGAATAGTAGATACATGAAAAACAAGAGCTAGAAGCTAAAAAATAATGAAAACTGAAACACTCAACACATATAAGTGAAGAACGGGAGTGTTTTATGAAAAAGCGGAGCGTGTCTCTCTCCCAAACAAGAATGCAAGGATCCAACATTGCAAAGACCAGAGAACAAAACAAAAACAAAACTGAAAGTAAAAACAAACTGACGCTCCAAGAATAACACATAATATGTGAAGCAATAAAAATATAGTACCACGGGTGAAGTTCTTCATCGGGGCTGAGGGCTCGTGCCGGTAGCTATGTGGTTATCTCTCTCTCCCATGGTGTGATTTTATGTGATCATGAGCAATGTTAGTGTTGCTGAATTCACATGATGTATATGCTACTAAATTGGTTTATCTAGTATAATTTCCGGAGTCACTGTTGACAACACAAAGCCTCGGTGATAGTGTGAGTGGCGTGTGTGACTGTTTGGATAATAGATTAGAGGGATACTTACCATGGATTATTCTTTGTGGAACTGCAGTGTTTGTTTACTCCGACTTTGAGGTGTGCTTTTGTAGCCCTATGCATTGTACTCTTGTTTCTTATCGAGAAGAAGAATAGTTCCGGGTAGCACCTATGTTGCGTTCAGTTGTGCTAATGTGTTGAGAGAGACCACTAGTGAAAGTATGATCCCTTTGCCTTGTTTCCAATCATCGGAACATCATTTTTAGTCACTTTTGTTACATGTTTGCTTGCTGCCATTTTTATTACAGATTACAAATACCACTCGTTATCATCTATATCACTTGCATTTTACTATCTCTTCGCCGAACTAGTGCACCTATACATCTGACAAGTGTATTAGGTGTGTTGCGGACACAAGAGACTTCTTGTATCTTAATTGCAGGGTTGCTTGAGAGGGATACATTCAACCTTTACCTCCCTGAGTTCGATAAACCTTGGGTTACTCACTTAAGGGAAAATTGCTGCTGTCCTACAAACCTCTGCACTTGGAGGCCCAACACTGTCTACAGGAATAGAAGCGCGTAGTAGACATCAAGCTCTTTTCTGGCACCGTTGCCGGGGAGGTGAGTGCTTGAAGGTATCTTCTTTAGTTTTGCAATTTTATCTTTTTTTATTTCACTAGTTAGGCTAGCGCTGTTTTAAATTTTGTTTTGTTACTTTATTTAATTATGGAGCCTTCTCCATTTGAATTGATGTTTGGGGATACCATCTCCGCTGCCCTTGCGGTGGAGAAGGGACCGCCGCCTACTGAAAGTGTTCCGTTTAAAATACCTATGGGAATTGTTGCACATGTTTTTAATAACCAATATGCAGGGGATGGGACAATCCATCCAAGTGCTCATTTGCTAGAACTTACAGAACTTTGTGAGTTGTTTAAGATTGCAGGTGTCTCAAGAGAAGAAATGATGAAGAAATTATTTCCCTTGTCACTGAAAGATGAAGCAAGGGAGTGGTATAGACTACTGGATAATCCTAGTCAATCGGATTGGAAAGAGCTTGAATCTCTCTATTACTCTAAATTTTATCCTCTTCATGAAATACATCTAGATAGGAATTACATTTATAATTTTTGGCCTCATGACGGAGAAAGTATCGCTCAAGCTTGGGGAAGACTGAAAGCATTAATGCTCAAATGTCCCAACCATGGCTTTCCCAAGGAGATAATTATTACTAATTTTTATGTAAGGCTTTCAGGTCGTTACAAGGATTTTCTAGATGCTTCTTTTGAGGGTTCTTTCACAAGTAAGAAGATTGAAGCTAAATGGGATCTTCTTGAAAGAATTCAACACAACGCTGAAAATTGGGAGATTGATAAAGGTAAAGAGTCAGGTATAAATTACGAGTATAATTGCATTAAGTCCTTTGTTGAAACAGATATTTTTAATAAGCTTAGTGCTAAGTTTGGGCTTGATTCTCAAATTGGTGTTGATTTTTGTAGAACTTTTGCTTCTCATATTAATATTCCTAAAGAAAAGTGGGACAAGTATCATGAACCTTTCAAAGATGTTTGCATAGGAAATGAAATTGTTACTAATGATTGCATTAGACATGCTCAAATTTCTGAAAATAATATTTCATATAAGCATGTTAATTTTTGTGGAGCCCTTAGACCTTGTGAAAAGACTCAGATTGAAGAAGAGAAATATTGTAAGCAACATAAGCATGAAATAACTACCATTTGGAATAAGGATTTAAATGATTTTGCTAAAAAAGTTTTTGACCTTTATCCTTTTATTTGTGAACTTTGCAATGAAGAGGGTCATTTCAATTTCCAATGCTGGCAAATTCGATGATAGAATCGTAAGTCCCTTTTGTGATGAAATGATCACTCATAATCTTTATGATGAACTTGCTTTATTTTTAGGGTGTGAAGAGTTATTAGGAAAAACTTCTTTGTTAGATATGAGTGCTTTTGGGATGAATAACATTCTTCAGGGATGCCATCTCTATTGTGTTGTGAATTGCCACGAAAATGCTTACATAGAAAATATTAAAAAGAATGGAACTTTACCGAAATATGAAAGGAAAAATGTTTCTTATGTTGCCACTAATGAAAGGGAGAAATTTCCAAGTTTCTCCTATTGTTTCTAATGATAAACCAGGTTATGTGGTGAAGCATCCTTTCAAACCTCTCCCTCTTAAAGTGGCAAAGAAGAAGAAGAAGAAGAAGAAGAAGAAGAAGAAGAAGAGGAGGAAAAAGAGAGAGGAAACGGTATCTTCCCCCAAGCATGTTGCTCCTTTTATGGTTGTTCCTTGTGAGTCTAAATCAAAATTTATTGAAGATGATTCACTTGATTCTGTTCATTATTATCTTGAAACTAAATCTGTTTGCACTGTTGAAGATGATTATATGCCTATTACTTATTGCAATGATCATGATTGGGAAAATAACACTACTTATGATCTTGAAAATCTTTTTGGTACCAATTTTGAAAATGATGACATTAGTAATTGCTATACTATTGGTACTATCCATGTTGCTTCTAATGATTATATGGAAAGCTCTAAGCTTGGGGATGAGGGGTTTGAAAATCCTTTTGCTATTAATGATTATATTGGTGAAACCTCTTTTGCTAGTAAAAATGATGATGATATTTTTGCAAATATATATGCTTGGAAAGATAACTATCCCCTTGTTTATGATGATATTATGCATCCAGTCCTCGATAAATATTGTGATGATAACTATGCCATAGAGAATAATTATAATCATCCTTATGGAACTTGTCATAATTATGAAGGGAATCACTTCCCTACCAAAAACCATCCTTCTAATATACAATTGGTCTATCATGTTCAAGTTCTTTATGATGATCCTACTCCCGTTGTTACTAATAAGAAATATTTTTCTAATGTGGAGAATATTAATACTTTTATGCATAAGGATCATGATAAGAATGCTTTATGTGTTGGTTATATTGTGGATTTTATTTATGATGCTACTGAAAGTTTTTATGAGAGAGGAAAACATGGTTCTAAATATCTCAATAATATTCAGTTTCCTCTCTTCATGTTGAAGTTTTCAATGTTGCACTTGCTTAGCCTTCCTATGCTAGTCACTCTATGTTTCAATGATTTATTTTCTTACAAGATTCCTATGCATAGGAAGAGGGTTAGACTTAAATGTGTTTGATATTTGCTTCTTGGTGCTCTCTTTATGTTTCTACTCTTATTCTTATGAGAGCATCATTAAAAATACTTATGCCTAGCTAAAAGGCGATAAAGAAAAGCGCTTATGGGAGGCAACCCATTTTATTTTACTTTCTGTTTTCTTTTTGTTTTCTTTGTGTTTGGGTTTTGTTACCTCTGTAGCAACTCCCTTGTATCCTTTTTGTTTTGGTTTTTGTGTCAAGAGTAGCCTCTAATAAGAGGAAAGTTAAATTTTGAGTTTGTTGTCCAGAAACAGATTTCTGTTCGTCACTGTACAAAAATCCAAAACATCACAGAACATGATCTGGTTCTGAAATTTTATGACAGCAAGCATCTGGGATTTGTCTGCCTTTCGTTAGTTTTGATTTTCTGATTTGAGGTACGGAAGTATCCCAAAAAATTCATCTTTACCGACAGATTCTGTCTTAGTTTTGCATTGCTTCTTTTACGAGTAAAGTGGAGTTCTCTTGGGTGGGAGAAAGTCATATTGTTCTTTGTGACAGTTGCTAATGTTTAAAAATAAGTTTTTGCAATATGTTTTACTTAGAACTGAAGGTGGATTTAATTTTTCGAGAAGTAACCCCTCTAATGAAGTTTATGAGAAGTTTTGTGTGAAGGAAGTTTTCAAATATTTAAGAGCAAGGTGATGAAGGAAGATCAAGAAGGGATAAAAGTTCAAGCTTGGGGAGGCTCCCCATGGACCTCCTCCGCAATATTCAAGAAGTCACAAGCGTCTAAGCATGGGCATCCCCTTCTTCATCAACAATCATCAGTTTTCACCCGTGGTACTATATTTTTATTGCTTCACATATTATGTGTTATTCTTGGAGCGTCAGTTTGTTTTTACTTTCAGTTTTGTTTTTGTTTTGTTCTCTGGTCTTTGCAATGTTGGATCCTTGCATTCTTGTTTGGGAGAGAGACACGCTCCGCTTTTTCATAAAACACTCCTGTTCTTCACTTATATGTGTTGAGTGTTTCAGTTTTCGCTATTTTTTAGCTTCTAACTCTTGTTTTTCATGTATCTATTATTTAGAGCTATTAGTTTCTTGTAGTTATGAAGTACTCTCTTGTGTTTCATTCATACTTGCTTAGAGAGCTTGTTCAAATAAGTTGATTGGTGTTTGGTTGAAAGGAAAATATCATGTAGGAAGTGGTAAAAAGAGAAAAGTTTACATAATCTTGTAGATCATTGTCTCGAATAATTTGATACTTGTAATTGTTTTGAGATATCAAGTAGGGTAATGCTTAAACTTGTGGATCATTTACTTAAGAACAGATTAGTGGAGAACTACCGTAAAGCTTAAAATTATGGCAATTGTCCTGGTTGGTAGCTCCCAAAGTCTAGATATTCTTTTTGCAAAGAGATGTTTTGGTTAACAAGGAAGACAGTGTAGAGTCTAATGGTTATGCTTAATGTATATCTTGTGGTCATTCGTGTACTGGGTTGATGGTATGTGTTTGCTTGACACCTTGCTAAGCCTAAAAACTCTGTACTAAGAGGAAATGCTTCTCGTGCATCCAAATCCTTGAGCCAAATATCCATGCCATTCGTGTCTACCATACCTACCTACATGTGGTATTTCCTGCCACTCCAAGTAAATTTTTCGTGTGCTACCTTTAAAACTTTCAAAATTGTTATTACTCCTTTTTGTGCCACTGCTGCCAGCTCATGAGGAAGTAGTAGTTGGGTTTGTTATCTTCCATGCCAAATAAAGTTTATCTTGACTTGCATGCTTCATCTGCTCGTCTATAAAATTGCACAGAGCTGGTTAGACCACTATAAGAAAATAAAAATAGACACTCCTCCATGGATAAGTTGATTGATGGTGGGCACCCGAGGATTTGTTTACCATGGTTTGTGTAAGCAAAGGTGGGGAGGAGTGTCAAAAAAATAAAATATATATATATAACTCAGCTAAAATGAAACTGGTTTCAGTTTAAGCTAAAGGGAAACTTTCTGAACTGTCTCTGTATTGCTAAGTGAACCTTCTCGCGCATGGCATGTGAACCTTCAGACGGAACATGAACTGAACATTTTTTCTGAACTTTTTTCTGAACGAGGTGAACTGTTTTTCTGAACTGCACATGAACCTTTTTTCTGAACTAAGTGAACTTTTTTTAACGAAGTGAACCCTATTTCCTGATCTTTTTTCTCAACGAGGTGAACCTTTTTCCTGAACTACACGTGAACTTTTTGTCTGAACGAAGTGAACTTTTTTTCTGAACGTAGTGAACATTTTTTCTGAACATTTTTTTGGAATGAAGTGAACTTTTTTTTCTGGAACTTTTTTCTGAATGAAGTGAACTTTTTTCCGAAACGAAGTGAACTTTTTTTCTGAACGAGGTGAACTTTTTTTCTAAACTGGACGTGAACTTTTTTCTAAACTTTTTTGGTCTCGGGTCTGAAATCCAATGTGAACTTTGTTTCTGGGCAAAGTGAACTTTTTTTTACCGAGCTTGTTCATCCATACCTATACCTGCAGCAATTTTTTTTACATGGAGCAGAGCAGTTCACCCGAACTGCGACGCTCCCTCAGTTCTCCGGCAAGCAGAGAAGAGCAATTCAAACACCCCAAAATCGACAGAGAAGACCACTGCATGCCCAGCAGCCTCGTGCGATACTGAACCTTCAGATGGCGGTGAACTGAACTTTGAACAACAGTTAACAAAGGCAAAAAAAACGACCAGGAGACCTCGACCGCCATCCGTCGGCATGGGAGCGGGAGTAGTAGACCTCACCGGCATCAAAGCAGGAGCGGTGGAGGCCGGTGAGTCCACACCGGCGGCGCCATGGCCCGTGCGGCGGCCCGCTGGAGGTGGGGGGCGACGCGGTGGCTTGTGCCGCTGGAGTTGGGGGTCGGCACGGTGGACCTGGTGGCGGCGCCCTGGAGGTGGGGGCGCGGTGGGCCCTGCGGCGGCGCGCTGGAGGTGAGGGGCGGCGGCGTGCTGGCCCCTACGGTGACGCGCTGGAGCTGGGGATCCGGGGAGCGCCGGGGAGGAGCAAGGAAGTCCGGTGGCGGGCACGAGCCAGTGCTCGATGCTGGGTCGACGGCGGCGTTGGATCCCGAGGTTGGCGGCGGCGCTGCGTCCCGGGTCGACGACGGCGTTGGAGCTAGGCAGCGCGCCGGAGAGGGCCCTCCCTGGGTGGCCCGCGTGGTCACGGGGTCGGGGCGGGGCCAGCCGTGGCGCGCCGGAGGAAGGCGGCCTGGTTTCACGCCGTCAATGGAGGTGGGATTCCCGGGCCAAGCACGCCGGAGGAAGGAGGCAGGGGAGCAAGACGACCGGCGCGCTGGAGAAGAAGGGGTGGGCCGAGTCGTGGTTGGTGGGGGATCGGGAGGTTCACACGCATCTGGTATCTGGTAGGTGGCGGGTCGGGTCGGGGTTGGTTTTCACATTAGGAATAGTTTCTGTTTAAGGTTAAAGGGAGACTCTTAAGGGTAGGTTTCTGTTTAGTCCTGCACTATATATATATATATATATATATATATATATATATATAGGAAAATGGTTCTGTACTCCTAGGCGTATGTACTCTCACGTTCAATATACTACATAGGTGAATCATATATACCTCTTTATCATTTTTAATATACTTCAATATTTAATAGTAGATACCCCAAAGTGAGTTACATGGAAATTTTCGTTTGAATCTATATATTTTATATTATTTTGCACATATACTGCTTTTGTATGAAATAAAGGTATATGAAAAAATTGAGGACTATGGTGATAATTTTTTTCCATACTTTTTGTATTGAGGTATCTTAGAATAATTAATGAGGTATATAAAAAATATAAAGAGGTATAATACCCTCGTATGTGAGGTATATTGAGTATGGGAGTATGTACACCCAGGAGTATATAATAGGAGTCCTATATATATATATATATAGTAAAAAGTATGATATCTCGGAACCGCTCTTAAAACTTATTTGGAATGGAAGATGACAAGAACTCTACTGCCATTCGTTGACCATAGTATGCACCTCTCAAAATTTATTTTTATATCTCTATATGCTTTGAAAAACTAAAAAGCACTAGCACACGATTAATCTCTGCTTCTCTCTGCGAAGGGCCTTTCTTTTACTTTTATGTTGAGTCAGTTTTCCTTTCCAATCTTTATCTCTCAAGCAAACGCATAGTATCAATTGTGGTACAAGTTTACTACATGTTATCTTTATGTCTAACCATGAAAACTTTGTATTGACCTTATCATGAGATAAATATGTTGCAAGTTGAACCTTTTGCTGAAAACTTAAATCTTTCTTTGTGTTGGTCAAACACCTTTGACGAAAGAATGTTGCTTTGTGAGCTAGCAATCATGTCAAGTTTTATACTTTTAAGTCTCCAAAGTACTATTCATGAAAAATTCTTGCTTAGATGTTACACATGGTTAATCATTGTTTACTTTATATCAAATATAGACCATTGTCTTGTATCACTTCATTCAGTTCATATGATTTACATTATTACTTGATCAAGATTGTGTTGGTAGCATGTCACTTCAAAAATTATTTTGTTATCATTTACCTACTCGAGGACGAGCAGGAATTAAACTTGGAGATGCTGATACGTCTCAAACGTATCTATAATTTTTTATGTTTCATGCTTGTTTTATATCAAATGCTACATGTTTCTATTATAGTTTTATACCATTTTATACATTTATTGGACTAACCTATTAATAGTTGCAAAAGTGCACAATGTTCTTGTTTTACACTTTGATGTGTAGGAATTACTTGGAAATTGACAAGAACGCAAAAGGAGCCTTGTTGGAGGTGGACTATGATTTCCTGAAATCTGTCCCCACCAGACTGTTTTTAAAGATGTCCGCGAACCGACCTGAAGACGACGTCAAATGGAAAAAGTCTAGTCGCAAAAGTTTTTTGAAATTTTCCGCTGATCGTCGTGGACTAGGACATCGTCCAAAAGGGAGCTCACAGGCCCCACACGGGCCCAGGGCGCGGCCAGGGCCTGACCCACGCACACAGCCCGTGTGGCCCCCTCTCCACCGCCTTTCGTCGACCCTTCGCCTATATAATCTCTCCTGATCTAAAAATGAAGACCCCCAATGGATTTCTCCAGAAACGCGTCCGAGCTCTGCCGCCACCAAAAACGCCCTGATTCGTGGGACAGAAGGTCCTGTTCCGGCACCCTGCCGGGACGGGGAATTGCCCCCGGAGCCATCTTCATCGCCGTTGCTGCCTCCCACGATGAGGAGGGAGTAGTTCTTCATCGGGACTGAGGGCTCGTGCTGGTAGCTATGTGGTTATCTCCCTCTCCCATGGTGTGATCTCTATGTGATCATGAGCATTGTTAGTGTTGCTGAATTCATATGATGTATATGCTACTCAATTGGTTTATCTAGTATAATTTCCGGAGTCACTGTTGACAACACAAAGCCTTGGTGACAGTGTGGGTGGCGTGTGTGACTGTTTGGATAATAGATTAGAGGGATACTTACCATGGATTATTCCTTGTGGAACTGCGGTGTTTGTTTACTCCGACTTTGAGGTGTGCTTTTGTAGCCCTACGCATAGTACTCTTGTTTCTTATCGAGAAGAAGAATAGTTCCGGGTAGCACCTATGTTGCGTTCAGTTGTGCTAATGTGTTGAGAGAGACCAATAGTGAAAGTATGATCCCTAGGCCTTGTTTCCAATCATCGGAACACCGTTTTTAGTCATTTTTGTTACATGTTTGCTTGCTGCCTTTTTATTACAGATTACAAATACCACTCGTCATCATCTATATCACTTGCATTTTACTATCTCTTTGCCGAACTAGTGCACCTATACATCTGACAAGTGTATTAGGTGTGTTGGGGACACAAGAGACTTCTTGTATCTTAATTGCAGGGTTGCTTGAGAGGGATACATTCAACCTCTACCTCCCTGAGTTCGATAAACCTTGGGTTAATCACTTAAGGGAAAATTGCTGCTGTCCTACAAACCTCTGCACTTGGAGGCCCAACACTGTCTACAGGAATAGAAGCGCGTAGTAGACATCAGCCATCGCAATGAGCGTGTCCGCGATGAGCGTGCTCTCCTGGTCACACTCGTAGGCTTGCCGATGGTCGGAGGACATGGTGATGACCCCGTTCGGGCCGGGGATCTTCAACTTGAGGTACACGTAGCTGCAGACGGCCATGAACTTGGCGAAGAAGGGTCGGCCAAGAATGATGTGGTATGCTCTCAGTTGAGACACCACGACGAAGTCCAGCCTTTTCGCTCGGGAGTTTCCTGGGTCGCCGAACATAATGCTGAGGTCGATCCGGCCGAGTGAGTGGACCTTCCATCCAGGGACGAAACCGTGTAGCATTTGTGCGGCCGGGTGGACGTCCGATCGAGGGATCTTGAGGGTGTCAAGAGTGTCGGTGAAGATGACATTGACTCCGCTGCCTCCATCCAATAAGCCTCGGGCGAGCTGTTCACCGTGGATGAGAGTATCCACGACAAGAGGGAGGCGCCTCTGTTACGGAAGGTGCCTGGGTGGTCATCTTAGCCGAAGGTGATCGAGACCTCCGACCACGACAAGACCGTTGGTACGGAGGCATCGGCGGTGTTGACCTCCCGAGTGAGGAGCTTGTGGTCCCACCTGGTATCTCCCTCAGGACCTTCGCTGGTGATGGTGAGTACCTCCCAATGGGAGAGGCGCTCATCCTCTGAAAGAGGATCCTCTGTGTAGATGTACTCTTCATCACTGGTGGGGGCGCCTATGTGGATGTTGTTGATGCGGAGCGCAGGCTTGGGGCCGGTCATCCCTCCTCGGCAGAGTGCGGTGTGGACCCCTTCAGCGTGGAAGACGCAGTCGGGGCTTAGCATCAGGGTCGGCGGAGGTCTATTAAGGCGCCGGCACTACTTCGTGGTGTGCTTCGCGTCGGGACCGTGCCTACTGCACTGCTTCAAGTCGCGATCGGTGGCCTTCTCGTCGGCGGTCCGACACTTGGACGTGGAGTGCGTAGACCGGGGCCCATGGTGTGTGCAAGGATTGAAGTTCGAATCACGTGCCTCCTTCTCGAGGAGGACACACTCAGCAGTCGAGTGCTGAGCCCCCGGGCAATAGCAAGTGCACACGGCCGGGTTGGAGATCTTCCGCGGCGACCGAGTGTGACACACGGCTAAGGTGTGTTTGGCGCGTACGCCGAATCCTTCGCAAGCCCGAGGCGAGGCCTACAGTCCTCTGAGGTGTGCCACGAGGTGGGGCCGTGCTTGGCTTAGGGAACGAAGTCGGGTTTGCATGGTTCCTTGCGCAGGACACGGCAGTCGACTGTCGTGTGCTTCGATTTGGGCCCGTGCGGAGCTCAGGGCTCGAAGGTGCTACACTCGCCCCCATCGGGGTAGGCGCGACACTCCTTGGCGAGATGACATGACTGCGGGCCATGCCACGGGCACAGCTGGTTGACAAAGTCATTGTAGATCTGTTTCTCCTCGGACAGCGTGTCGGTCACCATCGCCGACCGGCGGGAGGTGACCGCGGGCGATGAGCCGGTGGAGGTCGGGATCGGCTGCCACGGGGAGAGATCGCCGAATTGGTCGGCGATGAAGTCGAGTGATCCGAATTGGATCACCTGTCCCGGTGCAAGGGTGATGTCGCCATTGTTGATGGTGATGTTGCCATCTCGATCTAAGGCAAGAAAACTTGGCGCGCCAACTATCGTGGTATTTTCTGACGGTAAATTTGTGTTCGGAGGGGTCACGCTCGAATCTCGAGATGGTAGCACACGGGAGACAGCGATGTATACAGGTTCGGGCCCCGGCGCACAGCGCTTGGTAAAAACCCTAGTCATGTTTCTGTGGCCGCTTTGTATTATCTGTCGTATGCTTGAAGATCTCGAGATAGAGCTCGATCTTGTTTATGGTGGGTGGATGATGATGGTGATCGCGATGTGGATAAGCACCACTTGTGTCCGTGTCCCGCTCAGCGGCCCCCATTCTCTTATATACTTTGTGCGAATTAGGGTTACAGAGTGCCGAGCGGGCCCTTGGATGTGTGCGCCTACGCTAAACCCTAACAAAATATTCTATATCCGATCTAAGTCGGTTTACATTGAGTATCCCGCTAAGTCCGGCGTTCGCCGTTTGGCGATCTTGGCGTGGCTTGTACTCCAAAATGGTGCGTTCGGGCCCCCGCCTAGGGTCCGAACCCTCGTGGTGGCCCAGGGTGGTCCGACAGGGCCTCCTTTTGCCTTTGTGGGACTACCCGGGACTCATGATCTCACCACTTAGTGTTAAGGAAATCCTATTTGCTACCTGCACTGTGCGCTACAGCGGCTACGTGCACCCCCCAGCACACATGGGCCCGGCCCATTTAGCGGCGGAGAGGACGGCGACCGGCCAAGCCGGAGATGACGCGGTTGGCCACGCGCGCGGACCAACGGAGGCGGCGCGGTAGTGATGTTGGGTGCGGGTGGCGGTAGGCAGCGGTTGAGGCCAGCGTCGTCGGGCAGGTACTCGAGCAAGGCGGTGGCGGTAGGGTGGACAGTGGTGGTGGGACGGGGTGGGCTCGGCCTACCTCTGTTCTTGACGAGAGCAAGTCCAACTTGCCAATTAGTAGGTACAATGGTCAACAAAAGAAAGTACCACTGGACAAGATATATATCATCGCAAAATATATGACAAGAGATAATGAACTGAACTTGCGATTACAAACCGTCACATTTCTTATTACTACTACATAACAGAGTTTTGGTAGCAAGTGCATAAAACATAACAGGGTTTTGGATTATTACATGACAATACATGTTCCACAGTGCAGGCAGACGCACTTGCACTGCTCATTGAAAAAAGAAGCAACACCGGCCATACGGCAAATCAACTCGGAAACATGCATATATAATGTGGGCAAACAACAAACCGCGTGTAACAGCAGCATTATATGACATGGAAAGCCACAGCTAGCATAAGATGGAGAAGGAGGTTCCCAATAAATTTGTGTGGTCAAATCTTATGCCCACATTTGGTGATAGAAGATTTGAAGGAAGGAAGCCTGAAGAATAGCCATAGTTGAAGATGGTTGCAGATGGAGGTAGTAACCAACCTGCGAAGACGACTGTACAAGCAGGGTATATTAGTGAGTGGTCTGTTGGTAATGAAAGAGCCAAGATTGCAAGTGGGAAGCCACACGGATTACCTCGATCGTGTGTTTTGCCAATACTCGGCAAGAAATCAATCACGCTTGGATCTCCTCCTCGATCTCGCCCGTCCCATTGCTGGAAACCTCTGCGCTCTTGCTCGGTGGAAAATAGACAGACTTGCTGCCAGAGACATCAAAGCCGATACCGCGGGGATGCTCCTGGGCTTCTTCCCTCACGACATCAATCATCGCGCGGATGCACGGGCTTCTTGCTCGATACCAATCATTGCATTTTAATTCCAGCCAGGAAAGTTCCCGGAGGTGGCAGATACCCAGACGGTCTGTATTTGGTGGGCCACCGTAGAACTGGAACTCAAAGCAGAGTGTTTCCAGCATCGGCATCGCTCCTTCCTCGAAGGTAACCCGTGGCACGCGGCTGTCAACAACGAGATACATGAGCTTTAGGAACCCTTCACCGATGATGGCTATGGGCTTTCTTGGGACGAATTCGAACCTTAGCTTGAGAGCTTCCAACTTGGGCATCTCCCGCAGAATCTTGTGATCCTTCTCCTCTAGTTTGCAGATCCTGATATCCAAGGACCTAAGGTCGTTGAAGTGCTCTTCGATCCACTGTGGAATTTGCATTTGTTTTGTGCCAACGATTAGGCCTCTTCTATCACCGCCGACCAAGCAGGATCTTTGAATCATTTGAATGGACAGGATCTCCCCGGCTAACACACAAGACACAAGATCACTATTCTTCCAAGCTTGGCGGACGCACTCGGGCACTCCCTCCAATTTCGAAAGCTGGCCAGCTTCCAGGGTAGTACACCGATGGTCTCATCTATTTCCAAAATCTCCAGCTTCTTCATCCCCCCGATGCTCCTTGGTATCTTCTTCACCTCTGTAATAAGCACGTGCAGTCGCTTCAAATTCTGCAGTTTCCCGATCTCACGAGGCAGCTCTGTGAGCCCCCTGTTATAAGACAGGTCCAGAGTCTCCAAATTCTGGAGGTTCCCGATCTCAGGAGGCAGCTCTGTGAGCCCTGCCTGATCCATCGTCAGCGTTTTCAAATGCTGCAACTTCCCAATCTCACGCGGTAGATTTGTGGTCCCGGAGTTAAAAGTCAGGTCCAGAGTCTCTAAATGCTGCAGGTCCCCGATCTCCCTGGGCAGCTCTGTGATCCCTCTGTTGCGACTCACGTCCAGAGTCTTCAGTTTCTTCAGTTTCCCGATGATCTTCCAGGGCTGCTCTGTGATATTTGTTGCATTCATGCACAGTGTCTCTAAATGCTGCAGGTCCCCGATTTCCCTGGGCAGCTCTGCCAGCTTTACGTTGCCACCCACGTCCAGAGTCTTCAATTTCTGAAGCTTCCCAATCTCACGGGGTAGCTCTGTGATATTTGTTCCCCTTACTTGCAAAGTCTCCAGATACTGCAGCCTTGCTATTTCTGGTGGTATCTCACTAATTCCCCTCCTCTCTAGGCCGAATAGGTGCCTCAAACGGAGCAGTCCACATATATCCTTCACATTGCGATTCTCAAGATCATTTCCGAATTCAATACCCTTTCCGAATTGAAGATCCAGCACTCGCACGCGTTGCAACTTCTCAAAAGGGAGTCTGTTAGCACCTTCAAAAACAACAAGAGATCGAATCATCTGAGACCAATCCAATCGCCCTTTATCGAAAAAAATCATCATCATCTGGATAATCGTCGATGCATAGCCGATGGCTTCGACAGGCATATGCCGATGTGATGTCGGAACTCCATGTAATGAAACTATCTTCACGCGATTTCCATCCAAGGAAATTTCGCATCATCGGATTCATTTGGTAGGCCCCGCTATGTGAATCCTTCGGCAGCATCAATCCCCTGTTGCCAAGCTCTTCGAAATAACCTTTTGCTGCATCCTCTTTATAAGTAAATCCTTCAGCGACCCATCGCATGGCCAAATCATCCCTGTGAAATTCGTAATTCTCAGGGTATATACTGCAGTACAACAAGCAGGTCTTCAACATATGGTGAGGAAGATCGTCGTAGTCGAGCTGCAAACTCTCTACCAACGGTTCAAACCCTTGAGTGTTCTGGATTCCACTTTGCTTGACTTGCTTCTCAATCATATCTTGCACATAACGTGCCTTTACATGTACCCCTAGTTGTTCTTGTTGCTCTCGGACCTTTGCCATTGCTTCAAACATGCAATGTAGTGCTAACGGCACACCAAAACACATGCGCACAAGAGGATGCTCAGAGTCAAAACCTTCTCCAACCATGTCACGCTTCATCTGAGCGGCGTCGTAACTCAATTCAGGTTTCATTCTGTTGTATAGCTTGTTATTATCGAAATCATCTCCTGGTACAGAATCAATACGAGTTGTCATGACAATTCTACTGCGCAGATTATTTTCTGGAAAACACTTCCTGATGATCTCCCATTCTCCACGATGCCATATGTCATCAATTATTACTAGGTACCTAGGCAAGTTGGTTACACAAGATAGTTTGTTAGTACACAGACGCCGCATGAGGCTGTAAATTCATTCTTGAGTAATTCACATTCTACACCGTATATATAGTTGTGGCCAATCAATTAACTGCATGAGAACGGGAGCGACATGGGCGAGGGCGGGTTTACGTGTGCGTGTACTCACACGTTACATGCCACGGCCCCTAGCTTCTTTGTAGTTGTTAGTTGAGCCAGTAGGGTGCCCGTGCCATGCTACGCACTACGGGAAAAAATCTTATAAGCCGAGTAAACAAGGCCTTTGGGGAGTGTTTTGTAGAAAACACTCGGCAAAAAAAGGGTACTCGGTAAACTCGGCAAACAAAAAATACTCGGCAAATCAGAAACTTTCCCGAGTGTTACACTCGGCAAACAAAATGTACTCAGCAAATCAGAAACTTTGCCGAGTATTTCCTACATGACACTCGGCAAAGTTTTGATCGAATTTTGAATTCAACCAAAGAAAATTAAAAAAATCAAAAATATTGAAAACTTGCGAATGGAGTTCTTTTATATGACCTAGTTCACAGGAAAAATACCAAACTTGCAACAAGCTAATTTGAAAAAAAAGACTTTCACAAAAAATGCTATCGTGTATGACTTAACTTGGTTTTCTACCAAGATGACCATGTTGATGGCCAAATACATGTCATACTTCCTTATAATTTGCCCAAAATGGGCACAGAGCTTCATATTGGCATGGCAAACAACATTGCCAACTAGAGTTTCCAACTTTTTGTCCAAAATTTTTATTTTTCATTTTATTAACGCCAAAAATGGCTTTTTTGTGAATGAAGTACCAAAAGTCCATGTAAAAATTGCACCACAACAATTTTCAAAAAAAAACTATAACTAGTGGTATGGCTAATTCCGAGAGATGACCATTTGCTTCGGCTTGTAGCTAAATTTTATTTTATTTTTGAATTTTGGACGATTTTCAAAAAGTAGCTCAAATTTGAAGGTATGCTAATTATTGGTCCTAAGAATTGTAAAAAATAATTTTAAGTTACCCTGATAGGATTCTATGAACTATACACGAAGAAGGTTCAAAAATTCAGCCCCCTTGTATGAATGCCCATGCAGGCAGTTTTGACCAAATTTTGAATTCAACCAAAGAAATTTAAAAAAATCAAAAAAATGGAAAACTTGCGCATGGAGTCATTTTATGTGACCTAGTTATCAGGAAAAAATAACCAACTTGCAATATGATAATTTAAAAAAACAATGCTATCATGTATGACTTAATTTGACTTTCTACCCAGATGACCATGTTGATGGCCAAATCCTTGTCATACTTTGCTATAATTTGCCCAAAATGGGCACAAGGCTTCATATTTGCATGGCAAACAACATTGACAACTAGAGTTTCCAACTTTTTGTCACAAAAATTTGATTTTCCATTATATTAGTGCCAAAAAGCACTTTTTTGTGAATGAAGTACAAAAAGTCCATGGCAAAATTGTACCACGACAATTCTCAAAAAAAAGTATAACTAGTGGGATGGCCAATTCCGAGAGATGGCCATTTGCTTCGGCTTGTAGCTCAAATTTGAGCCATGTCTATGGCCATGAACATGGTCATTTGGCTTGAAAGGCATGAATGTTTATAGGTGATAGTTCGTTTTGTGAAGGTGTTTTTACAAAAATCGTCAAAATCCATATTTATCATTTTTTCTTGCAACTATTACACATAAAAGGACCTAGGGCGCAAGTTTTACATTTTTTATTATTTTGAATTTCTTCTGTAGTTTTCAAAATGTGGTCAAAATGTTTGCCGAGTATTTTTTTATACGACACTCGGCAAAGCCGCTGCGTCCTGATTGGTCGGAATCTGAGTACATCGGATTGTGCCTCTTGTTGGGGATATACCAAATAGGTATACCCACAACGTAGAGTTATTCTAGCAAGCCAGGGTGGCCCACTGGCAGCACAAGACGGAGGCCTAGCCGGGTTAAGGAAGGTCCAAGACGGAGTCTGCCAGAAGCCCAAGTGCTATGCGCCTTGGAGTACAAGACATGGCACCTTAGCCGGATTAGTCTAGGACTCTATCTCCTTGTCGGTGATGGCTCTCCTTGTAAACCCTAGGTCCGGCTGCCTATATAAAGCCGGCCTACGGGAAGCCTTAGGACTACGCATAATCTCAACTCTGTAACCTGTAGGCATATTTGACTATAGTGAGTTATAGCAGGACATAGGGTTCCTCCACCGTCGCGGAGCCTGAACCTGGGTACATCGTGTGCCAATCTCGTACCTGGATCATCCGCCGCCTAACACCCACGTCTCTCTCCTCTCCGTTAGCCATCCGAGAAGGCTCCCGCCATGACTTTCCCACGACACCTCCCAACTGTTGGATTCTCTAAGATCCAATGGCCTCCATCTATTTCTCCCCTCCCTTCCTCCCTTCCTCCCTCTCTCCTTATCCCTTCCCCCCTCTCTCTCCTTATCCCCCAGATCTCTCTCGTATCCCCTCAGCCAACCACCCGGCCGGTACGGTGCAGCAGCCACAACGACGGGCCCTTGCCCAGCCTTGGTGCGCATAATTTGGCTTATTTTAGTTGCAAAGGAAGATAATTTTTCTCTGTTTAGATTCAATTACTCTGTTTACGTTGTAAACTTTGCTGATAGCTTATTTTAGTTGCAAAGTAAGATAATTTTTGTTTGATTAGATTCAATTACTCTGTTTAGAAGGTAAACTTTCCTGGTAGCTTATTTTAATTGCAAAGTAAGAGTTTTTTGCCTGTTTAGGTTCAATTACTCTAGTTTGAAGGTAAACTTTGCTGGTAGCTTATTTCAATTGCGAAGTAAGATAATTTTTTATTGTTTAGGTTTGATTACTCTATTTAGAAAGTAAAGTTTGTTCGTAGCTTATTTTAGTTGCAAAGAATGATAATTTTTGTCTGTTTAGGTTCAATTTCTCTGTTTGGAAGGTAAACTTTGCTGCTATCTTATTTTAGTTGCAAAGAAAGATAATTTTGGTCTGTTTAGATTCAATTACTCTGTTTAGAAGGTAAACTTTGCTGGTAGCTTATTTTAGTTGCAAAGGAAGATATTTTTTCTCTATTTAGATTCAATTACTCTGTTTAGATTGTAAACTTTGTTGGTAGCTGATTTTAGTTGCAAAGAAAGATAATTTTTGTCTGTTTAGATTCAATTACTCTATTTAGATTGTAAACTTTGCTAGTAGCTTATTTAGTTGCAAAGAAAGATCATTTTTCTTACTAATGAATTTTCTTAAATTTAGGACGAGGTGGCAGCCCGGAGACGATGCGGTGGCCGTGAAGATGAAGAAGCAGAGCTCCATCCACGATGCATTGAAACTGGCGTCTCCGGGAGATTAGGTAGAAGACGACGCCCATCCGGTGGCCGTGAAGACATAGGAGCGGCGCTTTATCCACGGTGCAATGAAGCCGGCGTCGTCGGATCAACTTTTGTATAGCTGGGCGACCTGGAAGACGGTGACGAACCGGCAGCCGTCAAGACGCAGGAGCGGGTCTCCGTCGATGGCGCAGCCGGCATCGTCGTGCTTTTTTGTTTTGTTTTGTATAGCCCTCATTAGAAAAGGTTATTTGTAATGTCCTTGACTGATGTATCAAACTAAGGTGACGATCGTAGATTCCGACCGTTGCCTATGGGCAACGGTGTAAAGAACCGTCGCAATTGAGTCTTCACATCGGTGACAGGTCCCGGGCTATAAACCCTTTTTCCGTTGCCGATGGGGGTAGGAGTGTTTGCCGTTATTTGGTCGCTATGACTATTAAGAAATGATTTGGTTTTTAACGATAAGAATTCTACTTCTTTGTAGATCATTTACTGGTGTATTCATTTGCTCCGTTTGTGGTCCTCTATTCGGCGTACGGAGTTCAGAGACCTGTTTACATAGGGCTGTACATGGTTGGAGACTTGGAGCAGGCGGTGAGGGATTTTTTTATTCCACATGGATGACAGCGTAGACTATGGATGGGCCCTCCATCGCCGTAGGCTTTGTTACGGTTTCCCACATATTTGTGTTGCACCATTTTTTTCTTTTTCTTTTTGTTTGAGCGGCTGCGTGCACCCTATCTATACAGAGACCGGGTGTACAATCTTATTAATTGTATCAACGTGATGTTAACTTACGAGTTTAGTAAAGCGCACTTTATCGAAAAAACTACAAAGCAATTAAAATACTGCTAAGGAACTACCAAAGGACTGTCTGGCACATATCCCCTCAACACCACTTCTGAAATGAATGGCATCTGGGAGTGGAGCAGTGGCTCCAGGGAGCTAAAAAAAAAGTCTCGCATCAACAACCAGGACGTGCTGCGGCGGCCGTGCTACCATGAACCTCTGTTTGGTTTTCAGGCCCCTTTCCTGCTGCCTGACGATTGATTTGATGCCGTCGGAGGTGATGTGTGTGGTTTATGTCGCGCCGTGTCCATGTGATCAGTGAGGAGTAGTTCCGTTGCAGTATGTATTTGTGATAGGTAATTCGATCCTATCTCCTGGCCGCTGCACCACTATAGCATTTTGTAATAATTAGGTTTATCTTGCTCTATGTAAACCTCTGAAATGCTTATTTTTGAGTTTTATCCCTTTAACTAGCATCATTTGTTCGTTAAACAACGTTAAAATATAGTGGTTATAGTTGAATAAGTATATAAACATGCATTCAAAACTCTAGGAGCACTTCAGACATCTCAACTCACAGCACTTCTTTTCCCCAGCTCAACCAAATGGCTCTGGTTGCTTTCCCATGGAATCCATCGCTCCAACAGAAAGTAAGCCCAAAAGTCAGGTGAGAGTCACTGACATGTGGAACCTCCGTATGTGGGGTCCACATGTCAGGGACTCAAAGTCACCCGAAGTCAGCTAATCTCAATCGCTTTCTCACATAACCCAACCGAAAGTAGCTTGGGCATACACTAATTCGCAGGGAACACATATTACATGTCCGCGTTTGGAGGAGGGGCGGCGCGAGGACGATTTTGGGCCCCCGTCGATGATGTCAGCAACAATGACGTTGACGCGGCGTTTGCCGTCTCGCCGGTGCCTCGCCACGGCCCTCGAGTGCGGCTACTAGGCGAAGGAGATCGCCGGAATGGGGATGATCCCACTCGGGCGGCGCAGGGTCGCGATGGGGTTTACTATGTATCGTCATATTTGATAATGTATTCTTTATCAGTAATTTAGCCCCGATGCTAGTTGCTATTTTATTTAATTCATCACTGCATCAGCGTTAATATAGAATTCAAAATATACATATAAAAAGATTGTAGGAATAATATTCACTTTGAGAAATATGATGGTATTGTGGTGAAGACCTTTCAGTTGAGTGTATTAGACTGTTGCTAAGGACTTTTTTGTGTGACAACAAAATACCAATGGCATGCTTAAAAGATGTGTCTGCCATGCAAAAGCATGGACTGTCATATGAATATCTAGCTTTCTCTCTTCCATTCCCCGTGTATTTTTTCACCAATAATTTTACAAAGAATTATACACCAGTAATAAATTTAAACATTTTATGGCTCATACTTAAACATTGTGTTCTCTACTTCTACTCGAATCATCAATGATTGTATTGCAGTTGCATTTTCTACTACAATATTATTCCTCCCCATGCTCCCACATATGCCCATCTTAATCTAATTACCTCTGTTGCTTGCGCTCCTAAGTTGAGTTTATAAGATAAATGCAACTTGATAACTAACAGGAGTGAAAATTTATTATATACTAAAAGCAATATACAGGGTCTGAAATAGAGACACCACATTGAGCCACATACTCTGAATTATTTTTAACTATTAGATCTGAAATTTATGGTTAGGATTTAACATGGTATTAATAGTCGTGCACCTCATGTTTGGCACGATCTATATTGGAGGAGGTACGCATCGAATATGAAATAGAGCTGAACTGGAGTACCGTACCAGATAAGCTGTGCAAAACAAAATTGATTAAGTTGACGTTCATTGGTCAAACTGGATTACCGTATCAGGACGTATCTCCATGGGACTCTAGGTGCGTCCGCTAGTAGAAAAGGGGACAACGGTGCGCCCCCTTTAATACCGGTCGTACAAAAACCGGTACTAAAGGAGGGTATTAGCACCGGTTGCGTTCGTGGCACCACGTCGAGGACCTTTAGTACCGGTTGTTCTTACCAACCGGTTACCGGTTGGTAAGAACAACCGGTACTAAAGGGCTTGCCGTGGGGACTAAAGGGTAGCCTTTAGTACCGGTTGCTAATAACAACCGGTACTAAAGGTTCTGCCTATATTGGCTTCTTCCACCCCGAGCCAGCTCCATTTGAAGCAACTCGACCCAACTCCATTTTTCCTCTCTCCCAAGCTCTAGTTCACCCCATTTTTTTCCAACATTTGTCAAGATTGGTGGCACCCTATACAAGGGTTAGCAACTTCTTCATCTTCTCTTCCGGCATTTCAAGTTTAGCTCATTTTCTTGCAAGTTTAGCAAGTTTGATTTTTGTGTGCTTGCAAGGTGTTTGATGAAATGCCTAAGTTAGGGATTTCATTTGTTTTATATGCATTTTGAGCTCAAATTAAAGTATAATTTGTGGTTTTATATAGTGTCGTCCCGTCCCCTTCCTCACCGCCGTCGATCGCCCGCGCCGCTCCGTCACCGACACCACCTCGGTGAGCCTCTTTTTTATCTTTTATTTTAAAAATGTTAGTTATATGATTTAAATGCATAATTATTTCTTGTATAATTTTCTTATATTTTTTTTATATGTATAGTGTCATGGTTTTGATATCCGTCCCCGTCGGCCCTCGTCCGGTCTATGATTCGGATGTGGTATATTTTTATAACTATTTATTTTGTTTCGTGTTTATAACAATCATGCCGACCAACTTGACATAGATATATTTTTATTTAGGAGGTAGTTGAACCGGAAATTCCAGCCGACCCTATTGTCGAGTTTTTAAAAAAGAAAACAACGATTTGAAGCAAAATTGAAGATAAGTGAAGATCTTCGTCTCCAATGCCTGGAAGAGAAGATGGAATTGGACTTGAAGATTGCCGACATCGTTGATGCTCACGGGGTCGAGCTTGCCGACGTCGTCGCTGCTCACGAGAGAAGATGGATGCAATGCGCGTCAAGCTTAAAAAGATTAGAAAATATGTCATTAGTCAAGAGGCTTGGTATCATTATGCTGTTGGTTCAATAGTTACCTTGGTTGCGATTCTGATCGCATTTGTTGTTGGATTTAAATTCTTTAGATAGTTGTATGTTAGTTTCGATTGATGTATGTTTCGTGAGAACTATGTATTACATTTGGGCACTACTCTACTTTGGTTTTAATGTGATGAACTTGTATTAATTAATTTGGTCACGTATCTCTATTCATTATTTAGCTGGTGTAATGGTTTTTGATGTATTTATGTAATGCAGATGAGCCGAGAATGGATGTACGGTGATCGACGCTGTCCCGAGTTCATTGATGGCATGCATCGTTTTCTCGATGTGGTTAAGTTAAACAAGCTGAAGAATGGTTTTATGATTTGTCCATGTGATGAATGTCGGAATACGAGGAATTACCCGAGCGTAAGAACCATACACTCCCACTTGTTGCGACAAGGCTTCATGCCCAATTATTTTTGTTGGACCAAGCATGGAGAAAGAGGGGTTATAATGGAAGACCCTGAAGAAGAGGATGATGACAACTATCCTGTGTTCTCTGAACACGGTGATACTACAATGGGGGAAGACGAAGTTGAGCTCGAGGTCATTGTTGATCAGTCCGATGATGATGATCTTCGTCGGGTCATTCTTGATGAACAGATGAAGTGCGGAAGTGAAAACGAGTGGTCGAAGTTGGAGCGCATGTTAGAGGATCACAAAAAATTGTTGTACCCAAATTGTGAAGATGGCCAGAAAAAGCTGGGTACCACCCTGGAATTGCTGCAGTGGAAGGCAAAGAATGGAATATCTGACAAGGCATTTCAGGAGTTGCTACAAATATTTAAGAAGAGTCTTCCAAGGAATAATGAATTGCCGCACAATACATACGAAGCAAAGAAGATTGTCTGCCCTCTAGGATTAGAGGTGGAGAAGATACATGCATGCATCAATGACTGCATCCTCTACCGCGGTGAGAAGTACGAGAATTTGAATGCATGCCCGATATGCGGTGCATTGCGGTATAAGATCGGGCGAGATGACCCAGGTGATGTTGAGGGCGAGCCGAGCCCCAGGAAGAGGGTTCCCGCGAAGGTGATGTGGTATGCTCCTATAATACCACGGTTGAAACGTTTGTTCCGAAACAAAGAGCATGCCAAGTTGTTGCGATGGCACAAAGAAGACCGTAAGGAAGACGAGATGCTGAGACACCCCGCTGATGGGTCTCAGTGGAGAAACATCGACAGTGCGTTTGGGGAATTTGCAGCTGACGCAAGGAACTTAAGGTTTGGTCTAAGTACAGATGGCTTGAATCCGTTTGGGGAGCAGAGCAGCAGTCATAGCACCTGGCCCGTGACTCTATGTATCTATAACCTTCCTCCTTGGTTGTGCATGAAGCAAAAGTATATTATGATGCCAGTGCTTATCCAAGGCCCGAAGCAACCCGGCAACGACATTGATGTGTATCTGAGGCCATTAGTTGACGAACTTTTACAGTTGTGGTCTGACGAAGGCGTACGTGTGTGGGATGAGTACAAACAGGAGGAATTTGGCCTACGAGCGTTGCTGTTTGTAACCATCAATGATTGGCCTGCTCTTAGTAACATTTCAGGACAGTCAAACAAGGGATACAATGCATGCACGCACTGTTTAGATAAGACTGACAGTATATATTTAGGTAACAAGAATGTGTACCTTGGTCATCGTCGATTTCTTCCAAACAGGCATCCCGTAAGAAAGCCAGGCAAGCATTTCAAAGGTGAGGCAGATAACCGAACGAAGCCTACACGCCCTGATGGTGATGTTATATATGGCATGGTCAAGGATTTGGAAGTAATATTTGGAAAGGGTCCTGGCAGTCTAAATGTTCCAAAAGACGCTAACAAGCGCGTACCCTTGTGGAAAAAGAAATCTATATTTTGGGATTTACCCTATTGGAAAATCCTAGAGGTTCGCTCTGCAATCGACGTGATGCACGTGACGAAAAATCTTTGCGTGAACCTGCTAAACTTCTTAGGCGTGTATGGGAAGACGAAAGATACATCGGATGCACGGCAGGACCAGCAAAGTACGCACGAACGAGACAACCTGAATCCAGAGAAGTACCAAGGTACTGCCAGCTACGCTCTTACCAAAGAAGAGAAGGAGATCTTTTTTCAAGTCCTGAGCAGTATCAAGGTCCCGTCTGGCTACTCGTCGAATATAAAGGGAATAATAAACATGGCAGAGAAAAAGTTCCAAAACCTGAAGTCTCATGACTGCCACGTGATTATGACACAATTACTTCCGGTTGCATTGAGGGGGCTTCTACCGGAAAACGTTCGAGTACCCATTGTGAAGCTATGTGCATTCCTGAATGCAATTTCTCAGAAGGTAATCGATCCAGCAACTCTACCAAGTTTACAGACGGGTGTGGTCCAATGTCTTGTCAGCTTCGAGTTGGTGTTTCCACCGTCCTTCTTCAATATTATGACGCACCTCATAGTTCACCTCGTCGAAGAGATTTCCATTCTCGGTCCTGTATTTCTACACAACATGTTCCCCTTTGAGAGGTTCATGGGAGTCTTAAAGAAATACGTTCATAACCGTGCTAGGCCAGAAGGAAGCATGTCCAAGGGCTATGGAACAGAGGAGGTCATTGAGTTTTGTGTTGACTTTATTCCTGATCTTAAGCCGATCGGTGTTCCTCAATCGCGCCATGAGGGGAGACTGCGTGGAAAAGGCACGCTAGGAAAGAAAGCAACAACATGTATGGACGGGCATTCTTTCACTCAAGCACACTACACAGTTCTACAAAATTCCAGATTGGTGGCTCCGTATATCGTGAAACACATGGATATTTTACGCTCCCAATACCCGGAGGAGACTAACTTCTGGATTAAAGGGAAACACGTGGATACTTTCGGCAGTTGGTTGCGTACACATCTCATTAATAACACACTGTTGGACAAGAGCTATACTTGTTGGCCAAGTCACCATCTTCGACTATATTGACTTTCCAAGGGTACGAGATAAATGGGAATACATTTTACACGGAAACCCAAGACAAAAAGAGCACTAACCAAAACAGTGGTGTCCGCTTTGATGCAACAAACGACGATGGGACAAAGGACACATATTATGGTTGCATACAGCAGATATGGGAACTTGACTATGGACCTTCTTTTAAGATCCCTTTGTTTCAGTGCAAATGGGTCAACCTGTCAAGCGGGGTAGAGATAGACCGGCGGTACGGAATGACTACAGTGGATCTCAAGAATCTTGCGTACCGCACCGAGCCATTCGTCCTAGCCAATGATGTGGCTCAGGTTTTCTATGTGAAGGACATGTCTTCCAGACCGAAAAAAAGAAAAGATAAGCAAGCCGGTACATCATACGATGAGCCAAAGCGCCACATAGTTCTTTCAGGAAAAAGAAACATCGTGGGAGTGGAGGACAAGACAGACATGTCAGAAGATTACAATAAGTTTGATGAAATTCCGCCCTTCAAAGTGAAAACTGACCCAAGCATCGTGTTAAATGATGAAGAATGTCCATGGCTACGGCGCAATCAGAAGAAAGGGACACACAAGAAGAAAAAGTGAACACTAGATAGGGATGTTGTTGCTGATGTGTAATAATGTATTAAACCTTTTATGTAACTATGTCCTGAAAACTCAGAAGAGAGATCTAAACACTATGTCAATCAGCTGCAGTTTACCAACACAATCTCTGCATTCCCCAAGATCTTTAGCATTTCCAAGTGATAGAACAAAACATACGGTTTCCCCTGCCTACATTCTCTAGTGGCCACTCTGACCGGCAAATCGGCAAATCATCGCGTGGTCGTGAGATGGCAAATCGGCCTTCGATCCAAACAGCGGCAAGACGTTTCTGATGATTTGCAACAAGTGTTGGGGATGTTGCTAATCATCAGAGCGTCTTGAAGCCTCCTTCCAGTCCGTCCACGACGACCGTGTACAGCGAGCCAGAACTGTCTGCCAGCTCAAGGCGAAGGAGGCTTCCGAGCTGGATTGGGCGCTGAAAGATTCATCCTCCAAGGATCTTGCCCTCTGCCGCAAACGTGCGCGCGAGAACCGGGCGGCCGCGAACGGGGCTGGCTCCTCCCACCGTTCCTCCTAATCCTACGGCCTCCGAGCCAGCAAGTCCGTTTATGTAGAATAATGTTGGTGATGTTGGTGATGTGCAATGCTGTATTAAACCTTTTATGTAATGCATTCTATGGAATGTATTAAACTTTTATGTAAGGAGCTTCGCGGTCACGACTCGTGTCAGACACGTGTCCCCCCCAGCGCTGGGGAGAACACGTGTCCCCCCCTACGTATTGACGTCGTTGACAAATAGATAATAGATATAAAAACAGAAAACAAATAGATAGATAATTATTACAATTTTGTAGACAATTAAATTAAATATATATTAAAGAAAAAGAAACTAGAGAAAAAAACAAAATAGAAACCAAATAGATATAAAAAACAGAAAACATAAGAAAGAAAAAAGAAACTAGAGAAAAAAATAATCAAAAGCCCATTAGTACCGGCTGTAAACTACAACCGGTACTAAAGGGGTGGGCTTCGCGCGCGAAATTTCGCCGCAGCCCAAACAGACCTTTAGTACCGGTTGTTATTTACAATCGGTACTAAAGACCCTTTAGTACCGGTTGTAGATAACAACCGGTACTAAAGGTTGTTTGAATGCAGTTTTAAGTGGGGAATCGACGATTCGATCCCCAAAATCGACGAAGTCCTCCGCGCGCTCTCCTCTCCGGCGAAGCCACGCTCCGGCCACGCTCCCTGGCGAAGCCACGCTCCGGCCGCGTGTCCTCCGCCGCGCGCCCTCTGCGCCATCGCCGCGTCCACCACGCGCGCACGTCGTCGACACCATCGACGCCGGCCGCGGCCGCGCCACCGCGCCCTGCTCCTCTCCGGCCTGCGCTGCGGCCCGCCTCTGCCCTCCGGCCTGTTCCAGCGCCGCCGAGCGTCGTCGCCCCCCGCGCCGTCACTTCCCGCGCCGGCCTCCACCTCCGTCGGCCATCGCCGGCCTCTCCACCTCCGCCACCGGCTATTTGAGGTTTTTTTTTTGTAAAGTTTAGATTATTATTGTTTAGATTATTATTAGCAAATTTTGTAAACTTAGCAATTTTAGCAAATTTGAAACTTAGCAAATTTTTTTCATTATTGTTTAGGTTATTTTTAGTGTAGCAATTTTGAAACTTAGCAATTTTGTAAACTTAGCAATTTTAGCAAATTTGAAACTTAGCAAATTTTGTAAACTTAGCAAAAAATTTTTTTGTAAACTTAGCAAATTTTGTAAACTTAGCAAGTTTTAAATTTTGTTTGGCTTATTATTGTTTAGGTTAATTTTGCTAAGTTAGAAATATTGCTTAGTGTAGCAAAATATTGCTTAATTTTGCTAAGTTAGAAATATTTACTTATTTACTAGAATTTTGTTTAGCTTAATTTTGCTAAGTCGGAAACATTACTAAAAATAACTTTGAAAATTTTGCTAAGTTAGAAATATTTTGCTAAGTTACTAAAAATAATTTTGCTAAGTTAGAAATATTTTGCTAAGTTACTAAAAATAATTTTGCTAAGTTAGAAATATTTTGCTAAGTTAGAAATATTTTGCTAAGTTACTAAAAATAATTTTGCTAAGTCAACTTTGAAAGTTAATTTTGCTAAGTTAGAAATATTGCTAAGTTAGAAAATTTTAGTAGCAAAGTTTGAAAATTTAGCTAGGTTTGAAATATTGCTAAGTTAGAAATTATTCTAGTAAATAAGTAAATATGTGCATTGTCATTTTTTTATTCTAGTAAATATGTGAATTTTGCTAAGTTTGAAAATTCTAGTAGCAAAGTTTCAAAATTTAGCAAAGTTTGAAATATTGCTAAGTTTGAATTACAAATTTGCAGTGACATTGAGCTATGGAGGACGATGCCCCCATCATCGACGCCCCGGCCTTCATCCGAGACTTGGAGAAAGAAGAACGCTTTCAAGCAATTATATTTGATAAGACCCTTGGACCCAATTCCGATGGAGAAGAGACCGACGAAGAAGACGGCGAAGATTTCAACGCGAAATGTTTGAACGACTCCGGTGAGGGACTTGAGTTACAAAACTTCAGAGACGACGACGAAGAAGAAGTGCCGTTAGAAAACTCCGTAGAGAACTCCGGCAAGGTATATATTAAGTCTTGTTGATCACTAGCTAGATGCATTAATTGATTTATATGCGCACTTATTAACGAAACATTTTTCTTTCAGCCCTCTGGATCTACGTCAATCCGTAAACGAGGCCCGGCCCAAGGGTTAAAGCTGCCGGATGGTGCAAAGTTGTCGATCGACGAAGTTAGCATAAAAGGCAAACCGGAGAAACCCGATGGAATCTCCACTAAATACATAGCTCAATGCGGATTTCTTGTAAGGGACATGGTCCCGATCACCGTTGCAGAATGGAATGAGCCGAAGAAAAAAAACATTGGCGCAAAATATGTCGAGGAAAGAATTAAAGAAACCCTTTGGGAGTCGATATTGGGTTCTTTCAGCCTACCGGCAGATCTCCCACAGAGGAGGAAGGATAAAGTAAAGGAGTGGACTCTTAGCAAGATGGCCGAGCAATTCAACAACTGGAAGAAAACATTGTGGAGAAAATATGAGAAAAAAACTCCAGATTTCACTGGACATCTAGAGAAGCTAAAAGATGACTGGCCTGAATTTGTGGCGTATAAGAAATCGGCCGTCGCTGTGGCCCGATCGAAACGAAATAAGTTGAATGCTAAGAAGAAGAAATATTTCCATCGTTTGGACTCAGGTGGCTACAAGACTGCCGTGCCTAAGTGGGAAGCCTATGAAAACGAGCTGCGTCAAAAAGGGATCACTCCACAGACAGATGACTGGCCCGACAGGTCCAAGTTATGGTTGTTCGCGCATGGGGCAGTGTTGGACCCAACACAGGGCTGATTGTTGCACAGGGAAAATGGAAGAAAAGAATTACAAGAGTTACCAAAAAACTAGTTGACGCAATAGAACTAGTCCGACAGGGAAAATATGTTCCCGATAGAGAGGACGACGAGCTTTCACTCGCCCTCGGGAATAAAGAACACTGGGGACGATGTCGAGGCAGAGGAGGCGGGGTTGGTTTTCTTGAAGGGTTTCCGGAGGACGCTGCAACTTATAGAAAACATTGCAGAGGTAAGAAGAGGGAGGCGGAGAGGTTTACTGCATTAGAACGCCAGATGCATGATGTGAAGGAGCAACTGGCCTTAATTACCCAGGAAAGGGAATCTCAGCCGCGAGTAGAAGATCATGCAGTCGATGTCTGCCCATCTCAGCGGAAAAGCAGCGTGGGTTCCACGCAGCTACAAGATCCTGCAGTTGATGAACCAGTTGATGAACCGTCGGCGGCGCGCTACCCCGTGGATGATATCACGGAGAAGACAAATTGTGAGTTACATGCGCCAATGAAGAACATTAGTTTTCCGGTGGCGAAAGGCTATGCTTTACCACATCAACTTGGATCAACCTTCCATTTTGGTGAGATTCCGGCTGGATTTGCTCGTGTCGGGGTCACGAAAGTTATGTCGGGATTCAACTCAATGAATCTTGACATTCCCGGAGCTGAAGGCGAGAAGACATTGGGAGACATCGAACTTGGTATCGTTCTATGGAAGAAGAAATACATCAAGTTTCCAGACTCGGCGCCAAGGCCACCGACTCCTCCGGTTAGAAATTCACCACAGCAAAGTCCACCCTCCTCCCCCGACGATTGGGAGCCCACCGCGAGTCCATCGCCCGCGCCGTCCCGTCAGCCGACTGCTGCGCCCACTAGTAATTTGACAAAGCGGAAGTTGTTCACGTCGTCCCCTGTCAAGAAACGTGCAAAAAAACCCAAGGAAGTCAAGGCTCCTGAGAAGTTAGCTGGCGAGATGACTCAGGAGGAATTAGAAGTGAGCACACGTGAAGAGGCGAGAGCCTTTTTTGAACAGAAAAAAAAGGAAAGACTGGAGGCAAGACTGGACCCCGTAAAGGAACTTCTGAAGACTATACCAACTGAGGTAAAAGATCGCACCGTTGACAACATATATGACCCTGCACCGCCGCCCATTTCAGACTATGAGCGAGGTATTGACAAGGTACTTTCCTCACAGAGGGAGCAAGAAAAAATGTGCGGGAAAAGAATTGCCCAGCTCGGAGAACAAGAAGCACAATCGATCGCCCCGCTCATTGTGCCTTCTGAAGCTCGGGAAATCGAGCATGGAGAAGTTGTCATTGGCGACACAGGTTACCCCATAGCGCAGATAACAATTCAATATAAATTTGAACTCGGGCTGCCTCTGGTCGAAAATCCGAGTGCTCTAACAACACAGTTATATAAATTGCATAACTGGTACATGGCCGCCGCAAAAGAAGGGAAAATGTATCTCATGGCGGGAGTTAAGGAACAACACTACTTTGACAATATGGTGTGCAGGTTGAGTTCTTCGAACTTTTTCAGATGTACAATCAACTTGCTCTCGACAAATCTATCATCAGCTGCTATTGTCTGTAAGTAATTTATTCGTGTAATTTAATTATTTATAGTTAAGCTCGTTCATTGCTTGTAATTATCCTCACAACATTATTTTGTACGCTATTATGCAGAATGAAGATTCGTGAATGCCGAATGGGAGGAATCTGGGACATTGGGTTCATTGACCCGGATAAAGTTCACGTCAAGACCATAGCTGACCATCCCGAGGACACAGAGGACGTTTTGCTAACGCTTTTTAAGCGACAAAGTAGCAAAAAGGAAATACTTTTTCCTTACAACTTCGGGTGAGTGTTACTGTCTTGTACACATTTTATTTTGCTTTCCCGATATTAAGTGTAATTGATGAGTTCTGAATACCTGCGTATATAAATGTGCGCAGTACCATTTCATTCTGCTAATCATTAGACTCGAGGAAGGAGAAGTTGAAGTCTGGGACTCATTAAGGAGAGATCAAGATGAGTACAAAAGCGTGCGTCTAATGCTCAAGAGGTAATTTCAATCGCACTATATCGGCCTCTTTCGTTCATTTCCGGATATCAAAAGTATAAGTAATAACTCCTCAATTTATTTTCTTTTCCGGGCAGGGTTTGGAAAAAGTTCATCGTGGAAGAACGCGGTGAATGGAAACCTAAGCTGCAGTTCAAGCTAACAACGTAAGTACTACTATGTATCTAGGTCTGTGTATATTTCTAATACCATTATCATTCTCTTGATTATTATTTGATTAAATTAAATTCTTGTATAGTGGTGTCTGCGACAACCACAGGGGACGGAACTATGTGGATACTACGTTTGCGAGTTTATTCACATGAGGGTCAATGAGAGAGTCAATAGTATAAGAAATCGAGAGGTACGTAAACATCATACACAACTTTTATTTTGCTACCATCAATCATGTTTAGTTTCGATCATAACTGATTTGATCTCCTTCTTTTAAAAATGGCAAGGAAGCGGAACGAGCTCCTACCAAAAAACCGCGTAAAAGCTATTGCGGAGGAATTGGCGGGATTCATTCTGACGCATGTCGTAGATGAATTCGGTGAATTCCACTATGTCGATTAATAGACTCCCTCCATGCATGTACTAGCTAGCGGTGATCTCCATTGTAATTATGAGTACTTTATATGTAACGAGAGTACTTTATATGTGTAATGAGTACTTTATATGTGTAGTGAGTACTTTATACGTGATCTCCTCCGAAACCCTGAAAAATAAGCGAAAAGAAAAAAACAGAAACCCTGAAAAATAAGCGAAAAGAAAAAAAAACCGAAAACCTAACCCCCCGAAAAAATAAGGGGGGGGGGGGGGGGGGCAAAAAAAACAGGAACCTTTAGTACCGGTTGGTATTACCAACCGGTACTAAAGGTTCTCAGCTGCGCGCGCGCAGGTTCGGCCACGTGGAGGGCCTTTAGCACCGGTGGGTACCCCTTTAGTCTCGACCTTTTAGTACCGGTTGCAGAACCGGTATTAAAGGCCCAATAAGACCGGTACTGTTGCCTTGTTCTCTACTAGTGGTCGGTTATAGTATACTGATGTTCTAATTTCCGTGATAGCACGAGCCGTTGCCCTAAAATCAAATCCCTGCATGCAGATTAACCATCGCAACAGGCCACGGCAATGGGCCCACATGCAAATTAGCAGCATGTAATATACACAGCAGAGAGAGACTAGAACTAGACATTGGTACGTGTGTATTCTTTTGACTGCTCCATCGATTCATGTTGCTTTGTAGCGCATCATCTGATCAACAGATAGCTTTGTCTTTGATTAATTCTTTTCTTCTCAGATATTGTACACCATATAGGAGAACTGTTTAACTCGCTTTGTTTGTAGCGCATCATCTGATATACAGATATCACTGTCTTTGATTAATTCTTTCTTTCTTAGATATTGTACACCATATAGGAGAACTGTTTAACTCAGTTATTAATCAGGCGTGAATTTCAATGGCTATTGTAATATATATGACAAGAAATTTTACTTATAGCTATGATTTTGCAACTATTAACAAAAATCAAACAGGAAATTTCAAAGGGATTTTGAAGAACATTTGTTCCTAGGATTTTTTTCTATTGAGAATGTTCGCTGCATCGGGATAATTCTTAAGAATGATTCTCAACTGATCACGCATAAATTGAAATTAAAACTTTTCTTTAGGTGAATTTTTTTGAATTCAAATACACTTTTTTGTCACATATAGATTTGAAATCGGTAAGAGTTTAATGGACGTATAATTAACATCAATGTTTTTAAGTTTTATTTGATATTTGCTCTTTTAGATAGGTGAGTCAAATAATTGACCTAAGGTATTGAGGAATAACTATGACGCTACCAAGGAGTGTTGATGATAGGCTGCGAAGAATTTTGTGGTGCCTTGGAAATAGTAGGGATTAATTATGTCGAGATATGTAGTAAATCGGTGACAATTAAAAAAAAATATCAGCAATCTGAGTCGGCGTACTCATGTGACTGGACACAACATATACATGTGAGTGAGGTTATAGATCACCTGGATTGAAGAGTGGGGAACAATAGGAAGGAAGTAAAAATAACTCAAAATACCACTGCTCTAAGTTGGAAATGGCATATTTGGAAATGTTGCAATTAATATTAGTCAACAAGTTAAATTTGGTCTAACAAATTTTCAAATAGGTATTAGTTTACTTAAATAAAATCTATGGACATGTACAATATGCTAAAGATGATGCCCTCGCATTAGCGAGGGCCCCCTTTCTAGTTTGATGGAAATATAGATGGCACCGAAACATTTTTTCTTCTCAATTTTCTATTGTTTCATGGCCGGTTTCATATATAGAATTCAACTTCTTTTAATTTCTTTGCTAACCACAATTTTTTTACTACTAAAGTTTGTTCAAATTTCAAACAGCTTGACAAAATTAAAATTTGAAATAACCTTTTCTTAAATCTAAAACAGAAATCCTGACACTCACAGTGCACATTTCAAAAAAAAAAAATCGAAGCTATAAATTTGCGCACCTTTTGTCCTTTCGGAAATTCGATATGGTGTGGATAATATGTTCCTCTGTCATTGCTTGGGTGCCAGCAGGTGATGGAGCTCCTGCTTGTTGGAGAATACTTGTGAGAACCTCCATCATGTTAGGACATGGAGTGACGGACACAAAAGCCCGGGACTCGGACGCGGCGATTTGGGTAGTGGGTGCAGATGCACCCACTACCCAAAAAACATTTTTCCAAATGTCAAAAAATTCAAAATAAAAATTTTGCATGTAGTCCAACACATTTCAAGTCAGCACAAAAAGTTACGCGAAGAAAAAACTTTTTTTGCAACCTGTGCAAAAAAGACAAATTCGGACATACGGAAATGTACATATACGTGTCGGAATTTTGTCTTTTTTGAACAGGTTGCTAAAAAAGGTTTTTCATCATGCCAATTTTTGTGCTAACACATCACGCTGTAACGTACATCCGGATTTTTTTCTGAAATTTTTTGACATTTTGAAAAAAAACCAAAAATAAATTACCTAATGGGTGCATCTAGACCCACCACCCGGTTTGAATATCCGGCGACTCGAACTTATTTTCCATCTCATCGTACACAAGGCGGGCAATGGTTGTTTTCCCGATACCGCCCATTCCAACAATGGATGCCATTTTGAGCTGCGGCTGCACCATGGCTCCTCCTCCTCCTACCAGGTATGTGACGAGGTCATCCCTCAGTTTGCCCATACCAACGAGCTCTGACACATCCTTGAGGACAAATGGAGCTCGAGGAGGCGGTTTGCTGGGGCTGGAGATGGGTTCAGCAGACTTGTTCTTCCACTCCCACTTGCTGCAGCACCGGCCCGACACGGGCAAATTTCACTGTTCTGACCCTGACACGAAAGTTCAGCACAAAATGAACCAAGTTTGAAAATTTAGCCGGATCTGACCCTTTTTAGTACCGCTCAACATACTGGCGGTAGACTTCACGGGTACCGCCGCGGTCACTGGCGGTACGGATCCTGGTCCACGGTCCGCTCGGGCCGGTTGACTGCGCTGACGTGGCGATACCGCCTCTGACATCGGCGGTAGACTTGTAGGGGTACCGCCTGTACTTCCGGCGGTACACTTCAACATGATACCGCCGATTGTACTGGCGGTACGCGTTGGAGACAGTTAAATGGCTCGAGCACCCACAGCCTCTCATTCATCCTCACTCTCACTTAGCTCTCACCCGAGCTGCTGCCCTCTTCCCCTCTCTCCTCCACACTCAAATCTCTCTCAAATCCCTCCAAATCGGAGGGCATAGCTCGTGGAATCGGGCCATCTCCTTCCTCTGAGGTAGTCCCTCTCAGATCTCTCGCTTTTTGTTGGTTGGATTTGTGTTACTTTGTGGCATTGTTTAGTTTGAGGCAAACCCTAGATTTGTTGATTTGTCCTAAATCTATTATTTGAATTGGTGCATTGCGGGTTATATGTTGTTTGTGACATGGTGGAATCATTTTGGTTAGATAGATTAATGTTTTTTTCTTACCTAGTATTATGGTTGAGTCTAGGGTTTGAGGTAGTGGTTAGCTATTCCCTAGGATCCATCCATCAATGTTTTTTTCTTACCTAGTATTATGGTTGAGTATAGGGTTTGAGGTAGTGGTTAGCTATTCCCTAGGATCCATCCATCAATGTTTTTTTCTTACCTAGTATTAATTTAGATTATTGTGGTGTGTTTGCTATTACACATCAATGTGATACATTTGTGTGTCTTGTCATATAATTATAGATGGAAAGAATCGTGAATGTCCATCATGTTGACAAAGAAGCATTTTTTAGTAACAATGAAGAAGAGATTGTTGACAATGGAGAAAAAGTTATGATATTTGCCAATAGTCCAACATATGCCGAGGTTGTTGCAAGAGTACGGGAAGTTTTTGAATGGATGGATCCTAGGGAGAAGGTTGAACTAGATGGAAGGTATTTTGTTGGATCGGGACATCGTCCGCGAAAGAAGAAAATACCTATCACATGCGAGTTAGATTGGGGGGCATACAAAGAGGTTGTGGCGGCTTCCAAAGACAAGTCGCTCGAGTTATTTGCTACCAAGGTTGGCGGTGATCGGTTGCATTTTGACTTGAACCGGTGTGCCTCCCCCACACATGATGCAATGACCCCCACTCGAAATGTGTCACTTGATGATGCGGTTGAGTTCAATACTATGAGCCAACCTCCTTTGAGCCAACAATTTGACTTGGAGATGAATGATGGTGACCAAGTCGATGAAAAAGAACAATATGTCAATGTGGATCTTGGTTATGGCTTTGGCATTGAGGAAGAAGATAGGGAGCAAGGAGACATGGAGGGTGATGTGTCCGAGCGGGAGGACGAGTATCATGACATTTATATTGGAGATGTAGAGGCACAAGTCGAACAGGATGGCATTGACCGTGACACCTTCTATCGCCGTTGCTATGCCTCCGACTCGGAGGACGAGGGCCCTGAAGAAGTGGACGAAGATGGGTTCACGGCGAGAGAAGCCCAAGCCTTTTTAAAAGTGGTAGGCCGGGATCACCGAATTCCATTTTTTCGTGATCTCACGCTTGCCGATAAGGCTATGGTGGATGGTGGCAAGTATAAAGATCTAGAAGCAACACCAAGCACAACGCAAGACGACGATGACAACAATTCTCGCATAAAGAAAGGTTTGAAGTTTCCGGACTTGGTAGAATTGCAAATGTGGCTTAGGGAATATGCGGTGAAGCACCATAGGCCATTCATAGTGAAGCACTCGGACGAGAAGCATCGTTACACCGTGATTTGCGACCAAAAAGGATGCCCATGGGTAGTCCGTGCAAGACCAAACCGCCACGGGCAATGGAAGATAACAAGTTGTGAAGCCCATCACATGTGCAAGAAACGGGGCCGGAATCCATCCACAAAGCACCGTCAACTCACCTCCGACTTCATCGCATACAAATTCATCAACAGTATAAAGAATGAACCAACCATTAAACCGAGGTTTTTGATGGGTCTTGTAAAGGAATTCTTTGGATACAACATCGAATATGGGAAGGCATGGAAGGCCAAGCATGCCGCATTTAAGATGTTGTATGGTGGATGGAAAGAAGCGTACAACCGCCTCCCGAGGTTGTTGGGAGGGATGGCCTATAGAAACCCGGGCATGTTTTACGAGGTTGAACATGTTGATGGAGTGTTCCGCCGTGCCTTTTGGACCTTCGACCAATGCATTCGGGCATTTCACCATTGTAGACCGGTTGTATCAATAGATGGCACATTTTTAACCGGCAAGTACAAGGGGTCGATGTTGACTGCAATTGCGCACGACTCCGGTGACCGGGTGTTGCCTGTGGCCTTTGCTTTGGTGTCTGGAGAGAACAATGACAATTGGGAATGGTTCATGAAGCATGTGAGGACTAAGGTGTTCTCTCCTACTAGAGAGGTATGCATCATATCGGATCGACACCAAGGTATACTCAATGCCATGGAGATTGAAATTCCGGGGCATGCACGGCTCCACCACCGATGGTGCATGAGGCATTTCGTCGCAAATTTTTATAGGGCTTGCAAGAATAAAGAATTGGCTGATGATCTAACAGATGTTTGTGTGGCATTCACCAACCGGTCTTTCACAAGACGGTTTGACAAGCTCCTTGCCGCGTCTAATGCCGGTGGTAAAGAGTTCTTGAGGAGGTATTTGGGAGACAGGCACAAGTGGTCAAGGGCCCATGATCATGGAGGTAGAAGATATGGTGACATGACAAGCAACATGGCGGAATGTTTTAACAATGTTCTAAAAGGTGTGCGTGCAAGCCACATCTGGAAAGATCACCCGGGCTAACACATACCACATGTATGCCCGGGCATACTGCTGCACCATCGGTGCCTCGGCATCCTCCGGGCATGGCCCAAACTGTCGAAGCCACGAATACGAGACACCCGCTGACCTAGTATCTTTCACTCCTTCCGGCGGCACCGGTGGTAATCTGCCGGTGAGACCAAGAACCCGCTGACGCCACCCGACAAGATCCACCCTCCCAGTCAGAGCGTCTCCGTCGATCGGAAGAGCCGTGATCATGGCAAAATCCTCAAGAGTGACCGTCATCTCTCCACACGGCAAATGGAAACTGTGGGTCTCGGGTCTCCAACGATCAATAAGGGCGGTAATGGCCGTGTGGTTGAACGCCGGCGGCTTACGCCTGAACTGAAGGACAAATGGGAGAAGACCAGCCGCCTCAAAGTATGGCTCGTACCGAACATCGTAGGGCATGTCCTCCGCACTATGGCCCCTCATGCGCATAGGACCGATAGGCTGCGAAAGAAACAAACATGATGTGCTCAGTGCTCACTATCTTTGTAATTGCAACAACAAAAAAATGGAGAACATTATTTACCTTCTCAGCTAAGTCCATATCTCCCCTCTCGATAAGCCGGGCACGATGTTCCCTGTCGTACACCAAATCAAGCCCGGGGTAATAACGTTCCGGCGGGTCATCCATCCTAATGCAAAACATTCTCGTAAATCAAATAGGCAAACACGGTATGCCAAAAACAGTATGCATCTAGAGAAAATCATCTAGAGAAAATCATTTGAATAAATATACCATCTAGGTTTGAACAAATCATTTAGAGCATCTAGAGCAAATCATCTAGAGAAAATCATCTAGAGCAAATCATCTAGACCATCTAGAGCAAATCATCTAGAGAAAATCATCTAGAGCATCTAGAGCATAACTTATACACCAAACACTGCTGCAAAATTTTGTTGCTAGAGCAAATCATCTAGATGATGCATCATCTAGAGCAAATCATCTAGAGCAAATCAAATAAGACATCATCTAGAGCAAATCAAATAAGCCATCATCTAGAGCAAATCATCTAGAGCATTAGGCATCATCTAGAGCAAATTTTCTAGAGCATCTTTGAGGCCAAATCATCTAGATTCGGCCAATCCATAAAATCTATACCATTTCTATACTCACATTGATAATTCATGTATGTCGTATCCAAATTTGATAAAGTCATGTCTCTTTGCTCCTCCATTATCAGTTTCATATTTTCAAAGTAGTCATCTTGTAAGACATGATTACCATGAATTTTATATTTCTATATCTTTGTTTTTCATAAATAAAAAATAGTAAGGTAAATAACAACAAACAAAATAAATCATCCGTGCCTTTACATCGTTAAAGCACTTAGATCAGAGAGTGCCTCTCCCACCCACCTCTTATAATGCAAGCACTCTAATGGAGAAGATCATCTAGATGCAAAAGACGCTACAAAATCTAGGACAAATCATCTAGATTCGGACAAGTTTATACCATCTAGAGCAAAAATACCATCTAGAGCACATATACCATCTACGGATTGAACAAATCATCTAGAGCAAAGAGAACATCTAGGGTTCAACAAATCATCTAAATTTGGCCAAATTTATGGACGAAATTGAGAGAGGGAGGCTTACCTGACGGGAGAGAGGGCTTGCGCCGCGCCGCCGCCGCAAATGGAGAGGGGAGAGGGGAGAGTGAGCTCGCGCTGCCGCCGCCGCCGCCGCCGTGTTCTTGGGAGCTAGGTGGAAGAAGAGGAAAAGGAAAGATGCGGGCTGGGCAGGGGCGGCCGGGCGACCTAATTCTTCTCCAACGCGTACCGCCAGTACTAGCGGCGGCACCGTGATGAAGTGTACCGCCGGCTTCCCTGGCGGTATCCCTAATAGTCTACCGCCGATGTCAGAGGCGGTATCGCCACGTCAGCGCAGTCAACCGGCCCGAGCGGACCGTGGACCAGGACTCGTACCGCCAGGGTCTTTGGCGGTACCCCGTGTAGTCTACCGCCTGTATGTTGAGCGGTACGAAAAAGGGTCAGAAACGGCTAAATTTTCAAACTTGGTTCATTTTGTGCTGAATTTTCGTGTCAGGGTCAGAACAGTGAAATTTGCCCCGACACGTCATTCACTCTTGTCTTGAAATCTTCGAAAGGGCTTGCTTGGTTCTTCCACTTCCACTTGCTGCAGCACCGGCCCGATACGTCATTTACTCTTGTCTTGAAACCTTCGAAAGGGCTTGTTTGGTTCTTGCTCTGTATCAAGAGCTTGTTTCTGCGGCTGCGCTCCATGCCGAGGATGAAGTCGTCGATAGCGTCGTCCAAATCGGCGGCGAGATCCAGCGCTTCCTTCTTCAAGTCCTTGGATTCCTTATCAAGATCCTTCCTCTCCCATACCTTCCAAAGGATAGAGTGCATAGACTGGAGCTTGGATTTGATGAACTTGACGTCCTTCCGAGTCCCGCGCCGGCGCCGCAGCTTGTACTCGCTGCCCAGCAAAGCACCCAGCTTCGCTACAGTGGGCCCCAAGGCCCCCGTGGCTGCTGTCACGTACGGGAGCTCCCTCCATGGCTCAGTACGCATCGGACTGGAGCGCCTCCTTCCCGGCCGGCCTCTATGTGGGTGGAGCGTGGAGATCTGACCTCTAACTAGCTTGCAGCAAACCCACGATACAAGGAGGCGAGAGTGCAGAGTTCCAACCAATAAAGAAAATGGTTCAGAAAATGCTCCCGGGAGTGCACCTCACCGGATTATTTTTTTTAAATAATATTTTTTTAAACAGAAATTCGGAATCTAGCGCGCGTTTTCCAGAAATTTGGAAAATAGCGCGGCGTCGGCAACGGCCGGACCGAAACCAAGGTTTCGGCACGGGCCAAACCGAAACCATCTGGTTTCGGCACGGGCCAAACCGAAAGTCCGGTGATCTGCATGCGCAGCTGCATGCACCTGCCTTTCGCGTAACGGCGGGGCCGACAGGCGTGTTTCGGCTCTGGCCGTGCCGAAAGTGGTATTTTACATTTTTTTTTTGTTTTTCCCGACTGTTGGCCCATATATTCATATTTCCCGCCACCGCTAATGTTGCCATTATTTTCCCGTTCATATTTCCCGGCACCGCGCATATTTTGGTTTTCTCGAGTAAATTTGTTTCGCGGTCAATTGTTCCCGCTTTTTTTCTCCCGCCATTTCCCTCCCGCCATTTTGTTCCCACCATTTTCCTCCCGCCCTTCTTCTCTCGCCATTTTTCTGCCGTGCCTAATTTTCCCGCCAAACTTGCTCCCGCCTTGTATTTTCCCGCCAGCCTTGCTCCCGCCTATTTCTCCCGCCAATTGGTCTGTGCTCGTCCTATAAAAACCCCGGGAGGAGATGTCGAGTTGGTAAGCATAGTCCACTCACTCGAACATGTCGAGATACAATTCAGATGGTAGTTTCCCGGCAGGAATGTCGGCACTCCTTTTGAAGTTTACGGCCGAGTTCAAGGTAGACAATAAGGAGATCCCATTCGAAGATATTGTTAGTCATCCACCTCATCTCCGTGAGCTATCAGCGAAGCTAGCTAGGCATGGGTGGCCATGGAGGAATTACAAGGAAATAGAAAAAGAACTCGTGAGGCTGCATGCTAGGTGGCAGAAGAAGAAGCTAACATATCCCACTGAAGCATATATGTTGGATGCTCTTCGTACACCGATGTTATGGGTCGAGGAGAGCGAGGACGAAGATGATATCTTCATGCCCACTGAAGCGAGCAAGAGAGCTGTAGCAGCGGCGGCGGCGTCGAAGGGCAAGGGTGCAGCGTCGTCGAAACGCAAGGCTGAAGCATCGTCGAAGGGCAAGGGTGCGGCGTCGTCGAAGGGCACGGGTGCAGCATCGTCGAAGGGGAAGAGTGACGCGGGAGGCTGTGTCGATGGTAGATGACTTTTCTTTTTCAATTTATGTTGTGTTGTCGCTACTACCACTTTTCTTGCTGTCTGTGTAAGTTGCAATGTTTGTTTAATAATATGTCTCGTACAACTTATTTTCCTCTGATATGTCTCGTACATAGATAATAATATGTCTCGTACATAAATAATATGTCTCATAGAAGCATAAATATGAATTTGTCTCATACATAGATAATATGTCTCATACAAACATAAATATGAATATGTCTCACATAGAAATAGAAATACGGATAGTAGTACATAGATAGAAATATGTCTCACAGATAGTAGTAGATAGTAGTATCACTCATCTCTGTGAGCACGTGTCCGCGTCTGTCTACGCGGTCGACGCCCGGAAGGTGACAAGCGTCTCGGAGCGTGGTGGTCACGCATCCCTCGGCCTTGCAACGGCTCCTCCTCCTGTGTCTGGGTTTCCTGCGTCGGGGGCGGCGGTGGAGTCTGGTACATCGGGTCGTCGTACAGCTCCGTGTGTGTAGAGTCGTCACCCCCACCTGTACATGTAGATGTTACGTCAGTACTCCGTCTAGGTGGACATGATAAATAAATGAGAGTATTATAAACTACTTACGGAGGTGGACCGGAATCTGAGACATCGGCATAGCAGACGGGTTCCACACGTTATGTTGAGGTGGATGTATCCTGTAACCTTGCGACATCGCGAACTGGTAACCAGGCGGCATGCCATACCCGTACGAAGGCGGCATCCCGAGCCCGTACACAGGTGGCGCCTGCCACGTCGAACTACCAGGCTGGGTAGGATCTGGCTGCTCGTACATAAGTGGCTGTGATGGACCGGGCTGGGAAGGATCTGGCTGGTGGGACGAACTACCATGCTCGTATGTAGGTCGTGGGCGAGGAGTCTGTACTACTGTATGACGTGGTCGGGGGTCCTGTCGACCTGTGGAGTGACGGGAGGGTGATACCTGTGCATCCTGAATGAGTGGAATCCGGGAGAGTGACTGCCGCGCGGGGCGCGGGTGACGCGGGGCTGGGCCGTGGGCCGCAACGTCTGCACCGCCGGCACAAGTAAGAACAGAGTACACACGTCGTAGCTTGTCCTCCAGACGCTTGAACCAAGACACTTGTTGCGGCAGTGGGGCAAAGTCGGCAACGTCGCTCTGAATGTCTTGTATCAAGCCTGCCTGTTGTAGGAAAACAAAATGTTAGTGTCGATTATTTAGACATGCATTTACCAATATTAGTGAAGTACATACCGCGTAGTATCTGCTTCCCCCAATAGCCTCAAGTTGGTACATGTCCGTAACAGAAGGAGGTGGCAACTGATCAGGCTGGGACGTGGGCACTAAGCGAAGTCGAGTGGACTGTCTGTACGTCCGCAGATATAAGTTGAAATCATGTAGCAGAAAGGGCTCATCCGCGGGCCATACATTAGCCGTCGCGTTCGCCCATTCCGCTATGTACGGATTAAGTGCCTGTAGCCAAGATGCCAGAGATCTATCTCCTTGTCGCGACAATCTGAAACATGTAGGCGTAGTGTAATTAGAAAAGTACATTCCAAATTCCTTGGTGTAAACACAGTTGATTAAAAACATACCTGTGGATGTGCGGAGGAAGGGCGGGAACTCTAGTGGGAGGCTCCGGCAATTGTCGCTTGCCAAACTGTCTCATGACACGTTGTTGGGCCATCTCGTCCACCGTGACATCGAAAACAATGCGGGCTCGAGTGAACCAGTAGTTTTCATCCCTCCGGCACAAGCTAGAAATCCCGCCGGGGTATCTCGCCTGCACCCTGTCAGGACGGTACGGCTCCCATATAACCTGATTGTCTTGCAATTGATCAAACTGCATCGTGAAGGACTCGTAGCAGTTTTTAACCTGCTGGCCCGCGTACCGTCTCTGCAAATAGATAAACTAGTAAGTAAGTGATGTGCAAGTTTACCAAAATAAGAAGTTTGAAAAATTAAATGATGTGCAAGTTTACCTCTCTACGCGCCCACATACTATCAATAGTAGGCAAAGCGACTAGGTTTGTCTCAACGAGCCTGTACTCCCAGGGTGTAAGAGCGTCGACGTCAGGCCTACCGATAGGGAACCTCTCCCAAGACCATAACTGCAACAGTAGTGGACAGCCAAGAAGCGAAGCGGAACGCTTATTCTTCGTGCATGCCGAACACATAGCTCGGTACGTGGCGGCTAAGACAGCTGACCCAAAACTCCGTGGCACTATGTCCTCAACGTGATGTGCCTCCGCAATCTCTCGCGCCATATTGATGAAGCGCGCACTAATAGTGTCGACGTGGGAGTCAATGAACATTACCTTGCCGAACAGCCACAGCAGGTATGCCTCTAGACATCTAGTAATCTGCGCTTCAGTCAACGCGGCATCCGGGTATCCTAGAACTCCAATCTGCATTGATCATACAAAACGAACTGAGTAAGTACAAGTTTGTTGATAATAAAAAACGCGACAAGTGCTGGTTCATAATGCAGAGGAATTTCTGACAGTGATGGTACATAGCCAACAGGAATTTGAGCATGTCCTGCTGACGGTGATGGTTCATAGCCAGCAGGAATTTGAGCATGTCCTGCTGACGGTGATGGTTCATAATGACCAGGCATTTGGGCACAATGCGAACTAGTTGCTTCACTAGTCTCTCCAGTCTGAACAGCACCGTCACCTATTTCAAAATTATTCTGCTTCAGAACAAACGACACTAGGACTTCTGGTTTTGTCCCTCGGCGTTTGCATGATGCTAGCCAAGAAACCCACTGATTTGTCCGATCAAGCGGCAACAACTCCCAGTGAATATTTGACCGGGATTTGGTCCATACAGACTGAATCATAACAGTCCAGTAATTAGGATCATACCCAAAATTCAACGTAAAATACCACTGGACACCGCTGATTTTCACTTTCTCTGGCTCTGTCAACTGAATCTCCACATTTTCAAATTCACTAAGATCAACTCCTGACTCGGATGTACGGACTGTACCGGCACCGTAGTGCACAACAACATTGACCACTTCCATTACCTAAACAAATTTATTCAATCATTAAATACTCCACAGCGGATATATCTAATTATTACGACCGCCGAAAATAAATATGACGACCCCGGTAAAATAAAGACTACTCAAAATATACAATACATCTAACCGACAACATACACTAATCCTGACACATCCACCGGCAAACTATATTAACATCTAACCGACAACATATACTAATATGACCACCTAAAATATGCCGACCAACTAAAATATTACCACCACCTAAAATATGACCACTAACTAAAATATATCTACACTAATCCACACATATGTCATGCATCCACCCTTAAATTATATTAACACTTAACCTAAAAAATCTAGAGATTAGGGTTTACCCTTGACGCGTGCGTAGCTCCCGCTGCCCTTCAATCTAGCACCACCACCGCCGCACCACGCCTCTAGCTTCCCCAACACCGGCACACAGCACCACTATCCACCATTGTTGACCACCATTGCTCCACCTCCACACCCCCAAACGCCTCCACAAAGTGCTATCCCATCAATAGATCGGGGATGCCCCAACCCTCCTATTCTCTATTCCTTGAATCTGTGGGCTTTTAGGAATTTTTTGGGGCAAGAATCGGTGGTCTTTTTCGATGGAAAACGGAAGAACAGAGAGAGGCAGCAGCTCGGGCGAGAGAAGGAGGAAGAAGAAGGCCGAGCCAGGTGCGTGCTGGTTATTTGGCCGGTTTCGGCACGGGCGCTGCTGAAAGGCCTCTTTCGGCACGGGCGCTGCCGAAAGACGTGGGCCACGCTGGGCCACGCCTGCCGCTGCGGTTGGCGACATGCAGATCAGCTCTTTCGGCGCCGGCCGTGCCAAAACCCCTTGTTTCAGCACGGGCCGTGACGACACCGCGCTAGATTCCTAATTTCTCCAAAACGCGTGCTAGATTCCGAATTTCTGTTTAAAAAAATATTATTTAAAAAAAATTCCACCTCACCGTGTTGCAAAGGTAATACTCGACCATGTATAGGTCCACCTGCACCTCACCGTGTACTTTTAATACTACTAGTATAGACCGGGCCATTTGAACCCCACAATCGCACACGGATGGAGCAACCCGTGTAGATTGTGACCTATCGCTTACGGTGCAAATTTAAAACCGTGTGCGATGTTCGGGATATCGCACACGATTTCATTCTATCAACCGTGTGCACTATATCGCACACGATTTACTTAGAGGACCCGTCGGCGAAGGTTCATAATATCGCACACGATTATGTATAATAAACCGTGTGAATAATTGTGTGCGATTCTAAGAAACTTCCCAAACTGTAATTTCATTTGACGCGTCTTGCCTCCACGCCTTTTTCCCCGTTGTTTATGGTTATTTAGGATTCTGTATTCCCACTTCCTTTTCCCGCCATTTCGCCGCCTCCCCACGCTCGTCTATACATACTAGAAGCGCCGCCGGCTGCCACTATGCCTCGCTACAGATCCATTGCCCTAACGAGATGCGATACCCGGTGGCGAACATAAAGCGGCGCGAGAGCCCAAAGCTGAGGGAGCACCTAGGGTGGGGACCCGTCGTGACCCTCGCGAGGAGGAGCATTCCCCACAACCGTGGAGCCGAGCACGGGCCCGCGGGATCCCCGTCCTTGTGCCGCCGGGTCATGGAGCGCACGCCTCCTCCTCTGCCCTTCCGGCCTCCCTCGGCTCGTCGTCCGAGTCCATCCCCTCCGCGGAGGAGCACAGGTTGGTGGAGGAGTCCATCGCGGCGTGGCGCCGTGAATAACTCACAGTGCATCGCATGGTGGAGGACTCCTTCAATACTCTGCACGAAGACCGGGGCTGTTGATACGTCGGAAACGTATCGACGAACTTTGCAGTTTATTATAGTATTATCTATGATATCTGGCAATTTTTATTATATTTATTTGGATTAACCTATTAATAGTTGCTAAAGTGCACAAGTTTTTGTTTTCCACATTGATGTGTATGAATTACTTGGATATTGGACAAATCGCAAAGGACCCTTCGTTGCGGTGGAATTCAGAGCTTTCTGAAATATGTCCCTACAGAAAGGTTTTTAGAGATTGGCACGGAGGGCCTGAAGATGGTGTCAAAGGGAAAAAAGTTACAACATGAAAGTTGTATTAAATTTCGCGCTGATACAATTACATAGGTCGCACGTTCCAAACGGAGTCTAGCTGCGACTAGGATGCCTTCATTGTTTCATACTACTTCTATACCATTGCTACATGCTTCTACTGTGGTTTTATATCATTTTATAGCATTTTCATTGGACTAACCTGTTAACCCAGTGCCAAGTGCCAGTTTCTGTTTTCATTGTCTTTGCATCGCAGAATAGGCCAAAAATAAAGTTGCTCGAAAAATCCTGGAAAAAATACCAAAATTCTAACTTTTCGAGACGGACACGGAGCAACAAAAATCATCAGCAGTGGGGACCCACAGCCAACACGCTGACTTGGGCCGCAGGCCAGGGGGTCGCGGGTCCACCTACTAGCTCCCCTTGCGCCACCTCTTCATCTATATATTTGTCCTGACCTAAAAGTTACAGGATGGAGCCATGTTCCGGTACTCTTCAGGAGAGGGAAATCATCGCCGGAGGCATCTACACCACCACTGCCATCTCCATGATGATGTGTGAGTAGTTCATCCTTGGACTACGGATCCATAGCAGTAGCTAGATGGTTATCTCTCCTCCATGTTCTTCAATACAAAGGTCTCGTGAGCTGCCCTACATGATCGAGCTCCATATGATGTAAATGCTACTTGATGTTGTGTTTGCTGGGATATGATGAATTGTGATGTTATGATCAGATCGTGCATGTTTTTTATATGATGCTATTGTTATCGTGAATTTCTTTATTTACGTTCCTACATGCTCTCCGATTTATGTGTATACCCTGGCCAAGTTTATGTGTAAATCTCCAAGAGGGAGTTGGTGTTCGATAGTGGGTTCTAACCTTGCTTTCTCATCGCTCGAGTGACAGAAACGTGCAAGAGGGGTATTGTGTTGTTGCCACTAAGGGGAGAACAGCGGTGTTTTATGTCCTTTGTGATGTTTAAATATTGCTTACATTATGTACGTTGCTTAAGGCGATACTCTGTTGTTAACAACTTAATACCTAGAGATGCAAGCATAGAAGCGGTCTCGAAGTGGAGTATTAGTTATAGATGCAGTAGGATGACTGTCTATGTATGTTTGACGTAATGCATACATGAATATTGCCATGAACGTTTTCTATATCATAATTGCATGTTTCCAATTCTGTCAATTGCCCAGCTGTAATTTGTTTACCCAACAGTGCTTTATTTTTTATGAAGAGATACCTCTAGTGAAACTATGGCCCTAGGTCCATTCTTTTATATTTATTACAACCTTGCTTACTTGCTTTTCATTATTGCTAGCTTCTGGTCATTTTTACTTTTGTTGCTTTCACCCGCATTTTTCACACAATACGTTTAATACTTTGTGTTTAGCGAGACGGGAAGCTTGACAACCTTCCTTGAGCGTTGGGGGCAAAGAGTTTTGTGTTTTGTGTGCATGTACCATTATACTTTGTTGAGGACTAGGTATTCCTACTGGTTCGATAAACCTTGCTTCTTAACTGAGGGAAATTTACTGTTGTTCTACATCATCCCTTCCACTTGGGGGTTCCCAACAACATCAAGCTAAATTTCTAGCGCCGTTGCCGGGGAATATCAAGCTTCAGCAGACGGACCTACACACTTCCACTTTGCCTCTTTGTTACTATTCTTGCTTAGTTACTTTTTATCTTGCTTTTATTTGCTTGTTTGCTTTCTTGAAAAAATAAAAATACCAAAAATATTGAAATTCCAATATGCTGGTTATCTTTGAGGTAACAACTTTCATTGACACACCAAAACAAGGAAAAATATAATTGATGGATTGGAATTGTAATGATAATCTTGATGTGCTTTTCAAAAAAATTACATGTTTTGAACCAATAGCTATTAATGAAGAAACTACAGAAAGAAAAGCTATTGGAATTTGCTCATTGAAAGAAAAGTATGATTGGAGTAAACATGATAACTTTATGATTCAAGTGATGAAGATGACACACTTGATGAATGTATTTCTTTTTATTGTGATGATATGTCTGTAGGCACTATTGAGGATGATTATTTTATGCCTACTACTTACCGTAATGATCATGATTGGGGAGATAATGATTATATTTTCTTTGATCTCGAAAACCTGTTTGATGCTAGTAATGAGTCTGTGTTTCATGATATTAATTATAATGCTACTGAAAATGGGATTGGAGATATCTCAATTTTAGCTAGAAGGAGTCCCATACCTTTGGAGAGTGATCAATCTTCTTACAATAAAAATGTTGAATGTGTGTTAGAAGAGGTCATGACTTTATCTAATGGTGATCCCACTATTTTGGAGAGTGATAAAATTTATGTGCTTGTGAATCATGTAAAGAATGATGTTTTTGATAGTTATATTATTGAGTTTGTTCATGATGCTACTGAGAATTATTATTAGAGAGGGAAATATGGTTGTAAAAATCTTCATGTTACTAAGTTTCCTTTCTTTATGTTGAAAGTTTTGAAGTTTTACTTGTTTTACCTTCCTATGCTAGTTACTTTGTGCTTCATTGAATTGTTTGTTTACAAGACCCCTATGCATAGAAAGTGGGTTAGACTTAAATGTGTTTTATATATGCTTCTCGATGCTCTCTTTTGTGCTTCAATTCTTGTTTTTATGTGAGCATCATTTAAATCATAAGCCTATCTTAATGGCTATAAAGAAAGAGCTTTTGGGAGGCAACCCACTTGTTTTGCTTTATTTATTTTTGTGAGTCTTCTTTGAAGTTGTTACCTCTGTAGTAACTTCATTTTATCCTTTACTTTTCGTTTTTGGTGCCAAGAAAAGCATGTAGTGCTTGAAAGTTTCAGTTGTTGTTTTGCTGTCAATAACAGATTTCTTATGCTTCACGAAAGAAATGTATAAAATCACCAGAACGTGAGAATGATTTGATTTTTCTTGGAGAGTAAATCTCTGATTGTTATCTTTCAAAATCTATCTCAAACTTTCTATTTGGAGTTACGAAAGTACCTCTTTGAATGTCATCTTTACAGGATGTCCTGTTTTGGCAGATTGCTGTCTTTATTTGTGCTTCTGCTTATACTTGCATGCTTTGTGGTTTATTTTGGGGGAAAGGTGTCACAAATTGTTTAGTATACAGTAGATAATGTTCAATTGAGTTTGTGCAACTTTCTTATACAGTACCTACGTGGATTTGATTTAAAGTGTGCTAACCCCTCTAATAAGTTTTGTGAGAGTTTTATGTGAATTTTTTTTTTAGTTTCATGAGTGAGATTGATTGGAGAGGATCAAGAAGGGATAAAAGTTCAAGCTTGGGAATGCCCAAGCCACCCCAAAAAATATTCAAGGAGTCTCAAGCATCTAAGTTTGGGGATGCCCAAGGCATCCCCTTCTTCATCAACAATTGTCAGGTTGTCTCCATTGAAACTATATTTTTATTGCTTTACATGATATGTGTTGTTATTGTAGCGTCTTTATGTTTTGTTTTACTTTTTTGTCTGTGATTTCTTGCTGGTCTTTACAATTGTTATACCTAGCCCTCTTGTCTGAGAGAGAGAAATGCTCCAGTTATTTATAGAATGCTCATAGTACTTCACTTATATATTTTGAGTAATTGCTCTGTTAATTATACCTCTTTGTGCTTCACTTATATCTTGTTAGAGCACATATTTGCATATTTTTAAGAAAGAATTAGAACTCTCTTGCTTCACTTATAACCTTTTGGAGAGTTGAATAGTAATTGATTTGGTTGATTGGTTATAGGTTGGAACTAAAAATGTTGTGTGAGTAGTAATGGGATAACTAAAAACTTGCATGGGCTTGTAGATCACTGAATTTTGATAACTTGATGCTTTGCATTTGTTTTGAGAAATTAACTAAATTAATGGTTGAACATGTTGGTCATTTGAGTTGGGGCTGATTAGTGGAGAAGTGTTATTAAAGCTTGGAACCATACCTTTCTGAACTAAACAACCTAAGTTGACGATGTTATTAGCTTCTTGAAATCTACTTAGTTGAAAATCGGTTACTACTGACTTGGTTACATGCTAAGGTCGGGTTCCCAACAGGGCTTTATGCCGTCGCCACAGTTCCTGTTTGGAGTGGTTTGATCATGTTCAAAAATTTTAAACTGCTAGTTATTTTTACAATAAACTTGTGAGTTCTTTTGACTAATGTTGAGATTTGGTTGTAGGCACTTCCACCATCCATATTTGCTAGCCTCTTCGGTGTTGTGCATTACCCTTTCTCACACTGAGAGTTGGTGCATACTTCGCCAGTACCTCTAAACCCCGTGGGAGGACTTTCTCTTGTTTTCCTACACATAAGTCTATACATCTTTCTAAAAAAAACCACCATACCTACCTATCACGGCATTTCCATAGCTGTTCCGAGATATATTGCCATGCAACTTCCATCTTACATTACATGACTTGATGTCATTCTTCATTTTTATATTGCTTTGCATGATCATATTCGGCTGACATGATGGTTTATGAGGCTTTGCCCATTGTTCATTTATTCTGTGTTACACTAGATCATTGCATATCCTGGTACACTGCCAGAGGCATTCATTTTCATACATCTTGTATTCAGTTTATTTGAGTTATGAGTACTAAAGTGTGTTGGTTTCATAGAGTGTTGCCCTACCTATGAGGAATATATAAAAAAAAGGGGGGAATGAGAGAACATAAAAAAGATGCCAATGGAGGCCAAATAAAAGAGAGAGCGGGCAACACTACTATCCTTTATTCTAGACTTGTGCTTCATGTTTAGCACCTATGCTA